>OZ030008.1:148863864-149463864 GCA_964023405.1 Apodemus agrarius
AAAATTAAAAAAGGAATATAAAGGACAGAAAAGTTGGTTCAGCAATTAAGAGCATTGACTTATCTCTCATGGGCCCAAGATTTTATTTGCTTCATCCATTTAGTAGCTCACAAGACCAGTCCTAGAGTATCTGACACCCTCTTCTGACTTTTTCAGTCAATATGTGTGTTCATAATATACAGACATACATGTGGGTAATGCACCAATACACCAAATTAAATGAGTAAATGTGATTAGAGTTACTGCCAAAGAATCAGTATATTGTAAGTTGAAAGATAAAAAAATAAATTGTAAATCTAAGAAAAATAGTTCTGTAATTTTTAGAGAGCAAAAGCTACAAACTTGTATATAAAGAAGACTCAGAAATGACAATATAAACAAGTAAAATGTTTGCAAGACAAAAAAAATGAATGAGTTTTGTGAGCAACCTTCCTAGGATGCTGAATATTAGTAAGATAGTAATACAGACAAGAAAATTGTGCAAGAAGTAAGGGAAGGAAAGAGAGACACGTGTAGTTTCCCTAACAGAACAAAAGATGATAGAAAAGAGAAGGAAGTAGGATGCCAACAATAAAGACCATGCCCATCACTATGAAAAAATTCTCCTGCTGAGGATATTTCTCAGTGCTCCTTTCATATCCTGATTCCTTAGACTATAAATAAAGGGATTCAGCATGGGTGTGACTGCAGTGTATATCACAGCCACAATGGCAACCTTGTCATTAGTGTTATTAGATGAGGGGACACAATATAATCCAATGATGGCTCCATAGTACAAGGAAACTACACAGAGATGAGAGCCACATGTGGAAAAGGCTTTGCAGATTCCCTTGATGGAGGGAATTCTCAGAATGGTGACTCCAATGTGGCCATAAGAGACCACAATGCATATGAATGGCAGGGTAATAATCACATTACCTAAAACAAGGATGGCCAGCTCATTGATGGTAGTGTCTGAGCTGGACAGCTTCAGCAAGGTAGATAGGTCACAGAAGTAGTGGGGGACAATATTGTATCTAAAATAAGATAATTGAGCTAAGAGAAGAGTGTGAACAAGGGAATTGACAGTAGATGAGGCCCAGGATACTACTACTAGAAGAACACAAAGGTTCTCACTCATTATTTGTGAATAGTGCAGAGGGTGGCAAATGGCCACATACCTGTCATAGGCCATTGATGTCAGAAGAAAGCTCTCAAGATCAGCAAAAAATGAAAAGAAATATACCTGTGCAATGCATCCAGCATATGAGATGGACTGACTTTGTGTCAGCATATTCATGACCATTTTTGGAGATGCAACTGATGAGAAAGAGATGTCTGTGAAAGCCAAGTGACTGAGGAAGAAGTACATGGGGGTGTGGAGGTGAGAGTCCAGCCTGATAAGCAGGATGATGAGCAGGTTCCCCAGCACAGTTATCAGGTACATGGCCAGGAAGAGGGCAGAGTACAGACCTTGGTCCTGCATTCGAATGGGGAGTCCCTGGAGGATGAACTCAGACACAGTGCTCTCATTATCTCTCCTCATGCTGTTACTGTTCTGCTGTGAGTTAACAGAAGAAATTGGAAAGAGGAGTGAATTTAACTATTACATTGTAGAAACATTTCATAACTATGAGTACTGAAAATAACATTCTTTTAGACCACTTAATATGTAGATTTTTATGCTATTTATTAGCATATTAATGCTAATGATGGTTAGCAAGCAAGAAATATAGCTTAGAAAATACAGAATGTGTTTTAGAGGGAGACAACCATAAGAACAATTATTAGATGAGACCCCGTTACAGATCTAGATTCATGGGTTTTACCTAGATAATATTAAAGTATTAGTGAATAAATTGAAACTAGGCAATAGAAAATTCAACACAATTTCAATGTTTTTATGTGTTTTAAGCTTTATCGAATGCACCTGCCCAATGGTGTCTTCACAATAATTAAACCCAAATAGTGGAACCCATGGAGGTATGTTAGATCTGTGAGGCACCAGAATCTGAAGAAGTACTGAAATCAGGATATGCAGTTATTTAAAGCACTAAGAGTACAAGTCTGTGCCAACAATGTAAAATACCAATACTAACTTGCAATGAATTCTTCCCATAATATTTGCCAAAGAAATACCTTGTGTTTTTCTAATAAAAGCAAGTGTCACGTATTACATTTAATGTGGGTTTTTAAGCTAACGTCTGTTACCTATGAATTTACATAATTTTTCTCTGTTCCTAACCTGGCATCTCAATCATGCCCTACCCATGTGAGCAATCACAAAGCAATAGAACATGGAACATGATAAAATAAGCGTTGATATCCTAGCTGCTGAAAGAAATCTGGTAATATTCTATTTGAAGACTTGTTTAGTGGCCAGTTTGTCCCTGTGAAAGGCAGCCATCTATCTGCTCCTTCACTCTTTCCAGGATTAAACTACAGTTTATGTATGAATTCTTCCAACTTAGTGAAGACCATTTTTAATGTTCCTATACTTCATCCACCTCAAACTGTAAAAGGAAAATTCAGTAAATGTGACATTGCATGAAATTAATTATACTATTTTTTAATTATTTCTGTGTTAGTAGTAATAACTTTATCACAATGAAAATACTAAATATCTATCTATACATGAGCAGACTGTTTCTAATATTTTTATATTTTGACCAGTATTGCAATAAGCAGTATTATTCTTATGTCATTTTAGATACTATATATGATATATTCAAAAAAGAGTTTAAAGAAATAGGCATCCATAATTTTGCAAAAATGTCAAATTACATGAAGCCAAGGTGATGAAAAAGCTGATATATTCTTTACAAAAAGTCTTTAGAAGAAGAGAATACATAGAATATTATAAAAATAGGTCTCTAGGTAGGTGTTTGAAAGTTCAATGCTTGGGGCTTTGAGAAACAAGGAAAACCCAAAGCAATAACCAGTCATAGAAATGTAAATGTTTGATTATATATGAGAAATAGGCAGATACTATGTTTAATTTGCTATAATAAAAAGTTTTCACCTGTTTTTCCCTGCAAAAAAAATTAAGTAAGGAAAGCTAGGAAATGGCATGCTGGCTATAAGTTAGAAAGCAGAACATTAGGAGTAATCATGGCAAAATCAGAGATTTGGGAAGAAGTTGGGATAATACACAATAGATATTGTGCTTAAGTTAAATGTGAGCAGAAAGGATTATTTTACTGCTTCCTTTTAAAAATTGATAAGTTTAAGAAAAATATTCTATGGAGCATTTTGAAGAAGTACATCCTTTTATCCTCAAAATTTAAGCAGGTTCTCAGTGCAAGAAAAATTACTGCATAGGGAACTGTATGGCAGTTCATGGTATGATTGTTGGGATAGGAAATGCAAGTTGAACAGAGAGTCAGAGAATACAACAGACAGAGATTCACAGAGGGAGACCCAAAAATATGCAGTGATACAGAGGAATTTAAAATCTATGCCTGTTCTGACAAGCAAACTACAGATAACTTTAGGGAAAAAAGCATGAAAAAGCGTTTGCATTTTTCTCTAGAAGAAACATATGGATCACCTGAAGCAGTCATTCATTCATCACAACAAACAGAAGAGTAATAATTTCAGAATCAGATATGATCAATATTTGAACATATAAATTGTGCACATATACTGGGAAGTCCATGTGAGCTCTAAATTTGAATATCATGTAGAGGACTTAGAGTATACTCTGTCCCCAGTTCCAAATTAGAGGCATACAGGATAAATTTGCTTCATTGTCATTGACTCCCTTAGGGAAAGAACTTATTACAAGCAGGCATGAGAGTCCTTTTACACTTGAGAATTAACAGTAACAACCGCAACAAGATTCTTAATCATTTTGTTCTTTTTAAATCATGATATCTGTGAGAGAGCAAAGATTCTCAGCCCAAAGGACCCAAACTCTCTTCAACAAAAATTGCAGAAAAAACTTTCCTAACCTAAAAAAAGAGATGGCCATAAATGTAAAGAAATCTATAAAACACCAAATAGATTGGACCAAATAAAACCCCCTCTCATCACATAATAATCAAAACAACAGAAGTACAGAACAAAGATAGAATGTTAAAAACTACAAGAGAAAAAGACCGAGTAACATAAAAGGCAGACATATCAGAATTACACTAGACTTCTCAGTAGAGACCTTAAAAGCCAGAATAGCCTGAATGGATGCTAAGAAGAATCTAAGAGCACAAATGCTAACTCAGGGTACTATCCTGCAAAACTCTCAATCATCAAAGATAGAGAAAACAATATATTCTATGACAAAACAAAATTTAAACAATAACTATCTACCAATCTAACCCTACAGAGGATTCTAGAAGGAAAATGCCAACACAGGGAGGGTACCAGCACCAAGGCAAATACAAGTTATTAATCATGTTACAACAAAACCAAAAGATGAGGATCACATATATGTAGTGCCAACTACAGCAACAAACATAGCAGGAGCTAACAATCTAGTCTCTAGTATTTCTCAATATTCACCAACAAAAAAGACATATGCTAACAGACTGAATATGTAAGCAGGATCTAGCATTTTGCTTCTTACAAGAAACACACCTCAATGGCAAAGACAAATATTACCTTAGAGTTAAAAACTGGAAAAACGTCTTCCAAGCAAATGGTCCCAAGAAACAAGTGGAAGTTGGTGTTCTAATATCTAATAAAATAGACTTTCAACCAAAAGTTATCAAGATGGGCAAGGACACTTCATATTTATCAAAGGAAAAATCCACCTAAAGAGAGTCTCAATTCTGAACATCTATGCCCTAAATGCAAGGGCACCCACATTCACAAAATACATTTTATTAAGGTTCAAAACACACTTTGAACCCCACACAATCATCGTAGGAGACTTCGACATGTCACTCTCACCAATGGATAGGGCATTGAAACAGAAACTCAACATAGACACAGTGAAACTATGCACCAAATGGATTGAGTTTATGAACCAAATGGATTTAGCAGATATATAAAGAACATAGTACCCTAAAACAAAAGAATATACATTCTTCTCAGCACGTAATGGTACCTTATCCAACACTGACCATTTAATCAATCACAATGCAAGCCTCAAAAGATACAGCAAGACTAAAATAATCCCATGCATCCTTTCACATCACCATGTACCAAGGCTAGACTTCAATAAGAAAAACAACAGAAAGCCCACCTACATGCAGAAGCTAAAAAACTCTCTACTCAATGATAACTTGGTGAGGGAAGATATAAAGAGAGAAATTAAAGCCTTTTTAGAATTTAATGAAAGTGAAGGCAAAACATACCCAAACTTATGGTACACAATGAAAGCAGTGATAAGAGGAAAACTCATGGTGCTAAGTGCCTTGTTAAAGACATTAGGGAAACCATAGAAGAGCAGCTTAAGAGCACATCTGAAAGCTATAGAACAAAAAGAAGTAAATACACCCAATAGGGATGGATGGCAGGAAATAATCAAACTCAGGACTGAAATCAACCAAGTAAAAACAAAGAGAATGATACAAAAAAATCAACAAAACCCAAAGTAGGTCCCTTGAGAAAATCAAGAAGATAGAAAAACCTCCAGACAAACTAAGTAAAGGGCACAGAGAAAGTATCCGAAGTAAAAAAAAATCAGAAATGAAAGGGGAGACATAACAACAGAAACTGGGAAAATTAAAAAAATCATCAGATTCTCCTACAAAAAGCCTATGTTCAACAAAACTGGAAAATCTAGAAAAAAATGGATGATTTTCTAGATAAACACCATGTACCAAAGTTAAAGTATGAGAACATAAACCATCTGAAGAGCACATATTCCCCAAGGAAATAGAAGTCATTAAAAATCTCCCAAGAACAACAATTTATCCAGAGATAGATGGTTTTAGAGGAGAATTCTACCAGAACTTTGTTTGTTTTTTGGTTTTTTGAGACAGGGTTTCTCTGTAGCCCTGGCTGTCCTGGAACTCACTCTGTAGACCAGGCTAGCCTCGAACTCAGAAATCCACCTGCCTCTGCCTCCCAAGTGCTGGGATTAAAGGCATGTGCCACCACTGGATTTTGATGGGGATTGCACTGAATCTGTATATTGCTTTTGGCAAGATGGCCATTTTAACTATATTAATCCTGCCAATCCACAAGCATGGAAGATTTTTCCACTTTCTGAGGTCTTCTTCGATTTCCTTCTTTAGAGACCTGAAGATATTGTCATACAGATCTTTCACTTGTTTGGTTAGAGTCACACAAAACTACTTATTATTGTTTGTGGCTATTGTGTCATTTCCCTGATCTCTTTCTCAGCCTGCTTATCCTTTGAGTATAGGGAGGCTACTGATTTGCTTTAGATTTTTTATAACCAACCACTTTGCTGAAGTTGTTTATCAGCTGTAGGGGTTCTCTAGTGGAGCTTTTTGGGTCACTTAAGTATACTACCATATCATCTGCAAATAGCGATATTTTGACTTCTTCCTTTCCAATTTGTATCCCATTGACCTCCTTATATTGTCTAATTGCTCTAGCTAGGACTTCAAGTACTCTATTGAAGATATGGAGAGAGGAGTCAGCCTTGTCTAGTCCCTGATTTTAATGGGATTGGTTAAACTTTCTCTAAATTTAATTTGATGTTGGCTACCAGTTTGTTGTATATTGCTTTTACTATGTTTAGGTATGGGCCTTGAATTCCTGTTCTTTCCAAGACTTTTAGCATGAAAGGATGCTGAATTTTGTCAAATGCTTTTTCAGCATCTAATGAAATGACCATGTGTTTTTTTCTTTGAGTTTATGTAGTGGATTCTATTGATGGATTTCCATATACTGAACCATCTCTGGATACCTGGGATGAAGCCTACTTGATCATGGTGGAAAATTGCTTTGATGTATTCTTGGATTCGATTGGCAAAGATTTTTTTTCTTTGTGGATGGTTTATTTCTTTTTTTTTATTTTATTTTTATTTTTTTATTGTATATATTCTATATTTACAATTCATTTCCCTTTTTCTGGTTCCCCACCCCCAAAGGTCCCACATGTCCTTTTCCCTCCCCCTGCTCCCGCATCCACCCCCTCCCACTTTACTGTTCTTGTACTCTCCCACAATGATGTTTTGGTCCATTCTAGCACCAGTGTCCACTCCTTTCTTCTTGTGAGACATCACTTGATATGTGATTTGTGTCTTTGGTGTTCCAAGATTCTAGGCTAATATCCACTTATCAGTGACTGTATACCATGGGTATTCTTTTGAGACTGGGTCACCTCACTTAGTATGACGTTCTCCAGCTCCATCCATTTCTCTAAGAATTTCATGAATTCATTGTTTCTAATGGCTGAATAGTACTCCATTGTGTATATATACCACATTTTTTGTATCCATTCCTCTGTTGAGGGACATCTGGGTTCTTTCCAGCTTCTGGCTATTATATATAAGGCTGCTATGAACATAGTGGAGCATGTATCCTTATTGCATGCTGGTGAATCTTCTGGGTATATTCCCAGGAGTGGTATGGCTGGGTCCTCCGGAAGTATCACGCCCAGTTTTCTGAGGAACCGCCAGACTGATTTCCAGAGTGGTTGTACCAGCTTGCATTCCCACCAGCAGTGGAGGAGTGTTCCTCTTTCTCCGCATCCTCTCCAACACCTGATGTCTTCTGGGTTTTTAATCTTAGCCATTCTGACTGGTGTGAGGTGAAATCTCAGGGTTGTTTTAATTTGCATTTCCCTAATGACTAGTGATGTTGAACATTTTTTAAGGTGTTTCTCAGCCATCTGAATTTCTTCAGGTGAAAAGTCTCTGTTTAGCTCTGTACCCCATTTTTGGATAGGGTTATTTGGTTTTCTGGGGTCTAACCTCTTGAGTTCTTTGTATACATTGGAGATTAGCCCTCTGTCGGATGTGGGGTTGGTGAAGATTTTTTCCCAATTTATTGGTTGCCAATTTATCCTTTTGACAGTGTCTTTTGCCTTACAGAAACTTTGTAGTTTTATGAGGTCCCATTTGTCTATTCTTGTTCTTAGAGTATAAGCAATTGGTGTTCTGTTCAGGAATTTTTCCCCTGAGCCGATGTCTTCAAGGGTCTTCCCCAGTTTCTTTTCTATTAGTTTTAGTGTGTCTGGTTTTATGTGGAGATCCTTGATCCACATGGAGTTGAGTTTAGTGCAAGGAGATAAGAGTGGATCAATTCTCATTCTTCTGCATGTTGACCTCCAGTTGAGCCAGCACCATCTGTTGAAAAGGCTATCTTTTTTCCACTGGATGTTTTCAGCTCCTTTGTTGAAGATCAATTGGCCATAGATGTGTGGGTTCAATTCTGGGTCTTCGATCCTATTCCATTGATCCGCTTCCCTGTCACTGAACCAATACCATGCAGTTTTTAATGCCACTGCTCTGTAGTATTGCTTGAGGTCTGGGATATTGATTCCCCCAGAAGTTCTTTTGCTGTTGATCATAGTTTTAGCTATCCTGGGTTTTTTGTTATTCCAGATGAATTTGAGAATTGCTCTTTCTAGCTCTATGAAGAACTGAGTTGGGATTTTGATGGGGATTGCATTGAATCTGTATATTGCTTTGGGCAAAATTGCCATTTTGACTATATTAGTCCTGCCAACCCACGAGCATGGAAGATTTTCCCATTTTCTGATGTCTTCTTCAATTTCCCTCTTCAGAGACCTGAAGTTTTTGTCGTATAAATCTTTCACATGTTTGGTTAGCATCACTCCAAGATACTTTATATCATTTGTGGCTATTGTGAAGGGTGTCATTTCCCTAATTTCTTTCTCGGCCTGCTTATCCTTTGCGTATAGGAAGGCTACTGACTTACTTGAGTTGATTTTATAGCCAGCCACTTTGCTGAAGTTGTTTATCAGTTGCAGGAGTTCTCTGGTGGAGGTTTTTGGGTCACTTAAGTAAACTATCATATCATCTGCAAATAGTGATAGTTTGACTTCTTCCTTTCCGATTTGTATCCCTTTGACTTCCCTCTGTTGTCGAATTGCTCTAGCTAGTACCTCAAGTACTATATTGAAGAGATATGGCGAGAGGGGACAGCCTTGTCTAGTCCCTGATTTTAGAGGGATTGCTTCAAGTTTTTCTCCATTTACCTTGATGTTGGCTACTGGTCTGCTGTATATTGCTTTTACTATGTTTAGATATGGGCCTTGAATTCCTGTTCTTTCTAGGACCTTTAGCATGAAAGGATGCTGAATTTTGTCAAATGCTTTTTCAGCATCCAATGAGATGACCATGTGTTTTTTTTTCTTTGAGTTTGTTTATGTAGTGGATTACGTTGATGGATTTCCGTATATTGAACCATCCCTGCATCCCTGGGATGAAGCCAACTTGATCATGGTGAATGATCGTTTTGATGTGTTCTTGGATTCGGTTGGCATGTATTTTGTTTAGTATTTTTGCATCGATATTCATAAGAGAAATTGGCCTGTAGTTCTCTTTCTTAGTTGGATCTTTGTGTGGTTTTGGTATCAGGGTAATTGTGGCTTCATAGAATGAGTTGGGTAGTGTTCCTTCTGTTTCATTCTATTTTGTGGAATAATTTGAAGAGTATCGGTATCAGGACTTCTTTGAAGGTCTGATAGAATTCTGCACTAAAACCGTCTGGTCCTGTGCTCTTTTTGGTTGGAAGACTGTCTATGACCCCTTCTATTTCTTTGGGGGTTATGGGTCTGTTTAGACGATCTATTTGATCCTGGTTTAATTTTGGTATTTGGTAACTGTCGAGGAAATTGTCCATTTCCTCCAGTTTCTCCAGTTGTGTTGAGTATAGGTTTTTGTAGTAGGATCTGATGATTTTTTGAATTTCCTCAGTTTCTGTTGTTATATCTCCCTTTTCATTTCTAATTTTGTTAATTTGAATACTGTCTCTGTGCCCTTTAGTAAGTCTGGCTAGGGGTTTATCTATCTTGTTGATCTTCTCAAAGAACCAGCTCCTGGTTTTGTTGATTCTTTGTATGGTTCTCTTTGTTTCAACTTGATTGATTTCAGCCCTGAGTTTGATGATTTCCTGTCTTCTACTCCTCCTGGGTGAAATTGCTTCTTTTTGTTCCAGAGCTTTCAAGTGCGCCATTAAGTTGCTAGTATATGCTCTCTCCTGTTTCTTTTTGGAGACACTCAGGGCTATGAGTTTTCCTCTTAGCACTGCTTTCATTGTGTCCCATAGATTTGGGTATGTTGTGCCTTCATTTTCATTAAGTTCTAAGAATTCTTTGATTTCTTACTTTATTTCTTCCTGGACTAAGGTATCATTGAGTAGAATATTGTTCAGGCTCCAAGCATATGGGGATTTTCTGTTGTTTTTGTTGCTATTGAAGAACACTCTTACTCCATGGTGATCTGATAAGAGGCATGGGATTAGTTCAATCTTTTTATATTTGTTGAGATCTGTCTTGTGTCCAATTATATGGTCAATTTTGGAGAAGGTACCATGAGGGGCTGAGAAAAAGGTATAGTCTTTTGCTTTAGGGTGAAATGTTCTATATATATATCTGTTAAATCCAATTGCTCCAAAGTATCGATGAGTTTCTCCATGTCTCTGTTTAGTTTCTGTTTTCCTGGTCGGTCCACTGTGGATAGTGGAGTATTGAGGTCTCCCACAAACATTGTGTTAGGTGCAATGTGTGCTTTGAGCTTTAGTAAGGTTTCTTTTACATATGAGGGTGCCCTTACATTTGGAGCGTAGATGTTTAGAATTGTGAGTTCTTCTTGGTGGATTCTTCCTTTGACTAGCAGGAAGTGACCTTCTGTGTCTCTTTTGATGACTTTGGGTTGAAAGTCAATTTTATCTGATATTAAAATGGCTACTCCAGCTTGCTTTCTGTGACCATTTGCTTGCAAAATTGTCTTCCATCCTTTTACTCTCAGGTAGTGTTTGTCTTTGACTCTGAGGTGTGTTTCCTGTAAGCAGCAAAATGTAGGGTCCTGTTTCCGTATCCAGTCTGTTAGTCTATGTCTTTTTATTGGGGAGTTGAGTCCATTGATGTTAAGAGATATTAAGGAATAGAGATTATTTCTTCCTGACATTTTTTATGTTAGTTTTGTTTTTGAGTAGTTATCTTCCTTTGAGTTTGATGGAAGAAGTTTACTGTCTTGCTTTTTCTTGGGTGCCATTCCCTTCCTTGTGTTGGAGTTTTCCTCCTATTATCCTTTGTAGAGCTGGGTTAGTGGAAAGATATTGTGTAAATTTGGTCCTGTCATGGAATATTTTGATTTCTCCATCTATGTTGATTGAGAGTTTTGCTGGGTATAGTAGTCTTGGCTGACATTTGTTTTCTCTTAGGGTCTGCATGAGGTCTGCCCAGGATATTCTAGCTTTCATGGTTTCTGGAGAGAAGTCTGGTGTGATTCTGATAGGTCTTCCTTTATATGTTACTTGGCCCTTTTCTCTTACTGCCTGTAATATTCTTTCTTTGTTTAGTACATTTGGGGTTTTGATTATTATGTGACGGGAGGTGTTTCTGTTCTGGTCCAGTCTGTTTGGAGTTCTGTAGGCTTCTTGTATATTCATGGGCATCTCTCTCTTTAAGTTAGGAAAGTTTTCTTCCATAATTTTGTTAAAGATATTTGCTGGCCCTTTAAGTTGTATATCTTCACTCTCATCTATCCCTATAATCCTTAGGTTTGGTCTTCTCATTGTGTCCTGGATTTCCTGGATGTTTTGGGTTACAAGCCTTTTGGATTTTGCATTTTCTTTGACTGTGGAGTCAATGGTTACTATGTTATCTTCAGCATCAGAGATTCTTATTTCTATCTCTTGTATTCTGTTGTTTATGTTTGCATCTACGACCCCTGATTTCTTCCCAAGGTTTTCTATTTCCAAGGTTGCCTCCTTTTGTGATTTCTTAGTTGTTTCTACCTCTGTGTTCAGATCTTGGATGGTTTTGCTCAGTTCCATCATTTGTTTGTTTGTGTTTTCATGTAATTCTTTAATATATTTTTGTGCTCCCTCTTTCATGACTTCTGCCTGTTGTTTCATGTTCTCCTGCATTTCTTTAACTGATTTTTTCATTTCCTCTTTATTGGTTTCTGTCTGATGGCCCATATTCTCCTGGAGTTCTTTAAGTGTTTTTTGTGTTTGGATTGTAAGAGCTTCTACCCTATTGATGTTCCCCTGCATTTCTTTAAGAGATTTGTTTATGTCTTTTTTGTGTTCCTCTAGGAGCATCATGACCTGTGCTTTTATATCTAACTCTTGTTTCTCTGGTGTGCTGGGGTATCCTGGACTTGCTGTGGTTGGCGAATTGGGTTCAGATGGTGCCATATTGCCTTGATTTCTGTTAATAACGTTCCTACGTTTGCCTTTTGCCATCTCTTTATCTCTGGCGTTAGTTGGTCTTATTGTAGATGGCGCCCTGCTGAAAGCACAGCACGCCTGTCCCCAGGAGACAGATCCCTTCTGGCAGCTTGTCTGTGCTGGACTATGCTCGCTCTGAGTCCAGGCCCCTGACTCCAGTTGCTAGAGTTCTGAGCTGTGCCCCGAGGTGGCAAGGTGGCCCCTCGCTGCTAGTCAGCTCAGAGAGCCGGTCCCGGCCGTGGTAGTCTGCACCTGCAGCTGTGCTTTCTGTGCCCGGATCTCCTGCAGAGCTAAGCTAAGCTATATCTCTGGCCATGCACCTGATTCCAGCTGCTCACTGCGTCCAGTGTGCCCGCTGTTTGCGCAGGGGGATCTAAGGCAAGATGGGTGCCCCCGCTGAAAGCACTGCGTGGCCTTGGCTGAGCTGCTGGTACCCAGCTCTGCTGATCCCTTCTGGCTGCGTTGTCTGTGCTGGACTATGCTCGCTCTGAGTCCAGGCCCCTGACTCCAGCTGCTAGAGTTCCGAGCTGTGCCCCGAGGCTGCCAGGTGGCCCCTCACTGCTAGTCCGCTCAGAGAGCTGGTCCTGGCCGGTAGTCTGCACCCGTAGCTGAGCTTTCTGTGCCCGGATCTCCTGCAGAGCTAAGCTAAGCTATATCTCTGGCCATGCACCTGATTCCAGCTGCTCACTGCATCCAGTGTGCCTGCTGTTTGCCGATTGGCAAAGATTTTATTGAGTATTTTTGCATCAATATTCATAAGGGAAATTAGCCATAGGTTTTCTTTCTTTGTAGGATCTTTGTGTGGTTTTGGTATCAGCATAATTTTGACTTCATAGAACAAGTTTGGTAGTGTTCCTTCTGTTTCTATTTTGTGTAATATTTTGAAGATTATTGGTGTTTGGCCTTCTTTGAAGGTCTGATACAAGTCTGCACCAAAACCATCTGGTTCTGTGTTGGTTTTTTTTTTTTTGGTTGGAAGACTTTTTATGAACACTTCTCTTTCTTTAGGGGTTATGGGACTGTTTGCATGATCTGATTGATTCTGATTTAATTTTTGTATTTGGTATCTGTCTAGGAAATTGACCATTTCATCCAAATTTTCTAGTTGTGTTGAGCATAGTTTTTTGGAGTAGGATCTGATGAGTTTTTGAATTTCTTCAGTTTCTGTTGTCATACCTTCCTATTCATTTCTAATTTTGTTAATTTGGATACTGTCTCTGTGCCCTTAGTTTAATATGGCTAAGGGTTTATCTATCTTGTTGATTTTCTCAAAGAAGCAGCTCCTGGTTTTGTTGATTCTTTGTATGGTCCTCTTTGTTTCTACTAGATAGATTTCAGCCCTGAGTTTGATGATTTCCTGTCTTCTACTCTTCCAGGGTGAATTAGCTTCATTTTGTTTCAGGGCTTTCAGGTGTGCCATTAAACTGCTAGTGTATGCTCTCTCCAGTTTCTTTTGGAGGCACTCAGGGCTATGAGTTTTCCTCTTAGCACTGCTTTCATTGTGTCCTATAAATTTGGGTATGTTGTTCCTTCATTTTCATTAAATTCTAAAAAGTCTTTGATTTCTTTTTTTATTTCTTTCTTGACCAAGGTATCATTGAGTGGAGTATTGCTCAATTTCCACGTGTATGTGGGCTTTCTGTTGTTTTTGTTGTTATTGAAGACCACTCTTTCTCCATAGTGATCTGATAGTAGGCATGCAATTAGTTGGATCATCTAATATTTGTTGAGATCTATCTTGTGACCAATTATATGATCGATTTTGGAGAAGGTACCATGAAGTGCTGAGAAAAAGTTATATTCTTTTGCTTTAGGATGAAATGTTCTATATGAGTTAGAAAGAACAATTCTCAAATTCATCTGGAATAACAAAAAAACCCAGAATAGCTAAAACTATTCTCAACACTAAAAGAACTTCTGGCATAATCAGTATCCCAGACATTAAGAAATACTACAGAGCAATGGTGTTAAAAACTGCATGGTATTGGTACAGTGACAGGCAGGTAGATCAATGGAATAGAATTGAAGAGCCAGACATGAACCCACACACCTGTGGTTCACTTGATCTTTGACAAAGGAGCTGAAAACATCCAATGGAAAAAAGATAGCCTTTTTAAAAAATGGTTCTGGTTCAATTGGAGGTCAGCATGCAGAAGAATGCCAATTCATCCATTCTTTTATTCTTGTACTAAGCTCAAGTCCAAGAGCATCAACAATCTCTACATAAAACCAGACACACTGAAACTAATAAAAAAGAAACTGGGGAAGACCCTTGAGAACATGGGCACAGGGGGAAATGTCCTGAACAGGACAATAATAGTTTATGCTCTAAGATCAAGAATTGACAAATGGGATCTCATAAAATTACAAAGTTTCTGTAAGGCAAAGGATACCATCAAAAGGAGAAAACAGCAACCAACAAATTGGGAAAAGTTCTTCACCAACCCTACATCTGACAGAGGGATAATATCCAATATATACAGATAACTCTAGAAGTTAGACCCCAGAGAAACAAATAACCCTATTAAAAATTGGGTAGAGAGCTAAACAAACACTTTTAACCTGAAGAACTTCAGATGGCTGAGAAGGACCTTAAGAAATGTTCAACATCATTAGTCATTAGGGAAATGCTAATCAAAACAACCCTGAGATTTCACCTCACACCAGTCAGAATGTCTCAGATTAAAAACTCAGGAGACAGCAGTTGTTGGTGAGGATGTGGAGAAAGAGGAATATTTTTCCACTACTGGTGGGATTCCAGATGGTACAATCACTCTGGAAATCAGTCTGGTGGTTCCTCAGAAAACTGGGCATGACACTTCTGGAGGACCCTGCTATACCACTCCTGGGTATATACCCAGGGGATTCCCTGGCATGCAATAAGGACACATGCTCCACTATGTTCATAGCAGACTTATTTTTAATAGCCAGAGGCTGGATAGAACCCAGATGTTCCTCCTTGGAGAAATGGATACAGAAAATATAGTATACTTACACAATGGAATACTACTCAGCAATAAAAAACAATGAAGTCATGAAATTTTTAGGCAAATGTTTGGAACTCGAAAATATCATCCTATTTGAGGTAACCCAATCACAAAAGAATATGCATGGAATGCAATCACTGATAAGTGGATACTAATTAGCCCAGAAGCTCTGAATACTCAAGACACAAAGCTCTGCAAGGGGAAGGCCATGTTTTCTGCCTCTGAGTCCCCTGTGAAGCAAACCTGGTTGCATAGAGGTTGGTGTTTAAAGGTGTTCCTTAGACTAACAAATGACAAGGAAGCCTAAGCCCTATCCTCCATAAAAAGACACCATAAAGTATTTAGGAGGACTAGGTCACTACTTCCCCTCCATCGTTAATGCTCACCGTCCTTTGTCAGATGACTGTCCACTTGGTTATCTTCTCATCTTAAAACTAATAAAAAGGGAGGAGATGTAGAGAGCCTTATTGAGGTGCCATGCCACCTGGCAGGAACTTGATATTGACCAATGTGAAGTTCCTCTCCCAGCTTTTGAGTGGGAAATCCTGTGTTAGCCATAATTCCCTCCACCTATGGTGGAATGCTCAGACAAAGTGAAGCCTATTGTTTTCCAAGGACCTGCAGTTTCCTGAGAAACACTAGCCACCTGTGGAGCAATTGAACTAATTCTGCTGAGAAGCTTCCAGCCTTTCCCCTGCCTATATATATTGGAAAGTCTTCATTAAACTTTGAGTCCTTGAACAGCAGGTATTATCTTGGTCTCCATCTCTTTTTTGCTACCTTCTCATACATCCCCAGCTTCCTTTCTAGGTAAACAATTCGATGTAACTTTGGGCACTTACATCCATTGAACCCACATCTGTTGGAGGGCTAATATCCAAACATAGCTTCACTATGTTCATAGAAGCTTTATTTATGATAGCCAGAAGCTGAAAATAAGCCAGATGTCCCCCAAAATGGAAGAATGGGTAAGAAAATGTTTTAATATACACAATGGAATACTATTCATTTATTATGAAGGAGGACATTATGGGTTTTACAAGGAAATGAATGGAACTAGAAAAATCAACCTTAGTGAGGTAACTCAGACTCCAAAGGACATGCATGGTATCTACTCACTAATATGTGGATGTTAGTTTAAAATGTTTAGAATACCCAGGACATAATCCACAGAACTCAAGAAGGTTATCAAGCCAAAGCACCAAATGAGGAGGGGTAGGGGCAAACAGGAAAATGATCAGGTATTGTGAAGGGACCAAGAGTGAATCCCCAAGAGCCAGCAGACAGAATGGAAATATACAACCTCAGGAGATGGGAGGTAGAAGGTGGGAAGTGAGAGTTGGGAGGTGGGAAGTGGGAGATGGGAGGTGAGAGGTGCAGTCACCCTCTATTATGTAACAGAGACCCACATAGTGGGAGATTCTCAAGACTCAAAGGGAGAGACTGTAGATGAAATTCCCTACAGTGGTGAGAGGGAACTTGTATAATCCACCTCCAGTAGAAAGACAGGGCATCAAGTGTAGGTATGGGGTTGCTATCCCACAGTCAAAATCTCTGACCCAGAATTGTTCCTGTCTAAAAGAACTGCAGGGACAAAAATGGAAAAGAGACTGAGGGAAAGGTGTTCCAGTGACTGGCCCAAATTGGGACCCATCACAAGCTCCAAGACCTGAAACTACTACTAATGTTATGATGTACTTACAGACAGGAGACTAGCATGGCTGCCCTCCAAGAGGCCTAACAAGCAGGTGACTGATAGAAAAGCAGATATATACACCTACCCAATGGTCTGAAGTCATTGACCCCTCTGGTTAAATTAAGGAAAGGAGGGGGGAAATTTGAGGGAAAGGGCAACTCCACAGGAAGGCCAGCAGTCTCAATAAACCTGGACCCCTGAGATATCTGAGACAATATCCACCAACGAGGAAGCATACACTAGCTGGACTGAGTCCCCTGACAAATATACAGCAGAGCACTTCCTAGTCTGACCTCAATGAGAGGAGATGCACCTAACCCTGGAGAGACTTGAGGCCCCAGGGAATGGGGAGACCTGGCAGAGTATGGAGGATGTAGGGGTATAGGGACATCCTCTTGGAGACAGGGGAAATAATCTGATGAGGAACTGTTGGTGAGCAGAATGGCAGGGGTCATAATGATTAGAGTGTAAAAATGATTAAAGATAATAATAGTAAAAGAGAATTTGACATTTATTGTTGTGTATGCTCATTGAATACTCTTATCAACATTAGCTAGAAATCATAGTCACTTTTAACAAAGAAACAATGTGGTATTATTTACTTTTAAAAATATGCATTTCCGATGGCTGATCATTGTGCTGTCAGACATACACCCAACTATATTTGAATGCATACAAGTAGATGCAGATTAAAGTTTGCAGCAATCTAATTTAAAAAAGTTCATCAATAAACAAATATAATAATTTTACATATGGAATAATCAATTATATTGAAAAATACCATTTAAAAGAATTCTCAATTGAGGAATACTGAGAAGCACCTAAAGAAATGTTTAACATCCTTAGTCATGAGGGAAAGGCAAATCAAAACAACGTTGAGATTCCATCTTACACCAGTTGGAATGGCTAAATTTGAAAACTCAGGTGACAGTAGATGCTGGCGAGGATGTGGAGAAAGAAGAACAGTCCTCCATTGCTGGTGGGATTGTAAGCTGGTAAAATCATTCTGGAAATAAGTTTGGTGGTACATCAGAAAACTGGACATAGCATTACCAGAGGACCCAGCTATACCACTCCTGGGCATACAACTAGAAGATGCTCCAACATGTAATAAAGTCATAGGCTCCAATATGTTCATAGCAGCCTTATTTATAACAGCCAGAAGCTGGAAATAACCCAGATAGAGGAATGGATACAGAAAATTTGGTACATTTACACAATCAAATACTACTCAGCTTTTTGTAGGTCGCGTGTCTATCTCACCAGCAAGAATGACACGAGACAGTCAGGATCCTTCCACAGACGTTTATTGCGGGGTTGATTGCAGAGGCGAAAGACCAAGAAAAAAGGAATGGTGCGCCTTAAATAAGCCTAGGCTAGACGTGTTTCTACCTGATTGGTGCACGCCACGATGCCTCATTAGTATGCTCCAGGTCTGAGCTGCGACCCGCCAAACCTCTACCCGCGCATGCGCAGTAGGGCGCAGAGTGGAGTAAACAACAGCACATTGCTGAGGGGTCATCACAGGAAATGGGCGCAGAGTGGAGTAAACAACAGCACATTGCAGAGGGGTCATCACAGGAAATGGGCGCCATCTTGTAATGGCGAACGTGGCTTCCTACAGCTTTTAAAAAACAATGGATTCATGAAAATCTTATGCAAATGAATGGAACTACAAAATATCATCCTGATTGAGGTTACCCAATCACAAAAGAACACACACGGTATGCACTCAAGTGAATAGTAGCCCAGAAGCTTGGAATACCCAAGATACAATTCAAGACCAAATGAAGCTCAAGAAGAAGGAAAACCAAAGTTTGGATTCTTTGCTCCTTCCTGGAAGGTGGAATGAAATACCCATGGGAGGAGATACAGAGACAAATTGTGGAGCAGAGACTGAAGGGAAGACCATTGAGAGACTGCCCCACCTGGGGATACAATCCATATACAGTCATGAAACCCAGACACAATTGTGGATGCTAACAAGCTCTTGCTGACAGGAGCCTTATTTAGCTGTCTCCTTAGAGGATCTGCCAGTATTTGACAGATACAGAGGTAGATGCCCTCAGCCAACCACTGGGCTGAGCAGAGGTCCCTAATGAAGGAGCTAGAGAAAGGTCTGAAGGAGCTGAAGGAGCTTACAGCCCCATAGAAGTAATAACAATATGAACCAACCAGTACCTGAGAGCTCCTAGGCAATAAAACAACAACCAGAGTACACATGGATGGACCCATGGCTCCAGCTGCATATGTAGCTGAGTATGGCCTTGTTGGACATCAAAGGGAGGAGGGGGCCTTGGCACTGAGAAGGCTTGATGCCCTAGTGTAGGGGAATTTCTGGACAGGGAACCAGGAATGGGTGGCTTGGCGAGCAGGGGGAAGGGGGTGGGATATGAGGTTTTCAGAGGGGAATTGAGGAAAGGCAAAAAGATTTGAAATGTACATAAAGAAAATATCTAATAAAAGCCTACAAAATGTAAAAAAATACAGTTTAAAATAAATCTAATGACAAAGGAAAAATAAGTCCGTTAATAGTATGGGAAATCATAAAGAAAGAAGAATTGGAGGAAGGATTTAGGGACCCGAAGAAGACAGGAATCCACAGGATCTGTCAGCTACTCTGGATCCATCAGGACTGCCAAAGTTTAAATTTTCAAATAGGAAAAAAGCATAAGCTGGATCTAGGTCCCCAACCCAGATGTGTAGCCTGGTCTTCATTCATGTCCCCTAACAAATTTAATGGGTGCAGTATTTCAGTCTATTGACTATCTATGGATCCTTTTTTTCTGAACATGGCTATCTTGTCTTGATTCAGTAGGAAAGGATAAACCTAGTACTGTAGTGACATTATGTGACCCACATGGGGGATGTGATGGCCACAGAGGGCTATCCCTTCTCAGAGGAGAAGGAGGTGGGTAGTGGGTGGAGGATTTAAATGAGGGGAGAGTGGAAGGAGAAAAGGAGCTTATATTTGGAAGGAAGGTGAATAAATACATGAAGAATGAAAAATGTATCTTGTATTTTAAACAGAAAAAGAAAAAAATGATATTTGCCCTGTAATCCCAGATTTACAATCAACTCCCTAGGCCACAACTCTGCTTGTGTTCCTGGAAGACTGTTGCCAAATAGGACAACCAGGTGAAATAATTACAACCTAATTCCATGCATCTTAAATATAGGAAGATACAATCAAACAGGTTAAGGAAATGAATAAAACTGGTCATGATCTGAAAATGGAAAGAGAAGCAATAAAAAACAGCAGAGAGGCAACTCAGGAGATGTAAATACTAGGAAATAAAGAGCAATTACAAACACAAGCATCACCTATTGAAAACAAAAATGGAAGAGAAAACTCAGGTATAGAAGATATGAAAGAAGTAATTGATGCATCAGTTTTAAAAGGCTAAATCTAGCATGTTCAAGACATAGAATAACACAGGAAATTTGAGACACTATTCAAAGACCAAACCTTAGAGTCATTGTTACGGGAGATATAGAAGATTCCTAGCTAAAAGGCACAGAAAATATCTTCAACAAAATTATAGAAGAAATTTCCATATCACAAAGAAAGTGATGCCTATAAATGTTCAAGAAGTGTATAGAACAATAATCAAAACCATAAATGTACAGAACAATGACAGAACATTAAAATCTGCAAGGGAAAAGACCTAGTTACATATAAAGGCAGATGTTTCAGAACTATATCCAACTCAAGAACAGAGATTCTAAAAGCTACAAGGCCCAGAGTAGATGCCTTATAGGCCCTAAGATGTCATCCCATAATACTATAGCTAGCCAAACTTTCAATCACCATAAAAGGAAAAAAACAAGATATTCCATGACAAAACCAAATTTAAAAAATCTTTCCACTAATTCAGTCCTACTGAGGATACTAGAAGGAAAACTATAACACAAGGAGGGTAACAACATACAAGAAAACACAAAAAATTAAAAATTTCACAACAGCAAAGCCAATAGAAGAAACATACACACATACCAACACGATCAATTTCAACATAACAGGAGCACATAATCATTGCCCATTAATATCTGTCAATATCAATGAACTAAATTCCTCAATAAAAGACACAGGCTAATAGAGCAGATGCATAAATAGTATCCATCAGTTGCTGCATACCAGAAACACACCTCAGCAATAAAAATAGACACTATATCAGAGTACATGTCTGGAATAAAAGGTTTACCAGGCAAACAGACCCAAGAAGCAAGCTGGAGTAATTAGTATCTAATAAAATAGATTGTTAACCAAAAGTAATTGAAAGAGAAGGGGAAGGACAGTTCATACTAATGAAAGAAAACATCCAAGATTTTGTCTTAATTCTGAATACCAATGATCCACATGCAAGGGCACCCACTTCATAAAAGAAACATTACTAAAGGTTAAATCATACATTGAAACCTACTCATTAATAGTGGGAGACTTCAATATCGTACTCCCACCAATGAACAAATCATCAAAACAGAAATTTGCAGTGATAAAATAAGACATGAAACAAATGCACTGCTCTTCCCCACCCCCTGACTCCAGGTGGCTGTCCACACCCCCACCTGGCCTGATCTCAAAACACCCTGGGGACTCCAGTCTTTTGAGGGGTTAAGTGTATCATCTTTGAATGAACACAGACCCGGCAGTCCCCTACTGTATGCTAGTGTATGCTGCTTGTTTGGTAGTACAGTGTTTGAGGTATCTTGTGGGTTTCAGATAAATTGAGACTGCTGGTCCTTTTACAGGATTGCCCTTATCTTCAGCTTCTTTCAGCCTTCCCTAATTCAACAAGGGGTTAGAAGCTTCTGTCCATTGATTGGGTGCACATATCTGCATCAGACTCTTTCAGCTACTTGATTGGACTTCCATAGTGCAGTCATACTAGGTCCTTTTTTGTGAGTGCTCCATATCTTCAATAAGTGTCAGACCTCAGGACCTCCTTTTCAGCTGGATTCCACTTTGGGCCTATCTCTGAACCTTCTTTTCCTCAGGCACCTCTCTATTTTTACCCTTGTAATTCTTTCAGAAAGGAAAAATTATGGGTCAGAGTTGTGACTGTGGGATGGCTCCGCTCTCACTCATTTGATGCCATGTCTTCCTGTTGGACGTGGGTTCTGTAAGTTCCCTCTCCATAAGGTTGAGCATTTCATCTAAGATCCCTCACACTGAATCCTGAGAGTCTCTCACCTCCCAGGTCTCTGGTCCATTCTTGAGGGTCCCCTCAACCTTATATCTCTTGAGGTTGCCTGTTTCCATTCTTTCTGCTGGCCTGCAGGGCTTCAATCCTTTTCCCTCACCTAATACCAGATCAGGTTTCCCTCTCTCTTCTACTCCATCACCACTGTCCACTTTCCATCCCAGATCCCCCCTCCCTCCCCACTTGTGATTGATTTGTTCTCCCTCTCAAGTGGGACTGAGGCACCTCAGCTTGTTGACTTTTTTGAGTTCTGTAGAGTGTATCTTTGGTAATCTGTACTTTTCTCGGGGGGCTAACATTCACTTATTAGTGAGTACTTACCATGCATATCCTTTTGGGTCTGAGTTACCTCACTCAGAATGATATTTTCTAGTTCTAGTTTCTAGTTGCATTTGCCTACAAAACTCAGGATGTCCTCATTCTTAATAGCCGAGTAGCTTTCCTTTTGTAAATGAACTACAATTTGTATGTGTATGTCAAGTGACCTCTGGGTTGTTTCCAGTCTGGTTATAAAAAAAAAAAGGCCACTATGAAAATAGTGGAACATATGCCCCTGTGGCATGGTGGGACATCTTTTGGGTGTATTCCCAAGAGTGGTATAGCTGGGTCTTCAGGTAGAGATATTTCCAATTTTCTGAGGAACGTCCAGACTGATTTCCTGAGTGGTTGTACCAGTTTGTAATCCCATCAGCAATGGCGGGGTATTCCTCTTTCTCTAAATCCTTGCCTATATGTGGCATCACCTGACACTTTGATCTTAGCCATTCTGATTGGTGTAAGATATAATCTCAGGGTCATTTTGATTTGCATTTCTCTGATCACTAAGGACTTTTTTTTAGGTGCTTCTAAGCCACTCGAGATTCCTCAATTGTAAAAGCTCAGTTTAGTTCTATAGCCCATGTTTTGATTGAGTTGTTTGGTTTCTTGGTGAGCAGTTTCTTGAGTATATATATATATACACACACATATATATATGTATATATATATACACACACACATATATATATGTATATATATATATGTGTATATATATGTATACACACACACACACACACACACACACACACACACATATATATATATATATATATATATATATATATATATATATAATTATATAATCCAATATATATATTGGATATTATCCCTCTATTGGATGTGAGGCTATTGTTTTTTTTCCAATCTATGGGGTGCCGATTTGTCGTATGACAATGTCCTTTGCCTTACAGAAGCTTTTCAATTTCATGAAGTCCCATTTATTAATTCTTGATATTAGAGCATGAGCCATTGGAGTTCTGTTTAGGAAATTTACCCCCCTGTGTCAATCAGTTCACAGCTCTTTCATCCTTTCTCTTCTATCAGATTCAGTGTATCTGGTTTTATGTTGAGGCCCTTGATCCACTTGGACTTAAGCTTTGTGCAAGGTGAAAACTATGGGTCTAGTTTCATTTTTCTGTATACAAACAGCCAGTTAGACCAGCACCATTTATTGAAGATACTTTCTATATTCCATTGTGTATTTTTTGGTTCTTTGTAAAAGATCAATTGTCTATAAGTGTATGGTTTTATTTCTGGGTTTTCAATTCTATTCCCTTGATCAACCTCACTTTGTAACAATACCATGCAGAGCTTATCACTATTTCTCTGTAGTAAAGCTTGAGGTCAGAGATGGTCATTCCCCCTGAAGTTCTTTTATTGTTAAGAATTGCTTCTGCTATCCTGGTTTTTTGTTTTTGTTTTTTTTTTTTTTTTGTCTTTCCATATGAATTTGAGAATTTCTCTTTCCATGTCTTTGGAGAATTGTATTGGGAGTTTAATAGGGTTTATATTGAATCTATAGATTGCCTTTGGTAAGATGGCCATTTTTACTATGTTAATTCTGCTAATCCATGATCATGGGAGGTCTCTCCATTTTCTGAGTTCTTGTTTGATTTCTTTCCTGAATGTTTTGAAGTTAGTGTCATACAGGTCTTTCACTTATTTGGTTAGAGTTGCCCCCAAGATATTTTATATTATTTGGAGCTATTGTGAAGGGAATTGTTTCTATAATTTATTTCTCAGCCAGTTTATCATTTGTACAAAGGAAGGCTACTAATTTATGTGAGTTAATTTTATATGTGGCTACTTTTTTGAAATTTTTTTTATTAGCTGGAGAAGTTCTCTGGTAGAATTTATTGGCTCGTTTATGTATACTATCCCATCATCTGCAAAGAGTGATATTTTATTTCCTTTTTGTCAGTTTGTATGTCCTTGATCTATTTTTGTTGTCTTACTGATCTTGTTAACACTTGAAGTACTATATTGAATAGATATGGGGAGAGTTGGCATCCTTGTCTTGTCACTGATTTCATTGGGATTGCTTCAAGTGTGTCTCCATTTATTTTGATATTGGCTGTTGGTTTGCTGTATATTGCTTTTATTATATTTAGGTTTGGGCCTTGACTTCCTGATCTCTCCAATAGTTTTAACATGAAAAAGTGTTGCATTTTGTCAAATACTTTTTCTGCATCTTAGGAGATGTTCATTGGATTTTTTTCTTTGAGTTTTTTATATAGTGGATTACATTAATGGATTTTCATATATTAAGCCAACTTTGCATCTCTGGGATGAACCTCCTTGTTCACAGAAAGTGATAATTTTGTTGTGTTCTTGGATTTGTTTTATGTGGAGGCACTTCATCCACTTGGAGTTGAGCTTAGTACAAGGAGATGAAAGGATCAATTCTCATTCTTCTGCATGGTGACACTCTGGAAATCAGTCTGGCAGTTCCTCAGAAAACTGGGCACGACACTTCCGGAGGACCCTACCATACCACTCCTGGGTATATATATATACCCAGAGGATTCTCCAGCATGTAATAAGTATATATGCTCCACTATGATCATAGCAGCCCTATTTATAATAGCCAGAAGCTGGAAAGAACCCAGATGTCCCTCAATGGAGGAATGGATACAAAAAAATGTAGTATATATACACAATGGAGTACTATTCAGCCATTAGAAACAATGAATTCATGAAATTCTTAGAGAAATGGATGGAGCTATAGAGCGTCATACTAAGTGAGGTCTCAAAAAAGACCCATGGTATGCACTTACTGATAAGTGGATATTAGCCTAGAATCTTGGAATACCAAGGCACAATACACATACAAAATGATGTCCAAGAAGAAGGAAGGAGAGACCCCTGGTTCTGGAAAGGCTCAATGCATCAGTGTAGGGGAGTACTGGAACAGGTAATTGGGAAGTGGTGGATGGAGGAACAGGGGGAGGGAAAAGGGCATATGGGACTTTTGGGGTGTGGGGAGCCAGGAAAGGAGAAATCATCTGAAATGTAAATAAAGAGTATATTGAATAAAAAATTGAAAACAGTGAAGAAAGTTGCTGTTTTTTCTACTGTGTATTATAATTGTAAATGTATCATCGTTATTGAATATGCATACATTTAAAACATCTTTTTAATATTAAATAAAACAGGCCACCGACTTCTTTGCTGCTACTTGAACTGGACAAGCAGACCCAGATACCTGAGATATCCCGATTTTAAGATTTCTGGGGGCAGGCCGACAGGCAGCAACCTGCTTACAGGAGCTGGGCAGACTAGCAGTTCCTGAGTGCCAGCCAGGCATAGGTTCTGTGCACTGTGGGGTATCCTGCACTCCCCGCCACTGCCATCTTTGCTGCTGCTTGGACTGGACGAGCAGACCCAGGTACCTGAGATATCCCAAGTTTAAGAACTCTGGGGACTCAGGCTGCCAGGTGGCAACCTGCACACAGATCCAGGGCAGAGTGGTGGTTCACCTGTGTGCCAACAAGGCCTGGGTCTTGTGCCCTGCAGGGTGGTCAGCACTTGGAAGGGCTACCAGCCACCATCTTTGCTCCCTGACTGCATCAGGTCCACAGGGACAACTGAGTATAACATTGCTTGGAGCAAGATATACCAGGGGTCAAACAGCACCCAAGAGGAGGGCAGCACATCAGCAATCTGTGCCAGGGGAAACCCAGTCATCCAGTGGTGGAGAAATAGCCTTACAGGCACACAGGGGGTACAAGCACCAGCCAGTGACTACAGGACCAACTAATTCCAGAGATAACCAGATGGCAAAAGGCAAACATAGGAACATTACTAACAGAAATCAAGGCAATATGGCAGCATCTGAACTCAATTCTCCGTGAGCAGTAAGTCCTAGATACCCCAGTACATCAAAAAAACAAGATTTAGATCCAAAATTACTGGTCATGATGCTGTTAGAGGAACACAAGAAGGACATAAATACATCTCTTAAAGAAATAGGAGAAAATGGATCAAAAGTTAGAAGGCCTTACAAGGCAAACACAAACATCATTTAAAGAAATTCAGGAGAATATGGATCAAAAGATAGAAGCCAATAAGGAGGAAATGCAAAAATCACTTAAAGAAATAAAGGGGAACATGGGTCCACAGGCAGAAGTCATGAAAAAGGAAACACAGAAATCTCTTAAAGAATTACATGAAAACACATCAAGCAAGTGGAACATCTGAGCAAAACCATCCAGGATCTAAATACAGAAGTAGAAACAACTAAAAAATCGCAAAGGGAAACAACTTTGGAGATAGAAAACCTTGGGAAGAAATCAGGGGCCATAGATGCAAATATAAACAATAGAATACAAGATATAGAAGAAAGAATATCAGATGCCAAAGATACCATAGAAACCACTCAATAGTCAAAGAAAAAGTCACATATAATCAAATGTACTAAACAAAGAAAGAATATTAAAGGCAGTAAGAGAAAAAGGCCAAGTAACATATAAAGGAAGACTTCCCTTTCTTACAGAGATTTACAGAATTACACCAGTCTTCTCACCAGAGATCATGAAAGCTAGAAGATCCTGGGCAGATATCATGCAGACTCTAAGAGAACACAAATTTCAGCCGAAACTATTACACCCAGCAAAACCCTCAATTGCCATAGATGGAGAAACCAAGATATACCATGACAAAACCAAATATCCTTGATATTTTCCACAACCCAGCCCTACAAAGGATAATAGGGGGAAAACTCCAATACAAGTAGGGAAACTACACCCTGGAAGAAGCAAGATAGAAACCTTCCATCAAACCCAAAAGAAGATAACCACTCAAATATAAAAAATAACTTCAAAAATGAAAGGAAGTAATAATTACTATTCCTTAATATCTCTTAATATCAATGGACTCAATTCCCCAATAAAACGACACAGACTAACAGACTGGATATGGAAACAGGACCCTACATTTTGCTTCATACAGGCAACACATTTCAGTGTCAAAGACAAACACAACCTTAGAATAAAAGGCTGGAAGAAAATTTTACAAGAAAATGGTCTTAAGAAACAAGCCGGAGTAGCCATTCTAATATCAGATAAAATTGACTTTCAACCTAAAGTTATCAAAAGAGACACAGAAGGACACTTGTTGCTGGTCAAAGGAAAAATCCACCAAGAAGAACTCTCAATTCTGACCATCTATGCTCCAAATGCAAGGGCACACTCATTTGTAAAAGAAACTTTACTAAATCTCAAAACACACATTGCACCTAACACAATAATTGTGGGTGACTTCAACTCTCAACTCTCCTCAATGGACCATTCAGGAAAACAAAAACTAAACAGGGACACAGTGAAACTAATTGAAAGTTTGGACCAATTAGATTTTATACATACATACATACATACATACATACATACATACATACATATATGTGTATGTGTGTGTGTGTGTGTGTATATATATATATATATATATATATATATATATATATATATGTAATTTCATTCTAAAGCAAAGGAATATACCTTTTTCTCCACACCTCATGGTACCTTCTCTAAAATCTACCACATAATTGTTCACAAGACAGACCTCAACAAATATAAGAATTTCGAGCTATTCCCATGACTCCTAGCAGATCACTACGGAGGAAAAGTGGTATTAAATAGCAACAAAAACAGCAGAAAGCCCACATACACAGAAAAACTGAACAATACTCTACTCAATGATACCTTGTTCAAGGAAGAAATAAAGAAAGAAATCAAAGACTTTTTAGAATTCAATGAAAATGAAGGCACAACTTACCCAAATCTATGGGACACAATGAGAGCAGTGCTAAGAGGAAAACTCATAGCCCTGAGTGCCTCCAAAAGGAAACTGGAGAGAGCATACAATAGCATCTTAATGGCACACCTGAAAGCCCTGGAACAAAAAGAAGCTAATTCATCCAGGAGGAGTAGAAGACAGGAAATCATAAACTTAGGGCTGAAATCAATCAAGTACAAACAAAGGGAACCATACAGAGCCAGGAGTTGGTTCTTGAGAAAATCAGCAAGAGAGATAAACTCTTTTTGTTTATTTTGTTATGTTTTGTTTTGTTTTTTGATACAGGGTTTCTCTGTGTACTCCTGGCTGTCCTGGAACTCACTTCAGGCTGGCCTTGAACTTAGAAATCTGCCTGCCTCTGCCTCCCAAGTGCTGGGATTAAAGGCGTGTACCACCACCGCCCAGTGATAGATAAACCTTTCGCCAGACTAACCAAAGGGCACAGACAGTATCCAAATTAACAAAATTAGAAATTAAAAGGGAGATATAACAACAAAAATGGGGGAAATCCAAAAAAAATTATCACATCCTACTACAAAAGTCTATACTCAAAACAAGTTGAAAATCTGGAGGAAATGGACAATTTCCTAGACAGATACCAAATACCAAAATTAAATCAGGATCAAATAGATCAACTAAATAGTTGCATATCCCTTAAAGAAATAGAAGGAGTCATAGAAAATCTTCCATCCAAAAAAAGCACAGGACCAGATGGATTCAGTGCAGAATTCTATCAGACCTTAAAAGAAGACATAACACCAATACTCTTCAAAGTATTGAACAAAATAGAAACAGAAGGAACACTACCCAACTCGTTCTAAAAAGCCACAATTACCCTGATAACAAAACCACACAAAGATCGAACAAAGATAGAGAACTTCAGGCCAATTCCCCTTATGAATATCGATGCAAAAATACTAAATAAAATTCTTTCCAACTGAATCCAAGAACACATCAACACAATCATCTACCATGATCAAGTAGGCTTAATCCCAGGGATGCAGGGATGGTTCAATATGTGGAGATCCATCAATGCAATCCACTACATAAACAAACTCAAAGAATAAAAACCATATGATCATTTCGTTAGATACTGAAAAAGCATTTGACAAAATTCACCATCTTTTCATGATAAAAGTCTTGGAAAGAACATAAATTCAAGGCCAATACCTAAACATAGTAAAAGCAATTTACAGCAAACCAGTAGCCACCATCAAACTAAATGGAGAGAAACATGAAGCAATCCCAATAAAATCAGGGACTAGACAAGGTTGCCCTCTCTCTCCATATCTTTTCAATAGAATACTTGAAATTCTACCCAGAGCAATTAGACAACATAAGGAAGTCAAAGGGATACAAATTGGAAAGGAAGAAGTCAAACTATTACTATTTGCAGATGATATGGTAGTATACTTAAGCGACCCAAAAAACTCCACCGGAGAACTCCTAAAGCTGATAAACAACTTCAGCAAAGTGGCTGGTTATAAAATCAACTCAAGCAAATCAGTAGCCTTCCTATACTCACAAGATAAGCAGGCTGAGAAAGAAGTTAGGGAAATAACACCTTTCACAATACCCACAAACAATATTAAGTACCTTGGTATGACTCTAACCAAACAAATGAAAGATCTTCATGACAGGAATTTCAAATCTTTGAAGAAAGAAATCAAAGAAGACCTCAGAAGATGGAAAACTCTTCCATGCTCTTGGATTGGCAGGATTGATATAGTAAAAATGGCCATCTTGCCAAAAGCAATGTACAGATTCAGTGCAATCCCCATCAAAATCCCAAATCAATTCTTCATAGATTTAGAAAGATCTATTCTCAAATTCATCTGGAATAACAAAAAACCCAGGATAGCTAAAACTATTCTCAACAATAAAAGGACTTCTGGGGGAATCAATATCCCAGATCTCAAGCAGTACTACAGAGCAATTGTGTTAAAAACTGCATGGTATTGGTGCAGTAACAGGCAAGTAGATCAATGGAATAGAATTGAAGATCCGGAAATGAACCCACAGAGTTATGATCACTTGATGTTTGATAAAGAAGCTACAACCATCCAGTGGAAAAAAGATAGTCTTTTCAACAAATGGTTCTGGTTCAAATGGAGGCCAGCATGCAGAAGAATGCAAATTGATCCATTCTTATTTCCTTGTACTAAGTTCAAGTCCAAGTGGAGCAAGGACCTCCACATAAAAGCAGACACACTGAAACTAATAGAAAAGAAACTGGGGAAGACTCTTGAGGCTATTGGCACAGGGGGAAAGTTCTTGAACAGAACACCAGTAGCTTATGCTCTAAAATCAAGATTGACAAATGGAACATTATAAAATTACAAAGTTTCTGTAAGTCAAAGGATAGTGTCAGAAGGACAAAACAGCAACAAACTAATTTGAAAAGATCTTCACCAACCCCACATCCGACAGAGGGCTAATATCCAATATATACACAAAGAACTCAAGAAGTTAAACCTCAGAGAACCAAATAACCCTATTAAAATGGGGTACAGTGCTAAACAAAGAATTTTCCCCTGAAGAATTTTGGATGGCTGAGGAGCACCCTAAGAAATGTTCAACATCATTAGTCATTAGAGAAATGCACATCAAAACAACCCTGAGATTTCACCTCACACTAGTCAGAATGGCTAAGATTAAACCCTGAGGAGACAGCAGTTGTTGGCTCAGATGTGGAGAAAGAGGAACACTCCTCCACTGCTGGTGGGATTGAAAGTTGGTACAACCACTCTGGAAATCAGTCTGGCGGTTCCTCAGAAAACTGAGCATGACATGTCCAGAAGACTCTGCCATACCACTCCTGGGCATATACCCAGAGGATTCCCCTGCAGTCAAAAGGACACATGCTCCACTGTGTTCCTTTCAGCCTTGTTTATAATAGCCAGAAGCTGGAAAGAACTCAGATGCACCTCAATGGCGGAATGGATACAGAAAATGTGGTATATTTATACAATGGAATACTACTCAGCAATTAAAAACAATGAATTCAAGAAATTTGTAGACAAATGGTTGGAACTGGAAAATATCATCCTAAGTGAGCTATCCCAATCACAAAAGAATACACATGAAATGCAATCACTGAAAGGTGGATTTTAATTAGCCCAGAAGCTCTGAATACTCAAGACACAATAAGTAAATCATATGATACCAAATAAGAAGGTAGGAAAAGGCCCTGGTCCTGAAAAGACTTGATCCAGTATTGTAGGGGAGTACCAGAACAGAGAAATGGGAGTTGATTGGGAAGGGGTCAGGGAAGGAGTACTTATGGGACAAATGGTGAGGGGGAAACTAGGTTAGGGGAAAGCATTTGGAATGTAAACAAAGAATATAGTAAATAAAAAATAAAACAAATGAAAGAGGAAAGGATGGGGAAATCAGCAGCATTTCAGAATGAAAAAAGGCAGTCTGCTGGTGTTTTTAGTGGTTTCTTTCTGGTCACTTTCTTGGAACTGAGCAAGGATAGCACAATATATATATATGACATTATAAACAACTGTTCAAAATTTTCACCTATCAATAAATATGAAGAATTGAAAAATAAAGATTGCTTCTATTTCCTTAGGGGTTTTGGCATAGTTTAGATAGTTTAGATAATCTTTATTTAACTTTGGTAAAGTGGTATCTGTCTCAAAAATCGTACATTTGATTTAGATTTGACAATCTTGTAGAGGACAGGCTTTTGAAAGATCTTATGATTTGTTTAATTTCCTCGGTGTCTGTTGTTCTGTGTCCCCTTTCATTACTGATCTTGATAATTTGGATACAGTCTCCCTGCATTTTAGTTAATTGTGTTAAGAGTTTGTCTGTTGGCTTGGCAGTGGTGGCTCATGGCTTTAATCCCAGCACTTGGGAGGCAGAGGCAGGCAGATTTCTGAGTTCGAGGCCAGCCTGGTCTACAGAGTGAGTTCCAGGACATCCAGGGCTACACAGAGAAACCCTGTCTTGAAAACTCAAAAAAGAAAAAAAATGTGTCTGTTGTGTTGAGGTTTTAAAAGAACCACCTCTTGGGTTTGTTGATTTTTTCTATTGTATTGATTGATTTCAGCCCTGTCTTTGATTATTTTCTATCATTTAATCATTTTAGGTATGTTTCCTTTTTTTTTCCCAGGGCCTTCGGTTGTGCTCTTAAATTTTTAGTATTAGTTTTCTCCTATTTGTTTATGATGACATTTAGTGCTATGAACTTTCCTCTTCATACTGCTTTCATTGTGTCACATCAGTTTGGATATGTTGTACCTTCATTTTCACTGAATTCCCGAAAGTCTTTTATTTGTTTGTTTGTTTCTTTCTTTCTTTGGTACTGTGGTCATTAAGGAGATTGGCAAACTGTGACAGCATTCTACCATTGTACTAAGAGAATTTCTGGCGCTAAATTTAAAAGCCAAGGAAGTATTTCTTTGCAGAGATTTCAAGACAGACTAAAATTGATGCTGCTGTGTAGGAACTCACAATTATTCTTATGCAAATTTGCAATTAAAGAGAATGAATGGGGCAGGCAGAAGTACAAAAGGTTCAGTTGGAACAGGAAATGAAAATGGAAAGCATTATGTTACACCTTGTGTTGGAAGAAATGCTGGAACTCTTACGGGAATTGTTTTTAAGGGGTTTCCTGATTTGTACTGAAATAAGGGGAAGTGTGCCCTTGGAATAAGACCCCACCCAGATACTCTTGCTATCTGTGAGGTAAAAGAGAGAAGGTCTTTCTTTCCCAAGAACAAATGGAAACCCCCTCAAATGTGTCTTAAGAGGATATTTTCTGTACCAAACTGGCAGATATATTTGCCCCCTATGTGGCAAGGATGAAGGAGTAAAGAGACCATGGAACCATTTTCTGCAGTTTCATTGTTACATTTGAGGCCAGGTAGCATATTACAGGGGAGTTCATGCATAGAGTCCTAAGAATGCTACAGGGTAAACTGAAATTGAAGCCTGGGCAGTGTTGGAATCCCCCAAGTTGTTGAAAATGGTAACGCCATAGGATATCTGCCAATGATACCTGCAATCAGGGAATATGCGGCCAACAGGTGGTCTATGATGGAGGTAGCAAATCTGGATGGGCAAAACCATATCAAACCATTGACAAACATAAAACATATAGAATCAGGAGTTCTCAACTGGGTTTACATTTTGTTTTGATCTAGCTTTTATTTAATTCTTTTTGTATTAGATATATTCTTTATTTATATTTCAAATAATTTCCCCTTTTCTGGTTCCTCCCCACCCCAAAAATCCCATAAGCCATCTGCCCTATCCCTGTTCCCCTGTCCTGGTATTCCCCTAAACTGCTGCATCGAACCTTTCCCAGACCAGGGGCCTTTTGTCCCTTTGATGGCCAACTAGGCCATCCTCTGCTGCCTATGCATCTGGAGCCATGGGTAATACCATGAGTAATTTCTGGTTGATAGTTTTGTCCCTGGGAGCTCTGGGAGTACTGGGTGGCTAATATCATTGTTTCTCCTATGATGCTGCAAACACCTTTAGCACCTTGGGTACTTTCTCTAGATTCCCCCATTGGAATCTCAGTTCTCAGTTCAATGGCTGGCTCAGAGTGTCCCCCTCTGTATTTGTAATGTACTAGCAGAGCCTCCCATGTGACAGCTATATCCAGTTGCAGTTAGCAACTACTTGTGGGCATCAATAATAGTGTCTGGATTTTGTAACTGTATATGTGACAGATCACTAGGTAGGGTAGTCTCTGTATGGTGTTTCCCTCAGTCTCTGCTCCACACATTGTCTTTGTATGTCCTTGTGTGGGTATTTTGTTCCCCCTTCTAAGAAGGCCCAGATTATACATAATTTGTTCTTCCTTCTTCTTGGGCATCATTTGATATGTGAGTTATGTCTTGGGTATTCCAAACTTCTGGGCTAATATCCACTTATCAGTGAGTGCATACTATGTAGATTCTTTTGTGATTGGGTTACTTCACTTAGGATGATACTTTCTAGTTCCACCCATTTCCCTAAGACTTTCATGAATTCGTTGTTTTTAATAGCTGAGTAATACTCCATTGTGTAAATATACCACATTTTCTGTATTCATTCCTCTTTTGAGGGACATCTGCATTCTTCTTAGCTTCTGGCTATTATAAATATAGCTGAAATGAACATAGTGGAGCATGTGTCCTAATTACATGCTGGGAAATCCTCTGTGTATGTGCCAAAGAGTGTTATGACAGGGTCCTTCTGTAGTATCATGCCCAGTTTTCTGAGGAATCAGCATACTATTTTCCACAGAGTTTGTACCAGGTTGCAATCCTGTTGGCAGTGGAGGAGTGTTCCTCTTTCTCTACATCCTCACTAGGACTGCCTGTCTCCTGAGGTTTTGAACTTAACCATTCTGACTGGTATGGTGTGAAATCTCAGGTTTGTTTTGATTTGCATTTCCCTGACTACTAAGGATGTTGAACATTTCTTTGGGTGTTTCTTAGCCATTCAATATTCCACAAGTGGAAATTCTTTGTTTAACTCTCTACCCATTTTTAATATGGTTATTTGGCTCTCTGGAGTCTACCTTCTTGAGTTCTTTTTATATATTGGATATTAGCCCTCTTTCAGATGTAGGGTTGGTACAAGATCTTTTCCCAATTTGTTTCTTGCCCTTTTGTCCTCCTGGAAGTGTCCTTTGCCTTACAGAAATGCTGCAATTTTATGAGGTCCCACTTGTCAATCTTGATCTTAGAGCATAAGCTATTGGTGTTCTGTTCAGGAACTTTCCCCCTGTGCCCATGGCCTCAAAGGTCTTCACCAGTTTCTTTTCTATTAGTTTCAGTGTGTCTGGTTTTATGTGGAGGTCCTTGATCCACTTGGAGTTGATCTTAGTACAAGGAGATAAGAGTGGGTCAATTCGCATCTTCTGCATGTTGACCTCCAGTTGAACCAGCACGGTCTATTGGTATAGTAATATGGAGGTGGATCAATGGATTAGGATTGAAGACCCAGAATTGAACCCACACATCTTTGGCCAATTGATCTTTGACAAAGGAGCTGAAAACATCCAGTGGAAAAAAAGATAGCCTTTTCAACAAATGGTGCTGGCTCAACTGGAGGGCAACATGCAGAAGATTGAGAATCGATCCACTCTTATCTCCTTGTACTAAGCTCAACTCCAAGTGGATCAAGGACCTCCACATTAAACCAGACACACTAAAATTAATAGAAAAGAAACTGTGGAAGATCCTTGAGGACATTTTTACTATTTTAATCCTGTCTATCCACAAGCATGGGAGAGCTTTCCATTTTCTGAGGTCTTCTTGGATTTCTTTCTTCAGAGACTTGAAGTTCTTGTCAAACAGATATTTCACATGTTTGATTAGAGTCACACCAAGAAACTTTATATTGTTTGTGATTATTGTGAAGGGTGTTGTTTCCCTAATTTCTTTCTCAGTCTCTTTATCCTTTGAGTATAGGAAGCCTACTGATTTTCTTGAGTTAATTTTATAACCGACCACTTTGCTGAAGTTGTTTATCAGCTGGAGGAGTTCTATGGTAGAGTTTTTTTGGGTTGCTCAAGTATGCTATCATATCTTCTACAAAGAGTGATAATTTGACTTCTTCCTTTCCAGTTTGTATCCCTTTGACCTCCTTTTGTTGTCTAATTTCTCTAGCTAGAACTTCAAATATTATATTGAATAAATATGGAGAGAGGGCAGTCTTGTCTAGTCCCTGATTTTAGTGGTATTGCTTCATGTTTCTCTCCATTTAGTTTGATGTTGGCTACTGGTTTGCTGTATATTGCTTTTACTATGTTTAGGTATGAGCCTTGAATTCCTGTTCTTTCCAAGACTTTTAGCATTAAAGGATGCTGAATTTTGTCAAAAGCTTTTTCAGCATCTTAAGAAATGACCATGTGTTTTTTTTTTCTTTGGGTTTGTTTATGTAGTGGATTACGTTGATTGATTTCTGTATATTGAACCATCCCTGCATCCCTGGGATGAAGCCTACTTGATCATGGTGAATGATCATTTTGGTGTGTCCTTGGGTTCAGTTGGCATGAATTTTATTGAGTATTTTTGCATCGATATTCATAAGGCAAATTGTTCTGAAATTTTCTTTCTTTTTGATTCTTTGTATGGTTTTGGTATCAGCATAATTGTGGCTTCATAGAATAAGTTGTGTAGTGTTCCTTCTGTTTCTATTTTGTGGCATAGTTTTAAGAGTATTGGTGTTTGGCCTTCTTTGAAGGTCTGATAGAATTCTGCACTAAAACCATCTGGTACTGTGCTCTTTATTTGTTGGGACAATATTATTGACCACTTCTATTTCTTTTCGGGTAATGGGACCCTTTAGGTGGTCTATCTTATCCTGATTTAACTTTGGTATTTAGTATCTGTCTAGGAAATTGTCCATTTCGTCAACATTTTCTAGTTGTGTTGAGTATAGGCTTTTGAAGCTGGATATAAAGATTTTGTGTTTTTCCCCTGTTTCTGTTGTTATAAGTCCCTTTTCATTTCTGATTTTGTTAAGTTGTATACTGTCTCTGTGCTTTTTGGTTTGTGTGGCCAAGGGTTTATTTTTCTTGTTGATTTTCACAAAGATCCAACTCCTGGTTTTGTTGATTATTTGTATAGTTGCTTCTGTTCCTACATGGATGGTATCAGCCCCAAGTTTGATGATTTCCTGCCTTCTCCTCCTCTTGAGTGTATGAGATTCTTTCTGTTCTACAGCTTTCCATTTTTTTTTGAGACACTCAGAGCTATGAACTTTCCTATTAGCACTGCTTTTATCATATCTCATAAATTTGGGTGTGTTGTGTCTTCATTTTTATTAAATTATTACATGATAATAACTAAATTAAAATAAATCATAGCAATGTATCATTGAATAGGGCATCTGTATGTATGTGGACTTTCTGTTGTCTTTCTTGCTATTGAAGACTACCCTTATTCCATAGTGATCTGATAGGATACATGGGATTAGTTTGATCTTCTTTTATCTGTTGATGTCTGTTTTGTGACAAATTATACGGTCAGTTTTGGAGAAAGTACAATGAGGTGCTGAGAAGATGGTGTATTCTTTTGATTTAGGATGAAATGTTCTATAGATATCTATTAAATCCATTTGGTCCAAAACTTCTGTTAGTTTCACTGTGTCTCTGTTTAGTTTGTGTTTCTCTGATCTGTCTACTGAGGAGAGTATGGTGTTGAAGTCTCCCACAATTATTGTGTGATTTGCAATGTGTGCTTTAAGCTTTAGTAAAAGTTTCTTTTACAAATGAGTGTGCCCTTGCATTTGGCACATAGATGTTCAGAATTGAGAGTTGTTCTTGGAAGGTTTTATTCTTTGCTGAGTATAAAATGTTCTTCTGTGTCTTTTTTGATGACTTTTGGTTGAAAGTCTATTTTAATGGATATTAATATGATTACTCCAGGTTGTTTCCTGGGACCATTTGCTTGGAAAATTGTTTTTCAGTCTTTTATTCTAAGGCAGTTTTTGTCTTTGATTCTGAAATGCATTTCCTGTACACAACAAAATATTTGGTCCTGTTTATGTATCCAGTGTGTTAGTCTATGTCTTTTTATTGGGGAATTGAGTCCATTGATGTTAAGATATATTAAGGATTAGTGGTTGTTGCCGCCATGCTATTTTTGATGTAATTTTTATGTTGGTGTGGTTATCTTCTTTTGGGTTTGTTGTAAGAAGATTAATTTCTTGCCTTCTCTAGTGTGTAGTTTCTCTCCTTTTGTTGGTGTTTTCCACTTATTATCATTTGAAGGCCTGGATTTGTGGAAAGATATTGTGTAAATTTATTTTTGTCTTGGAATACCTTTGTTTCTCCATTTATGGTAATTGAGAGTTTTGCTGGGTATAATAGTCTGGGTTGGCATTTGTGTTTTTTAGAGTCGATATGACATCTGCCCAGGATCTTCTGGCTTTCATAGTGTCTGGTGAGAAGTCTGGTGTAAGTCTACTAGGTCTACCTTTATATGTTACTTGACCTTTCCCCCTTACTGCTTTTAATATTCTTTTTTTGTTTAGTGCATTTTGCATTTTAATTAGTATATGACAAGAGGTATTTCATTTCTGGTCAAATCTATTTGGTGTTCTGTACTCTCCTTGTATGTTCCTGGGCATCTATTTCTTTAGGTTAGGGAAGTTTTCTTCTATAATTTTGTTGAAGACATTTACTGGCCCTTTAAGTTGGAAATCTTTGCCCTCTTCTATACGTATAATCATTAGGTTTGGTCTTCTCATTTTTGTCCTGGATTCCTGCTTGTTTTGGGTCAGGAGCTTTTTGCATTTTGCATTTTCTTTTTTTATATATTTTTAAATTTTTAATTATTTTTTTCTTCAATATATTCTTTATTTACATTTCAAATGTTTTCCCATTTCTAAGATCCCCACTCTCCTAAACTCGCATAATCCCTCTTTTTTCCCCCTGTTCCCAAATCAACCCCTTCCTGCTTCCCTGTCCTGGTATTCCCCTACATTGCTGCACTGAACCTTTCTAGGACCAGGAGCCTCTCCTTCCTTCTTCTTTGGCATCATTTGATATGTGAATTGTTTCTTGTGTATTCCAAGTTTCTGGGCTAACATCTGCCTATCAGTGAGTCCATACCATGTGTGTTCTTTTGTGATTGAGTTACCTCACTCAGGCTGATATTCTCCAGTTCCACCTACTTGCCTAAGAATTTCATGAATTCAATGTTTTTAATAGCTGAGTAGTATTCCATAGTGTAAATATACCACATTTTCTGTAACCATTCCTCCATTGAGGGACATCTTGGTTCTTTCTAGCCTCTTGCTATTATAAATAGGGCTGCTATGAACTTAGTGGAGCATGTATCCTTATTACATGCTGGGGAATCATCTGGGTATATGCCCCAGTAGGACCTCATAAAATTACAAAGTTTCTGTAAGGCAAAGGGCACTGTCAAAATGGCAACCAACAAATTGGAAAAAGATCTTTACCAACCCTACATCCAACAGAGGGCTAATATCCAAGATATACAAAGAACTCAAAAAGGCAGATTCCAGAGAGCCAAATAACCCTATTAATAGTAACCCTATTAATAATGGGGTACAGAGCTAAACAAAAAATTTTCACCTGAGGAATATTGAATGGCTGAGAAACATCTAAAGAAATGTTCAACATCCTTAGTCATTAGGGAAATGAAAATCAAAACAACCCTGAGATTTCACCTCACACCAGTCAGAAAGGCTAAGTTCAAAAACTCAGGAGAAAACAGATGCTGGCAAGGATGTGGAGAAAGGAACACTTCTCCATTGCTGGTATGGTTGCAAGCTAGTACAACCACTCTGGAAATCAGTCTTGTGGTTCCTCAGAAAACTGGGCATAATACTACCAGAGGACCCTGCTATTCCACTCCTGAGCATTTTGCATCTTCTTTGACTGTTTTGTAAATGCTTTCTATGTATCTTCTACATCTAATATTCTCTCTTCTATCTCTTGTATTCTGTTGTTGATCTGTGACTCCTGATGTCATTCATAGGTTTTCTATTTCCAGAGTTTTTTCCCTTTTTGATTTCTTTACTGTTTCTATCTGCATTTTTAGATCTTGGTTGGTTTTCTTTATTTCCTTTACCTATTTTCTTGTGTTTGCCTGCAGTTCATTAAGGACTTCCTGGTTACTTGTGTTTTCCTTCCTGTATTTCTTCAAGGGAAATTAGCTCTCTATCAGCATCATGAGCTGTCATTTTAAATCAAAATCTTGCTTTTCTGGTGTTTTGGGTTACCCAGGTCTTAATGTTGTTGGTGAATTGGGTTTGGATGGTGCCATGTTGCCTTGATTTCTGTTAGTAATGTTCCTATGTTGCCTTTTGCCATCTGGTTATGTCTGGTGTTAGTTGGTCCTGCTGTCTCTGGCTTTTGCTTGTCCCTTCTGTGTGCCTGCAAGCCTGTGTCAACACTCCCAGGTGACTGACTCTCCCCTGGCAAAGAGTGCTGTGGCAATGACCAGCTCCTGGATTCAGTTGGGGCCCTGGCAGACCTTGTCCCAGGTAGTCCTACACTCTGGTGTTCCCTGTGTTCTTGTCTGTGACAGCCCCATCAGTCACAGGAGTGAAGTTTGTGGCCTCACCTCTATATGCAGGACTCCCTCTAAATGCAGGACTCCCTGCAGCACACACTTTCCCTGGCAGGATAGGTGCACAGATGGGTGTGGTGCTGCTCAGCTCCTGGGTGCAGGTACCTTGTTGGACCGAGTCCCAAGTGGGTGTTCTCTACTTTCCCTGCTGCGACTGACTGCTCAGTCACTGGAGAAAAGATAGTGGCCTCACCTCTGTACGTGAGACTCCCTTTAAATGCAGGACTCCCTGGAGGACTGATGTCCCCTAGCAGGATAAGTACACAGTTTTTTCTCACCATTCCTGCCTTCCTCCCTTTTGTAATGGCAATGTAAATTCTATGCCATAGAATGTTGTACATTTTCAATTTTCTTTCTGACTTTACAGGGGGATTCAAGAAAGGAATTGCCTTGAATCTAAGAGATAACGTTGGACTTTAAAACAGTTTTCAGATTGTTAAAGATGATAGGGATATTTGTAAATTGAACTAAGTGCATTTTACATTATGATATGGCCAGAAGACTACTATGGAGTTCAAGGAGTGGAATGTGGTGCTTTGACTGTTGACCTCCCCACACAATAAACTCAAGCACTTGAATACTTTTCATGCATGGTAATGTGAATTCAAAAAACCCATGTGAGGGGAGCTCAGTGACCTTAAGCTATAATGATATATTTTTATTTTTCTAAATAGCCATATTGTTAAACTACTTTATAAACATTTATGTTTATCCCCCTCTTATAGTAGGTATAGGCAGGAAATAGATAATGAGGAAGGCTCATGATTCTATGCAAATGTTGCCACTTATATTTTCCTCAGGTCATAGTAGATGGCCCCACACCCTTGTATACATTATCAGTATTTATGGGACTCTGTGATAGAGATGTGTTAACTTCTTCACTAGAGGTAATGGAAATAGGTAGTGGGAGGTTGGTATGATCAAAGAACATTTCAAACATGTATGAAATGTTCAAGGAATAAACTCAAAATATTTAATTAAAAGAGAAACTAATCAATTATTCATTAATAAAGAATTAAATGATGTCACTTATAGGGAAAGTATAGAATTGGTGATTATTTTGTTAGATGGCTTAGATTTCCAAAGACAACCTTCACAAATTTTCTCTCATATGGTATCTTGAAAACAGATAGCATGAAAGTAAAAAGAGGATATTTAGGAATGTGGTGAGTAAACAGAAGAGCATGTAACAGAATAGGCCAGTATCATAATACCACATTATATACATTATAAAGATAACTTAAAACTCATCACATCCAGACAGGTATGATTGTGGAAGTCTTTAATTCAAGCACCCAGGAGACAGAGACCAGCAGATCTCTTGAGCTAAAGACTAGCCTGTTCTACATGAACTACATGATCATCATGACCTCTATTATGTAAAAATTCAGCCTTGTTCTAGTAGCTGTGGTGTTCACAGCTTTCCACATCTGTGGCCAAGGCAAGTTTTTGAGAAGCCGATTAAAAAACAAGTAAACAAAAAAAATCATCACTTCACATAATTAGTATACGCTAATACAAAAGAAACAGTTAAGACTATCCTTTAGGTTATAGAAAGTGTAATTGACAAGGTACCAAATAACTTTAGCATATAATATAATATATGATATATGATATACCATACATGATATACAATCTATATCATAAGGTATAATAGTATATACACATTTATTTTAATGGTGATTATTGTATGTACATAATTTTCCCTAGAAGTTTTCTCAATTTATATTAGTATGAATAAATGTCCCGATCTGCAGGACAGTCAACAGGGTCTCTGAACCACCTAAGAGAAGGCAAGAGACAAGAGACATGAAAGACAGACAGCAAGGCAGTATTCTGATCAAGCTGTCAAATTTTATTTCTTACACAAGGCTTTTTAAAGGGGAATGAGCAGGTGAGGGGAGGGGTGCAAGGGGGAAAGTCATTGTATTCGGGAGAACAACCTCAGGGGGCTAGTATCATTTCTCAGGAACAGTTTCTTAGAATTGTCTCTCAGAATCTCAGGGAAGGTTGGCATCTACTGTAGGAACTTGACATTAGAAATTGATCAAGAGGAGGTGAAGTGGAAAGGGGTTGCTATGGTAAACTAAACACAGGTGAGCTTCATTTGTTCTAGCCCACTCGAGTGAAGTCTGCATGTACTGACCATCTAGCTTACTTGGCTAATCTTTAAGCTAGTACTTTTCTTTCTAAAAGCAGGCTAGGAGAAGCAGGCTAGAATGGCTGAAAGGAGGTTTTGAGATCTATGTGAGAATGGCTTCTGGCAAATAAACAGTTCAGTGACAAGAATAATAGCTTAGATTTCAGATATTTCCAAGTGGTACATCAGTCTACGAATTCAACTTCACATACAATAGTTTGAGAAGCACATCTAATAAAAGCTAGTGTAACAGCAGAACACTAAGTTCTCTCTAATAAAATCTTTTTTCCATAATAATCACTAGATAAGAAAATATCACACAGTAATTGGTTACCATTAATGAAACTAAATTCCTTTGTCTTAAAGGTTTTCCAAGAACAAAAACATAGGTCCAACATTTCAAATGGAAAGAGAGGATAATGTATTTATGAAATTAAATGTAGGCCTATTTCATTTTAGAACACTATATAGTTGGATTAAATTTTCAAGTTTCACTTTTACAGATTTTTAATACAAGTATTGTATTTACATCATCTCCACTACCCTATACACTCAAGGACCAAACCACTATAAAGAATAGATTGATGCCACACAATTACAGCACCATATGAAAGGCAATTATAAACAATGTCTTCCAACATTTATATTTCACATAAACATCATATTTCACAAAAAAGATGTGTACAAAGCCATTTTCTCCAACTAGAATCTGTACCCATTTTGTCTACTTGATACCAATGATACAATGAGTTAGGAAGAAAAAATAAGATAATTGCATGATTAATATTAGTCTAAGAGTATATTGCAAAATATTGCACAATGAAGAACAAATTACAAAATGATGAGCAAACTACTTGGGAAGAAGGAAAAAGCTGGTCCTGTATTTTCAAAGGAAAGTTTGAGCAAAGGTGGAAACTATAGTGTTGATATCATAGTAGAGGCACAAGGGATGATAATGATGGAATTCATAGAATAAAAGTAGTACATGAACAAACTCTGAGTGATTATACCACAAAGTATGGCACTTGGGAAACAGTCCCATTCATTATCAACATATATTATAAAACACATATGTTACAAAATATGTATCAAAATATTTCTTCTTATAAAATGTATGTCTTCATGTAATAATGAAAATGAAAAGTGCATTAAAAACACAAGGCTGGAAAAGTCCATGGATGGATGGAGGTCTCACGATGGTGACACCAATGTGTACATAAAAAGTCAGAAGACATGAATATGAGGCTAATGAGACCACACTGCAGTAAACATAACCAGTTTATTGGTGGTGTGTCTGAGACACAGTATACTTTTAAGCTTACTATCAACTAAAATTAAATAAGTGTTGAATTAAATTCAAAAGATAAGATCAAGATGTACAAAGTGGTTCATGCCATTAATCTCAGCACTTAGGAGGCAGAGGCAAACCTTGTCTAAATATTAAATTCTAGAAGATCTACATAGTGAGATCATTCCTGTCAATTTCTTTAAAATTAAAATAAAAATAAGCTCAATTCCAAGTGGATGAAGGGCCACCACATAACATCAGACACACTAAAACCAATGGAAAAGAAACTGGGGAAGACCCTTGAGGACACTGGCTCAGGGGGAAAGATAACGAACAGAACACCAATAGCTTATGCTCTAAGATCAAGAATAGACAAATGGGACCTCATAAAATTACAAAGTTTCTGCAAGTCAAAAGACACTGTCAAAGGAGAAATTGGCAACCAACAAATTGGGAAAAGATCTTCACCAACCCTACATCTGACAGAGGGCTAGTATCCAATATATACAAAGAACTCAAGAATTTAGACCCCATAAAAGCAAATAACCCTATCAAAAATGGAGAGCTAAACAAAGATTTTTCACCTGAAGAACTTCAGATGGTTGAGAAGCACCTTAAGAAATGTTCAACATCATTAGTCATTATGGAAATGCAAATCAAAACAGCCCTGAGATTTCACCACACACCAGGAAGAATAGCTAAGATAAAAAACTCAGAAAACAACAGGTGTTGGTGATGATGTGGAGAAAGAGGAACAATCCTCCACTGCTGGTCTGATTGCAAGCTGGTACAACCACTCTGGAAATCAGTCTGGTGGTTCCTCAGAAAACTGGACCCAATACTTCTAGGGGACCCAGCCATACCACTCCCAGAAGATTCCCGAGCATGCAATAAGGATACATGCTCCACTATGTTCATAGCAGCCTTATTTATAATAGCCAGAAGCTGGAAAGAACCAAGATGTCCCTCAATGGAGGAATGGATACAATAAATGTGGTATATATACACAATGGAGTACTTTTCAGTCATTAGAAACAATCAATTCATGAAATTCTTAGAGAAATGGATGGAGCTGGAGAACATCATACTAAGTGAAGTAACCCAGTCTCAAAAGAATATCCATGGTATGTACTCATCGATAAGTGGATATTAGCCTAGAATCTTGGAAAACCAAGACACAATCCACATACCAAATGGTGTCTGAGAAGAAGGAAGGAGTGGACCCTGGTTCTGGAAAGGCTCAATACATCAGTGTAGGGGAATACCAGAACATGGAAGTAGGAAGGTGTGGATGGGGGAACAGGGGATGGAAAAGGGCATGTGGGACCTTTGCGGGGGCAGAGAACCAGGAAAAGGGAAATGAAATGTAAATAAAGAATATATCCAATAAAAAATCCTATCTATAAAAATTTTTCAAGAGGTAGAAAGGGGCAAAATAGCTTTGCTCCAAAAACTATAAGCTATAAATATGAAAAAGTGTTACGCTGAATTTTAAAAATTTGTGATAGATTTTGTGTGCAAAGGGAAATACAGAAATGACTTATGTATATATGTTTTGGAGACCACTTTCCCAAAATTATAAAGATCAAGAAAAGAGCTTAATGTTATATCCAAGATATATGCAAGAAGGTCAGATTAAAACATCTTTAAGATAGGCATTCAGAGATAATATATTACCTGTGACACTCAAGGTGAAGACCTAGGCAGGTAAAGGGAAGGAAAGTGGATCATTTCTTCCTGCTGAGGATATTTATCAGCACTCCTTTCATATCCCGATTCCTCAAACTATAAATAAAGGGATTCAGCATGGGTGTGACCACAGTGTACATCACAGCCACAATGGCATCCTTTGCAGTATTGTTATTAGATGAAGGGACACAATATAATCCGATGATAGCTCCATAGTACAAGGAAACCACACAGAGGTGAGAGCCACATGTGGACAAGGCTTTGTGGATCCCCTTGATGGAGGGAGTTTTTAGAATTGTGACACCAATATAGCCATAAGAGACCAGAATGCATATGAATGGAAGGGTAATGACTACATTACCTAAAACAAGGATGACCAGTTCATTGATAGTGGTATCTGAGCTAGACAGCTTCAGCAAGGTAGAGAGGTCACAGAAATAGTGGGGGATGGTATTGTTTCTAAAGTGAGATAGGCGAGCCAAGAGAAGGGTGTGCACAAGAGCATTGGCTAAAGATAAGGTCCAGGATATTACTACTAGAAGGATACAGAGGCTCAGATTCATGATGATGGTATAGTGCAGAGGATGGCAGATGGCTACATACCTGTCATATGCCATCGAAGTTAGAAGAAAGCTATCAATGCTTGCAAAAGCTGTGAAAAAATACACCTGGGAAACGCACCCTGTATATGGGATTGACTGACTGTGTGTCAGCATATTCACGAGCATCTTTGGAACAGTGACTGATGAGAAAGAGATGTCTGTGAGGGCCAAGTGACTAAGGAAGAAGTACATAGGGGTGTGGAGGTGAGAGTCCAGCTTGATGAGCCCAATGATTAGCAGGTTCCCCAGCACAGTTGTGAGGTACATAGCCAGGATCAGGGCAGAGTACACAGGTTGGTCCTCTGCTCGAATGGGGAGCCCCAGGAGGATGAAGTAAGACACAGTGCTCTCATTATCCATCCTCATGCTCTTCCTCTTCTGCTGTGAGTGAAAGGAGAAATGGGAAAGAAAAAGAAATGATTTTTACTAATATACAATTGGAATATTTTATGAATCACCAATACTCAAAATATTAGTTTGGTTGTTTTAATTCCAATATTATGACATTTGTCATGGCAATGAGATAGTGATAATTTGGAAAGAGATATAATTTCCCTATCTTAAAACAGTTGAATGTCTTGTAGAGGGAAATAAGGGAATCCAGAATAATTATCAAATCAGATCCAGTTCCATATAAAGGTATTTAGATTTCATCAAGTCTATTTGCTATTAAGGAATTAGCTTAATTAGGTAAATTACTATGAGGAAATTGAGAAATAAACATGATTTTAATGATTGTTAATCTGTTTTAGCCCTTCTTGAATACACTTGCCTAAGGCTTTCTACAAATTAAATTCAAGTAATGTAATCCACAGAGCTTTTTTGGATCAGCAAAATATAAGGATCTGGGTGAAATTAGGTGAAGTAGCATGTGTAGATAGTCAATATTTTATGCACATTAGGTCTTTGCCAACATTAAGTGAACCAATAACAGCATGTAAGTACCCATGAGTTCCTCACTTAGTAACAGTTTCTCAGTCAATGTGGTCACACTTTTGTCACTCTTCCCAGGTTGCAACAAATGGCATTGATTCGATTTTAATGCCTTCACCACAAATGTTAGCATTGCATTCAAGTACATAGAACACTTGAAGATACTGACTTTCATGCCACTAGTTAGATCAGACAAGTCTATACCTTGGGTCTCCATAGCACAAGCTAATTTCACCTGTTTTATTCTTAAACTAGGATTTTAAGCCAAAAACTATCTCTGTTGCTTACTTAACATTCTCTCTTTTTTCTGTAATCATTCTCTACACATTGAGCAATCACTGAACAAGAGGAAAAGGAACATGATAAAATTAGAGTAGATACCGTAGCTGCTGAGAGAATTCTGTGGGTTTATTTAATTTGAAGACTGTTTTTTTGGCCAATTTGTCTCTGTAACTAGCAACAATCAACATTTGCCTCTTCACACTTTCCATGGCTTAAGTATAGTTAATCTATGAAGTTTCCAACTTGGTTAACATTTTAAAAATGTCTATGTATCATCAATCTCACTCTGTAGAAAAAATTATTGTGAGATTGTTTGAAATTAATTGTAATTCAATCCATACTCATTTCGGTGTCAATAATAATTACTTTCAATTATTTGTCCTCAGGTAGATGCTTTCCAATACTATGGTATTTTGAGCAATATTGCAATAAAATATTATTCTTATGCTATTTTATATAGTATATATGAAATATTCAGAAAGGACTTTAAAGAATTAGAAAGACATGAATTGAGAAACCATTAGGTCATGAGAGGCCAAAGTGATGATGAAGGTCGTATATGTTCTCTGAAGAGTCTGTACTGGAATAACCTGCATTGAAAGATTGTAAAAACAAGACTCTATGTAGGCATTTGGAAGGACAGTGCTAGGAGTTTTGAGAAGCAAGGAAAACTCAAAGTAACAGCAAATCACAGAAATGTAAAGTTTGTAAAATATACAAGCACCACATAAATGTAATGTCTAATTCTTTGTGGAGGAAAATTTTCCATCTGTGCAAGAAAAGTAATACTTGGGAAATGTAAAGTCACAGAAAATAGCAAAAAGGTGGCTAGCTTCCAGGTAAAAAGTATATTGGAAAAGCAAAAGATACTAACTGACATATGAATACCAGGGGCCATTATAGCAAAAGTCACAGAGATTTGGGAAGAAGTTGTAAAATAAAATAGAACATAAATTATGTATTGACATTAAATCTGAGCAAAGAAGATGACTTTCCTGATTTCTGACAAAGATGGACAAGTTTAAGAAAAAAATCTAGGGAGAGGTTTTTGAAGGAGGGAGTGCTTTTTTTTTTAATCTCAAAGCTTGGTCAGGTTCTCAGTGCAAGGTAAATTTCTCTATAAAGAACTGTTTGCCATTTTTTGGTGTGATTTTGCAATTTGAAATGCATGAGAGAGATAGACAATGAGAAGGACAGATGAGCCCAACAGTGAGAGAGAGAGAGAGAGAGAGAGAGAGAGAGAGAGAGAGAGAGAGAGGAAAGAAGGAAGGAAGGAAGGAAGGAAGGAAGGAAGGAAGGAAGGAAGGAAGGAAGACTCAGAGACTAATGCAGTTATACAAAATTATATGCATTTTATGTCTGATCAGACAAGGTAACTTATATGATGAACATAGATACCTTTGTTAGGAAGCATGGGAAAAATTTTCCATTTCTCTAAAGAGAAAACTCAATATAGGGAAAGAACTGGATCATCTGAAGCAATCATACATGCAGTGCAAAGATCAGAGTAGTAATCAGTTCAAAATCAGATATGATAGATATATGAACATGTACTTTGTTTATATCTCCTGGGAACTCTATGTGAACCCGAATTTTGAAAACCATGTAGAGAACCTATGGTGCAATACCTGTCCCCAAATCCAAATTAGAGGCACACAGAATAAAATTGTTATGTTCTCATTGACTTCCTTAGGGAAAGAATTATTTTGAAGCCAGCATGAGTTTGCCTTCACCCTTGAGATACGATAGTTGCAACCATAACAAAATGCCCCATCATTTTGTCCTTTAAATCAGATTGGAAACATGTTTTTATATTCATGCATTATTATCTAGCACTGAATGATGAAAACTTTTGAAATCCTAACAACAAATATTGTTAGTTCTATGTGAAAATGATACTTTTAATAAACAAATGAATATTGAAGGCAATGTTTAAGAGTTTAGTATTTCCCTTTAAATAAATACCAGAATGCCTCAGCCTTTCCTCAAAGTGAGGCTATAACAAACAGATAGCAGCCTGTAGCCAGTGCAATACTGACAGGATTAACCTAACATGTTGATTTTGTGTCAACCTGTGGATTTTGAATTCTAGCTTCCAAACCAGTGGAAAATGTAATCCCATTGAGCCACTTTGTGGCATATTTTTCTGACAATTCATAAATATTAAGCAATGTAAATATCTACTTATATATAAAAAATCTGATAAGAGATTCCATGGTCTACTAGAGGCCTCACAGACTGAAAGAACCCTTGTTGGTTTTCTGCCTACCAAAGTTCTCCTCTCTCACTATCTCAGGGCCCCATCTCCAGCCCATTATTCTAGTGATTAGAATCTGGTGGGTTCATAGGCAGTGGTACTGTTAGGAGTCCTTATTGGAGGAAGTTTGTTACTCTGAGGTTTGGTTTTTAATCTCTGTAAAATGTGGAAAAGTAGTTTTCTCCTGACTGCAGTCAGACCAAGATGCAGAACTCCCATCTCCCTTGAGATGCTTGCTTGGAAACTGCTATTCTCCTGTCTTGATGATATTGAACTGAATTCTGAACCTTTAAATTATCCCAATTAAATTTTGACCTTTACAAGAGTTGCCTTGGTCATGCGGTCTTTTCATAGCAATATAAACCCTAACCAAGATACTTGTCTATCTACTTGCTGTTCCCCAGAACTCAACAGAGGCATAGATTCTCCTCTCTCCTCTACAAGAAAAAGGACAGACTGGGAGAAATCCAGGTAGACTGCCTGCCTGCCATTGTCTTCCCACAACAACTCCAGTTTTTCACTCTTCCATCTGAATAGCCTAGGCCTGTTTGAGTGGCAATGCCCTATTATACCAAAGACTATTCTGGGGCAGAAGCTCCCAGTTCTCGTAGAGGATTTGCAGACTTATAGAATTTGAGCTAGGCTGCCTGCCTGCCAAACTCCCCTTCTATCAATTTTAACATCTCCCTAACATAAGGTCCATCCCATACCTCCTATTTGCCATGTCACAACCTAGCAGAGTCTAGCTACTGTGCTAGAAACAAAGCAGATTAGAAGTCAAGATATGCTAGTTTCTGGGCAATATCATTCATTCCCTCACTCTCTTGGGATCTCTCATCCCAATACCCGTGGCCTCCTAGTCTCCTTTCCCACAGCCTACAACTGGCAAGCAGACTCCCTGTTCTATCAAAGTCCACACAGACCCAGAATCCCAGGCTCACAGACCAGAAAACCAGAGAGGCAACAGTCACCAAATAAAACACACAGTCAACAAAGCCAAACTCAGAAATCAGTACCTACAAATTTAATACCTAATTCCAGATGTCTAGAGGCCAGTGTAAGTAAACCTAGGAAACCAAAATCAATACATAAGGTCACCACAAGAACCTATCTATATTACTGCAAGCAAGCCCTAAATATTTCTAATAAAACTGAAACATAAGAGACAGATCAGTTTTAGGAAGATGATTGAAATTCTTAATGAGGAAACTAATACATCTCTTAAAAATTCAGACAATCATAAACGATCAATTGGAGAAAATTATTAAAACCTCTTTAATGGCCAAGAAATACTGACTTTTCTCTGCTTCATCTTGTGGACCCTACTCCTAATAGTAAAGCAGATATGTACTCCATTCCCCTTGCCACCACTCTGCCTTTATTCCTGGGGGACTGCCGCCACCTTTGACAACCAGGTGAGCTCTACATACTCCAGTCCACTGGCAGCATAGTGTCTGGGGAAAGCAGTGAGGACATAGGCTCTTCCTGTCCCATCTGTGGTCCATCTTCCAGTCCACATACCTACCTACAATCCTGGATACTCACTATATCTTTCCAGACATAGATCTGCCTACTTGCCTGGGCCTTGTACCACTGGGGACAATTGGCTTTACAGACATCAGAGACCACCAGTTCTGCCTCCATGCCTGAAGGTCTACTGACACCCAAGACAATGAGAGGACTGAAGACAATAATCAATTCCCCTTTTCCTATGACCCTGGAATCCCGCTAATACCCAGAACAAAGAGCCCTACCTTGCTTCATAAGTACTTCTACAATCAGTTCAGTCCCACAATTTTCTAGTCTCCTTACCCAACCATCCAGTAGGCAGAGATTTTGTGATACACAAGACTCTAGACTGGGGCAGAGATTCCCAGTTTTGCTGGAGTCTTCAAAGACTGGGAAGAAACCTAGGTAAGCTGCCTTATGTCCCGATTATCTAAATGTCCTCCTACTATACCCTAAGTCCTGAATTCCTACTTGCTCTGTTCTGACCTCAACAAAAACATAGATTCCCTGCTCTACTAAAACATGGGAAACTGGTAGATGTCTAAGTAGGCTGTCGTGCTAAATAAATATGCCTACTCTATGTATGCCTAACCTATCACTTTTCCACTCTTTCTAGTTGACATACCTCAGCCCAACCTCATGAGACACAATGAAAGTACTGCTAAATGGAGAGTATATAGCACTAAATGCCTTCATAATGAAATTTAACAGATCTCAGACTAGCAACCTAAAACTACCTCTGAAAAATCTAGAACATAAGAATCATACACAGCAAAAAAAATCAAACTTAGGGTTGAAGTGAACAAAATAGAAACAAAGAGTTGACTAAGAAGCATGGAAACAAAGAGTTGGTTTTTTAAGGGTTCAAGAGTCAATGTAGAAAGACCCCAGATTCAAAAGTATGCAAAAGCAAAGAGCATTTATTCAGCAGAAACAAACAGTAAGCAGGAGTTAGCTATTCCTTTATACTCATTGAAAGAAAAAGTTACCAAGATAATATCTCAATTCTGATCATATATACTCCCAAATGGATTTTCTGCAGAATTCTACCAGACCTTTATAGAAAAGGAAATACCAATACTCATATTTTATAAAATATGAAGAGAAGGGACATTGCCCAACTCATTCTATGAAGCCACAGTCACACTGATATCTAAACCACATAAAGATTCAACAAAGAAAGAAAATTTCAGACTAGTTTCTCTTATGTACATTGATGCAAAAATACTCAATAAAAGACTGAAAACTGAATCTGGGGACACATAAAAAATCATCCATCATAAGTAAGTAGGCTTCATCCCAGGAATGCAGGGATGGTTTAATATATGAAATTCCCGCATTGCAATGCACCATACAAACTGAAAAGAAAAAAAAACATGATTATCTGATTACATGGTGAAAAATCCTTTGACAAAATCTAAATTGCCTTCATATTAAAAGTATTAGATAGAGTGATCAGGGATATAAGGTACATACATAAATGTAATCAAAACAATATACACTAAGCCAATATCCAACATCAAGCTAGATTCAGAGAAACTTAAAGCAATTCCACTTAAATCAGGGACAAAACAAAGCTGCCCACTGTCTCCCTCTCTTCACAAGAGCCACAAATAATACAAAGTATCTTGATGTAACTCTGACTAATAAGAGAAAGACATACATGGCAAAAACTTCGAGTTGATCAAGAAAGAAATTGAAGAAAATATCAGATGATAGAAAGATATCCCTTATTAATGGTTCATTTGTATTAATATAGTGGAAGTAGCCATCAAACCAGAAGCAATTTACAGATTCAATGTAATTCCCATCAAAATTCCAACATAATTCTTTCTAGGCCTTGACAGAGCAATTCTCATCTTCATATGGAAAAACAAAAGTGAACAAAACAAAGCAAAATAAAAACCCTGGAGAACTAAAATAATCTTGAAAAATAAAAGAACATCTAGAGTTATCACATTCCCTGACGTCAGAGACATATTAATAAAAACTGAATGATATTGCTATAGGGACAGGTTTATGAACGTAATCAAATAGAAGACCCTGAAATAAACTCACATACCTAGGGTCACCTGCTTCTTTGTTTTTTGATTACTTGTTTAAAAGGATGGCAAAATCATACAATGTGAAAAGAATGCATCTTCAACAAATTTTACTGGATGAACTGGATGTTTGTATGTAGAAAAAAAGTTTAATAGGTTCATATCTATGACAGCAAAAATGCAAGTCCAGCCCCAGGTAGACAGACTCCAGACAGGGTTACCATCTCGCAAGGGGATCTGCCAGGCTCTCGCCACCAGGCAGGCCCAGCACCACTGAGGCTCTGTGGGACTTCTCCATGCCCTCCGGCCTTGCACTGAGGCAGTGGGTGGCAGCCCGCTCATGGTCCCTTGGAGCAGCAGTAGCAGTAAGCCTCCATATTGCTACCAGGACACAGCTAAAGAGGCCCAAGGAGACAGACTCCAGCTGGGGCTACCATCGCTCAGGGGGATCCGCCAGGCTCTCACCACCAGGCAGGTCCAGTGCCTCTGAGGCTCTGCGGGACTTCTCCACGCCCTCCGGCCTTGCACCAAGGCAGCGGATGGCAGCCAGCTCGCGGTCCCTTAGAGCAGCTGTCATGCATAATCACCAGTAGAAAAACAACAGGTGAGCCCAGCCTCGCGGGAGGTTCAAACACCAGCCAGTGACAACAAGGCCAACTAACACCAGAAATAACCAGATGGCAAAAGGAAAACAAAGAAACGTTACTAACAGAAATCAAGGCAATATGACAGCATCTGAACCCAGTCTGCCAAAAACAGGAAGCCCTGGATACCCCAAAACACAAGAAAAACAAGACTTGGATCTAAAATCACTGGTCAGGATGCTGGTAGCTAAACACATAGATAAATCTCTTAAAGAAATAGAGGAGAAAATGGATCAAAAGTTAGAAGCCGTTACAAGGCAAATACAAAAATCACTTAAAGAAATTCAGGAGAAGATGGATCAAAAAGAAGAAGACAATAAGGAAGAAGGACAAAAATCACTTAAAGAAGTACAGAAGAACGTGGGTCAACAAGTAGAAACTATGAAAGAGGAAACACAAAAATCTCTTAAAGAAATACACGAAAACACAATCAAGCAAGCAAAAGATCTGAGAATATCCATCCAGGTTCTAAAAACAGAAGTAGAAACAACTAAGAAATCACAGAGGGAGACAACATTGGAGATAGAAAACCTCAGGAAGAAATCAGGGGCCATAGATGCAAATATCAACAATAGAATACAAGAGACAGAAGACAGAATCTCAGAAGCCGAAGATACCCTAGGAACCATTGATTCAACAGTCAAAGAAAATACTAAATGCAAAAAGGTTGTAACCCAAAACATCCAAGAAATCCAGGACACAATGAGAAGACCAAACCTAAGGATTATAGGTATAGACGAGAGTGAAGATTTACAAGTTAAAGGGACAGCAAATATCTTCTACAAAATTATGGAAGAAAACTTCCCCAACCAAAAGAGAGAGATGCCCATGAATATACAAGAAGCCTATAGAACCCCAAACAGACGGGACCAGAACAGAAATACATCCCGTCACATAATAATCAAAACTCCAAATGTACTAAACAAGGAGAGAATATTAAAGGCAGCAAGAGAAAAAGGCCAAGTAACATATAAAGGAAGACCTATCAGAATAACACCAGACTTCTCACCTGAGACCATGAAAGCTAGAAGATCCTGGGCAGATGTCTTAGTTAGAGTTTTACTGCTGTGAACAGACACCATGACCAATGCAAGTTTTATAAAAGACAACATTTAATTGGGGTGGCTTACAGGCTCAGAGGTTCAGTCCATTTTCATCAAGGCAGAAACATGGCAGCATCCAGGCAGACATGGTACTGGAGGAACTGAGAGTTCTACATCTTCATCTGAAGGCTGCTATTAGAAGACTGACCTTCAGGCAATAAGGATGAGGCTTTTAAGCCCACGCCCATAGTGACACACCTACTCCAACAAGGCCACACCTCCTAATAGTGCCATTCCCTGGGAAAAGCATATGCAAACCATCACATTCTACTCCCTGGCCCCCATAGGTTTATTCAAGCATGAGTCTATGGGGGCCATACTTAAACATAGCTTAATGCAAAATGCATTTAGTCCAACTTCAAAAGTCCCTGTAGTCTATAGCAGTCGCAACAGTGTTAAAAGTCCAAAGTTCAAGGTCTCTTCTGAGATTCTTCCAATCATTTAACTGTAATCCCCTAAGCAAAACAGGAAACCAGTTGGGCAAAGTCCAAACTCTGCATCTCCATGTCTGATGGCAAAGCAGTCTTCAGATATCCAACTCCTTTTTCATCTTTGTTGACTTCAACAAGGTTCTTTCTCCTGGGCTTGTTCCACTCCCTGTTAGCAGCTTTCCTTGGCAGGCATCCTGTGGCTCTGGCATCTTTAACATCTTGGGTAGACCAAGTCAAGTTTAGCTTCACAGCTTCTTGTTCCAATGTATGAGATACACACATGATCTTCTGTATATCTCCAAAGAGCTGGTGTCACTTCTCCAGCTCTGCCCTCTGTAGCACTCTAAGTTCAGATTGATCCACTCCACTGCCACTGCTGTTCTTGGTGGTCATCCCATGGTACTGGCATCTCCAATATAATAGGGTCTTCTACTGTAACTATGTTTCACCAAAGCCTCTCATAGGCTCTCTTCATGGTACCAAGCCTCAACTCCTTTGCATGACCAGTTCAGTCCTGGGCTGTCAATTACAACTGGGGGTACACTTTCACCAATGGCCTTCCATGGCCTCTCACAGTACCAAGCCTCTGCTGTTCTTCATGATAACTTCAAAACCAGTACCACCTGGATGATTCTTACACACTACCAAGTAGAGCTGCAGCATGAGGAACACTTGGCTATCTCTGGAATACAGCTTCTTTGTGCTCTCAGAAAACACTTCCCAGATTTCACCTCAGTGATGCTGGTCTTTTCTTAGTCACCACCATTTTCTTAACTCCAGCTAACCAGCATCAATTGCCACGTAGTTTCCTTATCCTCTTGAATATAAAGCCCGAGATACATGGCTGAATCCCCTGAGTTCTGCTGTTTTCAGGAGCTGGAACATTGACCCCCTAGTTTTATTATGTTACACTAGCTTTCTTTTTCCTATCTCCTTCGCTGCTTAAGTTGGCTGTTCTGAATCTTGCTTCATACACTGACCTTGAACCCAGAGATCTGCATGCCTGTCTCCTAAACATTGGGATTAAAGGTGTAGTCCACAAACTCTGGATTTAAGTTTTTCTTCTCCTAGAATTTGCTCTGATCTAGGCTGGCCTTGAACTCGAGATCTGCTTATCTTTGCCTCCTGGTATTAAAGGCTTGTACTACCAAGCCTGGACATAAATTTAGCTGGGTGGAATCTTGCCCCCAAGGTCACCACTCCTTTAATTCAATTTAATATCCTTGAATTCAACTCCATTTTACTTCCTGGAGTCCCTTTAATACTCAAATTATATATTTTGTACTTTTCCTTTCTCATCTTGCTATTTTTGTTCAAAATTCTCTTCATCAGACTTAACCAGAGAACAAAGTCTTTGTTGGGCTTTTTTGAGACTTCCTTTGCAGATGCAATTAATATAAATCTCTTTACATTAGCCCTAGGGAGTCTCTTTAGACAATGGCAAAAAGCAGCCATGTTCTTCACCAAAACACCACAAAACAGTCTCTCAGCCACATATTAAAGTTCTTCTCCACTGAAACCTCTTGGGCCATCAGGCCTACACAAGTCAAATGAACCTCAACACCACTGTCTTCCAGATTCCTACGAGGATGGCCCATTAAACCCCACTTAAAGCATTCTGAGGCTTTCCAAATCCAAAGTTCCAAAATCCACATTCTTCCAAACAAAAGTATGGTCAGACCTATCACAGCAATACTCCAGTCCCTGGTACCAACTTCTGTCTTAGTTAGGGTTTTACTGCTGTGAACAGACACCATGACCAATGCAAGTTTTATAAAAGACATTTAATTGGGGTTGGCTTACAGGCTCAGAGGTTCAGTCCATAGTCATCAAGGTAGAAACATGGCAGCATCCAGGCAGGCATGGTACAGGAGGAGCTGAGAGTTCTACATCTTCATCTGAAAGCTACTAGTAGAAGACTGACATTCAGGCAACTAGGATGAGGCTTTTAAGCCCACAACCACAGTGACACACCTACTCCAACAAGGCCAGCCCTCCTAATAGTGCCATTCCCTGGGAAAAGCACATGCAAACCATCACAGCAGATACCATGCAAACTCTAAGAGAACACAAACTTCAGCCAAAACTACTTTACCCAGCAAAACTCTCAATCGCCATAGATGGAGACATCAAGGTATTCCACGACAAAACCAAATTTGCATGATATCTTTCCACAAATCCAGCCTTACAACGGACAATAGGGGGAAAATACCAAGACAAGGACAGAAACTACACCCGGGAAGAAGCAAGATAGAAACCTCCTCTCATCAAACCCAAAAGAATATAACCTCTCAAATAAAAAAAAATTCAAAAATATTGGGAGGTAATAATTCCTATTCCTTAATATCTCTTAACATCAATGGACTCAATTCCCCAATAAAAAGACATAGATTAACAGACTGGATACGGAAACAGGACCCTACATTTTACTGCATACAGGAAACACATCTCAGTGGTAAAGACAAACACTGCCTAAGAGTAAAAGGCTGGAAGACAATTTTACAAACAAATGGTCTCAGGAAACAAGCTGGAATAGCCATTATAATATCAGATAAAATTGACTTCCAACCTCAAGTCATCAAAAGAGACTCAGAAGGTCACTTCTTGCTGGTCAAAGGGAAAATCCACCAAGAAGAGCTCTCAATACTGAACATCTATGCTCCAAGTGCAAGGGCACCCTCATTTGTAAAAGAAACCTTACTAAAGCTTAAAGCACACATTACACCTACCACAATAATTGTGGGTGACTTCAACACTCCACTCTCCTTAATGGACCGATCAGGAAAGCAGAACCTAAAGAGGTACAGCAACAGGCAAGTAGATCAATGGAATAGGATTGAAAACCCAGAAATTAACCCACAGACTTATGATCACTTGATCTTTGATAAAGGAGCCACAACCATCCGGTGGAAAAAAGATAGCCTTTTCAACAAATGGTGCTGGTTCAACTGGAGGTCAACATGCAGAAGAATGCGAATTGACCCACTCTTATCTCCTTGTACTATCAAAACAACCCTGAGATTCCACCTCACACCAGTCAGAATGGCTAAGATTAAAAACTCAAGAGGCAACAAGTGCTGGCGAGGATGTGGAGAAAGAGGAACACTCTTCCACTGTTGGTGGGATTGCAAAATGTTAAACCCGCTCTGGAAATCAGTTTGGCGGTTCCTCAGAAAATTGGGCATGCCACTCCCAAAGGACCCTGGCATACCACTCCTGGGCATATACCCAGAACATTCCCATGCATACAATAAAGACACATGCTCCACTATGTTTATAGCAGCCTTGTTTATAATAGCCAGAAATTGGAAGGAGCCCAAATATCCCTCAAAGGAGGAATGGATACAGAAAATGTGGTATATTTATACAGTGGAGTAGTACTCAGCAATTAAAAATAATGAACTCATGCAATTTGTAGGTAAATGGTTAGATCTGGAAAAATCATCCTAAGTGTGTTAACCCAATCACAAAAGAATACACATGAATGCAATCACTGATAAGTGGATATTAATGAGCCCAGAAGCCCTAAATAGTCAAGGCACAATTAGCAAGTCAAATGATTCCCAAGAATAAGAAAGGAGAGGACCCTGGGCCTGTAAAGATTGGGTCCAGTTTTGTAGACCCAGAACAGAGAAACCGTGGAGGAAGGGGGAATGATTGGGGAATATTTGGGGGGGGGAGAGGACTTATGGGACATATGGTGGGGGGCAACTCGAAAAGGAAAAGCCTTTGGAATGTAAACATAGAATATAGAAAATAAAAATTAAAAAAGAACAAGCTAAAAGTTACAAAAAAGAAATGAAAGTAATAACTATTCTAAAAATAGAAAAATATTATTAATATAACATATGTCTCTGGCTGTTGCAAAAACCAAATAATATCTAGCAATATCAAGGTTCTGAGAATAGAAGGTTTTAACTATTGCCTCATGCTGGCAGTGCTCACCATGATATGTCTAAATCTTTTTGTTTAGTTACTTAGTTTATTATTTTTAATAAAAAAGTAACTGCCTTATGAAAACTCTGCAGTTGAAAAAGGAAAATATATAACACTCAAAATATCTCTATTCCTATGTTTTTTCTTACCTGTAAGAATTTTCTCTTTTATTATTGTCTCTTCACATAGATTTGGATGCACATTATTAAATCAAAAACCATATATTTATGTTGTACCTTATAATTACATGTATACTACTTTTATATAAGCAAAATTAGTAATAAATATGTTTCATATATTTACTTGTGAAAACTGCTATAGGAGATTATTATTATTAACTATCTCAGTTAACAACATGATAAAAATATATCTATAAGAATTATATCTACCAAGAGGCAGATGCTGAATTGTAATTCTAATTTTCAATATAGTTTAAAGTTCTGTTAATATTTTGTATGTGATAATAATTAGTGCCATTATAATTCCTTTTTAATAGCTTATTGTTTATGCAGTGAGGTTGTTTCTTTGTAAAAACAACCTTTTCAAAATAATGCATGAGAAATACTGAGATTAATTTTCAAAGCTTTTACAGTGATTGGTAGAAGCACAAATCAGATCAATTATGTGCTCATATATTCCATTTTTATCATGAATATAATAATTTCAAAGATTATGCAAGTAGAAAATAAAAGTTAAATTATATAACATTTCTAGGTGAAAGCTAAACTTTTTTCATACTAGTTCTATTCTTGGCCTTGAAAACTAAATACTTAGACAATTAATTGTTATATTTTGCCACAGACCGACTCAGTCGGAACACACACACCCGTGGGGAATCAGGGTCTTTGGTATGCAGGAAGGTACAGGTCCGGCGAATGTCAGACAGACACACACAAGATCTGAATGCGTCTGAATGCACTTTACTCTTCTGAGGCAGAAATTTTTATACAATAAGTTGGTATTACATTACTGAAGAAAAAATGTATCTAGTGAAGCGTTTATAAAGAATGGTTACCATGAACATCTGACATAAGAAAATACAAAATCAATCAGGTATGAACTTCAGAGAACACCTACAAAGCATTATGTCCCTTGATCAGAGTAGCTGTGCTCAATGATAAATTAGTAATTCAAAAGTTCTTGAGAACACTTCATTATAGCCCTGGGGTTCCTTTGTTCATGTGCAGTCTCTTTTTAATGTCCTGCTTCCTTCTTGTAAAACTCCCTCAAGCTCACTTTGAAACTTTACTTAACTGATGGTTTCCATGTCAGAGTGCCAAAGCCACCTAACTATATAAATAATATATATTGTTGGGAGGTTAATTCTTTAATGTATCTAGGTAATAACTGTACAGCTGATTAAAAGCAAAGCAATGGATCTCTAGAAGATAAATCATGGCCAGTGCTGTAGCTCAAAGAATAAACTCTCAGTGAACCATCACGCCTGGATGCTCGCACCTCCGGCTAGCAGGGACATCTTGTAAGTAAAGGAACAAGTCAGAAACAAGGGTCACACAGACAAAGCTTGCCATGAGAAATTCAGCTCAGCCCTATTCCCGGCCAAGGAGGCTCACAGCGACATTCATCTTGAACAGCCCTGCCAAACAAGGCTTTCCCAGTAAATATCACACAGCTTCCGCCTGGATTACAGCTTGGCTGCATGAAATTACGGTGTTCAAGAGATGTGTGTGATATCTCTCGCTTTTTTATTTTTTAATTTGAGCTCATGAATATCTCTTGTCCTAACTCTAGAACTATATCTTCTAGAGCATCAATCTTTGCTTTTAATTTTTTATCTATAACCTCTTGTTTTACCAGTGCCAAAGAAACATTTTTATTCAAATCATTAACAAAGTGTGCAGTCTTTATTTCTGAGACTAAAGCAACTGATGAAACTGTAAGTGAAGTCACAATAGCTATTAAGGCACTGATACCTAATATTAAAGCTGCTATAAAATGCTTTGGCCTAATAAGCTCACTAATTTTTGTAACTATCTGTAAATCCTTATTGTCAAATTAAGCTTTATCCTTTACATCTATAGGAAGCATCACGTAGGAAGGCCTTCGTAATATCACAATGTGTGAGTAGGATTTAATTAACTTATGATTAATATAATTAGTCAAAATACATTTAGAACAGTGAACCTCATAAGAGTGCCCTAATTTAGTAATGATTAAATCTGTATTCTTTTTAGCAAGTATACTATAAGGATAGCTCAAACAAGATCTAATTGCTATAGGAAGATATTTAGACTCTAGAGGCTTCTTCCACTGCTCCTTGGAAGCCCCTTGGAAGCAAAGAACGCCTTCCTCTTTTCCCTTTTTTGTTCGCAGATTGCTTTTTGTGCAGGTCTCGATCTGACTCGATATCATCACTAGAATCTTCATCAAAAGCCTTTAACAACATTGTTATAGAGTCTGTACCATAAGAACATGCAGGCTTGTTTAAAGGCTTAGCTTCTCTCTCATCTTGCACGGAAATAGTCTCCTGAGCAAGCCCCTCAAAGTCTGTGGCATCCGACAAAAGCTCCCTCATCTGTAGCCACAATGGATAAGCCTGAGGGGGGGGCTCCCCTTCACCACGCTCCTGAGCATACTTTCTCATATCTTTACCTATTTTCTTCCAATCTGATAAAGACAAAGCACCTTCCTTTGGGAACCAAGGGCTTACCTTCTTTACGAAGTCAAAAAACTCTCTGGTTGTATTTTCTGAAACTTTAAACCCTCTGCTAGCCATCATATGCTTAAATACTGAAAAGAACATTTGTTCCTGTTTTGACTCGGTCTGCCCCATGATATCAGATTACTTGCCTATAACTAGCGTATTCTCAGCTAGCGGAGCTGCAGCCTCCTTTGCAAGACACCGCCAGTAGCCTTGAAAGAAAGAAAGAAAGAAAGAAAGAAAGAAAGAAAGAAAGAAAGAAAAAAAGAAAGAAAGAAAGAAAGAAAGAAAGAAAGAAAGAAAGAAAGAAAGAAAGAAAGATTACCTGCCCAAATGTCCCTGTTCAGAGGCGCCAGCTGCCACGGACCGACTCAGTCGAAACACACACACCCGTGGGGAATCAGGGTCTTTGATATACAAGAAGGTACAGGTCTGGCAAATGACAGACAGACACACACAAGATCTAAATGCGTCTAAATACACTTTACTGTTCTGAGGCAGAAATTTTTATACACATAAATTGATATTACATTACTAAAGAAAAAATATATCTAGTAAAGCATTTATAAAGAATGGTTACCATAAACATCTGACGTAAAAAAATACAAAATCAATCAGATATAAACTTCAAAAAACACCTATAAAACATTATGTCCCTTGATCAAAATAGCTGTGGTCAATAATAAATTAGTAATTCAAAAGTTCTTGAGAACACTTCATTATAGCCCTGGGGTTCCTTTGTTCATGTGCAGTCTCTTTTTAATGTCCTGCTTCCTTCTTGTAAAACTCCCTCAAGCTCACTTTAAAACTTTACTTAACTGATGGTTTCCATGTCAGAGTGCCAAAGCCACCTAACTATATAAATAATATATATTGTTGAGAGGTTAATTCTTTAATATATCTAGGTAATAACTGTACAGCTAATTAAAAACAAAACAATAGATCTCTAAAAGATAAATCATGGCCAGTGCTATAGCTCAAAAAAATAAACTCTCAATAAACCATCACGCCTAGATGCTCGCACCTCCGGCTAGCAGGGACATCTTATAAGTAAAAGAACAAGTCAAAAACAAGGGTCACACAGACAAAGCTTGCCATAAAAAATTCAGCTCAGCCCTATCCCCGGCCAAAGAGGCTCACAGCGACATTCATCTTGAACAGCCCTGCCAAACAAGGCTTTTCCCAGTAAATATCACACAGCTTCCGCCTAGATTACAGCTTGGCTGCATAAAATTACGGTGTTCAAAAGATGTGTGTGATAATATTGGTGACTACATTTTTTGTTTGAAATAAAGGCTATTTTATTTTCATAAAAAAATGCAAGTCCAAGTGGATCGAAGACCTCAACCTAAAATGTGATACACTGAATCTAATAGAACAGTAAGAGGGGGATAGTCTTGAAGTCATTGCTATAGGCAGCAGCTACCTGAGTGGAATTCCATTGTCTCATGCTCTAAGATCAACAATTGATTAATGGAATGTCTTGAAACTGAAAAGCTACTATAATGAGAAAGACACTGTCATTAGGACAAAAGAGTAGCTCACACATTAGGAATGTACCTTCACCATCCCTACATCTGACGGAGAGCTAATATCTAAAATTTATAAAGAACCCCAAAAGTTTGACACCAACAACCCAAATAACACAATTTTAAAAGGTAGACAGAGCTAAATAGAGAATTCTCAACAAAGGAATATCATATGGCTTACAAACACTTAAAGAAATGTTCAAAGTTATTAGTCATCAGGCAAATGTGAATCAAAACAAGTCTGAGATTCTGCCTTACACTAGTCAGAATGGCTAAGTTTAAAAACCCAAGTGATATAGTACATGCTTCAGAGAATATAGAGCAAGAAGAACACTCCTACATTACTAGATTTGTGTAGTTGCACAAGCATTTGGAAAATCAATTTAGCAATTGTCAGAAAGCTGGAAACAGTTCTACCTCAAGATTCAGCTATACCACTTGTGATTTGAATGTGCTTGACTCAGGGAGTGGCACTATTAGAAGTTGGAACCTTGTTGGAGTAGGTCTGGTTTTGTTGGAGAAAATGTAACACTGTAGGAGTGGGCTTTGAGAGTTTCTCCCAAGTTACCTGAGGAAGCCAGTCTTCTGTTTGCCTTTGGAAGAAGATGGAGATCTCATAGCTTCTACAGTGCCATACCTGCCTAAATGCTTCTATGCTCCCTGTTTTGAGGATAATGGACTGAACATATGAACCCATTAGTCAACACCAATTAAATGTTGTCCTTTATAAGTGCTACCTTGGTCATTTTGTTTGTTGTGGCTTGATATGCTTGTCCAGGTGAGTGGTACTATTTGAAAATGGGGACCTGTTAGTGTAGGGATGCCCTTATTGGATGAAGTGTGTCACTGTGGGAATCAGTTTAAGACTCTCATCCTAGCTTCCTGAAAGTCAGTCTTCACCTAGCTTCCTTCAGATGAAGATGTAATACTCTCAGTTCTTCAACCTCCATGTCTGTCTATATGCTGTCATGCTCCTGCCTGATGATAATAGACTGAAAACATAAGCCAACATCAATTAAATGTTGTCCTCTATGAGTTGTCCTTGTCATAGTGTCTGTTCATAGAAGGAAGACACAGAATCAAACAGTGCCTCTTCACAGCAATGGAAATCCTAACTAAAGGAGAGGTTGGTACCAGGAACTGGGGTACTGGTATGATAGGCCTGACAATTTTCTTGTTTGGAGAAATATGGATTTGGGGACTTTAGAAAGCAGTAGGATGTGTTCAATGTAGGTTAAGTGTCATCCTCATAGGAATATGGAATACACTGCTTCTGAAGAAGATTTCAACTCTGTATACTTGATCCAAGAGGTTTCAGTGTCTCAAAACATCAGTATAAGACCTAGAGATTGTTTATTACCTTTGGGTGGGTGAAGAATTTGACTGTTTTCTGCCCTTGTCTGAAGAGTCTACCTGAGCTGAGGTAAAGATATATACATTAATTGCATTGACAGAGAAGTCTCAGAAAAGCCCAGCAGAGACCTTGTTCTCTTGTTGAGTCTCTTAAAGAACATTTTGGTCAAGTGTAGCAAGCTTCAATGGGAAAAGTACAAATTATATGGTCCAATGAATAATGAAGAACCAAGAACTAGAACTAGAATCCTATGTTACAGAAGATAAAATATTAGTGGAGTAGTGAACTGTGGGCAAGTTAGCACCCAACTAAGCTTATTTTTATTTATTTGAATTTGAGCAAGGAATACTTATTTCATGTTATGCATTATTACCTGGTTATTCTTTTCTTTTGGATTTTTAATTTGGAATGAACTACAATTGAACAAGACATAATGGCCATGGAAAGCTCAGGTGCATACAAGGTAGTACACACACTTAATCCCAGAAGACAGAGGGAAGCAGATGTCTGAGTACAACCTTGCCTGGTAAAGAGCAAGTTCCAGGTAGAAAAATAAGCTTAAGTTCAGGTGTGGTCGATCCCAGCATATGGGAGATAGAGCTATAAAAATCTCTGATTTCAAGAACAGTTTATAGAGCAAGTTTCACAAGAATGAAACTTAAGCAATGAAGGATGGAATAGACAAAGGGGGCAGAATTCAAGCCAGAGAAAGCAGCAAAGATTGGCAGCTTCAACCATGAGGTTCTGATTTGTGATCAAAAAATAGAAGAGAATACTGTTACATTGAGGCTTGTTAGGTGTACCTAAGAAATTAGATGTTATGGATATAAAATTAAATAAAACAAATCAGTAGCCTTCTTATACTCAAAGGGTAAAGAGGCTGAGAAAGATATTAGGTAAGTGACACTCCTCAAAATAGCCAGAAATAATATAAAATACCTTGGTGTGACCCTAACCAAGCAAGTGAAAGGTCTGTATGATACAAACTTCAAGTCTGAAGAAAGAAATTGAAGATCTCATAAGATGGAAAGATCTCCCATGCTAATGAATTGGCAGTGTTAATATAGTAAAAATGTCAATCTTGCCTAAAGCAATCTACAGATCCAATGCAATCCCTATCAAAATTCCAACTTAATTCTTCATAAAGTTAGAAAGAGCAATTTCCAAATTTATCTGGAATAACAACAACAACAACAAAACCCAGGATAGTGAAAACTATTCTGAACAATAAAAGAACTTCTGGCAGAATCACTATCCCTCGCCTCAAGCTATACTACAGAGCAATAGTGATAAAAACTGCATGGTATTGGCACAGAGACAGGCAGGTAGATGAATGGAAGGTAATTGAAGAGCCAGAATTTAAGCCTCACACCTATGGTCACTTGATCTTTGACAAAGACTATAAAGACATTCCGTGGAAAAAAAGACAGCATTTTCAACAAATAGTCCTGGGTCAACCCACAGTCAACATGTAGAAGGATGCAAATTGATCCGTTCTTATCTCCCTGTACAAAGCGCAAGTCCAAGTGGATCAAGGACCTCCACAAAGAACCAGAGACAATGAATCTAATAGAAGAGAAACTAGGAAGAACCTGGAGCACATGGGCACAGGGGAAGATTTCCTGAATAGAACACCAATAGCTTATATTCTAAGATCAAAAATTGACAAATGGGACCTAATAAAACTGCAAAGCTTCTGTCGGGTTAAGGACACTGTCAATAGGACAAATGGCAACCAACAAACTGGGAAAGGATCTTTATCAATCTTATATCCCATAGAGTGCTAATAGCAAATCTATACAAAGAACTCAAGAAGTTAGGCTCCAGAGAACCAAATAACCCCATTAAAATGGGATAAAGAGCTAAACAAAGAATTCTCAAGTGAGGAATACAGGATGGCTGAGAAACACCTCAAGAAATGTTCAACATTCTTAATCGTCAAGGAAATGCAAATCAAAACAACCCTGAGATTCCACCTCACACCAGTCAGAATGGTCAAGATAAAAACTCAGAGGATGATCCAGCCGGTAGCAGGTCAGCCATACTTAGCCAGCCTGCCAGGTGCTGAGACCCTGCCAGCGGAACCAGGTACCAGAGACAGCCCGAGTTTAACACCTCCGGGGACTCAGGTCTGGGGCAGGAACTGCGCACAGCCTAGCGGTTTGGAGTACAGCGGCCGTGCCTGAACTCTGCGCTCGCAGGCCAGAACCCCGAACCCCCTGCAGGCAGCGCCATCTTGTCTGCAGCTCCCCATCCAGCTGGTAGCAGGTCAGCCATACGTAGCCAGCCTGCCAGGTGCTGAGACCCTGCCAGCGGAACCAGGTACCAGAGACAGCCCGAGTTTAAGACCTCCGGGGACTCAGGTCTGGGGCAGGAACTGCACACAGCCTAGCGGAATGGAGTACAGCGGCCGTGCCTGCGCTCTGCGCTCACAGGCCAGACCCCAAACCCCCTGCAGGCAGCGCCATCTTGTCTGCAGCTTCCCATCCAGCCAGTAGCAGGTCAGCCAGACCTAGCCAGCTTGCCAGGTGCTCAGACCCTGCCCACGGAACCAGGATAAGCAACAATTCTTGTTTATTAAGAAGAGTGAGGACCAGCTATAGCGGCAGGCCTCCATATTGCAACCTGGACACAGCTGGAAAGGTGCAGATAGAGACTCCGCCTGGGGCTAGAGCAGGGAGAGCTGCTAAGCTCTCGCCCACAGGCGGGCTCAGGTGCCTAGGCTCTGCAGCACGTCCCTGCGAGCTTAGGCCGAGCACCGAGGCAGCCGGAACCACCCAGCTCCCCAGGAGCCCGGACCAGCGATAGCAGCAGGCCTCCATACTGCAACCAGAACACAGCTGAAAAGGAACAGGTAGACAGATTCCATCAGGGGCTACCACTTGGGGGGATCTGCTAGGCTCTCGCTACTAGGCAGGCCCAGCAGCACCTGCCGAGGCTCTGCTGCACTCCCCCACACTTCCCGGAGACCTCAGGCCGTGCACAAAGTCAGCGGGTGGCAGCCAGCTCGTGATCCCGTTGAGCAGCAATCACGCATAACCACCAGTAGAGAAACAACAGGTAAGCCCAGCCTCATAGGAGATTCAAACACCAGCCAGTGACAACAAGGTCAACTAACACCAGAAATAACCAGATGGCAAAAGGTAAACGAAGGAATGTCACTAACAGAAATCAAGACAACATGACAGCATCTGAACCCAGTTCGCCAACAACAGGAAGCCCTGGATACCCCAAAACACCAGAAAAACAAGACTTGGATATAAAATCACTGGTCAGGATGCTGGTAGCTGAACACATAGAAAAATCTCGTAAAGAAATAGAAGAGAAAATGGATCAAAAGTTAGAAGCCTTTACAAGGCAAATACAAAAATCACTTCAAGAAATGCAGGAGAAGATGGATCAAAAAGAAGAAGACAATAAGGAGGAAAGACAAAAATCACTTAAAGAAATACAGAAGAACGTGGGCCAACAAGTAGAAGCTATGAAAGAGGAAACACAAAAATCTATTAAAGAAATACATGAAAACACAATCAAGCAAGCGAAAGATCTGAGCACATCCATCCAGGCACTAAAAACAGAAGTAGAAACAACTAAGAAATCGCAGAGGGAGACAACAATGGAGATAGAAAACCTTGGGAAGAAATCAGGAGCCATAGATGCAAATATCAACAATAGAATACAAGAGATAGAAGACAGAATATCAGAAGCCGAAGATACCATAGGAACCATTGATTCAACAGTCAAAGAAAATACTAAATGCAAAAAGGCTGTAACCCAAAACATCCAGGAAATCCAGGACACAATGAGAAGACCAAACCTAAGGATTATAGGTATAGACGAGAATGAAGATGTACAAGTTAAAGGGCCAGCAAATATCTTCTACAAAATTATGGAAGAAAACTTCCCCAACCTAAAGAGAGAGATGCCCATGAACATACAAGAAGCATACAGAACCCCAAACAGACTGGATCAGAACAGAAATACATCCCGTCACATAATAATCAAAACTCCAAATGTACTAAACAAAGAAAGAATATTAAAGGCAGCAAGAGAAAAAGGCCAAGTAACTTATAAAGGAAGACCTATCAGAATAACACCAGACTTCTCACCTGAGACCATGAAAGCTAGAAGATCCTGGGCAGATATCATGCAAACTCTAAGAGAACACAAACTTCAGCCAAAACTACTTTACCCAGCAAAGCTCTCAATCACCAGAGATGGAGACATCAAGGTATTCCATGACAAAACCAAATTTGCACAATATCTTTCCACAAATCCAGCCCTACAAAGGATAATAGGGGGAAAACACCAAGACAAGGACGGAAACTACACCCGGGAAGAAGCAAGATAGAAACCTCCTCTCATCAAACCCAAAAGAAGGTAACCTCTCGAATATAAAAAATAAATAAAATAAATAAATATAATTTCAAAAATGTCTGGAGGAAATAATTACTATTCCTTAATATCTCTTAACATCAATGGACTCAATTCCCCAATAAAAAGACATAGATTAACAGACTGGATACAGAAACAGGACCCTACATTTTGCTGCATACAGGAAACACATCTCAGTGTCAAAGACAAACACTGCCTTAGAGTAAAAGGCTGGAAGACAATTTTACAAGCAAATGGTCTCAGGAAACAAGCTGGAGTAGCCATTCTAATATCAGAGAAAATTGACTTCCAACCTAAAATCATCAAAAGAGACTCAGAAGGTCACTTCATGCTGGCCGAAGGGAAAATCCACCAAGAAGAGCTCTCAATACTGAACATCTATGCTCCAATTGCAAGGGCACCCTCATTCGTAAAAGAAACCATACTAAAGCTTAAAGCACATATTACACCTAACACAATAATTGTGGGTGACTTCAACACTCCACTCTCCTCAATGGACCGATCAGGAAAGCAGAAACTAAACAGGGACACAGTGAAACGAATTGAAACTCTGGACCAATTAGATTTAACAGATATATATAGGACATTTCATCCTAAAGCTAAAGAATATACCTTTTTCTCAGCTCCGCATGGGACCTTCTCCAAAATAGACCATATAATTGGTCACAAGACAGATGTCAACAAATACAAGAAGATCGACCTAATCCCATGCCTTCTATCAGATCACCATGGAGTAAGAGTGGTCTTCAATAACAACAAAAACAACAGAAAGCCCACATACACATGGAAACTGAACAATACTCTACTCAATGACACCTTGGTCAAGGAAGAAATAAAAAAAGAAATCAAAGACTTTTTAGAATTCAATGAAAATGAAGGTACAACCTACCCAAATCTATGGGACACAATGAAAGCAGTGCTAAGAGGAAAACTCATAGCTCTAAGTGCATCCAAAAAGAAACTGGAGAGAGCATATACTAGCAGCTTAATGGCACACCTTAAAGCCCTGGAAGAAAAACAAGTTAATTCACCCAGGAGGAGTAGAAGACAAGAAATCATCAAACTCAGGGCTGAAATCAATCAAACAGAAACAAAGAGAACCATACAAAGAATCAACAAGACCAGGAGCTGGTTCTTTGAGAAAATCAACAAGATAGATACACCCTTAGCCAGACTAACCAAAGGACACAGAGACAGTATACAAATTAACAAAATTAGAAATGAAAAGGGAGACATAACAACAGAAACGGAGGAAATTCAAAAGATCACCAGATCCTACTACAAAGGTCTATACTCAAAACAACTGGAGAACCTGGAGGAAATGGACAATTTCCTAGACAGATATCAAATACCAAAATTAAATCAGCATCAAGTAGATCAGCTAAATAGTCCCATAACCCCTAAAGAAATAGAAGGGGTTATAGAAAGCCTCCCAACCAAAAAAAGTACAGGACCAGATGGTTTTAGTGCAGAATTCTACCAGACCTTCAAAGAAGACTTAACACCAATACTCTCCAAACTATTCCACAAAATAGAGACAGAAGGGACACTGCCCAACTCATTCTTCGAAGCCATAATTACGCTAATACCTAAACCACAAAAAGATCCAACAAAGAAAGAGTACTACAGGCCAATTTCTCTTATGAATATAGATGCAAAAATACTAAATAAAATTCTTGCTAACCGAATCCAAGAGCACATCAAAACGATCATCCACCATGATCAAGTAGGCTTCATCCCAGGGATGCAGGGATGGTTCAATATACGGAAATCCATCAATGTAATCCACTACATAAACAAACTGAAAGAAAAAAACCACATGGTCATCTCATTAGATGCTGAAAAAGCATTCGACAAAATTCAGCATCCTTTCATGCTAAAAGTCTTGGAAAGAGCAGGAGTTCAAGGCCCATACCTAAATATAGTAAAAGCAATCTACAGCAAACCAGTAGCCAACATCAAAATAAATGGAGAGAAACTTGAAGCATTCCCACCAAAATCAGGGACTAGACAAGGCTGCCCTCTCTCTCCATATCTTTTCAATATAGTACTTGAAGTTCTATCAAGAGCAATTAGACAACATAAGGAAGTCAAAGTGATACAAATTGGAAAGGAAGAAGTGAAACTATCATTATTTGCAGACGATATGATAGTTTACCTAAGCGACCCAAAAAACTCCACCAGAGAACTTCTACAGCTGATAAACAACTTCAGCAAAGTGGCAGGTTATAAAATTAACTCAAGCAAGTCAGTGGCCTTCTTGTACTCAAAGGACAAGCAGGCAGAGAAAAAAATTAGGGAAATAACACCCTTCACAATAGCCACAAACAACATAAAATATCTTGGCGTAACTCTAACCAAACAAGCGAAAGATCTGTACAACAGGAACTTCAAGTCCTTGAAGAAAGAAATCGAAGAAGACCTCAGAAGATGGAAAAATATTTCTTGCTCCTGGATTGGCAGGATCAATATAGTAAAAATGACCATCTTGCCAAAAGCAATATACAGATTCAATGCGATCCCCATCAAAATCCCAACTCAATTCTTCATAGATCTAGAAAGAGCAATTCTCAAATTCATCTGGAGCAACAAAAAACCCAGGATAGCTAAAACTATTCTCAACAATAAAAGGACTTCTGGGGGAATCAATATCCCTGATCTCAAGCAGTACTACAGAGCAATTGTGTTAAAAACTGCATGGTATTGGTATAGCAACAGGCAAGTAGATCAATGGAACAGGATTGAAGACCCAGAGGTTAACCCACAGACTCATGGTCACTTGATCTTTGATAAAGGAGCCACAACCATCCGGTGGAATAAAGATAGCCTTTTTAACAAATGGTGCTGGTTCAACTGGAAGTCAACATGCAGAAGAATGCGAATTGATCCAATCTTATCTCTTTGCACTAAGATCAACTCCAAGTGGATCAAGGACCTCCACATAAAACCAGACACACTGAAACTATTAGAAAAGAAACTTGGGAAGACCCTGGAGGACTTGGGCACAGGGGAAAAGTTCCTGAACAGAACACCCATAGCTTATGCTCTAAGATCAAGAATCGACAAATGGTACCTCATAAAAATACAAAGTTTCTGCAAAGCAAAGGACACTGTCCGAAGGACAAAACGGCAACCAACAAAGTGGGAAAAGATCTTCCCCAACTCCACATCCGACAGAGGGCTAATATCCAATATATACAAAGAACTCAAGAAGTTAGACCGCAAAGAAACAAATAACCCTATCAAAAAATGGGGCACAGAGCTAAACAAAGAATTTTCACCAGAAGAAATTCGGATGGCCGAGAAACACCTTAAAAGATGTTCAACATCATTAGTCATCAGGGAATTGCAAATCAAAACAACCCTGAGATTCCACCTCACACCTGTCAGAATGGCTAAGATTAAAAACTCAAGAGACAACAAGTGCTGGCGAGGATGTGGAGAAAGAAGAACACTCCTACACTGTTGGTGGGATTGCAAAATGGTAAAACCGCTCTGGAAATCAGTTTGGCGGTTCCTCAGAAAATTGGGCATGTCACTTCCAGAGGACCCTGGCATACCACTCCTGGGCATATACCCAGAGGATTCCCCTGCATGCAATAAGGACACATGCTCCACTATGTTTATAGCAGCCTTGTTTATAATCGCCAGAAATTGGAAGGAGCCCAAATATCCCTCAAAGGAGGAATGGATACAGAAAATGTGGTATATTTATACAATGGAATACTACTCAGCAATTAAAAATAATGAATTCATGCAATTTGTAGGTAAATGGTTAGACCTGGAAAATATCATCCTGAGTGAATTAACCCAATCACAAAAGAATGCACATGAAATGCAATCACTGATAAGTGGATATTAATGAGCCCAGAAGCCCTAAATACTCAAGACACAAATAGCAAGTCAAATGATTCCCAAGAAGAAGAAAGGAGAGGACCCTGGGCCTGTAAAGATTGCATCCAGTTTAGTAAAGAAACCGAGGGGGGAGGGGGAAATATTGGGGAACAGATGGGGGGAGAGGAACTATGGGAAGTATGGTTGGTGGGAACTGGGAAAGGGGAAAGCCTTTGGAATGTAAACATAGAATATAGAAAATAAAAAAAAAACTCAGAGGACAGCAAATGCTGGAGAGGATGTGGAGAAAGAGGAATACTTCTCCACTGCTGGTGGGATTGCAAGCTGGTAAAACCATATTGGAAATCAGTTTGGTGCTTCCTCAGAAATGTGGACATAACATTACCTGAGGACCCAGCTCTACCACTCCTGGGTATATGTCCAGAAGATGCTCCAACATGTAATAAGGACACATGCTCCATTATCTTCATAGCAGCCTTATTTATGAGCCAGAAGCTGGAAAGATGCCAGATTTCCCTCAACAGAGGAATGGATACAGAAAATGTAGTACATTTACACAATGGAGTACTAATCTATTAAAAACAATAAATTCTTGAAATACTTAGACAAATGGGTGGAGATAGAAACTATCATCCTGAGTGAGGTAATCCAATCACAAAAGAACACACAAGGTATAAAATCGCTGATAAGTGGATATTAGTCCAAAAGCTTGGAATTCCCAGGATTCAACTCACAGACCACATGAAACTCAAGATGAAGGAAGACCAAAGTGTGGATACTTTTATCCTTATTGGAAAGTGGATCAAAATACCCATGGCTCACAGCCAACCAATGGAATGGGAATAGTGTCCCCAATGGAGCAGCTAGTGAGAGGATGCAAGGAGCTAAAGATGTTTGCAGCTCCACAAGAAGAGCAGCAATATGGACCAGCTAGTACCCCCAGAGCTCCAGGTACTAAACCACCAACCAAAGAATACACATGGAGGTTCCCACAGCTCCAGCTATATATGTAGCAGAAGATGACCCTTTTAGATATCAATGAGAGAAGAGGCTTTTGTTCTTGTGAAGGCTTGATTCTCCAGAATAGGGGAATGCAAGTCAGGAAATTGGGGGCAGTGAGCAGGAGGAGGGGGATGGGATGGGGGATTTCAGTGGGTAACATGGAAAGGGGTTAACATTTGAAATGTAAATAAAGCAAGTATCTAATAAAAAAGAGAGAAGAGTCCAGCATCACTGAAGTGAAAACTTCTTGAATTATTTTCTGAGAGCACAAAGAAGCTGTGTTCCATAGATAGCCAAGGTTATACCTTATATGTTTCTGGCCTTTGTACTGTGTAAGAGTCTCCCAGGTGGTACTGGCTTTGAAGGTATGAAGGGGTAAAGGAGAGCAGCCGAGGCTTGTCACTGTGAGAGGACAAAGAAGGGCATTGGTGAATGTAAAGCCTCAGTTGCAGTTGATGATCCAGTACTGAAAGTGTCATGTAAAGAAGTTGAGGCTTGGCTCCATGAAAGATGCCTATAAGTGAGTATTGGTGAAGCCTGGTTGCAGCATAAGACAGCTGCATATTGTAGATGCCAGTACTGTGGGATGGTCACCAAGAATAGCAGCAGCAATGGAATAGAATCAACAGAACCCTGGAGTGCTATAGCAGGCAGTGTTGGAGATATGACTCAAGCACTTTGAAGGAAACAAGATCAAATATCCTGTGTGGATCCCAGACATTGGAACAAGAATGTGTAAAGTCAAGGTTCCCTTAGATATCTGAAGATCTATGAGATGTCAGAGATCTGGAATACCTGCTGAGAAAAGATTCTAACAGGGAATGATACCATACCCCCCAAAGAAACCAAAACAAAACAAAAACAAGTTTGTAGCAGTTAACAAAGTGAAAAGAGATGAAGATAAAATGAGTTTGGAGTTTGCACAGGTGGTTTTTGGTCTTCCATTGGAAGAGAGTCGATTGATCCCTTTAAAAAATACTCAAATGACAAGTCAGGGGGAGCACATAGATTTATGACAAAATAGTCAATACAAGACCTGAAATTCAAATACTATGCAAAAGCAAAGATCATTTATTTTTCAGAGGCAACCAGGATTCAGGGATCAGTCATTCATATTAAATGGAAACCCTAGGATGAGTTCTCACACTTCCCTTAATTGGAGTTAGGGGAATTTTAGGAATGTTTAGGTCATTTTTAATATGTTTGGCTAAGTAAGCAGCAGTTACTTTATAATTTATTTCTAATTTGTTTTTATATTAGTTTTCTCATTTTTGACTAGGCCTTAGAGAATTTCCAGGATTTGTCTTAGTCCTTGGGACAGAAATCTCTCCTGACTAGGTATCATAGACTTTTCTGATTGCCTGTGTTTTTTCCTAGAAGCTTTGACTTATTTGGGAAACTGAAACGTAGGCCTTCTTATAAAATTGAGTAAGTTTCTGTCAGACCTCTCAGTTTCTTTGAGAAAATTAATATGATAGACAAATGCTTATTCAACCCAACTAAGGAATAGAGAAAGAATATTCAAACTGACAAAACCAGAAATGAAAAGGGGGGAACATATAACAGACAATGAGGAAATAAAAGGAATCCTTATGTTGTGTTTTAAAATTCTGTAATCCAAAATAAATAAATAAATAAATAAACAAACAAACAAATAAACAAATAAAATCTAAAGAAATGGGCATATTTCAGAATATATACTGCTTCCCAAAGTTAATCAAGATCAGATAAAGAATTGAAATAATCCTATAATGTCCAAGAAAATTAAAACAGTAATCAAGAATCTCCCAACCAAAAATAACCAAGTTCATATGGTTTTAATCCAGAATTGTATCAGACTTTCAAAAAACAGCTAATTCCAATACTCCTTAAATTATTCAACAAAATAGAAACAGAAGGAATATTGGCAAATTAATTTTACAAGGCCTCTGTCACCCTGATATCCAAATGAAGTCATAAGAAAGAAAAAGAACTTCAGAGCAACTTATATCATAATTATTGATATAAAATACTCAATAAAATGCTAGCAAATGTAATTAAACAAACATTAAAAAGATCACCCAACATGGTCATGTAGGTCTCAACCCAGAGACATAGTAATAGTTCAGCATATGAAAATATATCAATGTATTCCTCCATATATAAAAGTGTAGAAATCTAAAACAAACACAATACTGCCCTGTTCTCTCTGAACTCCATTCCCCAAGATACAGATCTACCTGCATCCCTGAAGTCCTGCTGACACCTGAGACTTTCAGAGGAGAAGGCCAAGCTCCAATCCCCTGCCAACTAGATCTCCAAGCAAGCTCAGCATCCATGAGGTCAACCTGTTACCCTCTGGGCTCAGTCTTCCAGTCAAACTCTACCTGCAATTCCCAAGGCCTATAAAGATCTGGGACCATCAGGTGAAATTCCAACCCCAATTTTCTCCCTGCAGATCCTTCTGCCAAAACCAACAGCAGTGAGGTCTAGTTCTACCTTATTCCCTCTGCTCTCCATTCCCCATGTCACACCTATGCCTAATTTTAGTGTTTTTACATGCATTACATCCCAACATCAGTTCCATGTATGACCACTCCACCTAGTCCCCACCAACACCAACACCATCCTTCTTCCCCAGATCCACTCTGTCTGTAGTGAGAATTTGGGAGTCTTGTTTAATTTAAAAAAGAGTGACATCATAAAATATATATTTTTGTTTAAATTCCAGGTGTGAGATATGAGGCTTTTCAAGATTGTCCATGACAGCTGACTATGAATTGTCTTATCATCTAGTAAGGACATGATAGTTTCTGTGGTTGGGTGATGTTTTTAATTCTGGGGATTGTTCAGAAGGTATGTAATGATAGTGCCTAAAAGGTGGGGTTGGTTGTGGTTGATCATTCCTGTGGGTTGTTGGGGAGTTGCTGGATGTTGTTGGTCACAGTTTGTTAAGTAGTCATGCCCAAGAAGAAACAACAAGAAGACATTGGATATCCTCATGGCACATGAGTGTTGAGCTGGAATTAATTTCAAAATATGTAGGAGCTAGTACATTAGAGTATTACTTTTGCTTTTACAAATAGAGTCTCTGAAAAAGGACAAGTCTAACTATCTATAATCTCTTTCTTTTTTCCTAATAACACATTCCTTACTTACTGTAAATAAATGAAAATCTTTTCATTTGTGTGGTGATTTCTTTAATAAAATAATGAAAATAAATCTTTAGTGGATGCAATAATATATAAGGCAACTGGAGAGAAGGTACCAATGCTAAGAACATTTGATTCTCTTGCAGATGACATGGGGTCAGTTCCGAGCACTCACATAGTGGCTCACAACCACCTGTATCTCCAGTTCCAGGATATCTGATGTCGACTTCTGCTCTCCTCAGGCACTATATTCAAGTAGCACATATAACACTGATATGCATAAAATAAAAATATGTATTTTAAAGATATCATTGGATGTCCTTTTATTTTTTATTTTTAAATTTATTCTTTGAGAATGTCATATACATATATTCAGTGAAATAACACCATTCACATATCTTTTTCCAGTGAAACTCTTACATGTCCCCCCAAAAAATTGCTGATTTTTGTCCCATTATATTTTAATAACCTGTTAAATTTGCACATATGAGTGATGCTCATATGTGCATAGGTATGGGACCATTCATTAGCCCTTTGGTAACTTACCAAAGGTCAATATCAGAAAGAAGGTTTCTCACTCCCCATAGCCAGCAGATTTCAGTGAGTCCATCTAAATTTAGTTCTTGGTAGCACCTCCCCACCTCAGTCGTAGCATTTTATATTGAACAGGACTTAGTAGCCACTGATTCCTTACTTTTGTGACTATATTAACTGTGTCATGTACAGAAGACAGTTTTTAATTGTATTTCTCCTGACACTCTGGTCCTTACAATTTTTCACAGTTGAAATATAAAGAATGTAAACAAATGCATTCACACATGACATGAAATGCCTGATAATGTCTGCAATACAATATAAAACAAATAAACATCAAACTGGAGAGCAAGGAAATTATGAGCATGAATTTCACATACACACAAACCCTGTAAAAATAGTAATAGAAATTATCAATGCTCTAAAGGTCTACCATATCCTTGTAGGTTTTTGCTATATGGAAATAGAAGAACAGGCTTAATTATATCTTATAGCAATAAGTGATCCACATGCTTCTTTATAAACACCCCAGGAAATGACTTGTGTCTTCTTATCTGCAACCATATTGCCCCTGCCACCATCTGTACTAGTAGTGCAAGAAATATGGATGATGATAATGAACCAGCCACCTGCATCACAGAAAGTCAATATGTGCCTCAAGTTATTAAATAACAGGACCATCATAATGACAGGTAGGCAGCAATTAGTCATTCATTATTTTTGTAAAAAGAAAAAAGAAAGAATTTTATATTTATAAAGTATCATCCAATAGATGACCTAATAAGGAATCTCATGCTCTGCAGAGTTTTTAGTTAGTACATCTTTCAAAAATTATAATTATTTTAGAGATGTTTCAGATTTCTAAAACTTTACATGGTGTTATAACCTTTTGACCCACATGCAATTTTGCCCCTGTGAAAGCTTAATGGAAATATTCCCCATATGCTCATATATTTGAGTAGTTTTGTCACCATTTAGTTGAATTATTGGGGAGAGATTAGCAGCTATGGCTTTGTTGAGGCCATCATGTCACTGGGAATGGGCTCTGAAGTCACAAAGCCAATGCTCATCTTCTCTTTGCATTTGGATCAGGATGTAAATCAGTCAGCTACTATTCCAATGCTGTGCCTATCTAATTCATGGCATCCACACCATGGACTAATCTCTAAATTTGTAAATAAGCTTCCAGTTAGATAATTTCTTTTATAATAATCTCCTTGTAATGGTGTTTCTCCACAGCAATGGAACCCTACTAAAACACCACTATTGATTTGCATTAGTACAGTACATGTTTCATTTGAACTAGTATTGGTTAGTTATCATTTACTAAAACTTTCTTTGTGTTCAATCTTCTAAGGAGTTGTTTGCATGTTTTGGTTTTTGTTTGTTTTGTTTGCCATTTTGTCTATTTAGATTGGAAAATTGCATAGTAATATTAATCCACAGTTACAGCACCATAAACAATGTATTTTCTTCCCTAAATTTCATTTTGCTCAAAATATTCATGCCTTCTTCCCTCTATATTAATATATTAGAAACCAATGATTATTTTTATTAACTTTATTATTTTGCATGTTTTGGATACCATACAGCTAAACATGCATGTAACTTTAATTTTTTCTAATGCTACTTTTAATTATGGTTCTTAAATTCTTTAATCCCCTTCTAGCACACTACCCTTCAGAATTAATAGAAAGAAATATATGCAGGGGAAGTCAGCCTGCTAAGATATGGCTCTCTGGAGCAACTCTCATCTGCATTGTCAGGAAATTGTTCAGTTAACAGTACACAGTAGCAACGGCTCAATTCAATCACAAAAACTTCACGGGTATATCAGTAGTCCTGATTGGTAGAGTTGGGATAGCAAACATGAATGAGTAGTGTTGGCACTAACTATCAGAGTCAGTCAAGCTTCAGCCTCTGCATAAATCAACAGGAGGGCCCAGGGCCAACAGGCATACCAGGAAATTTTCTTGGCTTCATCACTCACTCAGAAGAGTCTCCTTCTTAGGATGCAAAAACTGCACATAACTACAGCACCCCTGTGAGCTCATGTCAAATTCTCAACACTAGATATGGTGCCTGGGGCTAACTACATCTTCATAGAACCTTCATGCTCCACAGAGGGCATGCCTTACTCTTGTTTTTATCTTATGCATAGGACAGTTTATTTTTACTTAATTTAGTAACCAGGGCCAAACACGTATCAAAAAAGCACAAGGAATAATTAACCACCACATTTAAACAAATAATAAAATTTTCAGAAAAATGAATAAGATTACAAATGAAATAAGAAAGAAACATGGGCATAGGCTGCTCAGTGGGTAAAAAATTTTGCTAAGAATACAAAATGTTTTCACATCATTCACTGTGAGGTGATTATAAAAACTTTATTGTATCCCAAAATGCCAAAAATAAAGAATTTCATACCAAGACATGGTAAATAATTCAGTAAATTAATATTCTTTGATCCATGAGAACATTATGCACTCTTTACATGTATGAAAACATCACATCATACCCAATAAATATCTGCCACATTTGAATGTCAATTACAAAACCTAAAAAAATAAATTCAAGGGGCAGAAAAGATGGCTCACCAATTGAGAGCATTGAGTGATCTCCCAGGGACCAAAGCTTTGATTTCCATTAATCATATAATAGTTCACAACCATCTGTAAACCCAGTCCCAGAGGATCTAATACCCACTATTGATAGGCAATGCACATATACATAATACACAGACATGTGGGTAATACAACAATACACAATGAATAAATAAATAAATGTGAATAGAGTTACTGCTAAGAAATCAGAGTATATTATATGATAAAATATAAACAGAAATCATCAACTAAGAGAAGAAATAATTATGGCATGTTCAGGGAAGAAAAGCCAAAAGCTTGTCTAATTAAAAAAAAACACTTGGTAATGATTATACAAATAAGTAAAATTTTTTAAGACAAAGAAAAAAAGTGAATTAAATTTGTGAAACATATTCCAAAGATGCTGATAAGACAGAAAGACAGACAAGTAAGACAGACAAGTAAACTGTTCAAGGAGAAGTGAGTTAAGGAAAGAGCATCAAGAAGATTTCCTGACAGAGAAAAAAGGATGAATGGGGGAAGAGTGGAGATGCTGAGAGGGAGGACCATGCACATCATTGTGAAAACAGTCTTTTACCAAGGATATTTTTCAGTGCTCCTTTCATATCCCGATTCCTCAGACTATAAATAAAGGGATTCAGCATGGGTGTGACCACAGTGTACATCACAGCCACAACAGCATCTTTGTCATTAGTGTTATTAGAGGAGGGGACAAAATATAGTCCAATGATGGATCCATAGTACAAGGAAACCACACAGAGGTGAGAGCCACATGTGGAAAAGGCTTTGCAGATTCCCTTGATGGAGGGAGTTTTTAGAATGGTGACTCCAATGTGGCCATAAGAGGCCAGAATACATATGAATGGCAGGGTAATGACCACATTACCTAAAACAAAGATAACAAGCTCATTGATGGTAGTGTCTGAGCTGGACAGCTTCAGCAAAGTAGAAAGGTCACAGAAATAGTGGGGGATGGTATTGTCTCTAAAGTGAGATAGGTGAGCCAAAAGAAGTGTATGTACAAGGGCATTGGCAGTGGATAAGACCCAGGATACAACTACTAGAAGCACACAGAGGTTCTGACTCATAGTTTGTGAATAGTGCAGAGGGTGACAGATGGCCACATACCTATCATAGGCCATTGATGTAAGAAGAAAGCTATCAATATCAGCAAAAATTGCAAAAAAAATATACCTGGGAAATGCACCCAGCATATGAGATTGACTGACTATGTGTCAGCATATTTATGAGCATCTTAGGAGCTGTGACTGATGAGAAAGAGATGTCTGTGAAGGCCAAGTGGCTGAGGAAGAAGTACATGGGAGTATGGAGGTGAGAGTCCAACCTGATGAGCAGGATTATGAGCAGGTTCCCCAACACAGTTGTCAAGTACATGGCTAGGAACAGGGCAGAATATAGGGCTTGGTCCTCTGCTCGAATGGGGAGCCCCAGAAGAATGAATTCAAACACAGTGCTCTCATTTTCCATCCTTGTATTCTTTATCTTCTGCTGGAGTGAAAATGCAAACAAGAAAAATGAAATCTGATTTTGCTTATAACATTGTCAAAACATTTTATGAATCACCAGTATTGAAAATAACATTAGTTAAACTCACCCAGTACAACAGTTTTAATCTTCATATAGAGATTTTTTTGTCACAGTAATGGGCTGCCACTAGTAGGAGTGGGATATAACTTGAAAACAATTGAATGTATGTTAGAGGGAAACAGTGAAACATCAGAACAATTTTCAAACCCAGGTCCAGAACACTATGTCTGGATTTCACAAAACCATATAAAATTCAGGAATTAGTGTGTAATTGTAACCACCAAATAGAATATTCAACAAAATTTCATTGGTTTTTATTACTTTTAAACTTTGTACTTCCCTAGTGCCATCTTCCTATGAATTAATTCCATAAAGTAATTCCCATGGAACTACTTTAGATCTGTGAGATACCAGGATCTGCAGAACTACTGAAAGCAGGATGTGCAGATGTTCAAACCATTCAGTGAATGAGTCTGTGTCAACAATACAAAGTACCAATATCAGCTTGTAAGTATCTATGAGTTCTTCCCATAATAACACTGTTCAGCAATCTATGTACTGACATCACATCACTCTTCCTATACTGGATAAAATGACCCCAATTCCATATTGGTATCTCAGCTTCAACCTAAGCATCTTATGCATGGTTTCAGAGTACTTGGAAATGCTTCATTTTCCCTACATGTTTTAGATCAACCAAGGAAATTCCCTGTGTTTTTCTAGTAAATGGAAATTTCACAGCTTTTACTCTTAACTTGGGTTTTCAAGCCAAAGAATATTATTTTATACGTGCTTCAAACATTTTCCCTTTAGCTAAATTGGCATTTCTCTCTTTTTCCTTCAATCATCTCCTACCCATGTGAGCAATCACTAAGCAATAGTAAAAGGACCATGATTGAATTAGAGTTGATATCCTAGCAGCTGAAAGAGCTCTATGGTTATATTTTATTTGAACACTTGTTTAGTGGCCAGTTTGTCTTTCTGACTGGCATTTCACTCTTTGCCTCTTCATTCTTTCCAGGCTTTAGATAGAGTAAATATATAAATCTTTCCACCTTTGTCAAAATTGTCTTTAAAGTGCCTATATATCATCTATCTTCATCTGTAAAAACAATTAAAAATTCAATTAATGTGGCATTGCCTGAAGTTAATTATACTAAATTTCTTATTCATTTCTGTGTTAGTAGTAATTACTTTATCACAATAAAATGCTAATTATCTATCTGTAAATAACAGACTATTTCTAATATTCTCCTATTTGAGCAATATTACAATAAACAATATCAGTTCTATGTGATTTTAGATACTATATACGGCATATTCAGAAAAAGGGTTTAAAGAAGTAGGTACCATAGTTTTACATGTCAGGTCATGAGAAGACAAGGTGATGAAAAAGGTGATATATGTTCTATTAATTTAGTGGAAGACTCTGCTTAAGCATGTTCTAAAAATGAATCTCTAGGTAAGTGTTTTGAAGTACATTACTAGGCACTTGGAGAAACAATGAAAATCCAAGGCAATAACCAGTCTTAGAAATGTAAATGTTGGAGAATATATGATAAACAGACATATATAATATTTAACTTCCTATGATAAAATGTTTCCACCTGCTCAAGAACTAAAACAACAATGCCCAACAATGAAGTAGCAGAAAATAGGAAATGGCATGGTGACTGCAAAGTAGAAAGCAAAATGGAGAAGCCAAGAATATTAGATGGAATATGAACACCAGGAGTAATTATAAAATGGTCACATGGATTTGGAAAGAAATTAGAATAAAACACAATAGAAGTTGTGCTTAAGTTTAATGTGAGTAAAAAGGATTATTTTCCTTCTTTGAAAAGTGGATACTTTACAAAAGATATTCAATGAACCATTTTTTTTTAGGGTACGTATCATTTTAACTAAATTTTAAGCAGATTTTCAGTGCAAAGTAAACTACTGTATAGGGAACTGTTTGCCATTTTATGGTGTGAGCTTGAGATGTCAAATGAATGGTGAATAGAGAGACAGACAGTAAGAAACAAACTGATACACAGAGAGACCCAAATATATGAACTCATACAGAAAAGTGTACATTCTCTTCCTGATCTGAGAGGCTAAAATACATGATGAACATAGATACCTTTAGCTAAGAATCATGGAAAAGCTTTTTCATTTCTCTCAAGAAGAAGCACAATATATGAGAACAGCTGGATTCTCTCAAAGAGTCATACATTCGCTGCAACAATCAAAAGAGTAATCAGTTCAGATAGATATAAGGACATGTACATTTTCTACATATGTTGGGAAGGTCATGTGAGCTCCAATTTTGAAAACCATGTAGAAGACATAAGGTTCAATCCCTGTCCCCAGATCCAAATTAGAGGCATACAGAATAAAATTGGTTCATTGTCATTGAATCCCTAAGGGAAAAAACTTTTTTATCAAGCAGGAAAGAGAGTCCCTTTGCACTCAAGAACTAACAATAGCAACCATAACAAGATTCTCCATTTTTCTGTTTTAAACATGACCCCTGCCAGAACTTGAAATTTATTAACAGAATACTGTCATTCACAGATGCAAAACAGTTGAAAGCAAAATTTAATATAATTTGTGGATAAAATTTTAATAGTATCACCACAGCAAGTGATGGTCAATGACCATAATAATAGGGAAAAACTTAGGACAATATTTGTCGATTTTGTGCATTGCACATAGGGAATTGGACATTTACTCTTGTATATGCTCATTTAACACTCTGATCTTCATTAGTTGGAAAGCTTAGACACTTTTAACAAAAAATAGTGTAGTATTATTTACTATTGAAAATATGAATTCCCAATGAATGTGCATTGTGGTATCAGATTCATACCCTATGATTTTTGCATGGGTACAAGTAGAGGCAGATTAAGGTTTTTAGCAACATTATCCATCCAGAAGAAAAAAATCATTAACAAATAAATTTGATATTTGTACATAAGGAATAATCAAGATCATTTATATGGTAATAAAATAAAATAATATAATATAAAATAAAATAAATCTAGTGACTAAAGAAATTAAGACCTTCAACAGAATGGGAAAACATATAGAATGAGTTGGATGATAGATTATATGTAGAAGGCGAAATAACAGGTGAGATAACTACAGTCCAATCACCTGTCTCATAAAGAAATACAGGAAAATACAATCTAACAGGTGAAGGAAATGAATAAAATCTGAAATTGGAAATAGACACAAAGATGAAAACACCTGAAGACCCAGCTGTATCACTCCTGGGCATATATACAAAAGTTGCTCCAGCATATACCGAGGACATATATGCTACTATGTTCATTATTTATAATAGCCAGAAGCTGAAAACAACCCAGATGTCCCTCAGTGAAAGAATGGATACAGAAAATATGGCACATTTACATAATGGAGTAGTACTCAGCTATTAAAAACAATGTCTTCATGAAATTTGTAGTCAAGTTGACAGAACTAGTAAATATCATCCTGAGAAAGGTAACACTGACACACATGGTATGTATTTCATGATAAATCGATATTAGTCCCAAAGTTCATAATACCATTGACACAACACACAGACCATATGAAGGTTAAGAAGAAGGAAAACCAAAGTATGGAGACTTTAATCCTACTTAGAATGGGAAACAAAAAGAATAACAGGAGGTAGAGAAAGGGAGGGATTTTGGAGCGAGGGGGAAAATCCAGGCAGGATCAGGTATATAGCAGTGGTGGATGGACAACTATGGGTAGAGTCACAGATGCTAGGGAAACAAGAGTTTTCCAGGACCCAACAGATATGACGTTAACCAAAATACCCAACAAAGGAGAAATAGAACCTCTAGAGATCATCTTCAGTAGATAGGCATGGCCCCCAGTTGAGGGTTGGGGCCATCCACCCATCTCCAGCATCTTAACCCAGAATTTTTCCTATCTAAATGAAATATAGGGACAGAAATGGAGCAGAAACTGAATGAAAGACCATCCAGAGGCCACCCCACCTAGGGATCTATCCCACCTGCAGACACAAAACCTAGACACTATTGGATGCCAAGCTCTTGTTAAAGCAGCCAAGTATAGCTGTCCCCTGTGAGGCTCTGCCAGCATCTGACCAATACAGATGCAGATACTCATAGCCAACCATCAGATTAAGCCTCTCTTCTTTTTGGTTTGTTAAAAGATTATTTTATTGCTTTTTCTCGGGTGTAGTTTCCCTCCTTTTCTTGGTGTTTTCCATTCATTATCCTTCGTAGAGCTGAATATGTGGAAAGATATTGTGCAAATTTGTTTGGTCATGGAATATCTTGGTTTCTCCATTTATGGTAATTAAGAGTTTTTCTGGATATAGTAACTTGGGTTGGCATTTTTGTTCCTTTAGGGTCTGTATGACATCTGCCCAGGATCTTCTGGCTCTCATCATCTCTGTCAAGAATTCTGGTGTAATTCTGATAGGTTTGCCTTTATATGTTACTTGACTTTTTCCCTTATTGCTTTTACTATTCTTTCTTTGTTTTGTTCAGTTAGTTTTTGATTATTATGTGATGGGAGGAATTTCTTTTCTGATCCAATCTATTTAGAGTTCTGTAGGCTTCTTGTAGGTGCATGGGCATCTCCTTCTTTAAGTTAAGGAAGTTTTCTTCTATAATTTTGTTGAAGATATTTATGGGCCTTTTAAACTGGAAATCTTCACTCTCTTCTATACCTGTAATTCTTAAGTTTGGTCTTCTCATTGTGTCCTGGATTTCCTGGATTTTTGGGTTAGGGGCTTTTTGTGTTTTGCATTTTCTTTGACTGTTATGTCAGTGTTGTCTATGGTATCTTCTGCACCTGATATTCTCTCTTCTATCTCTTTTATTCTGTTATTGATGCTTGCCTCTATGACTCCTGATTTCTTTCCTAGGTTTTCTATCTCCCCTTTGTGATATTTTTAGTGTTTCTACTTCCATTTTTAGGTCCTGGATAGTTTTGTTCAATTTCTTCACCTGTTTGCTTGTGTTTTCCTGAATTTCTTTAAGGGAGTTATTTATATCCTTCTTGAAGTGTTCTATCAGCATCATGAGCTGTGATTTAAAATCCCAATCTTGCTTTTCTGTGTTGGAGTAACCAGGACTTGTTGTTTTGGGAGAACTAGGTTTGGATGGTGCCATGCCATCTTGCTTTCCACTGGTAATGTTCTTGTGTTTACCTTTTGCCATCTGGTTATCTCTGATGTTATTTGGTCCCATGATCTCTGGCTGGAGCTTGTCCCTCATGTGGCCTGCCAGCTTGTCTCAGCAACTCTGGGAGACAAGCTCTCCCCTAGGACAGATGGCTGGGGAGCAGCCCAGCTCCTGGGTGCAGAAGGAACCTGGAAGGACTCTGTCCGAGCTGTTCTGTCACACCTATGCTCCCTCTGCTCCTGTCTGGACCTGCCTTGGAGAGTCACAGGAGAGAAAATATTTATGCAAGATTTTACCAGACTTTCAAAGAAGGCCTAATTCCAATACACCTTAGAGATGAAAATAACACAGTGAAATTCATGTTATGTGGCCATGATCATACTGATACCCAAGCCACACAAACACTTAACAAAGAAGTGTTTTTGACAAATTTCCTTCATGAATACTGATGTAAAAATGTTGAATAAAATACTCACAACTTGAATATTAGGATAAGTCAAAAAGATCATCCAACATGATTAAGTAGGCTTAGTCACAGACATGCATGGGTGGTTAAATACTGGAAAATCTGTCAATATCATGTACCATATGAACAAACTGAAAGGCAAAAATCATCATCTCATCTGTTGCTGACAATGCCTTTGAAAAATTCAACAACACTTTATAAAAGTCTTGGAGTGGTCAGCAAAGAAAGAGAAAAAATTAAACATAATAAAATCAATTTACATTAAGCTTATAATCAACATCAAATTAAGTGAGGAGAAATTTAAATTATAAACTAAAATCAGGAACATTTTAGTTCAATATAGTACTTGAAGTTTTAGAGAATTAAGTCAGCTAAAGGATAACAAGGGATCTGAATTGGAAAGGAAGAAGTCAAAATATTAGCTATTTAAACATCATATATTAGATACATTAGCAACCCAAAACATTCTACCAGGGAAGTCTTATATCTGATAAACACATTTATCTAAATGCCTGGGTAAAATACTAAAATAATTAGTAACCCTCCTAAACACAATGACTAACACACTGAGAACAATATCAGGGAAAACTCGGTGATGGTGACACATGTCCAGAGTACTTGTGAGGCAGAGGTAGGTGGGTCTCTACAAGTTCCGTACCAGCATTGTCTAAAGAGAGAGCTTCAGGACAACCAATACTATTCAGAGAATCTCTATCATGAAAGCAAATAAATGACCAAATGTCAGATAAATGACAACCTTAAAAATATCCACAAATAATACAAACTATTGTGGAGTAACTCTAACCAAGCAAGTGAAAGACCTGCAATAACTTTGTCTTTGAATAAAAATATAAAGAAAATATCAAAAAATTGAAAATATCTCATGGATCAATAGGATTAACAGTAAAAATTGCCATCTTACCAAAAGCAATCTATGGACTCAACACAATTACCATCAAGATTTCCCACCAACAATACTTTAAGGGACCTTCAAGAACAATACTCAGCTTCATATGGAGAAACAAAAAACTGAGGATAGGTAAAATAATCCTATACAGTAAAAGATGCTCCAGAGGTACCACCCTCAGTGACCTCAAGCTGTATTACAGAGCAATAGTGATAAAACCACATGGTATCAGCATAAAAACAAGTTGAGAAATGGAATCAAACAAAAGAAACAGATATAAATCTGAAAGCCATGGCCACCTTATTTCTATTTTAAAACAATCAGATGCACTATATTGTAATGCTAAGTATAAGACATTAAGATCTAGAACTTCAGGTAACCCCAGGGATATTGCTCCTAGGATAATTCATATTGTTGAATAATGATGCTAACAGACAATAACTGGGCAGAAGAGACAGAGGTATGGTTTAGATTTCACAGGCAAGAAGAGAGAAGACAAGGAAAAAGAGGAAGAAGAGGAGGAGGAGGAGGAGAAGAAGAAGAAGAGGAGAAGAAGAATAAGAAGAAGAAGAAGAAGAAGAGAAGAAGAAGAAGAAGAAGAAGAAGAAGAAGAAGAAGAAGAAGAAAAAGAAGAAGAAGAGGAGGAGGAGGAGGAGGAGGAGGAGGAGAAGAAGAAGAAGAAGAAGAAGAAGAAGAAGAAGAAGAAGAAGAAGAAGAAGAGAAGAAGAAGAAGAAGAAGAAGAGAAGAAGAAGAAGAAGAAGAAGAGAAGAAGAAGAAGAAGAAGAAGAAGAAGAAGAAGAAGAAGAAGAAGAAGAAGAAGAAGGAGAAGAAGAAGTGCTAACATGGGTTAAAGGACATGAGAATGTGGCCCAGAGGACTAACCAATTGGGTTAAGAGAAGCCCAGATGGAACATTAAATGGTAAGTTATACCTTGTGGTTACTGAAAGTAGATTTTAAGATCATGGAGCAGCTCCCCAGCTATTACCATGATTAAAGCAGATTTTAAAACATGAAGACAGTGTTTGTGTTTTATCCAGGAAAACAACAGGTCTAAGGCAGGGGTGAGACCCTGCATTGAAATATTGAAATTTCTTCTTCTATTTCTTCTTCTTCTTCTTCTTCTTCTTCTTCTTCTTCTTCTTCTTCTTCTTCTTCTTCTTCTTCTATTCTTATTGGATATATTCTATATTTACACTTCATTTCCCTTTTTCTGGTTCCCCACCACCCAAAGGTCCCACATGCTCTGCTCCCATCCCGTTTCCCACATCCACCCCTTCCCACTTCCCTGTTCTGGTATTCCCGTACACTGATGCTTTGATCCTTTCCAGCACCACTGTCCACTGCCTTCTTCTTGTCGGACATCATTTGGCATGTGGATTGTGTCTTTGGTGTCCCAAAATTCTAGGCTAATATCCACTTATCAGTGAGTTCATACCATGTGAATTCATTGTTTCTAGTGGCTGAATAGTACTCCATTGTGTATATATACCACATTTTTTGTATCCATTCCTCCGTTGAGGGACATTTGGGTTCTTTCCAGCTTCTGGCTATTATAAATAAGGCTGCAATGAACATAGTGGAGCATGCATCCTTATTGCATGCTGGAGAATCTTCTGGGTATATGCCCAGGGGTGGTATGGCTGGGTCCTCTGGAAGTATCGTGTCCAGTTTTCTGAGGAACTGCCAGACTGATTTCCAGAGTGATTGTACCAGCTTGCAGTCCCACCAGCAGTGTAGGAGTGTTCCTCTTTCTCCACATCCTCACCAACATCTGATGTCTCCTGAGTTTTTAATCTTAGCCATTCTGACTGGTATGAGTTGAAATCTCAGGGTTGTTTTGATTTGCATTTCTCTAATGACTAATGATGTTGAACATTTTTAAGGTGTTTCTCAGCCATCTGAATTTGAATTTTTTAATATTTTCTACTACACACAATGGGGAGGCATCTTCAACATATGTTGCCGGTCTAACTAGACGTTGTCATACAGAATACAAATAGATCCATTTGTACCACTCTGCCTAAAACTCAAGCCCATGTGAATCAAAGACCTCAATGTAAAACAGATAAACTAAACCTGATAGAAAAGAAAGTATTAAATATCTTTGAATGCATTGATGTAGGAAACAACTTCCTGAGCCAATAGTGAAACCCCTAACAAAAACAATTATTAAGTAAGATAACCACACACACACACACACACACACACACACACACACACCTACACACCTAACAATAATGACTAATGAGTAATATGCTGTATAATTGAGAAGGGATGAGCAATCCCATGGTAGGGGCATGAGAAAAAGGAAAGTAGAAATGATGTAAATATAGTACTTACATACAAAACTTTCAGAAGCAATTTTTAAAACTATGTGTTTTAATGAATTTATAGATAAACAAGAAAGAGAAGCTGTGAGTATGCAACTTAATGTACTGGTGCATAGAATATATATTTTATGTAACAAAAAATTGAATGAATAAATAATGTCCCATATAGTGAGCTTCCTTGTTTTGATATATATATATATATATATATATATATATATATATATATATATATATATATATATATATGTGTGTGTGTGTGTGTGTGTGTGTGTGTATATATATATATGTGTATATATATATACATATATATATATATTCTCTATTTTTTTACATTCCAATGGCATTCCTCTTTCACAGTTCCCCCATCACTATATGTCCCATAAGTCCTCTTCCCTCTGCCCATTCCCCAATCACCCCCCACCCATTTTTCTGTTCTGATACACTCCTACAAAACTGGATCCAGTCTTTTCAGGACCAGGGTCATTTCCTTCCTTCTTCTTGGGAATCTTTTGATTTGTTAATTGTGCCTTGAGTATTCAGAGCTTTTGGGCTCATTAATATCCACTTATCAGTGACTGCATTTCATGTGTATTCTTTTGTGATTGGGTTAACTCACTTAGGATGATATTTTCCAGATCCAACCATTTGCCTACAAATTGCATGAATTCATTAATTTTAATTGCGGAGTAATATTCCATTGTATAAATAGACCACATTTTCTGTATCCATTCCTCCTTTGAGGGACATCTGGGCTCCTTCCAAATTCTGGCTATTATAAATAAGGCTGCTATGAATATATTGGAGCATGTGTCTTTGTTGTATGTAGGGGAATCCGCTAGATATATGCCCAGGAGTGATATGACAGGGTCCTCTGGAAGTATCATGCCCAATTTTCTGAGGAACCGCCAGACTGATTTCCAGAGCTGTTGTACCATCTTGCAATCCACCAACAGTGGAGGGGTGTTCATTTTTCTCTACATCCTCTCCAGCACCTGTTGTCCCTTGAGTTTTCAATCTTAACTATCCTGACTGGTGTGAGGTGTAATCTCAGGGTTGTTTTGATTTGCATTTCACTGATGACTAGTGATGTTGAACATCTCTTAAGGTGCTTCTCAGTCATCCAAAATTCTTCTGGTGAAAATTCTTTGTTTAGCTCTGTACCCCATTTTTGATAGCGTTATTTGGATCTTTGGGGTTTAACTTCCTGAGTTCTTTGTATATATTGGATATTAGCCCTCTGTCAGATGTGTGCTTGGTGAAGATCTTTTCCCAATTTGTTGGTTGCTGTTTTGTCCTTCTGATAGTGATCTTTGCTTTACAGAAACTTTGTAATTTTATGAGGTCCCATTTATCAATTCTTGATCTTAGAGCATAAGCTATTTGTGTTCTCTTCAGAAACTTTCCCCCTGTGTTCATATCCTCCAGGGTCTTCCCCAGTTTCTTTTCTATTAGTTTCAGTGTGTCTGGCTTTATGTGGAGGTCCTTGATCCAATTGGATTTGATCTTGGTACAAGGAGATAAGTATGGATCAATTCGCATTCTTCTGCATGTTGACCTCCACTTGAACCAGCACCATTTGTTGAAAAGGCTATCTTTTTTCCACTGGATGGTTGTAGCTCCTTATCAAAGATAAAGTGACCATATGTCTGTGGGTTAATTTCTGGCTCTTCAGTTCTATTCCATTGATCTACTAGGCTGTCGCTGTACCAATACCATGCAGTTTTTAGCACAATTGCTCTGTAGTACTGCTTGAGGTCAGGGATATTGATTCTCTCAGAAGTCCTTTTATTGTTGAGGATAGTTTTAGTTATCCTGGGTTTTTTGATACTCCACATGAATTTGAGAATTGCTCTTTCTAGATCTATGAAGAATTGATTTTGGATTTTGATGGGGATTTCATTGAATCTGTAGATTGCTTTTGGCAAGATGGCCATTTTTACTATATTGATCCTGCCAATCCAAGAGCATGAAATGTTTTCCCATCTCCTGAGGTCTTCTTTGTTTTCTTTCGTCAAGGACGAAGTTCCTGTCATAAAGATCTTTCACTTGTTTGGTTAAAGTCATGCTAAGATACTTTATATCGTTTGTGGCTATTGTGAAGGGTGTTATTTCCTTAATTTCTTTCTCAGCCTGCTTGTCCTTTGAGTACAAGAAGGCTACTGATTTGTTTGAGTTGATTTTATAACAAGCCACTTTGATGAAGTTGTGTATCAGCTGTAGGAGTTCTCTGGTGGAGTTTTTGGGTCACTTAAATATACTATCATATCATCTGCAAAAAGTGATATTTTGACTTATTCCCTTCCAATTTGTATCCCTTTAACTTCCTTGTGTTGTGTCATTGCTCTCCCTAGAACATCAAGTACTATATTCAAAAGATATGGAGAGAGAGGGCAACCTTGTGTAGTCCCTGATTTTACTGGGATTGCTTCAAGTTTCTCTCCATTTATTTTGATGTTGGCTACTGGTTTGCTGTATATTGATTTTACTATACTTAGGTATGGGCCTTAAATTCCTGTTCTTTCTAGGACTTTTAGTATGAAAGGATGCTGAATTTTGTCAAATGCTTTTTCAGGATCTAATAAGATGACAATGTGGCTTTTTTCTTTTAGTTTTTTTTTATGTAGTGGATTACATTGATGGATTTTCGTATATTGACCCATCCCTGCATCCCTGGGATGAAGCCTACTTGATCATGGTGAATGACTGGTTTCATGTGCTCTTGGATCTGGTTGGCAAGAATTGTATTTAGTATTTTTGCATCAATATTCATAAGGGAAATTGGCCTGTAGTTCTCTTTTTTGTAGGATCTTTATGTGCTTTTGGTATCAGCATAATTGTGACTTCATAGAACGAGTTGGGCAATATTCTTTCTGTTTCTATTTTGTGAAATAGTTTGAAGAGTATTGGTGTTAGGTCTTCTTTGAAGTTCTGATAGAAATCTGCACTAAAACCATCTGGTCCCATACTTTTTTTGTTTGGGAGTCTTTCTATAACCCCTTCTATTTCTCTAGGGGTTATGGGACTGTTTAGCTGATCTAATTGATCCTGATTTAATTTTGGTTTTTGGTATCTCTCTAAGAAATTGTCCATTCCCTCCAGATTCTCCAGTTGTGTTGAGTATAGGCTTTTGTAGTAGGATCTGATGATTTTTTGAATTTCCTCAGTTTCTGTTGTTATATCCCCCTTTTCCTTTCTAATTTTGTTAATTTGGATATTGTCTCTGTGCTCTTTGGTTAGGCTGGCTAAGGGTTTATCTATCTTGTTGATTTTCTCAAAGAACCAGCTCTTGGTTTTGTTAATTCTTTGTATGGTTCTCTTTGTTTCTACTTGATTGATTTCAGTCCTTATTTTGATGATTTCCCGGATTCTACTTCTCCTGGGTGAATTACCTTCTTTTTGTTCCAGGGCCTTCAGGTGTGCTGTTAAGTTGTTTGTGTATGCTCTCTCCAGTTTCTTTTTTGAAGCACTCAGGGCTATGAGTTTTCCTCTTAGCACTGTTTTCAGTTTGTCCCATAGATTTGGGTAGATTGTACCTTTATTTTCTTTGAATTCTAATAGTCTTTGATTTCTTTCTTTAATTCTTTCTTGACCAAGATGGCATCGAGTAGAGCATTTTTCAGTTTCCATGTGTATGAGGGCTTTCTGTTGTTCTTATTGCTATTGAAGAACACTTTTACTCCATAGTGATCTGAAAGGAGGCATGGGATTAGTTCGATCTTCGTGTATTTGTTGAGGTCTGTCTTGTGACCAATTATATGATCAGTTTTGGAGAAGGTACTGTGCGGTGCTGAGAAAAAGGTATATTCTTTTGCTTTAGGATGAAATGTTGAAAGTTAATTTTATCCGATATTAAAATGACTACTCTAGCTTGTTTCCTGAGACCATTTGCTTGTAAAATTGTCTTCTAACCTTTTACTCTAAGGTAGTGTTTGTTTTTGACACTGAGATGTGTTTTTGACACTGAGATGTGTTTCCTGTATGCAGCAAAATGTAGGGTCCTATTTCCGTATCCAGTCTGTTAGCCTGTCTCTTTTTATTGGGGAATTGAGTCTATTGATGTTAAGAGATATTAAGGAATAGTAATTATTACTTCCTGACATTTTGGGCATTATTTTTTATATTTGCACTCTCTTCTTTTGGGTTTGATGAGAGGGGTTTCTATCTTGCTTCTTCTGAGGTGTAGTTTCCTCCCTTGTGTTGGTGTTTTTCCCCTATTATCCTTTGTAGGGCTGCTTTTGTGGATAGATATCATGCAAATTTGGTTTTGTCATCGAATACCTTGTTTCCCCATCTATGGTGATTGAGAGTTTTTCTGGGTATAGGAGTTTGGGTGAAGTTTGTGTTCTCTTAGAGTCTGCATGATATTTGCCCAGAATCTTCTAGCTTTCATGGTCTCAGGTGAGAAGTCTGTTGTAATTCTGATAGTTCTTCCTTTATATGTTACTTGGCCTTTTTCTCTTACTGCCTTTAATATTCTTTCCTTGTTTAGTACATTTGGGGCTTTGATTGTTATGTGACGGGAGGTATTTCTGTTCTGGTCCAGTGTGTTTGGAGTTCTGTAGGCTTCTTGTATATTCCTGGGCATCTCTCTCTTTAGGTTGGGGAAATTTTCTTCCATAATTTTGTAGAAGATATTTGCTGGCCCTTTAAGTTGTAGATCTTCACTCTCATCTATGCCTATAATCCATAGGTTTGGTCTTTTCATTGTTTCCTGGATTTCTTGAATGTTACCAGCTTTTTGCATTTTGCATTTTCTTTAATTGTTGAATCCATGGTTCCTATGGTATCTTCAGCATCTGAGATTCTGTCTTTTATCTCTTGTATTCTATTGCTGCCATTTGCATCTATGATACCTGATTTCTTCCCAAGGTTTTCTATCTCCAACTTTGTCTCCCTTTGTGATTTCTTAGTTATTTCTACTTCTGTTTTTAGATTCTGGATGGTTTTGCTCAGATTTTTCACTTGCTTGTTTGTGTTTTCATGTAATTCTTTAATGGATTTTTGTGTTTACTCTTTTATGACTTCTAATTGTTGACCCACGTTCTCTTGTATTTGATTATTGTGTTTCCCCCTTATTGGCATCCATTTTTTGATCTATATTCTCCTGAATTTCTTTAAGTGATTTTTTTGTTTGCCTTTTAAGGGCTTCTAGCTTTTGATCCATTTTCTCCTGTATTACTTTAAGAGATTTTTTAAGTGTTCCTCTATCAGCATCCCGACCAGTGATTTTAGATCTGAGTCTTGTTTTTCTGGTGTGTTGGGGTATCCGAGACTTATTGCTGTTGGGGAACTGGGTTTGGATGCTGCCATGTTGCCTTGATTTCAGTTAGTAACGATCTTATGTTTGCCTTTTGCCATCTGGTTATCTCTGGTGTTAGTTGGTCCTGTAGTTACTAGCTGGTGCTTGAACCTCCTGTGGGCTTGTAAGGCTATTTCCCCATGACTGGGACACCTGAACCACTGCCCTGCAGTGTTCCTGCTCACAGATTGTTGACAGGTGGCCTGAGTCTCCAGAGTTCTTAAACTTAGGATATCTCGGGTACCTGGTTCCACCTGCTGGTTCGAAACAGCTGGGAAGATGGTGGAGGCTGCAGGGAGTACGGGGTCAGCCTTCAGGGCACAGAGCCCACGCTTGGCTGGGCCCCCCAAACCGCTGCTCTGCATGCAGCTCCTGCTCAAGGACTGAGTCCCCAAAGGTCTTAAACTCGGGATATCTCAGGTACCTGGTTCCGTCGGCTATATTGATTCTTCTAAAGAGTTTATGTGTAAGTCATATTTTTATTTTATTATTATAATTTACCTTATATACATGTATGTATGTATGTATGCATGTGTGTGTTTCTGTGTGTTTGTGTGTGTGTCAGATTAAAAATTGTATTATCAGAATAATTCATTAAGTTCTCAGTATAATTCATTATAAAACAATATAATTTGATAACAATAGGCCAGTTAGTTGATATAGGAAAATATATACGTAAGCAAAAGAATTACGATCATTCCAATAAGTTTCCTATCACATATTCTAGCCAATATTATCCAGAGGCAATTGTTAATGTCTTACTTTTAGCATGTGTTAATTCAGCTCTGGAGGTACCTCTAGACAGGGCACAAACGTTTTATTATTTCTGGTATACTGTCTCAAACTCCACAAGTGTTAGAGCTTGTGATGGTGTGGTGCTAGGGTTAGGTCTGTTTTGAATTTGCCAATAACCTCAACTGCAGCTGGTAACAAGCCATCAGTACTGGATCTGCATCTAAGCATAGGGCTCATGGTCGAGCTAATAGTCAGTATATGACCAGCCCTAGACTAGCTTCTCGTTCTGGTGCTAACATTTCAACTGCAACTGGAGCTCCTGGCTGCACCTATGAGAGTAGCTATCAAGCGATAAAGTAACAAACTACATTTTAAACAACCCTTACTCAGGAATTCTTCAAGAGAAAGGTGGAAATGATCAACTGAAATATGTGCCTTGAGAAAGTTTCTCTTAGTATAGTGTTGTCTGTCCTCTTACATACCTACCTTCATCCACTGCCTCTCTCACAGTGGATTCCAGGTACTACAGGAGGAACAATATAAAGTGAGCATGGTGCACACTGTCTTAGACAACTGGATTAAAATGTATCAAAACTGTCATCTCTTTCAGTCCTGTAATGTTTTGGAACTCAAAGAAGTATTTACTAGCCTAGTAGTGGGCCCACTGCAGAAATTATACTGATTACAACAGTCTGCACCATGAAATTTCCTTCACTATTCCTCTTATAAAAGTTCCATGGGTGCTGGCTTCATGTGCATTTCAAGCTATCCAAAGGACTTGTTCACCCCCCCCACACACACACACACATACACCATACTTACTCTCTTTGACCTGACATTGGTAAGCTTAATCATTGAGCATAGACTGACAAATTGATTCCATTATTTTGTGCCTTGCTAATATATTCGTTCTGTATTGAGGTTGATATCATTCTCTTGTTCCCTGTTCATTTGAGCATAAAACCCAGAAAAATGAAGAAGAATTCTGCTTGTCATATTTTTCTGATACACTAGAACATGGTTGATAAAAATATTGGAGGTAGGGTGGAAGATAAGCATCACTGGAGATTTTTTTTGTTTAGCCTTGATGAAGCAAAGTGTATAACATACAGCTTATTCTTGGGGTGGCATGAGTGGGTCTCTTCTATTTGATAATTCTTTAGCTAATAGCAATGGTGTGACCTACTCCAGCCCCACATGTAGCTTAGCACAAGTGTTGAGTCCCATGCACACTCTGCAGATATAAACTCAGTACACCTGAGGAGATCTACATATGAGATTACCACACCACTCTGCTTATCTCTGTGTGACTTTTGAAGATGATTTTATGGCGTATTCTCTGGGCCCTTAATTCTATAGCAGAAGTCAATGTGTATGCTTCTATGCTAGTAGTGAAGTTATGGTTGGTATAGCTGTGTAGAACCTTATTTTCAAATTTATATTAACTGTACTGGAACAATTTAAAGAAGAAAACTATATACAAACTATATAAAATATATGGAAAACAGAAAATGTAACATTTTACTATATAATACATAAGTTTATTTCCACACATTCACATAGTTTCTCTTTTAATTAAATGTTTTTACTTTTTATTTATTTATTTATCATTTAATAGCTTGGTAACTGCACACTACCTCCTGGCATTCCTCACACTGTCATTCTCCCTCCCACACCCACATACCCCCATGGCATTCTCCTCTGAGAGAGTGGAGACCACCCCAGCTCTGCATCCCCACATCCTGTCAAATCAAGTATCTGCAGAGCTCCCACTGAGTCTAGACAAAAAAGCCCAGCCAGGGGAAAGGATTCTACATACAGGCAACAGGTTTAAGAACATCCTCTCCTTCAGTTGCTAGGGGAACTACACGAAGATGGAGTTGCACATCCACTACATATGTGCAAAGGTGGGGGTCTAGGTTCAGCTATGTTCTTTGGTTGGTGGTTCTGTCTCTGAGAGCCCTAAAGGACACAGGTTAGTTGACACCATTGGTCTTCTTGTGGAGTTCCTATTCATTTCTGGGCCCCCAATCCTTCCCTGACTGCTCCATAAGAGTTCCAGTGCTCTATTTAATACATGGTTGTGGCTCTCTGAATCTGTTTCAGTCAGCTGCTAGGTGCGGCCTTTCAGAGGACAGTCATGCTAGCCTCCTGTCTACAAGTATAACAAAGCATCATTAATCATGTCAGGGATTGGTACATGACTGTGGGGTATATTTCAAATTGGGCTCCTTATTGTTTGGCTGTCACCTCCATCTATGTTCCAACTTTTCACTGTATTTCTTGTAGACAGGGCAAAATTAGTCAAATTTTGGTAGTAGATTGGTGTCATTATTCCTCTACTAATGTTCATACATGGCTAGACAAGGTGGACTCTTCAGGTTTCATATCACCACTGCTATAAGTCTCAGGTAAATCACCCCCATAGACTTCTGGGAGTGTCCCCCCACTTCAGGTCTCCGGCACATCCTAGAGATGCCCCACACTCCTCCATCTATTTGACAGCCAGATCTCCATTCACTCTCCTGGCCATCTGGCCCTCTCTCCTGTCTCTCACCACACCCAATCTCCAACCCAACACTTTCCTTTTCCATTCCTTTCCAACCCTGTTAACTCCTTCCATTTGACTGGACTATATCTGGTTTATTCTGCCTTCTAAATCCTTGTCTTGGATTTCCTGATTACCTTTCTTTTTTAAATATGTGGATTGTAGTGTGGTTAGCCTATACTTTATGGTTAATATCCAGTTATAACTAAGGTCATACCTTGTATGTCTTTTGGGTCTGTGTTACCAGACTGGGGATATTTTCTAGTTCCATCCATTTGTTTGAAAGTTTCATGATGTTTTACTTAGCTGAATAGTACCCCATTGAGTAGATGTACTACATTTTTTAATCCATTCTTACATTGAAGGACATCTAGGTTGTTTCTACGTTCTCGCTGCTATGATTAAATCTGGCATTCACATAGTGGAGCAAATGTCCTTGTGGGATTGTGGAGCATCATTTGGCTATATGCACAGGAGTGATATAGCTGGATAGTCAGGTAGAAATATTTCCAGTTTTCTGAGAATCTGTCAGACTGATTTCCAGAGTAGTTGTGAAAATTTGCACTCCTCCCAGCAATGGAGAAGTGTTCCACACTCTCCACATTCTTGTGGTGATGTTACATGAGTTTTTATTTTAGTTATTCTGATGGGCATAAGGTGAATCTCAGAGTTATTTTGATTTGCATCTTCCTGACCACAAAGACTTTGAACATTTCTTTAAGTGTTTCTTGGCCATTCAAGATTCCTCTGTTGAGAGTTCTCTGCTTAGTTGTGTACTCCATTTTTTGCTATTTTATTTATTTTCATTTCAAATGTTTCCACCTTTCTAGTTAAAGCCCCTATCCACTCCCCCATACTCCCTCCTTTTATGAGGATGCTTCCCCACCTATCCACCCCTCCCACCTCTTTACTCTATTCTGGGTAATCAAGTCTCCATAGGAACAAGAGGCTCTCCTCCCTTTGATGCCAGACAAGGCAGTTCTCTGCTACATATGCAGTTAGAGCCATGGGTCCCTCCTTTGGTTAGTGATTTAGCCCTTTGGATTGTTGGAGATTCTGGTTGGTTGATATTGTTGTTCTTCTTGTGGGGTTACTAACCCCTTCATCTTCTTCAGTCCCTCCCCTAACTCCTCCATTGAGGTCCCCATGCTTAGTCTGCCTGATGCAGCATCTGTATTGGTCAGGTTTTGCCACAGACTGTCAAAGGACAGCTATATTAGGTTCATGTCACAAAGCATTTCTTGGCAGCAAAAATAGTGTCTGAGTTTGGTGTCTGCAGATTGGATGGATCCCTAGGTGAGGCGGTCTCTGAATGGCCTTTCCTTCAGTGTCTGTTCCACTCTTTCCCCCTGTATTTTCTTTTGAAAGGAGCAAATCTCTATTAATATATTTGAGGTGGGTGATTGGTCCCATCCCTCAATCCAGGACTGTGCCTATTAAATGGATATGGTCTCTACAGGTTCTCTCTCCCCTTTGTTGTGTCTTTCAGCTAATATCATCCCTTTGGGGTCCTATGAACATCTTGCTTCCCTTGTATCTAAGACTTTCTAGTGGCTACACACAGTTCTCCATCATTCACTGCTGCACACCTACGTTCACTTACCTGGCCCTCTGTAATTCTTCCATTCCTGATCGTGGCCCTGCTCTCTCCTTCCTAGATCCCTCCTTCCCACTACTTCTCATTATTATGTTCTTCCCCCTTCTGAGAAGAAATGATGCATCAACATTTTGGTCTTCCTTCTTCTGGGGTTTCACATGGTCTGTGAGTTTTACTGTAGGCATTCTGGCTTTTTTAAAATAGCCATTTATCAGTGAGTACATACCATGTGTGTTCTTTTCTGAGTGTGCTACATCAGTCAAGATGATATTTTCTAATTACATTCGTTTGCCTAAGAATTTCATGAATTCATGGTTTTTAATAAATGAGGAGTAGTCCATTGTGTAAATGTACGACATTTTCTGTATCCATTCCTCTGTTGAGGGACATCTGGTTTCTTTCCAGCTTTTGGCTATTATAAATAAGGCTATTATAAATTACAGAGGGCCAGGTAAGTGAATGTAGGTGTGCATAATTCATAAATAAATTATGAATGTAGTGGAGCATGTGTCCTTGTTATATATTGGAGCATCTTTTGGGTATATGCCCAGGAGTGGTATAGCTGAGTCATCAGATGTATGATGTCCAGTGTTCTGAGGAGCCACCAAACTAATTTCCAGAGCGGTTGTACCAGCTTGCAATTACACCAACAATGGAGGAATGTTCATCTTTCTCCACATCCTCAACATAATCTGCTAATTTTTGATCTTAGCCATCCTGGCTGGTATGAGGTAGAATCTCAGAGTTGTTTTGATTTGCATTTCCCTGGTGACTAAGGATGCTGAACATTTCTTTAGGTGCTTCTAGACCATTCAAAATTCCTCAGTTGAGAATTCTTGTTTTAGCTCTATATTCTAATTTTTAATAAGGTTTTCTGCTTATCTGGATTCTAAGTTCTTGAGTTCTTGTATATTTTGGATATTAGTCTTCTATAGGATGTAGGGTTGGTAAAGTTCTTTTCCCAATCTGTGGGTTGGCATTTTGTCCTATTGACAGTGTCCTTTGCCTTACAGAAGCTTTTCAATTTTATGAGGTACCATTTGCCAAATTTTGATCTTAAGTATGAGCCATTCATTTACGCCTATGTCAATATGTTTGAGGTTCTTTCCCACTTTCTTTTCTATTAGATTCATCATATCTGGTTTTATGTAGTGGTCCTCAATCCAGTTGGACCTGAGCTTTGTATAATGAGATAGAATAGATTAACTTGCATTCAGATACATGCTAACCACCAGTTGAACCAGCATCATTTGTTAAAAATGTTGTGTTCCCCCACTGGATGATTTTGGCTTCTTTGTCAAAGATCATGTGACCATAAATATGTGGGATCATTTCAGGATCTTCAGTTCTATTCCATTGATCAACCTGCCGATCCCTATGTACCCAATTTTTATTTGGTCATTTGATTTTTTGGTGTCTCATTTCTTGATTTTCCTATATATTTTTTGATATTAGAAATCTAAAGGATGTAGTATCTTTTCCCCTGTCTGTGGTCTGGTGTTATTGATAGTGTCCTGTGCTTTACAGAAGCATTTCAGTTTAGTGAGATGCCACTTATCAATTGTTGATTTTAGAGCCTGGGCATTGGCTGTTGTTCTTTTGTTCAGGAAATTGTCTCCTGTACCAATTTGGTGTACCAGTTGGTGACTACTTCCACTGTTCTCTTCTATTAGATTTTTATGTATTTTATTTGATCTATGTTGAGTTTTGTGCAGGGTGATAAATATGAATCTATTTGCATTCTTCTACATGTTGACATCTAGTTAGACTAACATCATTTGTTAAATATGCTTTCCTTTTCTTCATAGTGTTGTTTTGCATCCTTTGACAAAATCAAGTGTATATAGATGAGTGGGTTTATTACTGGGTCTTTATTTCTGTTCTATTAATTAACCTTTCTGTTTCTATACAGATAACATATGGTTTTTATTACTACTGTTCTGTAGCATAGATTATGATTAGAGATGGTTATCCCGCCAAATGTTCTTTCATTGTTCAAGATTCTGTTAGCTATTCTGGGTATTTTGTTTTTGCATAACAAGTTGAGATTTCTTTTTTCAAGGACTATAAAATATAGTGTTGGAATTTTGATGGAGATTGCAATGAATCTCTATAGTGCTTTTAGCATGTTGGCCATTTTCACTATGTTAGTCCTAACTATGAGCATGAGAGATCTTCAGATTTCTTCTTCATTTTTTTTCTGAAACTTGTAGTTTCTGTCTTAATGATTTTAATTACTTGATTAGAATCCCACCAAGTTATTTTCTATTATTAATAGCTATTTTGAAGGTTGTTGTTTCCCTAATTTCTTTTCAGCCCATTTATTATCTGTATATAAGGGGTACTGATTTATTTCAGATTATTTTGTATTCAGCCAAATGATGGATACAAATGCTGTTAGAATTTTGGGTGTCACTTGTGTATACTATCATTTTTTTCCTCAAATAGTGATATTTTAATTTATTCCTTTCCAATTTCCATCCCTTTAATCTCCTTTTGTTTTCTTCTGTCTCCAGCTAAAAATTTAAATACTATGTTGAATAGATCAGGATAGAGTGAGTAGACTTGTTCTATTTGTAATTTTAGTGGAATTATCTGAAGTTTCTCCGTATTTAAAGTAATATTAGCTATGTGCTTGTTGTATATTGCTTTTATTATGTTTAAGTATGTGCCTTTTATCCCTGATCTTTCCAAGACTTCTAATGTGGTGGTTATTGAATTTTCTCAAAGCTTTTCATCATTTAGAGATAATCCTGTTATTTTTTCCTTCAGTTTATTTATAATGTGAATTATGTTGACAAATTTTCATGTATTGAACCACCACTGGGTCCCTAAGATGAATCCTACTTTCTCATGGAAAATATTTTTGATATGTTCTTGGATTTAATTTCGAGTATTTTATTAAATACCATTTCATCAATGTTCATAAGAGAAATTGACCTGAAATTCTTTTTCATTGATGAGACTTTTGTGGTTTAAGTATCAGGGTGTCTATGGATTCATAGAATAAATGTGGCAGTGTTCCTTCTGTTTTTAATTTGTGGAATAATTTTAGGAATATTGATATTAGGCATTCTTTGAAGATCTGGTAGAGATCTGTGCTAAAACCCTATGGTCCTGGGGTGTTTCTGGTTGGGAAAGTTTTAAGATTGCTTCTATTTCCAAAAGGGCTGGGGAATAGTTTAGATAGTTTACATAATCTTGACTTTGGCAAGTGTTATCTGTCTTGAAAATCATCCATTTTATTCAGATTTTACAAGTATGTAGAGGACAGTCATTTGAAGCAAGACATAATGATTTAATTTTCTCAGTGTCTGCTATTATGTTTACCTTTTCATTAATGATCTTATTAATTTGGATTTTTTTCTCTCTGCATTTTAGTTAGTTTTGTTAAGAGTTTGTCTATCTGTTGATGTTTCAAAGATTCAGCCCTTGGGTTTGTTGATTCTTCTGTTGTTCCCTTTATTTCTAATTGATTGATTTCAGCCCTGTCTTTGATTATTTCCTGCCATCTTCTCCTCTTAGGGGTGTGGGCTTGATTTTGTTCTTGAGCCTTCAGGTGTGCTCTTAAGTTTCTTGTATTAGTTTTCTCCAATTTATATATGATGGCATTTAGTGCTATGAACTGTCCTCTTCATACTGCTTTCATTGTATCTGAAAAGTTTGGCTATGTTGTGCCTTAATTTTCCCTGAATTTCAGATAGTCTTTTATTTGTTTTTTAATTTCTTTTTGATGGTGTGGTCATTGAGTAAATTGGCAAACTGTGACTGCATTCTACCATTGTACTAAGAGCATATCTGGGGCTAAATTGAAAAACCAAGGAATTATTTCTTTAGCAGAGGAGATTTCCAGACAGTCTAAATTTGATGTTGCTGTGTAGGAACTCACAATAACTCTTATGTAGATTTACAGTGAAAGAGAATGAATGGTACAGGCAGAAGTACAAAGGGTACAGTTGGAAAAAGAAATGAAAATTGAAGGCATTATGTTACACCTCGTGTTGGAAGAAATGCCTGAACTGTTAAAGGAATTGTTGTTTTTAAAGGGTTGCCTGCTTTGCACTGAAATGAAGGGAGGTGTGCCCTTGGAAAAAACTCATTCAGATACTCTTACACCTGTGAGGTAAAAGGCATAAAGGCTTTCCTGCTGAACAACAAATAGAACCCTCTACAAATGTGGCTCAAGTGGGACACCATATGGCAGATTAACTTGTCAATGTCATGGATGTGGCAAGGATGTAGGAATGAAATGACCATGGCACCCTTTTCTGTAGTTTCATCAAGATATTGAGGCAAATCCACATATTACAGGGGAGACCTGGTAAAGAGTCTGTGCAATGCCAGTGGAAAAAGCTGTTATATTGAAACTTGGGCAGTGTTGGAAGCCCTTAAATTGTTGAAAATATTAATGCCATAGGACATCTACCAATGGTACCTGCAATCAGAGGATATATAGCCACCCAGAGAGGTATATGATGCAGGCAGAAAAGCTGGATGGGCAAAACAGTCTAAACACCTTGACACCCAACATCAAGCTATAGAATTTGGAGATCTTTCCTGGGTTTATATCATGTTTTTTGTCTAGTATTTCCTCACTATTCCCCATCCCTCTTTTTTTGGAATGGTAATGTATATTCTATGCTATGGTACATTGTAAGTTTTTAATTTGCTTTTGATTTCACAAGGTGATTCAAGGAAGAAATTACTATGAGTCTAAGAGGAGACTTTGCACTTTAAAACAGTGTTGAGATAGTTAAAGATGATAGGGACATTTTTAAGTTGAACTAAGTGCATGTTACATTACTATATGGCCAGAAGACTACTATGGCATCCAAGGAGTGGGATATGGTGCTTCAAATGTTGACTTCCCCACCCCACAGTCTCAAACATTTAAATACTTTGTAATATACAAATAACTAATACAGTCAACAAATGGGATTCCATGCATGGTAATGTATATTCAAAATGCCCATATCAGAGGAACTCATGGGACTTAAGGGACAATGTTCTATTGTTATTTTTGTAAATGGTCATGTCATCAAACTACTTTCTGAGTATGTATGTTTATAACCATAGATTTATGCTGTTCTTACCCTTGAACAGAGACTGTTTCTTCAGTGTAGTGGTTAATGCACAGGCTTACAACAGGCCCATATCCTAAGAATAACTTTGAGAGCTCATCTATAAACATGTATGTATGACAAATTCTCCTCAACTCAGACTCAGGAAATATCACTAAAAAGAGGGCAGAAATAATATAAAGATCCAGAGGAAGAAGGAGAAAGACATGGAATGCTGTCATCTAGATTTCTAATGGCCATTGCACAGTTGCTATGGTTACCTTATCTATACAAGGTTCACAAATGATCAATCCAGTTAGGATACCAGTATAAATAAGGATGGGATGGAAGGAGGTCTCACCTCTGACACAGTAGCTATAGGCAAGCATGAGGAAGGATCATGGTTCTTTGCAAGTCTTGCCACTGATAAGTTCCGAGTGTCATGGTAGATGATCCTTGAGTACATGAGCAGTATTAATGAGACTCTGTGATAGACATGTTAACTTATTCACTAGAGGTACTAGAGGTAGGTACTAAGAGGTGGTATAATCAAAGTACATTACAAACATCTATAAAATGTTTAATGAATAAATTCAAAATATTTAATAAAAGAAAAAATAATGTTTTTTCATTAATAAACAATGAAATGATGTCACTTAGAGAAGAAATGGATAGAATTGGTGATTACTGTGTTAGATGGCCCAGGTTTCCAAAGACAAGCTTCACAAATTTTCTTTCATATTTAATTTTGTAAAACAGGAAATGATAGGAAAAAGAGGTTATTTAGGAATGTGGTGAGTTAACAGAAGTGAGTGGAACTCAGGAGATTAGTATCTTCAAACAACATTTTATATATTATGACAATAATTAAAACTCATCACTTTGAGACAGGTAATTGGATATCTTTAATCTGAGTATTCAGAAGACAGAGGCAAGCACATATCTAGGAACTAAACACTAGGCCTGGTCTACATGAACTACATGATCCACATGATGCCCATGAAATAAAGATTCAGCATAGTCTCAGTGGCTGTAGGACTCACTGCTTTCCACATCTATGTTCAAGGCCATTTGGTGAGACCTTGACTTAAAAACAAGTAAACAAAAACATTCATCACTTCACATAACAACTATACACTAATAAAAAAGAAATAGATAAGACACTATCTTCAAGGGTAAAGAAGATATAACTGACAAGGGACCAAAGGAACTTTAGCACTGGTAGAATTGGTTTCTATCATTTTAGCCTAGTGATTTTTAAATGATACTATAATAGTATTAATTAAAATGCCACGTACGTGAACATATTTAATATACATTTTTAGAATGTAGTATATAGAATATATTATATTAAATATATAATATATGGCACATAAGTATATGCATATATATAATTGTGATTGTCATGTGTATATTCTTTTTTTAGACATCATCTCAGTTTTTTTAAGTATGAATTAATGTTTCAGTGACAAGAATAATGGCTCAGATTTCAGAAGTTTCCAGGTGGTACACCAATGTAATGACTCAACTTCACATACAATAGTGTGAGAAGCACATTCACTAAAATTGCTAGCACCAGAACACCAACTAAGTTCTCTCTACTAGAATCCCTTTCTTAATAATAATCACTAGATGTAAAAATGTCTTTCAGAGTAACTGGATACCATTAATGAAGCTAAATAACTTTGTCATGAATGTTTTCCAAGAACAAAAACACAGCCTAAACATTGTGGAAACGGTGAACAATGCATTTATGCAAGTAGATGTGAAGTCCATTTCATTTTAGAACATAATATAGATGAATTATATACTTTAACTTTTCCAGATTTTCACACAAGTATATTTACATCATTTCCACCAGCCCGTAAACTTGGGCACCCAACAGTTATAGAGAACAGACTGATGACACATAAATAAAACACCAGATAAAAGGCCATTCTAAATTCTTTCCTCCCAATTTTATACTTCACATAAACTTGACCTTCCTCAACAAAGAGGTTTCCAAAGCTCCTTTTACCACCCAGAACTTGCACCAATTTTGTCTATCTGATATCCATGGACCACTGAGTTTGGAAGAAAAGATAAGGTAACTGCATATTTAATATCAATCTAAGAATATATCACCAAATTTTGAACAGTGAAGAGCAAATTACAAAATGTTGAGCAAACTATGTGGGAAGAAGTAAAATCTAGTATTGTTTATGAAATCTGAACAAAGTAGGGATTTATATGTTGACTTCATAGTGGAGGGATAAGGGGTGATGATGAAGGAGTGCAATATACAAAAGTAGTACAGGAACGAACTCTGAGTGCTTATACCACAAAATATGACAAAAATTTAGGAGATAGTGCCATTTATTTTACAACATATATTACACAACAAATATATGTACCTAAACATCTCTTCTTATAAAAATGTATATATTCTTGGGTCAATAAAAATGAAAAGTGTATTACAAACAAGAGGCTGGAAAATTCCATGCATTGATGAGGTCTTGGAATGGTGACTTGAATGTGTACACAAATAGCCAGAAGACATAAATGTGAGGCTAATGAAATCCACTCTGTTGTAAATGTAATCAGTTCATTGGTCATATGTTTGAGACACAGCATCTTTTTAAAGCTTATTCTCAGCTGATAATTAAAAATATTGCAAAATTAAATATAAAAAATGATCAAGCTGTGCACACTGGTTCATGCCACTAATTCTAGCATTCAGGAGGCAGATGTGAGATCTTTACTGTTTCAAGGCAAACCTTGACTATATAGCAAATTCTATAATGTATAGAACTACATAGAGACATTACATGTCAATTTTTTTAAAGTGAAAATAGTCCTATCTAAAGTTTTTATGAGATAGAAAAGCAAAAACACCTTTGCTCCAAAAGCTACAAGGCATGCAAATGAAGAGTGATACATTGAATTTTAAAACTTGGGGGAATGATATCGTGTCCAAAGGGATCTACAGAAAGGGCTTATGTGTATATATGTTGTAAACCCTTTTCCCAAGATTATCAAGATGAAGAAAAGCAGAAAGTATAACATCCAAGATATATGCAAGAGGTTCAGATTAAAATATCATTAAGATAGGCATTCAGAGAGAATATACTACATGTGCCAATCAAAGAGGTGTCCTAGGCACCAAAAGGGAAGCAGAAGATAGATCATTTTGTTCTGCTGAAGATATTTCTCAGTGCCCCTTTCATATCCCGATTCCTCAGACTATAAATAAAGGGATTCAGCATGGGTGTGATTACAGTGTACATCACAGCCACAATGGCATTTTTCTCACTAGTGTTATTAGATGAGGGGACACAATATAGCCCAATGATGGCTCCATAGTACAAGGAAACCACACAGAGGTGAGAGCCACATGTGGACAAGGCTTTTCGGAGTCCCTTAATGGAGGGACTTTTCAGAATGGTGACACCAATGTAACCATAAGAGACCAGAATGCATATGAATGGCAGGGTAATGACCACATTACCTAAAACAAAGATAACCAACTCATTGATCGTAGTGTCTGAGCTGGACAGCTTCAGCAAAGTAGAAAGGTCACAGAAATAGTGGGGGATGGTATTGTTTCTGAAGTGAGATAGGCGAGCCAAGAGGAGGGTTTGCACAAGGGCATTGGCTGAAGATAATGCCCAGGACATTACTACTAGAAGAACACAGAAGCTAAGATTCATGATAATGGTATAATGCAGAGGATGGCAGATGGCCACATACCTGTCATAGGCCATAGACGTCAGAAGAAAACTATCAATGGTTCCAAAAACTATGAAAAAATACACCTGGGAAACACACCCAGTATATGAGATGGACTGACTGTGTGTCATCATATTCACAAGCATCTTTGGAACTGTGACTGATGAGAAAGAGATGTCTGTGAGGGCTAAGTGACTGAGGAAGAAGTACATAGGGGTGTGGAGGTGAGAGTCCAACCTGATGAGCAGGATAATGAGAAGGTTCCCCAGCACAGTTGTCAGGTACATGGCCAGGATCAGGGCAGAGTACATGCCTTGGTCCTCTGCTCGAATGGGTAGCCCCAGGAGGATGAACTCAGACACAGTGCTCTCATTATCCATTCTCATACTCTTACTCCTCTGCTGTGAGTGAAAGGAGAAGTGGGAAAGAGAATTAATTTTGACATACACTGTGTAAATATTTTATGAATCACCAGTACTGAAAATAAAATTAGTTTGAGTGTTTTAATCTGAATAAGAAAACTTTTGTCATAGTAATGAACTAGTGATAATTTGGAAAGAGTCATAATTTTCCAACCTTAGAAATAACTGCATGTCTTTTAGAGGGAAAAAAGGAAATTCTGAACAGTTATCAAATCAGACCCATTTCCAGCTCAAGGTGCCTGGATTTCTCCAAGACAATTTAAAATTAAGGAATTAGCTTGTAAATTGTTACAAACAAATCTAGCATTCAACATGATTTTAATTATTGTGCATCTCCTTAATCTTTCTTTAATGCAATTGCATAAGGATTTCTACAAATGAAATACAAGTGCTATAACCCACAGAGCTTCTTTGGACCAGTAAAATATTAGGATCTGAGGAAATTAGTAATAGTAGCATGTGCAGATTATCAAAGCCTTAAGGGCATAAGTCTGTGCCAACATTGCAATGTTCCAATAATAACAGCATGTAAGTAGCATGAGTTCCTCAGATAATAACAGTTTCTCCATCATTGTGGTCACTCTTCCTTCACTCTTTCCAAGCTGCATAAAATGATACTGATTCCATATTTACCTCCTCAGCACAAACCTAAGCATTGCATTCAAGTACACAGAACATCTGGAAATAATTGACTTTACTGCTACTGCTTAGATCAGAAAAGCAAATTCCTTCAGTTTTCCTGGCAAAAGAAAATTTCACCTGTTTAATTTTTAACATGAATATTTAAGCCAAAGATTATTTTTGTATGATTTTCTTTCATGTTTTCTCTGTTGCTAACATGAAATTCTTTCTTTTTTCTATAATCATTCCCTACACAATATAGCAATCATTATGCAATAGGAAAAAGAACATGATGAACTTAAAGTAGATATAATAGCTACTGAGAGAGTTCTGTGGTTGTATTCTATTTGAAGACTTGTTAGTGGCCAGTTTGTCTCTGTAATTGGCAACAATCTCACCATTTGCCTCTTCAAACTTTCCAATCCTTAAATTTAATCTATAAAGACTTCAAACTATGTCAATATCAGCTTTAAAATATCTAGGTATCATCAATCTCACTCTGTAGAAAACCAGTTAATGTGATATTGTAGGAAAATTAATTATGATTCCTTTCTTAGTCATTTCTGGGTCAATAATAATTACTTTGTCACATTAAAATTTTAATATCTATCTGTCCACAAGGAGATGGTTTGTAATACTTAGCTATTTTGAGCAATACTGCAATAAACTAAATTATTCTTATGGTATTTTATATAGTATATATGATATATTAAGAAATGACTTTAGAGAATTAGAAGGACATGATTTGAGAAATATCAGGTCATGAGAGGCCAAAGTGCTGAAGAATCTGAAATATGTTCTCTGAGGAGTCAGTAGTGAAATAACCTGCATAGAAAAATTATGAAAATTAGCCTTTATGTAAGCATTTGGAAGGACAGTGCTGGAAGTTTTGAGAAACAAGGAAAATTCAAAGTAACAGCAAATTACAGAAATGTAAAGTTTGGAAAATATATGAGCACCAGACAGATGTAATATTTAATTCACTGTGGAGGAAAAATTTCCATCTGTCCCAGAACAGAAATACTCAGGAAAAATAAAGTAGCAGAAAATAGCAAATACTTGGCTGACTGTGAGGGAGAAAGTATACTGTAGAAATCAAGAATCCTACCTAGTATATGAACACCAGGGACTATTATGGCAAAAGTCACAGATATTTGGGAAGAAGTTGTGGGGAAAAAAGTAAGAATTGTGTGTTAACATTAAATCTTAGTAAAAAAGTTGATTTTCCTGTTTTTGTGAAAAAATGGATAAGTATATGAAAAATATTCTATGGAGAGGATTTTGTGGGAGGGAGTGCTATTTTAACTGAAAGTTTGGTCTGGTTCTCAGTGCAAGATAAATTGCTTTAATTGCTCTATAAAGGGCAGTTTACCATTTGAAGGTATAACCCTTGCAATTTGAAATGCATGCTGACTAGAGAGATAGACAGCAAGGAAGACACACAAACACACACACACACACACACACACACACACTCAGAGAGAGAGAGAGAGAGAGAGAGAGAGAGAGAGAGAGAGAGAGAGAGACCCAAACATATGCAGTGATACAGAATTATTTACATTTGTGCCCTGGTCTGACAAGAAAATTTATATGGTGAACATAGATACCTTTAGCTACGAAGCATGGGAAAATTCTTCCATTTCTGTAAAAACAAACCCACAATATAGGGAAAGAGCTGGATCATCTGAAGTAATCATACATGCATTGCAATAATCAGTAGTCAGTTCAAAATCAGATAGGACAGATATATGAACATGTTTTTGTCCATGTCTACTGGGAACTCTATGTGATCCCTAATTTTGAAAAATATGTAGGGAAACTATGATGCAATTTTTGTCCCTAAATCCAAATTAGAGGCATGTAGAAAAAAAAACTGTTACTTTGTCATTGACTCCCTTAGGGAAAGAATTATTTTGAAGCAAGCATGAGAGTCCCTTCACCCTTGAGAAACAAAGGTAGCATGGTAGCCACCATAAAAAAGATTCCCCATCATTTTGTCCTGTTTGAAATAGTATGGGAAAACAGGGTTTTTAATATATTTATGGATTATTATCTTGCACTGAATGATGAAACTTGCTAAAGTTATAACAACTACAGTCTTATTGGAAAATGATGCTTCTAATAAACTAATGTATATTAATGACAGCGTTTAAGAGTTTAGTTTTCTCTTAGAAGAGACACCAGAATACACCTGTCATTCCTCTAATTGAGGCTATAGCAAGCAGACGGCAGTCTCTAGTCAGTAAGTTACTAACACTATTGCACCATCAATAAAGATTTTGTTGATAAAACAAATTTATTTTGTTGATAAAACAAAATCTTTTATCAACCCCTTGGTTTTGAACTTGTTTCCTGAACATGGGAAAATGTAATTCTATTAAGCTACTTTGTGACATATTGTGACAGTGTATGGATATAAGCAATGTAAATATCTGCTTATATATAACAAAATATGAGCAGAGATTATCTGCCCTAACAGAGGCCTCACAGACTGGTAGAATCCCAGGTAGGCTTTCTGGCCTCCAAACGTCTCCTCTGTCATTATCTCAGTGCCTCCATCCCCAGTCCCTTGCTGTCATAATAAGAATATACTGGGCCCATAGGTTGTGGTACTATTAGGAGTCCTGGCCTTGTTGGAGGAAATGTGCTAATCTGAGGTTGGTTTTTAAGCTCTATATAGTGTGGAAGACTCAGTTTTCTCATAGTTGCAGTCATATCAAGATGCAGAGCACTTAGCTCCTCCTTTTCCTTGCTTACTTAAGATGCTATGCCTTTTGCCTTGATAATATTGAACTGAACCTCTGAAGCTGTAAACCAGCCTTGATTAAATGTTGTCCTTTATAAAAGTTGCCTTGGCTATGCTGCCCTTTTATAGAAATGGAAACCCTAACCAAGATGCTTGCCCTTCTACTTGCTGTTTTCTGGCCCTCAACAAGAGCATAGACTACCTTCCTAATAGAAACAGGACAGACTGGGAAATATATACATAGATTGCCTTCCTGCCAGGCTCTGCCCGCAATATCTCCATATTCTGACTCTTCCAGTTGCCATAGCCTAGACTCCAGCTGGGTGGAAATGTTCTATTATATCAGAGACTATTCTGGGCCAGAGGTTCCCAGCTCTCCTAGAGGATTTGCAGACTGACAGAAGTAGATGTAGGCTGCCTGCCAGCCAAACTCGCCTACTATCTATTTTAGCATCTCTCCACTATAAGGCCCATCCCTTACCTTCTATTTTCCACATCACAACAACCAACTGGGGGAGACACTATCCACTCCACTAAAGACCAAGCAGAGCCAGGTGGTGGTGGCGCACACCTGTAATCCCAGCACTCTGGGAGGCAGAGGCAGATGGATTTCTGAGTTTGAGTCCAGCCTGGTCTACAGAGTGAGTTCCAGCACAGCCAGGGCTATACAGAGAAACCCTGTCTCACAAAAACCAAATCATAAATAAATAAATAAATAAATAAATAAATAAAAAATAAACAAAACAAAACAAAACAAAACAAAAAGACCAAGCAGATTTGAAGTCTGGGAATGCTGCTTGCTGGGTGAAGTCGTTCATTCCTTCACTGCCTTGGGATCCCTCAACCATATCATTTTAACTCCTCCCCACCTCTTATCTTTCTTCTGCCTATAACAGGGTTGCAGGATCCTTGTTCTACAAAGGACTCAGAATCCCAGGCTCACAGACCAGAAGATCAGAAAGGCAACAGAAATAATGGTAAAAACAACACCCAGCCAACAAAGGCAAATTCAGAAATCAGTACCGACAAATTCCCCTATCCCAGATATCTAGAGACCCATGTAAGAACCCACAAAACCACTGCCAATGCATAAGGTCACCTATAGAACTTACCTATATTAGAACAAGCAAGCCCTGAATATTCCAACAAAACAGAAACACAAGAAAAAAACATAAAACCAGATTTATGAAGATGATTGAAATTTTTAATCAGTAAATTAATAAATCCCTTTAAAATTCAGACAAACATAAACAAAAAATGGAGGAAATGATTAAGTCCATTTTAAAAGCCAAGAAAAGCTGTCTTTTTGCTCCTTGATTTTCTGGTCCCTACTAATAATATTAATGGTGATATGCAACCCATTCCTATTGCCAACACTCTACCTTTATCCATAGAGGACTACTACCACCTGTGACAACCAGATAAGCTCTTCATTCACCAGTTCACTGGCAGCACAGTGCTCAGGGAAAGCATTGAGGAATTAGGTCCCTCCTGTCCCCTCTGCATTCCATATTCTAGTCCACATCCCTATCTACAAACCTACATCCTCACTACATAGTTCCCATCCACACATCTCCCTATGCATTGTGCCATTGTGGACAACTGGGCCTAGATTCATCAGGGACAAACAGCTCTGCCTGCATCCCTGAAGGTCTACTCCTACCAAAGACAGTCAGGTCCTGAAGACAATAGGGACTGCATTCTTCCAATTATGGTAGAAGCCTGCTAAAGCTCAGAATAAATGCATAGAGTCCTGCTACAGTAAGTCCAGTGCCCCCACCCTCCTAGTCTCCTTACCCTATCACTTAACAGATAGAGATTCTGTGGTACACCAGACTCCAGCCTGTGGCAGAGATTCCCAGCTTTACTTGAAATCTTAAAGACTGGGGAAAAAAAGCAAAATAGGCTGCTTTCCCCCCTAACTTCCAAACTCTCTTAATGCTCTTCTACTCTATCCCAAGTCTTGGAGCCTCCTACTTGCTCTGCTCTGGCTCAACAAGGACATAGATTCTCTACAAAAATCTGGGAGATTGCTGTACATCCAGGTAGGCTCCCCATCTCACCTCCATGCTTAGGAGTCAAAGCACTCCCTGGAGATGAGTTCTTTCCTGACAGGACCAGTGAACAGAGGGTTGTGTCCACTTCTGGCGTCTTCAGGCACTGTATTCATGTAGTACATATAACACTGATACACATAAAATTTAAAAAAATGTATTTTAAGAATATCATTGGATGGCCTTTTATATTTTTATTTTTAAATTTATTCTTTGAGAATTTCATACATATATGTTCTGTGAAATAACATCATTTACATATATCCATATATCTTTTTCCTATCAAACTTTTACATGTCCCCCCAAACAAAGGCCTCCCAGATTTTTGACCTATTATATTTTAATAACCTGATAAATTTGATTAACGTTGTTCATATCTTCATGGATGTGGGACTATTTATTGTACCTTGCCACAATTTACCAATGGTCAGTATCAGAAAGTAGAAGTCCCACTTCCCATAGTCATCACCTTCCAGTAAGTCCTCATTTATATTGTGTTCTTGGTAGCCCCTCCCCACCTCAGTACTAGCATTTTAATCTTGTACAGGTCTTAGAAGCCACTGCTTCTGTACTGTTGTATCCATATTAACTGTGTCATGTACAGAATATAGTTTTTAACTGTACATCTCCTGACATGCTTGTCCTTATAATTTTTCAATAATGGGAGACACCTGAAATATAAAGAATAAAAAACATGGATTCACACATGACATAAAGTGCCTGATAAAGTCTAAAAGACAATATGTAATAAATAAACATCAAACTGGAAAGCATGGAAAATATGAGCATGAATTTTACATAAACACAAACTCTGTAAAATAGTAATAGAAAGTATTAATGCTCTAAAGGTCGACAATATCCTTGTGAGACTGTAGGTTTTTGGTATACAAAAATAGAAGAAGCATGCTTAATTATCTCTTACAGCAATAAGTGATCCACATGCTTCTTTATATATACCCCAGGACATGACTATGACTTCTAGCCTGCAACTATATTTCCCCTGCCAGCATGTGTACTAGTAGTGCAAGAAATATGGATGATGAAAATGAGCTAGCCACCTGTGTCACAGAAAGTTAATAGGTGCCTTAAGTTACTAAATAACAGAACTATCATAATGACAGTTGGGCAACAATATGCCATACATTATTTTTGTAAAAAAAAAAAAAGAAAGAAAGAAAAAGAAAGAAATTTTACAATTACAAAGTATCACCTAATAATGACTTACTAAGAGTTCTCAGATCGTCTACAAAGTTTTTAATTAGTACATCTTTCTATTTTTAATTTTTATTGGATATAGTCTTTATTTACATTTCAAATTTCTGTCACATTCAGAGGAGAAAACCTCTGAAACTTGTCGAATTAAAAAAATGGTAATGACTATACTAATGAGTAAACTTTGTGCAAGACAAAAATTTGGAATGAATTTTATGAGAAAACTTCCCAAGATTCTGATAAGTAAGACAGAAAGACAAATAAACTGTGCAAGAAGAACTGAGTTAAGGAAAGACCATCATACAGATTCCCTGGCAGAGGACAAAGGATGTATGGGAGAAGAGAAGATGAAAGAAGAGCTGCTAAGAGGGAAGACCATGCACATCATTGTGAACCGTCTCCTATTAAGGATATTTTTCAGTTCTCCTTTCACGTTCTGATTCCTCAGACTATAAATAAAGGGATTCAGCATGGGTTTTAGCACAGTGTATATCAAAGCCACAATATCAACCTTGTTATTAGTGTTATTAGAGGAGGGGACAAAATGTAGTCCAAGGATGGCTCCACAGCACAAGGAAAACACAGTGGTGAGAGTCACATATGGAAAGAACTTTGTAGATTCCCTTGATGGAGGAAGTTTTCAGAACGGTGACTTCAATGTGGTCATAAGAGACCAGAATGTATATGAATGGCAGGGTAATGGCCACATTACCTAAAACGAAGATGACCAGCTCATTGATGATGGTGTCTGAGCTGGACAGCTTCAACAAGGCAGAAAGTTCACAGTAGTAGTGGGCAATGATATTGTCTCTAAAGTGAGATAGGTGAGCCAAGAGAAGGGTGTGTGCAAGGGCATTGGCAATGGATAAGACCCAGGATACAACTACTAGAAGAACAGAGAGGGACTGACTCATAGTTTGTGAATAGTGCAGAGGGTGGCAGATGGCCACATCCCTGTCATAGGCCATTGATGTAAGAAGAAAACTATAAAGATCAGCAAATATTGCAAGAAAATATACTTGGGAAATGGACCAAGCATATGAGATCAACTGACTGTGTCTCAGCATATTTATGAGTATTTTGGAGTTGACTGATGAGAAAGAGATGTCTGTGAATGCCAAATGGCTGGGGAAGAAGTATATGGGAGTGTTGAGGTGAGAGTACATCCTGATGAGTAGGATGATGACCAGGTTTCTCAACACAGTTTTCAGGTACATGGCCAGGAACATGGTAAAAATAGGGCTTGGTCCTCTGCCAGAAGAATGAACTGAAACATAGCATTCCCATTTTCCATCCTCATATTCTTCTTCTTATATTGTGAAGGAAAGAGCAAATGGAAAAGAAAGAAATCTGATTTTGCTCATAACATTGTCTAAACATTTTATGAATCACCAGTACTAAAAACATTAGTTAAATTTACTTAGTACATCAATTTTAATCTTAATATAGATATATTTTTCTCATAGTAATTGGCTGCTGCTTGTTGGAACAGGATATAACTTGAAAACAATTGAATGTATGTTAGAGGGAAACAATGAAACAGAACAGTTTTCAAACCCAGGTCCAGATCACTATGGCTGGATTTCACAAAACCATATAAAATTAAGGGTTAGTATATAATTGTAACCAACCAATAGAATATTCAACAAGGTTCCAGTTTTAATTTACCATTTACTATGTTCCATCTGGGCTGCTCTTAATCCAGATGGTCAACCCACTGGGCCCCAATCTCTGGGCCCTTAGTCCATGGCAGCTCTTCTTCTCTTTCTTGCATGTTCATAGTGGCTGTCCTTCCTCTTTCCTCCTTCCTCCTTCCTTGTTCCTCGTTCCTCCTTCTTCCTTCCACCTTGCTCCTTCCTCTTTCCTCTTTCCTCTTTCCTCTTTCCTCCTACAACTTTCTCTCTCTCTCTCCAAACCTGTGAAATTTCAACCCCAACTATGTCTCTTCTGCCTAGCTTTTAGGTGTGGGTATATTCATTCACCGATCAGAATTAACTTGGGGGCAGGGTCCCAGAGGCTACATGCAGATTGCAGACCTTGGGGGTCCACACTTTCCCTTACAATAGACAGTAAAAGACAAAAACCCAACAAGTTTTTATTTCTGACTTCCCTTTTAAATACAAATATCAGGTTCCCAAGTGTTCTTGGATTTATATCTGGATATTCAATTTGATTCCGTTCATCAACCTGTCTGTATTTATGCTAATACCCTATGGTTTTTATTATTATAGCTTCGTGGTACAGCTTGAGATCAGTGAGGATGGTACCTCTGGAAGTTCTTTTACTTTATGGGATTATTTAACCTATTCTGAGTTTTTTTGTTTGTTTCTCTATATGAAGTTGAGTATTGTTCTTTGAAGGTCCTTAAAGAAATGCTGGTGAGTTTTTATGGGAATTGTGTTGAATATGTAGACTGCTTTGGGCAAGATGGACATTTTTAGTATGTTGATCCTCCTGATCCATGAGTATGGGAGTTATTTCTGTCTTCTGATAGCTTCTTGATATTTTTTCCTTCAGAGACTTAAAGTAATTTTCAGGCAGGTCTTCCAATTGCTTGGTTACAATTACAATACTTTGGATATTTTGAACTGTGATGGTTACCTGATTTTTTTTGGTTTGTTTGTTTTTCAAGACAGGGTTTCTCTGTGTAGTCTTGGCTGTCCTGGAGCTAGCTCTGTCTCTGTCAACAAAGCTTGCATCAAACACACAGAGACCCACTTATCTCTGCCATCTATAGTGATTGAAACTTTTGCTAGCTACAGTGTTCTGGGATGACATCTGCAGGCCTACAAGACATCTATTAAGGACCTTCTAGCATTAGAGTCTCTGTTTATGAGTTGAGCATAATTCTGAAACATCTGCCTTTATATGTTTCTTGGTCTTTTCCCTGGCAGCTTTTAATATTCTGTACATTTACTATATGATTATTATTCTGTACACTTCTTGGATATTTATAGCTATCTCTATCTTTGTGATATGGATATTTCTTCTATGATTTTGTTGAAGATAATTTCTGTGCCTTTTAGCTGGGAATCGTGTATTTTTGGCTTCTTTGTCAAAGATCAAGTGTCCATAAATGTGTGGTTTTATTTCTAGGTCCTCATTTCTATTCCATTGATCAACATGTCTGTCTCTACACCAATACCATGCAGCTTTTATCACTATTGCTCTATAGTAAAGCTTGAGGTCAGGGATGGTGATTTCCCCCTGAAGTTCTTTTATTGTTAAGAATTGTTTCTGCTATTCTGGTATTTTTTTGCCTTTCCAGATGAATTTGTGAATTGCTCTTTCTGTGTCTTTAGAGAATTATGTTGAGGTTTAATGGGGATTTTATTGAATCTACAGAATGCCTTTGGTAGGGTGGCCATTTTTGACTTCTTTCTTGAAAGACTTGAAGTTATTGTCATACAGGTCTTTTACTTGTTTGGTTAGTTACCCCAAGACATTTTATATTATTTGTGGCTATTGCAAAGGGAGTTGTTTCCCTAATTTCTTTTTTTAATTATGTATATTCTTTATTTACAATACAAATGTTGTCCCGTTTCCTGGTTCCTCCCTCCCCTGAAAACCCCTTAAGCCGTCTCCCCTTCCCCAATCAACCCACCTCTACTTCCCTGTCCTGGTATTCCTTCTTAGCCAGTTTATCATTTGTATAAAGGGATGCAACTGATTTATTTGAGTTAATTTTGTATCTGGCTACTTTGCTGAAGCTGTTTATCAGTTGGAGAAGTTGTCTGGTAGAATTTTGGGGGTCACTGACATATAGCATCCTATCATCTACAAATAGTGATACTCTTATTTATTCTTTGCCAATTTTAATTCCCATGTTGTTCTTTTGTTTTCTTATTGCTCTCACTAGAACTTCGATGACTATATTAAATAGATACAGAATGATTGGCCATTCTTTTCTGGTCACTGATTTTAGTGAGATTGCTTCAAGTGTCTCTCCATTAAATTTGATATTGGCTGTTGGTTTGCTGTATGCTGCTTTTATTATGTTTAGATATTGCCCTAGAATTCCTGATTTCTTCAATACTTTTAACAGGAAGGGGTGTTGTGTTTTGTCAGATGCTTTTTCAGCACCAAAGAGGATGACTCATATGTCTTTTTCCTTTGAGTATGTTTATATACTGGATTACATCAATGGATTTTCATTTATTGAACCGTCCCTGGAATGAGACTTACTTGTTTATGGAGAATGACTATTTTGATGTGTTCTTGGATTCAATTTGCTGGAATTTTATTGAATATTTTTGCATCAATATTCATAAGTGAAAATTGGCGTGAAATTCTCTTTCTTTGTTGGGCCTCTGTGGTTTAGATATTATAACAATTGTTGCATCATAGAATGAATTAGGTAGTTTTTCTTTTATTTTTAATTTATGGAATAGTTTGAGGAGTGTTGATATTAGTTCTCCAAAGATCAGGTAAAGTTCTGCACTTAAACCATCTGACCCTGGGCATATCTTTGTTGTTGGGAGATTTTTAATGACTTCTTTATCCTTAGGGGATATGTGCTCTTTAGATGATTTATCTGTTTTTATGGTTCCCTTTTCATTTATAATTTTGTTAATTTGGATACTGTCTCTATTCCCTTTAATCAGTTTAGTCTAGGGTATTTTCTATCGTGTAAATTTTCTCAAAGAACCTGCTTTTGGTTTTGTTGATTTTTTTTGTATTGTTCTCTTTGTTTCTATGTGGTTGATTTCAGCCCTGAGTTTGAATATTTCCTGCCATCAACCCCTTTTGTTCTATAGCTTTCAGATGTTCTGTTAAGCTGCTCTTGTATTCTTTCTTCAATGTCTTTATGAAGCCACTTAGCACAATGAAGTTTCCTCTTAGTACTGCTTTCTTTGTGTACCATAAAGTTGGTTATGTTGGGCCTTTATTTTCATTAAATTCTAAAAAGTCTTTCATTTCTTTATTTCTTCCCTGTCTAAGTTACTGGTGAGTATATGGTTTTTCAGCTTCCATTTGTAGGTGGGCTTTCTGTTGCTTTTCTTATTGAAGTCTAGCCTTAGTGGATGGTCATCTGATAGGATGCATGGAATTATTTTAGTCTTCTTATACCTTTTGAGGCTTGTATTGCGACCAATTATATGGTCAGTTTTGGAGAAGGTACCATGAGGTTCTGAGAAGAAGGTCTATCTTTTTAGGGTAAAATGTTCTTTATATAACTGCTAAATCCATTTAGTTCAGAAACTCAATTTATTTGGTTCATAATTTCACTGTGTCTCTGTTGAGTTTCTGTTTCAATGCCCTGTCCATTGGTGAGAGTGTTATGTTGAATTCTACTACTATTATTGTGTAGGGTTCAAATGTGTTTTGAGCTTTAGTTTTCTTTTATGAATGTGGGTAGTTATGAAGGGATTTATTGATTTCCTCCTTAAGAATATAAATTATCTTTATAAAGCTTTATTTTATGGTTTTATTCCTTGTACTTCTATGTTATCAGAATATTCAGATCATGCTTGTACTAGTATAGGTAGGGTCTGGGGGTGACCTTATACGCTGGTTGTAGTTTCTTGGGTTCTTTTTTTATTAGATATTTTCTTTATTTACACTTCAAATGTTATTCCCTTTCCTCATTTCCCCTCTGAAAAGCCCCTATCCCATCCCCCCTTGCCCTACTAACAAACCACCAACTCCTGCTATCCTGTCCTGGCATTCTTCTATACTAGGGTATTGAGCCTTCACAGTAACAAGAGCCTCTCATCTCATTAATGTCTGACAAAGCCAACATCTGCTACATATGCGGCTGGAGCCATGGAGTTGGAAAGAACCCAGATGTCCCTCAAAAGAGAAATGGATACAGAAAATGTGCTACATTTACACCATGGAATACTACTCAGCTATTAAAAAATGAATTCATGAAATTCTTTGAAAATGGATGGAACTAGAAAATATAATCCTGAGTGAGGTAACCCAATCACAAGAACACACATGGTATGTACTCACTGATAAGTAGATACTAGCCCAGAAGCTTAGAATACCCAAGATACTATTCAAAGACCACAAGAAGCTCAAGAAGAAGAAAGATCAAAATGTAGATACTTTGGTTCCTATTAAAATGGTGAACCAAATACCATGGGAGGAGATACAGAGACAAAGTGAGGAACAGAGCCTGAAGGAAAGGCCATCCAGAGACTGCCCTATCTGGGGAACCATCCATATATAGTTACTATACCCAGACACTATTGTGGATGCCAACAAATGCTTGCTGACAGGAGCACGATATACTGGTCTTCCAGTGCCTGGCAAATACTGAAGTCAATACTCACAGCCAACTAATGGACTGAGTACAGTGTCCCCAATGGAGAAGGTAGAGAAAGGACCAAAGGAGCTAAAGGCATTTTCAGCCCCATAGAAGGAACAACAATATGAACCAACTAGTATATCCAGAGTTCCCCAGAACTAAACCACCAAAGAGTACACATGGAGGGTCTCTTGTGTTTTTACAGTAGACATCTTAGTTTAGGTAATTAAAGATGTAGAATCCAATTTGTGAGTTTGGATTTTTTGTCTCGGTGTTTTGTACCTCAATTTCTGTTCTCTCTCTGGTCTTCTACTCTGTGTGGCCTGGGGTTCTCTGAGTCTGTGTGGGCTTATGTAGAGCAGGGATTCTCCATCCCAGTTGTAGGATGGGAAAAGGAAACTAGAAGGGCACAGGTATGGTGATTTGTAGGGGGTTGCCAACATACGGAGGGAGTGGAGTTTTACCACAAAGCTTGATCTCTGGAGGAGTATATAGGCTGAGACCCAGTTGGTGACTGTAACATAGCAAATAAGAGGGTGTGGGATGGGGAGCTTATGAGGAGGGACACAAAAATAAATAGTAGGGGAGTTTGGTATACAGGTAACCATCCTGTACTTCTCTAAATCTGCAAGTCTTTTTTTTTTACTTTTTTTATTTTATTTTCTATATTCTATATTTACATTCCAAAGGCTTTCCCCTTTCCCAGTTCCCACCCACCATAGTTCCCATAGTTCCTCTCCCCCCCCAACTGTTCCCCAATCATTCCCCCTCCCCCCTCGGTTTCTTTACTAAACTGGATGCAATCTTTACAGGCCCAGGGTCCTCTCCTTTATTCTTCTTGGGAATCATTTGACTTGCTATTTGTGTCTTGAGTATTTAGGGCTTCTGGGCTCATTAATATCCACTTATCAGTGATTGAATTTCATGTGCATTCTTTTGTGATTGGGTTAATTCACTCAGGATGATATTTTCCAGGTCTAACCATTTACCTACAAATTGCGTGAATTCATTATTTTTAATTGCTGAGTAGTATTCCATTGTATAAATTACCACATTTTCTGTATCTATTCCTCCTTTGAGGGATATTTGGGCTCCTTCCAATTTCTGGCTATTATAAACAAGGCTGCTATAAACATAGTGGAGCATGTGTCCTTATTGTATGCAGGGGAATCCTCTGGGTATATGCCCAGGAGTGGTATGCCAGGGTCCTCTGGAAGTGACATGCCCAATTTTCTGAGGAACCGCCAAACTGATTTCAAGAGCGGTTTTACCATTTTGCAATCCCACCAACAGTGGAGGAGTGTTCCTCTTTCTCCACATCCTCGCCAGCACTTGTTGTCTCTTGAGTTTTTAATCTTAGCCATTCTGACTGGTGTGAGGTGGAATCTCAGGGTTATTTTGATTTGCATTTCCCTGATGACTAATGATGTTGAACATCTTTTAAGGTGTTTCTCGGCCATCCGAATTTCTTCTGGTGAAAATTCTTTGTTTAGCTCTGTGCCCCATTTTTTGATAGGGTTATTTGTTTCTTTGCGGTCTAACTTCTTGAGTTCTTTGTATATATTGGATATTAGCCCTCTGTCGGATGTGGAGTTGGTGAAAATCTTTCCCACTTTGTTGGTTGCCGTTTTGTCCTTCTGACAGCGTCCTTTGCTTTGCAGAAACTTTGTAATTTTATGAGGTCCCATTTGTCGATTCTTGATCTTAGAGCATAAGCTATTGGTGTTCTGTTCAGGAACATTTCCCCTGTGCCCAAGACCTCCAGGGTCTTCCCAAGTTTCTTTTCTAATAGTTTCAGTGTGTCTGGTTTTATGTGGAGGTCCTTGATCCACTTGGAGTTGATCTTAGTGCAAAGAGATAAGAGTGGGTCAATTCGCATTCTTCTGCATGTTGACCTCCAGTTGAACTAGCACCATTTGTTGAAAAGGCTATCTTTATTCCACCGGATGGTTGTGGCTCCTTTATCAAAGATCAAGTGACCATAAGTCTGTGGGTTAATTTCTGGGTCTTCAATCCTGTTCCATTGATCTGCTTGCCTGTTGCTATACAAATACCATGCACTTTTTAACACAATTGCTCTGTAGTACTGCTTGAGGTCAGGGATATTGATTCCCCCAGAAGTCCGTTTATTGTTGAGAATAGTTTTAGCTATCCTGGGTTTTTTGTTGCTCCAGATGAATTTGAGAATTGCTCTTTCTAGATCTATGAAGAATTGAGTTGGGATTTTGATGGGGATCGCATTGAATCTGTATATTGCTTTTGGCAAGATGGCCATTTTTACTATATTGATCCTGCCAATCCAGGAGCAAGAAATATTTTTCCATCTTCTGAGGTCTTCTTCGATTTCTTTCTTCAAGGACTTGAAGTTCCTGTTGTACAGATCTTTCGCTTGTTTGGTTAGAGTTACGCCGAGATACTTTATGTTGTTTGTGGCTATTGTGAAGGGTGTTATTTCCCTAATTTTTTTCTCTGCCTGCTTGTCCTTTGAGTACAAGAAGGCCACTGACTTGCTTGAGTTAATTTTATAACCTGCCACTTTGCTGAAGTTGTTTATCAGCTGTAGAAGTTCTCTGGTGGAGTTTTTTGGGTCGTTTAGGTAAACTATCATATCGTCTGTAAATAATGATAGTTTCACTTCTTCCTTTCCAATTTGTATCACTTTGACTTCCTTATGTTGTCTAATTGCTCTTGCTAGAACTTCAAGTACTATATTGAAAAGATATGGAGAGAGAGGGCAGCCTTGTCTAGTCCCTGATTTTAGTGGGAATGCTTCAAGTTTCTCTCCATTTATTTTGATGTTGGCTACTGGTTTGCTGTAGATTGCTTTTACTATGTTTAGGTATGGGCCTTGAATTCCTGCTCTTTCCAAGACTTTTAGCATGAAAGGATGCTGAATTTTGTCGAATGCTTTTTCAGCATCTAATGAGATGACCATGTGGTTTTTTTCTTTCAGTTTGTTTATGTAGTGGATTACATTGATGGATTTCCGTATATTGAACCATCCCTGCATCCCTGGGATGAAGCCTACTTGATCATGGTGGATGATCGTTTTGATGTGCTTTTGGATTCGGTTAGCAAGAATTTTATTTAGTATTTTTGCATCTATATTCATAAGAGAAATTGGCCTGTGGTTCTCTTTCTTTGTTGGATCTTTTTGTGGTTTAGGTATTAGCGTAATTGTGGCTTCGAAGAATGAGTTGGGCAGTGTCCCTTCTGTCTCTATTTTGTGGAATAGTTTGAAAAGTATTGGTGTTAAGTCTTCTTTGAAGGTCTGGTAGAATTCTGCACTAAAACCATCTGGTCCCGTACTTTTTTTGGTTGGGAGGATTTGTATAAACCCTTCTATTTCTTTAGGGGTTATGGGACTATTTAGCTGGTCTACTTGATGTTGATTTAATTTTGGTATTTGATATCTGTCTAGGAAATTGTCCATTTCCTCCAGATTCTTTAGTTGTTTTGAGTATAGACCTTTGTAGTAGGATCTGGTGATCTTTTGAATTTCCTCCGTTTCTGTTGTTATGTCTCCCTTTTCATTTCTAATTTTGTTAATTTGGATACTGTCTCTGTGTCCTTTGGTTAGTCTGCCTAAGGGTTTATCTATCTTGTTGATTTTCTCAAAGAACCAGCTCCTGGTCTTGTTGATTCTTTGTATGGTTCTCTTTGTTTCTATTTGATTGATTTCAGCCCTGAGTTTGATGATTTCTTCTCTTCTACTCCTCCTGGGTGAATTAACTTGTTTTTCTTCCAGGGCTTTAATGTGTGCCATTAAGCTGCTAGTATATGCTCTCTCCAGTTTCTTTTTGGATGCACTTAGAGCTATGAGTTTTCCTCTTAGCACTGCTTTCATTGTGTCCCATAGATTTGGGTAGGTTGTACCTTCATTTTCATTGAATTCTAAAAAGTCTTTGATTTCTTTTTTTATTTCTTCCTTGACCAAGGTGTCATTGAGTAGAGTATTGTTCAGTTTCCATGTATATGTGGGCTTTCTGTTGTTTTTGTTGCTATTGAAGACCACTCTTACTCCATGGTGATCTGATAGGAGGCATAGGATTAGCTCAATCTTCTTGTATTTGTTGACATCTGTTTTGTGACCAATTATATGGTCTATTTTGGAGAAGGTACCATGTGGAGCTGAGAAAAAGGTATATTCTTTAGCTTTAGGATGAAATGTTCTATATATATCTGTTAAATCCAATTGGTCCAGAGTTTCAATTCGTTTCACTGTGTCCCTGTTTAGTTTCTGCTTTCCTGATCGGTCCATTGAAGAGAGTGGAGTGTTGAAGTCACCCACAATTATTGTGTTAGGTGTAATGTGTGCTTTAAGCTTTAGTAAGGTTTCTTTTACGAATGAGGGTGCCCTTGCATTTGGAGCATAGATGATCAGTATTGAGAGCTCTTCTTGGTGGATATTCTCTTTGGCCAGCAAGAAGTGACCTTCTGAGTCTCTTTTGATGATTTTAGGTTGGAAGTCAATTTTATCTGATATTAGAATGGCTACTCCAGCTTGTTTCCTGAGACCATTTGCTTGTAAAATTGTCTTCCAGCCTTTTACTCTAAGGCAGTGTTTGTCTTTGACACTGAGATGTGTTTCCTGTATGCAGCAAAATGTAGGGTCCTGTTTCCGTATCCAGTCTGTTAATCTATGTCTTTTTATTGGGGAATTGAGTCCATTAATGTTAAGAGATATTAAGGAAAAGTAATTATTTCCTCCAGACATTTTTGAAATTATATTTATTTATTTTATTTATGTTTTTATATTCGAGAGGTTACCTTCTTTTGGGTTTGATGAGAGGAGGTTTCTATCTTGCTTCTTCCCGGGTGTAGTTTCTGTCCTTGTCTTGGTGTTTTCCCCCTATTATCCTTTGTAGGGCTGGATTTGTGGAAAGATATCGTGCAAATTTGGTTTTGTCATGGAATACCTTGATGTCTCCATCTATGGCGATTGAGAGCTTTGCTGGGTAAAGTAGTTTTGCCTGAAGTTTGTGTTCTCTTAGAGTTTGCATTATATCTGCCCAGGATCTTCTAGCTTTCATGGTCTCAGGTGAGAAGTCTGGTGTTATTCTGATAAGTCTTCCTTTATAAGTTACTTGGCCTTTTTCTCTTGCTGCCTTTAATATTCTTTCTTTGTTTAGTACATTTGTAGTTTTGATTATTATGTGACGGGATGTATTTCTGTTCTGATCCAGTCTGTTTGGGGTTCTGTATGCTTCTTGTATATTCCTGGGCATCTCTCTCTTTAGGTTGGGGAAGTTTTCTTCCATAATTTTGTAGAAGATATTTGCTGGCCCTTTAACTTGTACATCTTCATTCTCGTCTATACCTATAATTCTTAGGTTTGGTCTTCTCATTGTGTCCTGGATTTCCTGGATGTTTTGGGTTACAGCCTTTTTGCATTTAGTATTTTCTTTGACTGTTGAATCAATGGTTCCTATGGTATCTTCGGCTTCTGATATTCTGTCTTCTGTCTCTTGTATTCTATTGTTGATATTTGCATCTATGGCTCCTGATTTCTTCCCAAGGTTTTCTATCTCCAATGTTGTCTCCCTCTGTGATTTCTTAGTTGTTTCTACTTCTGTTTTTAGTACCTGGATGGATGTGCTCAGATCTTTCGCTTGCTTGATTGTGTTTTCATGTATTTCTTTAATAGATTTTTGTGTTTCCTCTTTCATAGCTTCTACTTGTTGGCCAAAGTTCTTCTCTATTTCTTTAAGTGATTTTTGTCTTTCCTCTTTATTGTCTTCTTCTTTTTGATCCATCTTCTCCTGCATTTCTTGAAGTGATTTTTGTATTTGCCTTGTAAAGGCTTCTAACTTTTGATCCATTTTCTCTTCTATTTCTTTACGAGATTTTTCTATGTGTTCAGCTACCAGCATCCTGACCAGTGATTTTATATCCAAGTCTTGTTTTTCTGGTGTTTTGGGGTATCCAGGGCTTCCTGTTGTTGGTGAACTGGGTTCAGATGCTGTCATGTTGCCTTGATTTCTGTTAGTGACATTCCTTCGTTTACCTTTTGCCATCTGGTTATTTCTGGTGTTAGTTGATCTTGTTGTCACTGGCTGGTGTTTGAATCTCCTGTGAGGCTGGGCTTACCTGTTGTTTCTCTCCTGGTGGTTATGCGTGATTGCTGCTCAACGGGATCATGAGCTGGCTGCCACCCGCTGACTTTGTGCATGGCCTGAGGTCTCCGGGAAGTGTGGGGGAGTGCAGCAGAGCCTAGGCAGGCGCTGCTGGGCCTGCCTAGTAGCGAGAGCCTAGCCGATTCACCCCACGTGGTAGCCCCTGATGGAATCTGTCTACCTGTGCCTTTCCAGCTGTGTTCTGGTTGCAATATGGAGGCCTGCAGCTATCGCTGGTCCGGGGTCCTGGGGAGCTGGGTGGTTCCGGCTGCCTCGGTGCACGGCCTAAGCTCGCAGGGACGTGCTGCAGAGCCTAGGTGCCTGGGCCCGCCTGTGGGTGAGAGCTTAGCAGCTCTCCCTGCTCTAGCCCCAGAGGGAGTCTCTACCTGCACCTTTCTAGCTGTGTCCTGGTTGCAATATGGAGGCCTGCAGCTATCGCTGGTCCTCACTTTCTTAATAAACAAGAATTGTTGCTTATCCTGGTTCTGCCGGCAGGGTCTGAGCACCTAGCAAGCTGGCTAGGTCTGGCTTCCCTGCTACCTGCTGGATGGGAAGCTGCAGGCAAGATGACGCTGCCTGCAGGGGGTTTGGGGTCTGGCCTGCGAGCGCAGAGCGCAGGCACGGCCGCTGTACTCCAAACCCCTACTCTGTGCGCAGTTCCTGCTCCAGACCTGAGTCCCCGGAGGTCTTAAACTCGGGCTGTCTCAGGTACCTGGTTCTGCCGGCAGGGTCTGAGCACCTGGCAAGCTGGCTAGGTCTGGCTTCCCTGCTACCGGCTGGATGGGAAGCTGCAGGCAAGATGGCGCTGCCTGCAGGGGCTGCAAGTCTTTTAATAGAGCTAGGAGCCACTGCCCAGGCTAGTCTCTAGTACAGCACAAAGTCTCCATCCAGCTGGGGCCTGAGGTATAACAACTAGAAGAGTAGCCAACTGGATATAGGGTGTGCAGTGTCTGGCAGTCAGGCAGTCTACCTGGACTTCTCCAAGTCTGTCTTTTTTCTAGTTATATTAAATATAAAATATTGCATCCTGGGATCTCTTTGCTGCATTTAACCATTTATGTTCCTGAATGAAATGCACACAGTTCTCATATTTCTAAATATCATTGAGCAGCACAATTGTTGTGCATCTGCCTACCTTCCGTGCTGATAGAATCTATTTCTCTATTGATAAACTCATTTTACTACCTACTAATTTCTGTGTTTGATCTGGGCTATTCTTGTTTTCAATTGGTCAGCCCATATGTCCACATTTTTATGACTCAGCTATCCAATAGAAGCTCTCCTTCTCCCCTCTTACACAGTCTTCTTTCCATGGCAGTGCTCCTTATGTTCTCATGGTCCTCTCTTTTCAAACCCTTGAAACCTGAAACCCATGTATGTCCCTTATGTCCAGCTATGCCTTTGGCACCTTTATTTACCATTCACAATTAACTGTAGGCACAGTCACTCAGTTTCTTATGTGCATATGTACTCTCTTCCCTCTAGAACATGAGTGTTGGGGCCCCCAAACTAGCTTTAGAATAAAAGCAACATTAGACCTACATACTTGAGGCAGAAGTCTATTCCCATGTTGATGGCTGGGGAATAGCCAGGAGGAGAGCAAGGAATTTGGTTAGGGTTTCTGTTGCTGGAAAGAGAAACCATAACCAAGGCATCATCATTTTATAGGGGCTTGCTTACAGGTTCAGAGACACAGTCTGTTATCATCAAGATAGGAGCATGGACAGGGGCTTCCAGGCAGGCATGGCATAGGAAGAGTTAAAATTAAATCAGAATCAAATAGATCATCTAAACAGTTCCATAACCCCTAAAGTAATAGAAGAGGTCATAGAAACTCTTCCAACCAAAAAAACCACAGGGCCAGATAGTTTTAGTGCAGAATTCTATCAGACCTTCAAAGAAGACCTAATACCAATACTCTTAAAACTATTCCACAAAATAGAAACAGAAAGAACACTACCCAACTCATTCTACATAGCCACATTATGCTGATACCAAAACTACACAAAGATCCAACTAAGAAAGAGAACTTCAGACCAATTTTCCTTATGAATATCAATGCAAAAATACTCAGTAAAATTTTTGCCAACCGAATCCAAGAACACATTAAAATGATCATTCACCATGATCAAGATGGCTTCATCTCAGGGATGCAGGGATGGTTCAATATACAAAAATCCATCAATGTAGTCCACTACATAAACAAACTCAAAGAAAAAAACCACATGGTCATCTCATTGGATGCTGAAAAAGCATTTGACAAAATTCAGCATCCTTTCATGCTAAAAGTCTTGGAAAAAACAGGAATTCAAAGCCCATACCTAAACAGAGGAAAAGCAATTTACAGCAGACTGGTAGCCAACATCAAAGTAAATGGAGAGAAACTTGAAGCAATCCCACTAAAATCAGGGACTAGACAAGGCTTCCCCTCTCACCACATCTTTTCAATATAGTACTTGAGGTACGAGCACGAGAAATTCGACAATATAAGGAAGTCAAAGGGATACAAATTGGAAAGGAGGAAGTCAAATTATCACCATTTGCTGATGATATGATAGTATACCAAAGTGACTCAAAAAACTCCAGCAGAGAACTCCTTCAGCTGATAAAAAACTTCAGCAAAGTCTCTGGTTATAAAATCAACTCAAGCAAATCAATAGACTTTCTATACTCAAAGGATAAGCAGGCTGAGAAAGAAATTGGGGAAATGACACCCTTCACATTAGCCACAAACAATGTAAAGTATCTTGTTGTGACTCTAACCAAACAAGTGAAGGATTTGTATGACAAGAACTTCAGGTCTCTAAAGAAGGAAATAGAAGAAGATCTCAGAAAATGGAAAAAGTGTCCATGCTCATAGGTTGGCAGGTTTAATATAGTTAAAATAGCTATCTTGCCAAAATCAATATACAGATTCAAAGCAATACCCATCAAAACCCCAACTCAGTTCTTCATAAAGTTAGAAAGAGCAATTCTCAAATTCATCTGGAATAACAAAAAGCCCAGGATAGCTAAAACTATTATCAATAGTAAAAGAACTTCTGGGGGAACCAGTATCCCGGAACTCAAGAAGTACTACAGGGCAATTGTGTTAAAAGCTGCTTTGTATTGGTACAGTGACAGGCAAGTGGATCAATGGAGTAGGATTTAAGACCCAGAATTGAACCCACACATCTATGGCCAATTGACCTTCGACAAAGGAGCTGAAAACATCCAGTGGAAAAAAGATAGCCTTTTCAACAAATGGTGCTAGCTCAACTGTAGGACAGCATGCAGAAGAATGAGAATTGATCCAATCTTATCTCCTTGTACTAAGCTCAACTCCAAGTGGGTCAAGGAACTCCACATAAAACCAGACACACTGAAACAATAGAAATGAAACTGGGGAAGAACCTTGAGAACATTGGCTCAGGGGGAAAGTTCCTGAACAGAATACCAACAGCTTATGCTCTAAGATCAAGAATTTATGAATGGGACCTCATAAAATTACAAAGTTTCTATAAGGCAAAAGAAACAAAAGGACAAATCGGCAACCAACAAATTGGGAAAAGATCTTCACCAACCCTACATCTGACAGAGGGCTAATATCCAATGTGTACAAAGAAATCAAGAAGTTAGACCAAAGAAAACCAAATAACCCTATCAAAAATGGGGTACAGAGCTACAAAAAACTTTTCGCCTGAAGAACTTCAGATGGCTGAGAAGCACCTTAAGAAATGTTCAACATCATTAGTCATTAGGGAAATGCAAATCAAAACAACCCTGAGATTTTACCTCACACCAGTCAGAATGGCTAACATTAAAAACTCAGGAAGCAGCAGGTGTTGGCGAGGATGTGGAGAAAGAGGAACACTCCTCCACTGCTGGTAGGATTGTGAGCTGGTACAACCATTCTGGAAATCAGTCTGGTGGTTCCTCAGAAAACTGGACCTGATACTTCCAGAAGACCCTGCTGCCACGGACCGACTCAGTCGGAACACACTCCCGTGGGGAAATCAGGGTCTTTGGTATGCAGGAAGGTACAGGTCCGGCGAATGACAGACAGACACACACAAGATCTGAATGTGTCTGAATGCACTTTACTGTTCTGAGGCAGGAACATTTATACACACTCAAGTTGATATTTCAGTGAAATGTTTACAAAAAATGGTTACCATGAGTAACTGGCACACGGAAATACAAATGAATCAGGCATGAACGTCAGAGATTACACACAAGGTTATCGTGTCCCTCTGTAGTCAATAATAAATTAGTAATTCAAGAGTCAGAGACTACACTCAAGGTTATCGCGTCCCTCTGTGGTCAATAGTAAATTAGTAATTCAAGAGTCAGAGACTACACTATGTTTTGTTTATCTTCTTGTGAGAATTTCTCAGGCTTATTTTGAAACTTTACTAACTGATGGTTTCCATGTCAGAGTGCCAAAGACCAGCTAGCCATACAAATAGTAAAAATTGTTGGGAGGTTAATTCTTTAATGTATCTAGGTAATAACTGTACAGCTAATTAAAAGCAAAGCAATGGATCTCTAGAAGAAATCATGGCCAGTGCTGTAGTTCAAAGAATAAAACTCTGAGTGAACTGTCACGCCTGGAATGCTCGCACCTCTGGCTGGCAGAGACATCTCGTAAGTAAAAGAACAGGTCAGATAAAGGGTTACACAGCTTGCCACGAGAAATTTCAGCTCAGCTCTATCTGCAGCCAAGGAGGCCCACAGCGGCATTCACCTTGAACAGCCCCAGTAAATATCACACAGCCTTCGTCTGGATTGCAGCTTGGCTGCGTGAAATCACGGGATTCAAGAGAAGCGTGTGATATCTCCCGCTTTTGTATTTTTTAATTTGAGCTCATGAATATCTCTTTTGGCGGCAGAAATGGAGGAGAAGACTAGTTTGAAAATTATTGGAAGGATAAGAAGAAAAAGAAAGATTACCCCTGCAGCCACGGCAACGACAACAATCCAATGTAACCAAGTTACAGGGTTCAGAGACTTCAAACCAGAACTAAAGGCCTGAGCCAAATCCTCTAAGTTAACCGATCCATTTTGTGCTTTACTCATAACCGCAATTTGAGCTTTTAATTGAGCCATATCATGAGAGATATTATTATCTTTCCAAATTCCCAACAAATGATTTTTTGTAAGAGTCCAATTATGTTGCTTGTCATAGATTAATGGCGTTACGCATATGTATCGAAAGCTGGCATGACATCTGGTGGAAAGCTGAACCTTAATATTTTCTATCTCTTGTCCTAACTCTAGAACTACATCCTCTAGAACATCAATCTTTGCTTCCAATTTCTTATCTATAACCTCTTGTTTTACCAGTGCCAAAGAAACATTCTTATTCAAATCATTAACAATGTGTGCAGTCTTCATTTCTGAGACTAAAGCAACTGATGAAACTGTAAGTGAAGTTACAATAGCTATCAAGGCACTGATACCTAACATTAAAGCTGCTACAAAACGCTTTGGCCTAATAAGCTCACTAATTCTTGTAACTACCTGTAAAGCCTCATTGTCAAACCAAGCTTCATCCTTTAGATCTACAGGAAGCATCACGTAGGAAGGTCTTTGTAATATCACGATGCGTGAATAGGATTCAATCAACTTATGATCAATACAATTAGTCAAAATACATTTGGAACAGTGAACCTCATAAGGGTGCCCTAATTTAGTAATGATTAAATCTGTATCCTTTCCAGCAAGTATACTATAAGGATAGCTCAAACAAGATCTAAGTATATAAGCCCAATATGAAACTGCAGACACAGGACACATTTGCATAGAAAGGATAACAAACATAGCAAGAAACATATTTTCTGTCGATAACTGCTTTCTGGTGCTAGTGATCATCTGCTGCGCTTCTCGGGCGAGTCTCCTCAGCTGTCCCCAGGTGGGCAGATCCTCCCTTGACTCCTGTGACTCAGGAACAGACGAGGTCTCCCGTAGAACAGCAAGATCAAGCCCCATCATCATTCTCAGCATCTTCTTCTTTTTCAGTCTCTGCTTTCTCCTCTGATTCCTTGATAGAGGGCCTTCTGGTTAAACGGCTGGATGAGCCTGTCTGGGATCCAGATTGGACTATCTGCATCCTGTGGAAAAACACAAACATATCCTCTCCCGGAGGAAATTAAAGCATCCGGTCCTTTCCAGGATCCGGTTAATAAGTCTTTCCACATTACTTGTGGAAGTTGTTCTCCTTTTATTCCTCCCCAATGTTTCATAGCAGGGGAGTTTCTTTGTTCATCAGTATTCAAATAATTTATCACAAAAAGAGCATGATTCAAAAGATGATGGGGAGAAAAATATTTATTAGCAGCCCTGAGGCGTTCAATCTGATTTTTCAAAGTTTGGTGAGATCTCTCAATTATTGCCTGTCCTTAGGGATTATATGGTATTCCTGTGGTATGGTGTATATCCCATGCTCGCAGAAAAGAGGCAAAAGCCTTAGATGTATAAGCTGGAGCATTATCTGTCTTAATTCTTAATGGCTTTCCCATCATCATGAAGCTTTGTACAAGATGTTGAATTACATCTTTCACAGCTTCTCCACTTCTAGCAGAGGCAAACAGCACATGAGAATAAGTATCCACTGTCACATGAACATAAGCCAATTTTCCAAATTCAGGGATATGTGTAACATCCATTTGCCATAAAGCTAATGCCTTAAGGCCTCGGGGATTTACTCCCATTTTTTGTGGGTAATAAACTTGAGGACAATTACCACAATCCTTAACTATCTGTCTGGCTTGTTCTCTAGTAATATGAAACATCCTTCTTAAAGCAAGAGCATTTTGATGATGTAGCTCATGACTATTCTTTGCCTCTAATACATTCATAACTGTTCCTCTAGTTAATGCATCAGCCATATAATTTCCTTTACTAAGGGGGCCTGGTAAATTAGAGTGACCCCGTATATGTCCTACATAAAATTTTTCTACTCTTTTTCTAATCATATTTTGCAATTGCTGTAATAAATTTAAAATTTGAGACTGCCCTGAAAGCAAGGCTTTTTCTATGGCTGGAAACAAATTAACCACATACTTTGAATCCGTATAAAGATTAAATTTTTCTGTAAAATTCTGAAAAGCAAGTAGAACTGCTCTTATCTCTGCTTGCTGAGCAGAAGTCTGTACACCTTCCTCTATCAGAGGCTTTTGTCCTGGTACATAAACCACGGACCTCCCATTAGAGGAGCCATCTGTGAAAATACATAAGGCAGACTCTAAAGGTTGTGAAGAACACTTATTTGAGAAAATTATTTCTGTTTCCTTATAAAATTCAATTAAAGGATGTTTAGGATAATGATATTTAATTTGTCCTGTATAACCTTGCAATGCAATTCCCCAATCATCATCTTCCATCAATAGTATTTCAAATTGCCTTTTATTATATGTCTCTGTTGTTAAGGATTGCTCCCCAGCACCTTCCTTTTCTAACTTCCTCAATCCCTCTTCAACATGCACAGACCTCCTATCTACATACCCATTACTCTCACTTCTAAAACCATGCATAGCACAAATATACTTGAGCTAACAGTCTTTCTAGCATCTAGCATCTTTTTCCTATCTCTGGTGCTCCCCGCCCTTTTTGCCTTCTCTAGCTTCCCGCTCTTCTTACCTTCTTTTTCTCCTTCTTCTCTAACCACATCCCTAGTCCTGCAATCCCTCAATCTGCTGCAATTTCTTTCTGATGTCGGGGATGACTGCCCAATGAAAACCATAATAACAGAGGCTCGCTGCCCCTCAGACGTAGGGTCAACAGGAATATACCTTCTGTATGGCTCCATGAGTCTTTCCAGAAAGACTGAAGGGGGTTCAGTCGCCCCTTGCATGACCTCTCTTATCTTTAGCCAAATGATAGACACTGCTGAACACCTGAACAGTTTATACTTTAAAATGTTAGAGCATCGGTCTTTAGCCTTCAGACACAAGAATACCTGAGAGATTTAAAGAATCAGGAATTAAGCCATATAATAATTTATGGACACATTAAGTTTGTCTGTAGATGAAGAGAAGTAATCTTGTGGCTCTCTTTCTCTTCCTCATAACAGAAGCAACTTTATACATGCTGTTTCTCCAAGAAAGGGAAGCTGTCAGGAGCAGACTAGTCTCTATAACAAAAATAAATAACATTAAACATAAACCATCTGTACCAACTTAAATTCAGAATTCCCATATCCATATTTCTCTATCAGAGGGCCTTCAAAGTATTTTATCTCTTTTTTGTTTTAACTTGGCGGAGAACGACCTTGCAGCTGCAGTTGGAAGTTTTTCTTTAAAAGAAGAAACTATAAAGAAAAGCGGGGGGGGGTACAGCCAGGAGCCCAGTCAAACAGTTTAACCTTGGAGTTCTCAGGCTGAGAGCAGAGAAAAGGGAAACAAAAAAAAGAAACAAGCAGCTCTGTGTCTAGAAATATTGAGTTGGGGTCTAAGAGAGTTGCTTTTCAGCCAGCCTGAGTCTGAGAACCAGACATCAGGTGCCCTTGCAGTAACCAAAACCAGATTTCAGCCAAACTTGGCTCTCATCGTTATTGCTGTTTACAGATGGAGAAAAGCCTTACTGAGCCCTCCTCGATACCCCTGCGGTCTAGCAAGGTTGTCAGTCAAACCTACCACACCAGACAGACTCTCTGAGTTCTTTTTACAATTTGAACTATGGCCAATTATTAACCCCACAGTTCCCTGTGGCAGAGTTCCCAAGGTAGACGTAGAGACCAAGGAAACACCGTCCCATCTAGAGAATATTACATCATCACAAGAGGCTAAATCTAAACCAGCACTACCAGGAGTAGCTCTAGGCAAATTATGTATAGTAAATTCAGGAGCCTCAGGATTCAGAGGACTCCCTGATGTAACTACAGTAGTTTCCTCTCTTTCGAGTTCGGGGCTGAGAGGCTGCCCCTGATTTAGTTTTTTGATTCCTCCTCCTTCTTTTCCCCATTAAGGGGTGTTCCATCCTTGTGGAACCTAGACTTACACTCACTTTTCCAGTGCTTGCCTTTTTGGCAACGAGGGCATACTCCTGGGGGAAGACCCCTTCTATTGGAGTTCCTCTTATTGTTCTCTGGACATTGCTTTTGCATATGTCCTGATTTCCCACATTTAAAACAAGTGGGCTTGGAGGTTGCTTTCCCTCCTTTACCATAAGTCTTTTTAACATAGGCGCTGTATTTCTCTCCCTTCATAGCTGCAGCATAGGCCATACCTTGGACTACGGCTGGTGAGGCATCCACGCAGGCTTTCACATAATCCTGCACTGTTCCTGTCTTTCTAATAGGCTTTATCAAATCTTGGCATAAAGCATTAGCATTCTCCCAAGCCAACTGCTTAAGGAGTATCTCAAAGAACTCCCTGGTTGTACTTTCTGAAACTTTTAACTCTCTGCTAGCCATCATATGCTTAAACACTGAAAAGAACATTCGTTCCTGCTTTGACTCGGTCTGCCCCATGATATCAGATTACTTGCACTTAACCGGTGATCCTTTACCGGCGGGACCGCGGCTCCCTCGCAAGATCCGGCCTGTTACCTTGAAAGAAAGAAAGAAAGAAGGAAAGTTTACCAGCCCAAATGTCCCTGTTCTGAGGCGCCAGCTGCCACGGACCGACTCAGTCGGAACACACTCCTGTGGGGAAATCAGGGTCTTTGGTATGCAGGAAGGTACAGGTCCGGCGAATGACAGACAGACACACACAAGATCTGAATGCGTCTGAATGCACTTTACTGTTCTGAGGCAGGAACATTTATACACACTCAAGTTGATATTTCAGTGAAATGTTTACAAAAAATGGTTACCATGAGTAACTGGCACACGGAAATACAAATGAATCAGGCATGAACGTCAGAGATTACACACAAGGTTATCGTGTCCCTCTGTAGTCAATAATAAATTAGTAATTCAAGAGTCAGAGACTACACTCAAGGTTATCGCGTCCCTCTGTGGTCAATAATAAATTAGTAATTCAAGAGTCAGAGACTACACTATGTTTTGTTTATCTTCTTGTGAGAATTTCTCAGGCTTATTTTGAAACTTTACTAACTGATGGTTTCCATGTCAGAGTGCCAAAGACCAGCTAGCCATACAAATAGTAAAAATTGTTGGGAGGTTAATTCTTTAATGTATCTAGGTAATAACTGTACAGCTAATTAAAAGCAAAGCAATGGATCTCTAGAAGAAATCATGGCCAGTGCTGTAGTTCAAAGAATAAAACTCTGAGTGAACTGTCACGCCTGGAATGCTCGCACCTCTGGCTGGCAGAGACATCTCGTAAGTAAAAGAACAGGTCAGATAAAGGGTTACACAGCTTGCCACGAGAAATTTCAGCTCAGCTCTATCTGCAGCCAAGGAGGCCCACAGCGGCATTCACCTTGAACAGCCCCAGTAAATATCACACAGCCTTCATCTGGATTGCAGCTTGGCTGCGTGAAATCACGGGATTCAAGAGAAGCGTGTGATACCCTGCCATACCACTCCTGGGCATATACCCAGAAGATTCCCCAGCATATAATAAGGATAAATGCTCCACTATGTTCATAGGAGTCTTATTTATAATAGCCAGAAGCTGGAAAGAACCCAGATGTCCCTCAACAGAAGAATCGATACAAAAAAAATGTGCTATATATACACAATGGAGTACTATTCAGCCATTAGAAGCAATGATTTCATGAAATTCTTAGAGAAATGGATGGAGCTGGAGAACATCATACTAAGTGAGGTAACCCAGTCTCAAAAGAATACCCATGGTATGCACTCACTGATAAGTGGATATTAGCCTAGAATCTTGGAACACCGAAGACACAATCCACATACCAAATGATGTCTGAGATGAAAAAAGGAGTGGACCCTCAATCTGGAAAGGCCAATGCATCAGTGTAGGATAATACCAGAACAGTGAAATGGGAAGGGCAGGATGGGGGAACAGTGGGAGGGAAAAGTGCATATGGGACCTTTGGGGGGCAGGGAACCACAAAAGGGAAATGAAATGTAAATAAAGAATATATCTAATAAAAAAGAGAGAAATATTTATCTTTTTATAATAGTGACCTATTTTAAACATTCTTTTAATATTCATTATTTTATTATAAGCATCATTTTCAAATAAGACTATACTTTTTTAGGGCTATAATAGGTTTTAGCATTTAGAGCAAGAAAATAATCTGTAAATATAAAGAATTCTTTCATGTTTTTCTCATACCGGTTGAAACAGGAAAATGATGGGGAATCTTGTTCTATTTGCTACCATTGTTTCTCAAGGATGAAGGGACTCTCATGCTTGCTTGAAAATTGTTCTTTCCCTAAGGGAGACAATGACAACATAACAATTTTATTCTCTGTGCCTCTAATTTGAATCTGGGGAGAGGGATTGCACCCTAGGTTTCTATATCACATGAACCTCTTGGACACCGTAATTTCGCGCAGCCAAGCTGCAATCCTGGCGGAAGCTGTGTGATATTTACTGGGAAAAGTCTTGTATGGCAAGGCTGTCCAAGATGGAAGTCGCTGTGCGCCTCCTTGGCGGGAGATAATGCTGAGCTAAATTTCTCATGGCAAGCCTTGCCTGTTTGACTTTCTTTAACCTGTTTCTTTACTTACAAATTGTTCTTGGCAGCAAGAACTATGAGCACCCAGGCGTTTAAAGCTAACTGAGAGTTCATTCTTTGAGCTACAGCACTGGCCATGATTTATCTTCTAGAGATCCATTGCTTTGCCTTTTGATCAGCTATACAGTTATTACCTAAATACATTAAAGAATTAACCTCCCAACAATATATGCATTTGTATGGCTGGGTGGCATTGGCACTCTGACATGGAAAGCATCAGTTAAGTAAAGTTTCAAAATGAGCCTAAGGGAGTCTCACAAGAAGGAAGCAGGATATTAGACAATGCTACACTAACAATAGACCTAGTGGTATAACTAAGTGTTCTCAAGAACTTTTGAATTACTAATTTATCATTGACTACAGCTACTCTGATCAAGGGACATAATGCTTTGTATGTATTCTCTAAAGATCATACCTGATTGATTTTGTATTTCCTTGTGCCAGATACTCATGGTAACCATTCTTTGTAAACACTTCACTGGATACATTTTTTCTTCAGTAATGTAATGCCAACTTATGTGTATAAAAGTTCCTGCCTCAGAACAGTAAAGTGCATTCAGACTCAACCTACACCTGGTGTGTCTGTCTGTCATTCGCTGGACCTGTACCTTCCTGCATACCAAAGACCCTGATTCCCCACGGGTGTGTGTGTTCTGACTGAGTCAGTCCGTGGCATTTCTGCATCAAAATTAAAGCTCATATGGACTTCCCAGGAGACATGGACAATATACATGTTCATATATCTGTCTTGTCTGACTTTGAACCGAGTACTCTTCTGATTGTTGCGATGGATGTATGACTGCTTCATATAAATCAGCTCTTTCCCAATGTTGTATTTCTTCTAGAGTTATAGAAGAATTTCCCCATACTTCTTAGCTAAAGGTATCTGTGATCATCATATAGGTTAGCCTGTCATATCAGGCATAGAATATATATATTATATTCTATAGAATACATATATATATACATATATGTATATATGTGTATATATATATATATATATATATATATATATATATATATATCTTTATTACTGGATATGTTTGAGTCTATCTGTGTGTTTCTCTGTCTCTGTGTCTCTCTTTTTCTCTGTTTCTGTCTGTCTCTGTCTTTCTCATTGTCTGTATCAGTGTTCAGCATGCATTTAAAATTATAAGGATCATACCTTCAAACACAGTTTTCTTCAGAATAATTTGCCTTGCAGTCAGAACCTGCTCAATTTTTGAAATAAAAGGACATTCCCTCCATAAGAAAAACCTCGCGATAGAATAGGTTTCTTAAAATTATCATTTGTTTGTTTGTTTTTATTTTGTTTTTTATTATTTTATTTATTTTGATTTCAAAAGTTGTCCACATTCTAGGTTACTCTTCCATCTCCTTCATGAACCCTCTACACCTTCCCTCTTCTTTTGCCACTAAGAGGGTGCTCCCCCACAGAGCTTATCAGACTCTGCACCTATTTGCCCTGCCAAAGACAAACATCCATTTTGAAAGCAGGAAAATCACCTTTTTTGGTCACATTTAAACTTCAGCAAACAATTTCTGTTCTGTTTTTTCCAACTTCTTCCAAAATATTTATGGCATTTTCTATAAGAGTCCCTGATGTTCATATGTCAGCTAGTATCATTAGCATCTCCAATCTACTTCCTACCTGGCAACCAGCAAGCCATTTCCTGTTTTCTGATACTTTATTTTCTTGCATGTTACTGCTCTTGAACAGGTGAAAACATTTCCTGCACAGCAAATTAGGTATTGCATCTGACTGCTGTGCATATATTCTCCAACATTTACATTTCTATTATTGGCAATTGCCTTGGGTTTTCCTTATTTCTCAAATCTCATAGATCTGTTCTTCCAAACACTTGTCAAGAGACACATTTTTACAATTTTCCTATGTACATTTTTCCACTAAAGACACTTCTTAAAACATATATCAGCTACTTCATCAACTTGGCCCCTTGTGACCTGACAGTTTTTCAGAGCAATATATGCCTCTTTCTCTAAATTCATTTCTGAACACACCATATATACTATATAAAATGACAAGAATAATATTGCTTATTGAAGTATTGCTCAAAATAGCAAAATATTAGAATCCATCTTCCTGTGGACAGGTAATTAAAATTTTCATGTGATTAAGTAATTATTATTAATACTAGAATTAAGGAGAAACAAGTTATAATTAATTTCAGACAATACCAAATTCCCTGATTTTTTTTGACAGTGAAACTGATGATATATAGGCATTTTAAAGAAGTTATTGACCAAATTGGGTGAATTCATAGATTAACTTGGAAAGGGTGAAGAGGAAAATATGGGATTTCTGGCAATCAGAGAAAAGCTGGCCATTATACAAGTATCTCCATAGAATATAACCACATAAATCTCTCAGCTAGGATATCAACTATAACTTTATCATGTTCCTTTGCCCATTGTTTAGTGATTATTCACTAGCATAGGGAATGATTACAGAAAAAAGAGAAAATTACAGTTTAGAAACAAAAAATACATGTATGGAAAGGAATAAAGAGTAAGAATCTTTGGCTTGTAACCCAGGATACAAATAAAGAGGTGACATTTGCTTTTGCTAGAAGAGTACAAAGAATTGTCTTGACTGATAAAAGAAGTGATGGGAAAGTCACATATGTCCAGGTTTTCTGTGTACCTCAATGAAATGTTTGGTTAGAGCTGACAGTGTTAACAGGAAATCAAGGTTATTTTATTCAGCCTAGGAAGAGTGATAGAAGAGTGAGCTTGGTGACTGAGAAACTGTTTTTACAGGAAGAACTCATGACTGCATGCAAACAGATATTAGTAAATTATATTGTTGGTTCAGATTCTTAAGCTTAATGCTTTGATGATCTTGCTTTCACTAAGTCTCCAGATCACAATATTTCACATATAAAAATAAATCTAGGGGTTATATTATATGGATTAAATTTGTGGAAAGATATTGTTCCCTCCCCTTGGTCTTTTTTTTCTTTTGTTTTCTTTTCTGTATTCTTTGTTTACATTCCAAAGGCTTTCCCATTTCCCAGTTCCTTCCTCACCATATGTCCCAAAAGTCCTCTTCCCCCCACCCATTTCCCAATCACACCCCACCATTTCTCTGTTCTGGTACTCTCCTACAAAATTGGATCCAGTCTTTTCTGGACCAGGGTCCACTCCTTCCTTCTTCATGGGAATCTTTTGATTTGCTAATTGTGCCTTGAGTATTCAGAGGTTCTCATCTCATTAATATCCACTTATCAGTGATTGCATTTCTTGTGTATTCTTTTGTGATTGGGTTAACTCACTTAGGATGGTATTTTCCAGATCCAACCATTTATCTACAAATTGCATGGATTCATTATTTTTAATTGCTGAGTAGTATTCCATTGTATAAATATAACACATTTTCTGTATCCATTCTTCCTTTGAGGGACATCTGGGCTCCTTCCAACTTCTGGATATTATAAATAAGGCTGCTATGAACAGAGTGGAGCATGTGTCTTTATTGCATACAGGGGAATCCTTTGGGTATGTATGTGCCCAGGAGTGATATGATAGGGTCCTCTGGATGTGTCCTGCCCAATTTTCTGAGAAACCGTCAGACTGATTTCCAGATCAGTTGTACCATCTTGCAATCCCACCAACAGCAGAGGAGTATTCCACTTTCTCCAGATTCCTGCCAGCACCTGTTGTCTCTTGAGTTTTTAATCTTAGCCATTCTGACTGGTGTGAGGTGGAATCTCAGGGTTGTTTTGATTTTCATTTCCCTGATGATTAATGATGATGAACATCTCTTAAGGGGATTCTCAGTCATCTGAATTTCTTCTGGTGAAAATTCTTGTTTAGCTCTGTACCCCATTTTTGATAGGGTTATTTGGTTCTTTGGGGTCTAACTTCTTGAGTTCTTTGTATATATTGGATATTAGCCCACTGTCCGATGTGGGGTTGATGAAGATCTTTTCCCAATTTGTTGGTTGTTGTTTTCTCCTTCTGACAGTGTCCTTTGCCTTACAGAAACTTTGTAATTTTATGAGGTCCCATTTGTCGATTCTTGATCTTAGAGCATAAGCTATTGGTGTTCTGTTCAGGAACTTCCCCCTGTGCCCATGTCCTCCAGGGTCTTCCCCAGATTCTTTTCTATTAGTTTCAGTGTGTCTGGCTTTATGTGGAGGTCCTTGATTAACTTTGAGTTGATCTTAGTACAAGGAGATAAGAGTGGGTCAATTCACATTCCTCTGCATGTTGACCTCCATTTGAACCAGCACCATTTGTTGAAAAGACTATCTTTTTTCCACTGGATGGTTGTAGCTCCTTTATCAAAGAGCAAGTGACCTTAAGTCTGTGTGTTCATTTCTGTCTCTTCAGTTTTATTGCATTGATCTACTTGGCTGTCGCTGTACCAATACCATGCAGTTTTTAACACAATTGATCTGTAGTACTGCTTGAGGTCAGGGATATGAATTTCCCCAGAAGGCCTTTTATTGTTGAGAATAGTTTTAGCTATCCTGGGTTTTTGGTTACTCCAGACAAATTTGAGAATTGCTCTTTCTAGATCTATGAAGAATTGATTTGGTATTTTGATGGGGATTGCATTGAATCTGTAGATTGCTTTTGGCAAGATGGCCATTTTTACTATATTGATCCTCCCAATCCAAGAGCATGAAATATTTTTCCATCTTCTGATGTCTTCTTCAATTTCTTTCTTCAAGGACTTGAAGTTCTTGTCATACAGATCTTTCACTTGTTTGGTTAGATTCACACCAAGATACTTTATGTTGTTTATGGCTATCGTGAAGTGTGTTATTTCCCCAACTTTTTCTCAGCCTGCTTGTCCTTTTAGGACAGGAAAGCTACTGATTTGCTTGAGTTGATTTTATAACCAGCCACTTTCATGAACTTGTTTATCAACTGTAGGAGTTCTCTGGTGGAGATTTTTGGGTCACTTAAGTATACTATCATATCATCTGCAAATAATGATAGTTTGACTTCTTTCTTTCCAATTTGTTTCCCTTTGACTTCCTTATGTTGTCTAGTTGCTCTCGCTAAAACTTTAAGTACTGTATTGAAAAGATATGGAGAGAGAGAGTGCAGCCACATTTAGTCCCTGATTTTAGTGGGATTGCTTCAAGTATCTCAACATTTAGTTTGATGTTGGCTACTGGTTTGATGTATATTGCTTTTACTATGTTTAGGTATGGGCCTTGAATTCCTGATCTTTCCAAGACTTCTAGCATGAAAGGATGCTGGATTTTTTTCAAATGCTTTTTTAGCATCTAATGAGATGACCATGTGTTTTTTTCTTCGAGTTTGTTTATGTAGTGGGTCACATTGATGGATTTCTGTATATTGAACCATCCCTGCATCCCTGGGATGAAGCCTACTTAATCATGTTGAATGATCATTTTGATGTGCTCTTGGATTAGGTTGGCAAGAATTTTATTTAGTATATTTGCATTGATATTCATAAGGGAAGATGGACTGTAGTTCTCTTTCTTTGTTGGATCTTTGTGTGGTTTTGGTATCAGCGTTATTGTAGCTTCATAGAACGTGTTGAGCAGTGTCCCTTCTGTTTCTATTTTGTGAGATAGTTTGAAGAGTATTGTTGTTAGGTCTTCTTTGAAGGTATGGTAGAATTCTGCACTAAAACCATCTGGTCCCTACTTTTTTTGGTTGGGAGGCTTTGTATAACCCCTTCTATCTCTTTGGATGTTGTGGGACTGTTTAGCTGATCTAATTGATCCTGATTTAATTTTGGTATTTGATATCTGTCTAGGAAATTGTCCATTTCTTCCAGATTCTTCAGTTGGGTTGAGTATAGACTTTTGTAGTAGGATCTGATGATCTTTTGAATTTCCTCAGTTTCTGTTGTTATATCGACCTTTTCATTTCTAATTTTGTTAATTTGGATACTGGCTCTGTGCCCTTTGGTTAGTCTGGCTAAGGGTTTATTTATCTTGCTCATTTTCTCAAAGAACCAGCTGCTGGTTTTGTTGATTCTTTGTATGGTTCTCTTTGTTTCTACTTGATTGATTTAAGCCCTGAGTTTGATGATTTCCTGTCTTCTACTCCTCCTGGGTGAATTAGCTTCTTTTTGTTCCAGGGCTTTCAGGTGTGACATTAAGCTGCTAGTGTATGCTCTCTCCAGTTTCTTTTTGGAGGCACTGAGGGCTATGAGTTTTCCTCTTAGCACTGCTTTCCTTGAGTCCCATAGCTTTGGGTAGGTTTTTCCTTCATTTTCAATGAATTCTAAAAAGTCTTTGATTTCTTTCTTTATTTCTTCCTTGACCAACATGTTATTGAGTTGAGTATTGTTCAGTTTCCATGTGTATGTGGGTTTTCTGGTGTTTTTGTTGCTATTGAAGACCACTTTTACTCCATAGTGGTCTGATAGGAGGCATGGGATTATTTCGATCTTCTTGTATTTGTTGACATCTGTCTTGTGACCAATTATGTGATCGATTTTGGATAAGGTTCCATGCAGAGCTGAGAGAAAGGTATGTTCTTTTGCTTTAGGACGAAATGATTATATATATATATATATATATATATATATATATATATACGTGTGTGTGTGTGTGTGTGTGTGTTTGTGTGTGTGTGTGTGTGTAAAATGCATACATAGATATAGATTAGATACAGATATAGATTAGATAGAGATAGAGATAGAGATAGAGATAGAGATAGAGATAGAGATAGAGATAGAGATAGAGATAGAGATAGAGATAGAGATAGATATCTTTTAACTCCAATTAGTCCAAAGCTTTAGTAAGTTTCCCTGTGTCCCTGCTTAGTTTCTGTTTTCCTGATTGGTCCATTGAGGATAGTGGAGTGTTGGGGTTCCTCACAATTGTTGTGTTAGGTGCAATGTGTGCTTTGAGCTTTAGTAAAGTTTCTTTTACAAATGAGGGTGCCCTTGCATTTGGAGCATAGTTGTTCAGTATTGAGATTTCATGGTGGATTTTCCCTTTGACCAGCAAGAAGTGACCTTCTGTGTCGCTTTTGATGCCTTTGGGTTGACAGTCAATTTTATCTGATATTAGAATGGCTACTCCAGCTTGTTTCCTGAGACCATTTGCATGTAAAATTGTCTTCCAGCCTTTTACTCTACGGTAATGTTTGTCTTTGACTCTGAGATGTGTATCCTACATGCAGCAAAATGTAGGTTCCTGTTTTGGTATCCAGTCTATTAGTCTATATCTTTTGTATTGGGGAATTGAAAGTCCATTGATGTTAAGAGATATTAAGGAATAGTAATTATTACCTCCTGACATTTTTGAAATTATTTTTTATATTTGAGAGGTTATCTTCTTTTGGGTTTGATAAGAGGAGGATTCTATCTTGCTTCTTCTGGGGTGTAGTTTCCCTTCTTGTATTGGTGTTTTCCCCATATTATCCATTGTGGGGGTGGGTTTGTAGAAAGATGTTGTTCAAATTTGGTTTTGTCATGGAATTCCTTGGTTTCTTCATCTATGGTGATTGAGAGTTTTGCTGGGTATAGTAGTTTTGGCTGAAATTTGTGTTCCCTTAGAGTCTGCATGATATCTGCCCCGGATCTTCTAGCTTTCATGGTCTCAGGTGAGAAGTCTGTTGTAATTCTGATAGGTCTTCCTTTATATGTTACTTGGCCTTTTTCTCTTACTGCCTTTAATATTCTTTCTTTGTTTGGTACATTTGGGGTTTTGATCATTATGTGATGGGAGGTATTTATGCTCTGGTCCAGTGTGTTTGGAGTTCTGTAGGCTTCTTGTATATTCCTGGGCATCTCTCTCTAGGTTGGGGAAGTTTTCTTCCATAATTTTGAAGAAGATATTTGCTGGCCCTTTAAATTGTAAATCTTCATTCTCATCTATACCTATAATCCTTAGGTTTGGTCTTGTCTTGTCATTGTGTCCTGTATTTCCTGGATGTTTTGGGTTACAAGCTTTTTGCATTTAGCATTTTCTTTGACTGTTGAATCAATGGTTCCTATGGTATCTTCGGCATCTGAGATTCTTTCTTCTAGCTCTTGTATTCTGTTGTTGATATTTGCATCTATGACGCCAATTTCTTCCCAAGGTTTTCCATGTCCAAAGTTGTCTCCCATTGCGATTTCTTAGTTGTTTCTAATTCTGTTTTTAGATCCTGGATGGATTTGCTCAAATCTTTCACTTGCTTGTTTGTGTTTTCTTGTAATTCTTTAAGAGATTTTTGTGTTTCCTCTTTCATAACTTCTACTTGTTGACCCACATTCTCCTGTATTTCTTTAATGATTTTTGTATTTCCTCCTTATTGGCTTCTATTTTTTATCCATATTCTCCTGAATTTCTTTAAGTGATTTTTTTTTGTTTGCCTTGTAAGGGCTTCTACCTTTTGATTTATTTTCTCCTTTATTTCTTTAAGTGTTTTATCTATGTGTTCAGCTATCAGCATCCTGACTAGTGATTTTAGTTCCAAATCTTGTTTACCTGGTGTGTTGTGGTATGCTGGACTTCTGGTTTACAGCGAACTGCATTCAGATGCTGCCATGCTGCCATGATTTCTGTTAGTTAATTTCCTATGTTGTCTTTTGCCCTATGGTTATCTCTGGCGTTTGTTTGCCTTATTGTCACTGGCTGGTGTTTGAACCTCCCATGAGGCTCGGCCTGCCTGTTGGTTCTCTACTGATGACCAGGCAGCAAAATGGAAATTGTCTCTGCAAGTGCTGAGAGGACCTCAGGGCAGGCAGTTCCCAACCGAGTTGGTGCATGGCCCATGGCCATGTAGATGTCCCACCAAGCCGCTGCTCTGGCCCTGGCAAGTGACATGTGCCTGGTAGATTTCCACCCTAGCAATGTTAGTCCCAGATTAAGTCTGCATACCTGGGCCTCTCTAGTGGTGGCCTGGTGGCAAAAGGGAGACCGACTGCTGCTCCAAGGGCTTGCAGGACCCTCATGGTAGGCTGCTCCCAGCTGCCTTTGTGCACTGCCAGTGGCTAAGGAGATGTCCCGCTGAGCCTCCCCCCTGACCCTGGCTAGTTGTGCGAGCCTAGCAGATTATCACCCAAGTTATGGTAGTCACAGATTAAGTCTGCCTACCTGAGCCTCTCTACCTGTGGCCTGATGGCAAGATGGAGACTGACTGCCTGTACCCCATTTTTGATAGGATTATTTGGTTCTTTGGGGTCTAACTTCTTGAGTTCTTTGTTTATATTGGGTATTAGTCCCCTGTCAGATGTGGGGTGGAGATCTTTTTCCAATTTGTTGTTTGCCGTTTTGTCCTTCTGACAGTGTCCCTTGCCTTAAAGAAACTTTGTAATATTATGAGGCCCCATTTGTCGATACTTGATCTTAGAGCATAAGCTATTGGTGTTCTGTTCAGAAACTTCCCCCCTGTGCCCATGTCCTCCAGGGTCTTCCCCAGATTCTTTTCTATTAGTTTCAGTGTGTCCAGTTTTATGTGGAGGTCATTGATCCACTTGGAGTTGATCTTGGTACAAGGAGATAAATGTGGGTCAATTCACATTCTTCTGCATGTTGACCTCCAGTTGAACCAGCACCATTTGTTGAAAAGGCTATCTTCATTCCACTGGATGGTTGTAGCTCCTTTATCAAAGGAGTTTATTTTATAACCAGTCACTTTGCTGAAGTTGTTTATTAGCTGTAGGAGTTCTCTGGTTGACTTTTTTGGGTCTCTTAAGTATACTATCATATCATCTGCAAATAATGATAGTTTGACTTCTTCCTTTCCAATTTGTTTACCTTTGACACCATAAGTCTGTGTGTTCATTTCTGGGTCTTCAAATCTATTCCATTGATCTACTTGCCTGTCGCTGTACCAATACCATGCAGTTTTTAGCACAATTGCTCTGTAGTACTGCTTAAGGTCAGGGATATTGATTCCCCCAGAAGTCCTTTTATTGTTGAGAATAGTTTTAGCTATCCTGGGTTTTTTGTTACTCCAGACAAATTTGAGAATTGCTCTTTCTAGATCTATGAATAATTGAGTTGGTATTTTGATGGGGATTGCATTGAATCTGTAGATTGCTTTTGGCAAGATGGCCATTTTTACTATATTGATCCTCCCAATCCAAGACCATGAAATATTTTTCCATCTTCTGAGGTCTTCTTTGATTTCCTTCTTCAAAGACTTGAAGTTCCTGTCATATAGATCTTTTACTTTTTTGGTTAGAGTCATGCCAAGATACTTTCTGTTGTTTGTGGCTATTGTGAAGGGTGTTATTTCCCTAACTTCTTTCTCAGCCTGCTTGTCCTTTGAGGACAGGAAGGCTACTGATTTGCTTGAGTTTATTTTATAACCAGTCACTTTGCTGAAGTTGTTTATTAGCTGTAGGAGTTCTCTGGTTGACTTTTTGGGTCTCTTAAGTATACTATCATATCATCTGCAAATAATGATAGTTTGACTTCTTCCTTTCCAATTTGTTTCCCTTTGACTTCCTTATGTTGTCTAATTTCTCTTGCTAGAATTTCAAGTACTATACTGAAAAGTTTTGGAGAGAGAGGGCAGGCTTGTCTAGTCCCTGGTTTTATTGGGATTGCTTCAATTTTCTCTCCATTTATTTTGATGTTGACTACTGGTTTGCTGTATATTGCTCTTATTATGCTTAGGTATGGGCCTTGATTTCCTGTTCTTTCCAGGACTTTTAGTATGCAAGGATGCTAAATTTTCTCAAATGTTTTTTCAGCATCTAATGATATGACCATGTGTTTTTTTTTTCTTTTAGTTTATTTATGTAGTGGATTACATTGATAGATTTCCATATATAGAACCAACCCTTCATCCCTGGGATGAAGCCTACTTAAACAAGTTGAATGATCATTTTGATGTGCTCTTGGATTCAGTTGGCAAGAATTTTAGTTAGTATTTTTGCATTGATATTCATAAGGGAAATTGGCCTATATTTTTCTTTCTTTGTTGGATATTTGTGTGGTTTTAGTATCAGTGTAATTGTGGCTTTGTAGAACAAGTTGGGCAGTGTTCCTCCTGTTTCTATTTTGTGGAATAGTTTGAAGAGTATTGGTGCTAATTCTTCTTTGAAGGTCTGATAGAATTCTGCACAAAAACCATCTGGTCCCGTACTGTTTTTGGTTGGAAGACTTTCTATAATGAATTCTATTTCTCTAGGGGTTATGGGATTGTTTAGCTGATCTAATTGACCCTGATTTAATTTCGGTATTTGGTATCTGTCTAGTAAATTGTCCATTTCCTCCAGATTCTCCAGTTGGGTTGAGTATAAGCTTTGCTAATCGGGTCTGATGATTTTTTGAATTACCCATTTCTGTTGTTATATCTCCGATTTCATTTCTAATTTTGTTAATTTGGATTGTGTCTCTGCCCATTGGTTAGTGAGGCTTAGGATTTATCTATCTTGTTGATTTTCTGAAAGATCTGGCTCCTGGTTTTGTTGATTCTTTTTATGGCTCCCTTTGTTTCTACTTGATTGATTTCAGCCCTGAGTTTGATGATTTCCTGTCTTCTACTCCTCCTGAGTGATTAGCTTCTATCTGTTCCATGGCTTTCAGGTGTGCCATTAAGCTACTAGTGTATGCTCTCTCCAGTTTCTTTTTGGAGGCACTCAGGTCTATGAGTTTTCCTCTTAGCACAGCTTTCATTGTGTTCCATAGATTTGGATAGGTTGTACTTTCATTTTGATTGATTTCTAAAAAGTCTTTGATTTCATTTTTTTTTATTTCTTCCTTGACCAACGTGTCATTGAGTACTGTTCATTTGCCATCTGTATGTGGGTTTTTTGTTGTTTTCGTTGCTATTGAAGACACCTTTTAATCCACAGTGATCAGATTGGAGGCATGGAATTATTTCAATCTTCTTGTATTTGTTGTCATCTGTCTTGTGACCAATCATATGATCGATTTTGGAGAAGGTACAATGCGGTGCTAAGAAAAGGGTATATTCTTTTCCTTTGGGATGAAATGTTCTATATATATCTGTTAAATACAATTGGTCCAAAGTTTCAATTACTTTCACTGTGTCCCTGTTTAGTTTCTGGTTTTCTGATCGGTCCACTGAGGAGAGTGGAGTGTTGAAGTCACCCACAATTATTGTGTTAGGTGTAATGTGTGCTTTAAGCTCTAGTAGAGTTCTTTTACAAATGAGGGTGCCCTCGCATTTGGAGCATAGATGTTCAGTACTGAGAGTTCTTCTTGGTGGATTTTTCTTTTGACCAGCAAGAAGTGACATTCCCTGTCTCTTTTGATGACTTTAGGTTGAAAGTCAATTTATCTGATATTAGAATGGCTACTCCGGCTTGTTTCCTGAGACCATTTGCTTGTAAAATTGTCTTCCAGCCTTTTACTCTAAGGTAGTGTTTGTCTTTGACACTGAGATGCTTTTCCTGTATGCAGCAAAATGTAGGGTCCTTTTAGAGTATCCAGTCTGTTAGTCTATGTCTTTTTATTGGGGAATTTAGTCCATTGATGTTAAGAGATATTAAGTAATAGTAATTATTACTTCCTGGCATCTTTGAAGTTATTTTTTATATTTGAGTGGTTATCTTCTTTTGGGTTTGATGAGAGGAGGTTTCTATCTTGCTTCTTCTGGGGTGTAGTTTCCCTTCTTGTGTTGGTGTTTTTCCCCTATTATCCTTTGTAGGGCTGGATTTGTGAAAAGATATTGTGCAAATTTGATTTTGTCATGGAATACCTTGCTTTCTCCCTCTATGGCTATCAAGAGTTTTTCTGGGTATAGTAGTTTTGGCTGAAATTTGTGTTCTCTTAGAGTCTACATGATATCTGCCCAGGATCTTCTAGATTTCATGGTCTCAGGTGAGAAGTCTGGTATAATTCTGATAGGTCTTCCTTTATATGTTACTTGGCCTTTTTCTCTTACTGCTTTTAATATTCTTTCTTTGTTTAGTACATTTGAAGTTTTGATTATTAAGTGACAGGAGGTATTTCTGTTCTGGAACAGTGGGTTTGGCATTCTGTAGGCATCTTGTATATTCCTAGGCATCTCTCTCTTTAGGTTGGGGAAGTTTTCTTCCATAATTTTGTGGAAGATATTTGCTGGCCCTTTAATGTGTAAATATTCCTTCTCATCTATGCCTATAACCCTTATGTTTGGTCTTCTCATTGTGTCCTGGATTTCCTGGATATTTTGGGTTACAAACTTTTTGTATTTTGCATTGTTTTGACTGTTGAATCAATGGTTTCTATGGTATCTTCGGAATCTGAGATTCTTATATCTCTTGTATTCTATTGTTGATATTTGCAGTTATGGCCCTAATTTCTTCCCAAGGTTTTCTATCTCCAAAGTTGTCTCCCTTTGCGATCTCATAGTTGTTTTTATGTCTCTTTTTAGATCCTGGATAGTTTTGCTCAGATCTTCTGCTTCCTTGTTTGTATTTTCATGTAATTCTTTAAGAGATTTTTGTTTCCTCTTTCATGACTTCTAGTTGTTGACCCATGTTCTCCTGTATTTCTTTAAGTGATTTTTTGTATTTTGTCCTTATTGGCTTCGATTTTTTGATCCATATTCTCCTGAATTTCTTTAAGTGATTTTTTTGTTTGCTTGGTAAAGGCTTCTAACTTTTGATCCATTTTCTCCTGTATTTCTTTAAGAGATTTGTCTATGTGTTCCTCTAATAGCATCCTGACTAGTGATTTTACATCTGAATCTTGTTTTTCTGGTGTGTTGGGGTATATGAGACTTACTGCTGTTGGGGAACTGGGTTCAGATGCTGCCATTTTGCCTTGATTTCTGTTCGTAATGTTCCTACATTTGCCTTTTGCCATCTGGTTATCTCCAGCGTTAGTTGGTCCTGTAGTCACTAGATGGTGCTTGAACCTCCTGTAGGCTCATAGGCTATTTCCCCACCACTGGATTACTGGGATTCCCCTGGCACAGATTGCTGATGTGCTATCCTCCTCTTGGGTGCTGTTGGACCCCTGGTGTATCTTGCTTTAAACAATGTTATATTTGGTTATCTTTGTGGACCTGATGTTGCTTGTCTGCTCTGTTTCTGCTTTCTTAGTCCAGTCAGCAGCAAGGATGACTGTGGCAGCCTCGGGGAGTGCAGGGTCTCCCACAGGGCAGAGAATCCATGCCCGGCTGGAACACAGGAACTGCTGATCTGCTCAGCTCACATTCATAGATCACTGCCTGGAGGCCTGAGTCCCCAGAGATCTTCAGCTTGGGCTATCTCGGGTGCCCGGTTCTTCCTGCTCTGTCCAAGCAGCAGCCAAGATGGCCGCGGTTTCAGGGAGTGCATATGTGTGGAAAGATGTTCTTATGGAAGTGCATTCCATAAGAGTTAAAAGTGATGAGCAATCATTGAAATCCTATTGATTTTTCTATTTGCTGGTACCACTTTGCACACTAATTCCTTAATCTAAAATTGTATTGGTAAAATCCAGCTTCCTTGATTCAGAACTGAGTTTTATTTACTAATTGTTCTGAAATTCATAGCTTCTCTCTAGAAGGCATTCAGTTGTTGTTAAGGATGGCAAAATATGTCTATTTCTAAACCATCAATAGTTCATTACTGAGAGAAAAAAATCTCCATGTGAAGAGTAAAATACACAAACTCATGTTATTTTCAGTAGTGGTGATACAAAAAAACATGTTCCCAAAGTGTAATATTCAAAATCTTTCCCATTTTTCCTTTAACACACAACAGAAAAGGAAGAGCATGAAGATGGATAATGAGAGCACTGTGTCTGTGTTCATCCTCCTGGGGCTCCCTACTCAAGCAGAGGACCAAGACCTATACACCTCCTTGTTCCTGGCCATGTACCGGAAAACTGTGTTGGGGAACCTACTCATCTTCCTGTACATCAGGCTGGACTCTCACCTCCACACCCCCATGTACTTCTTCCTCAGCCACTAGGCACTCACAGACATCTCTTTCTCATCAGTCACAGCTCCAAAGATGCTCATAAATATACTGACACACAGCTAGTCCATCTCATATGCTGGCTCTGTTTTACAAATATACTTTTACATGATTTTTTTTGTGATCTTGACAGCTTTCTTTCTGACCTCTATGGCCTATGACAAGTATGTGGCCATCTACACCCTCTGAACTATACCAACATCATGAGCCAGACCCTCTGTGTTCTTCTATTAGTTATGTTCTGCACCTTATCTACTGCCAATGCCCTTGTGCACACCCTTCTCTTGACTCACCTATCTCACTTTAGAAACAATACCATCCCTCACCATTTCTGTGACCTCTCTGCCTTGCTGAAGCTGTCTAGCTCAGACACCACCATCAATAGATGGTCATCCTTCCTTTAGGTACTCTGGTCATTATCTTACTATTCATATGTATTCTGGTCTCTTATGGCTGCATAGGGGTCACCATTATGAAAATTCCCTCTATCAACAGAATTTGCAAAGCCTTGTCCACATGTGGCTCTCATCTCTGTGTGGTTTCTTTGTACTATGGAGCCATCATTGGACTATATTTTGTCCCCTCATCTGATAACACTAATGACCAAGATGCAATTGTAGCTGTGATGTACACTGTGGTCATACCCATGCTGAATCCCTTTATTTATAGTCTGAGAAATTAGGAAATGAAAGGACTACTGAGAAATATACTCAGCAGAAGACTGTGTTCACAATGATGGGCATGATATTCACTTTTATCATCCCTACATCTTTCACCTCTTCTCTATTCATCTTTTGTTCTGTTGGGGAAATTTAATGTGACTCCCTTTCTTTACTCAGTTTTCTTTGCACAGTTTTGACCTCTGGTAACTAACTTAGTTTAGCATCTTGGGAGTGTTTCCTACAAATATCCTATTAGGCAGGTTTGTAGTTTTTGTACCAAAAATCTTCTTCTTGAAGATGAAAAAATATTTCTTCTCTTAGATTTACAGTTTTATTTTTATATTTTTTATTACCAGATATCAAATCAAAGACATTTATCTTAACATATTAGATAAATATACTCTGATTACTTGGCAGTAAGTCAATGAACATTTAATTTTATTTTTCATGTGTATTTTTTCTGCCCATATGTATGTGCCAGAAAGGAATAGAAAATGGTGTCTGATACCATGAATCAAGGCTTAGAGATATCTGTAAGCTACCATAGGTGTCCTGGGAATCAAACCTTGTTTTCCTGGGAGAGCAGTCAGTGCTTTTATTCACTGAACCATGCTTTCTATCTCTTACAGTTATATTTTAGTTTTTTTAGTTAACACTCAAAATTAGCAGATAATGATGGCATAAGACATGTTGTTTACATGCATGTAGATACCACATAATATCCAAATCATAGAAAGTATGGTAGTTCCCTCAAATATTTAGCATATCTTAGTATGAATTTTTTACTCTAACCTTTGGGGTAATATATAGTATTTATAATCAATACACAGTGAAAGATTTTTAAACACTTATTTTTCCTTACCTAACCATAATTTTTTACCCAGTGACCAAACTATGCCCATTTTCTTTCCAATTTTAATTGTAATCTTATCATTTTTTCTCAAATTTTATTTGTATTAATGTAGTGGTAACCAGAAACTCAATTCATTGTGTTTTTTGCGAAGTGCTTGGCTTTGTTCAAAAACTAAAATGGAACTGTCCTCTGTAAAGTCCCATGTGTAGCATAGAGTTCCAGGAAAGGGAGGGTGAACAGAGACATCACACCTAGTTTCATGATTTTCGCATTAGCCTCCAGGGGGTATTAGGGTTATGTGCAATATTTGCATGCAAAGAAGAAGGCTCTAATTTTCTAAGTTGGTGATGAAGAGTGGCTAGGTAGACATCATCAGGAAGTCTGATAATCTTCAATCTAGTTCAAGCAGGTCTAAATAGCAGTTTAATCAAAATATATTTTATTATGAAAGGAAGAAAGAAATCTCATTGTTTTAATACAGATATGTCATATCCCATGAAGGCATGTTGCTTTGATACCTGAGAATCATTTTCTGCCCAGAGAGACTTAATCTGATTGACAGTGACAACTCAACAAATATTTCTGGTAGCACAGGAAAGTTGAATGGCTAGTTAAATACTATTCAACTAGCACTTAGTGGTACTTAAGCTACTGTCACTATGTGCATGTGTGCAAGTGTGTTAAAATTGGGCTAATTGTTATTTTTAAAACAAGCAATATTTCATATAGTTATTGCATATTTTATTTAGTTATTACACAGCTTTATAAATAATATGCAAACAGGTAAGTAATGTAAACAACACAAAATGTAGATATTTGTGCTCCATTGTACATCAACATGTTTGCATTCATATACCTCTAACATTTTAATAAAAACATTCCACAAAATACACATTAATTGCTAGATTTGGATAGTAGAAAGCTGGCCTTGTTTTTAATGCTCCTTTGGTCTCTCCTCAGTTGTATTATATTACCTTTGAAGCTAACCAGTTTCTTGAATATTTTCAATATTTTCCATTGAGAATATTACTGCATAGAATCAATATTTTCCTGCAAAGATTACTCAACTTAATCTGGTCTAGAGTCTTGTTTTGTTTTTATATGAAAAAAATGTCTATTTTTATTTTTCTTACATTTTCCTTTTTTGTGTACCATTGTCATTGAAAATAATCTCTATATTTTTCTACAATTTTGCAAGGTGACAACTCCCTTATCTTTCCATTCAGTGTGTGGTGGTTTGAATGATATGGCTCTTATAGTTTCATATATTTGAACCCTTAGTCCCTAGTTCGTGGACGTTTTTAGAAAGGATTAGCTGTATGCCTTATTGAAGGAGATCTGTACTGGGGTTCAGTTTTTAGATTTCAAACACCCATATGATTCCCAGTGTTGATATCTCTGTCACTTCCTTGTGAACCAGATATAAAAGCTAGGAATATAACCTCTCAGCTTCTCCAGTTATCCTGTCTTCCTGCCTCCAAGCTGCACTTCATAATGATCATGGAATTTAAATGCCTAAATTTTAAATGCCAAATAAAATCTTTATTTTGTAAGTTGCTTTGGTCCTGATGTTTTTATCATAGAAATAAAAAAGTAACTAAAAAAATATGCTTCCCTGAGCAGTCACATATCCCAGGCAGACGTCCATTCTCCTTCCACGTCTCCCCACCATAATCAGACCTACGGCTCCTGAAACACAAAAACCATGCAGAATCAGAAACATACTGTCTAAATCTACACATCAGAGGACTGACACACCAGAATTATAGAGATTAACCCTGCTACCAATACCTACTTCAGCAGCAACATCCAAGGAACAAAGCCATCCAGATGGTTAAAAGCCCTTCAAAAAACACAATCAACAAAATCCAGGTCAATATGTTAACTTCAGAGCACACAATCTGTACTACTACAGCAAGTCCTAGATATTTTACTATAACCAAAGCACAAGACTAAACATTAAATCCCGTCTTATAAAATGATACATGTATCTAAAGAGGACATGAAAAAATCCTTTAAAGAAATAAAGGAAAATACAATCAACCAGTAGAGGCCTTTAAAGAGGAAACAATTGAATCCCTTAAAATATATGGGAAAATATATTAAACTGGTGAAGGAAACAAATAAAATGGCTCAAAACCTGAAAAGTGATATATTAGCAATAAAAAAAACCAATAAAGAATTCTCAGGAAATCCTGGAAATAGAAAACATAGGGAATTGAACAGGAACAAGAAGTGCAAGCATCACCAACACAATACATAAAATGGAAGAAAAAAATCTCAGGTGTAGAAGATACAATACAAGAAACTACAATAGAAGATACAATACAAGAAACAATACAAGATACGATACATCAATGCAAGAAAATGTGTAATTTAAAAACATTCATAGCAAAAAAAAAATCCAGAAAATCTGGGAATATCCTAATCTAAGACTATACCCAATCTAAGAATAATAGGAATAGAAGAAGGTGAAGAGTCCCAGCTACAAAATCCAGAAAATATTTTCAACAAAATTATAGAAGAAAACTTTCTCAACCAAAAGGAAAACGTGCCTATAACCAAACAAGAAAATTATAGAACATCAACCCAACTGAACCAGAAAAGAAAATGATCTTGCCATATATTATTAGAAACACAAAATCTACAAAACAAATAAAGAATATTAAATGGCAAGGCCAAATAACAATTTCAAAATCAGAATTACACCTGACTTCACAACAGGAACTTTAAAAGCTAGAAGGTCCAGGTAAAATATTTTGTAACCTCTAAAAATCCACAGAGACCAACTTACACTCTATATCCAGCAAAATCCTCAATCTAAAAATCCACAGAGACCAATTTACACTCTATATTCAGCAAAATTCTCAATCATCTTTGTTGGAGAAAACAAGATATTTCAAGACAACTCCAAATTAAAACAATATCTGCTCACAAATTCAGCACTTTGGAAAATAGCAGAAGGAAAACTCCAACCCAAAAAGGAGAACTATGACCAGAAAAACACAGGAAATAAATAATTCCATATCAGCTAAAGTGAGGGAAGTATACACACACACACACACACACACACACACACACACACACCACAAATATTAAAACAATAGGAAATAACAATCACTGGTAATTATTATCTCTTAATATCAATGGATTCAAAGCCCTAATAAAAAGACACAGGTTGATAGAATTGATGTAAAACCAGGATCCATCATACTTCTGCATACAAGAAACACACCTCAGCAATTAAAAAATAGAAAGTGTCTCAGAGTAAAGGGCTGGAAAAAATTTTTTAAGCAAACAGACTCAAGAAACCAGCTAGCAAAATGATTCTAATATCTAATCCAATATACTGTCAAAACAAAATTATTGAAAAGAGACAAGATAGGACACTGTCTACTCATCAAAGGAAAAACCTACCAGGATGTTATCTCAATTCTGAACATAGGTGCCTCGAACACAAAGGAACCCACAATTGTAAAAGAAATATTGCTAAAGCTTAAGTCACACATTCAACCCTACACATTAAAAGCAGGACACTTCAACACCCCATTCTCACTATTTGACAGATCATCTAGACAAAAACTAAACAGAGAAATGATAAAACTAAGAGACATGTTGAATCAAAGTGGTCTAAAATAAATCTATAGAATATTTCACCCAAAATCAGAAGAATATAGCTTCTTTGGCTAGAACTTAGAGTACTATATTGAATAAATAGGGAGAGAGTAGGCAGCCTTGTCTTGTCATTATTTTAGTATGATTGCTTCCAGCTTCTCTCCATATAATGTCAGGTTGGCTATTGATTTGCTGTTTGTTACTTTTATTCTGTTTAGGCATGAGCCTTCAATTCTTGATTACTCTAATACATTTACCATAAAGGGGTGTTGTATTTTATCAGAGTTTGTTTTTTTTCAGCATCTAATGAGATGATCATGTGGGATTTTTTTCATTGAGTTTGTTCATAGAGTGGATTACATTGATAGATTTCTATATATTGAACCATCCTTGCATCCCTGGGATGAAGCATAATTGATCACAGTGAATGATTATTTTGACATATTCTTGGATTTGGTTTGCAATAATTTTATTGAGTACTTTTGTATCTATTCATAAAGGAAAATTGTTCTGAAATTTTCATTAATTGTTGTATTCTTCTGTGGTTTAGGTATCACAATAACTGATTCATAGATTCAATTAGACAGTGTTCCATTTTGTGAGTCTAATAGAATAGAAAGGGGGAAAGAGTTTCGAACACATGTGAACATGGATATTTTTCTTGAAAAGAATACAAATAGCTTATGCACTAAGATTAACAACTGAAAAATGGGACCTCATGAAACTCAAAAATGTCCTTAAGAAAAAAAGGACATTGTTAATATGACAAAACTGCAACATACTGATTGGGAAAGGATCTTTTCCAACCCTACATCCAATAGAAGGCTAATATCCAAAATATACAAAGAATTCAAAAAGTTAGACTCCAGAGTACCAAATAACCTTATTAAAAAGTGAGATACAGAGCTAAACAAAGACCTCTCAACTGATGAATAATAAATGATCAGAATAGCTAACATTAAAAATTCGGGTGAACAGGACATGCTGGCAATGATGTGGAGAAAGAACATACCTCCATAGATGGGGGATTGCAAGCTGGTAAAAAACACTTTGTAAAACATTCTGGCAGTTGATCAGAAAATTGAACATAGTGCTACATGAAGACTCAGCTATACCACTACTGGGCATATATGCAAATGATTCTCCAACATATAGCAAGGATACATGCTCTACTGTGTTCACAGTAGTCTTATTTATAACAGCCAGAAGCTGGAAACAACCCAGATGTCCCTCAACATAAGAATGGATACAGAAAATGTGTTACATTTACACAATGGACTACTACTCAGTTATTAAAAATGAGGACTTTGTAAAATTTTCAGGCAAATAGGTGGACCTAGAAAACATCATCCTCTATGAAGTAACCCAAACCCAAAAGGACATACATGGTATGTGCTTACAATAAGTAGATATTACCCTAAAAGCTCAGAATACCCTTTATAAAATGCACAGATTATTTGTAGCTTAACAAGAAAGACCAAAGTGTGGTTGCTTCTGTTCTTCCTAGAAAGGGGAGGGAAATAAAGGCAAGATCAGGTATGGGAAGAGACAAGAGAGAAGTCTAGAAAGTCAGTAAAATGAATAGAATTATGTAGCAATTGGGGGTTGGGAACAGGGGTAACTGCTAGAATGTCCCAAACACCAGGGAAGTGAAAAGTTCTCAGGACCTAAAGGGGATGACATTGGCCAAAATACCCAATAGAGGGGAAATAAAATGAGAAGGGACCACCTTTACTTGGTCCAGCCTCTACTTTGAGGAATGTGGCTGACCACCCATCTCAAAAAAAATTAACCCAATATTGTTTCTGTCTAAATGAGAGGCAGAAACGAAAAATGGAGCAGAAACTGAAGAAAAAGTCATCCAGATACTGACCCAACTTGGGATCCAGTCCATTTGCATACAACAGACCCTGATGCTATTGCTGGTGCCAAAAAGAGTTCCCAGACAAAAGGCATGTATGGCTGTTCTCTGAGAGGCTCTGCCAGCATCTAAGACAGATGTAGATACTCACAGCCAACCATTGGACTGAGCCTAAGTGGAAGAGTTAGGGAAAGCACTAAAGGAGCTGAACAGGTTTACAACCCCATAGGAAAAACAACAATATCAAGTAACCATACTCCTCAGTTATCCCTGCACTAAATCACCAACCAAAGTGTATATGTGGATGGGCCTATGAATACAATTACACATGTGGCAGAGGATTGCCTTATCTGGCATCAGTGAGAGGGTAGGCCCTTAGTGATGTGAAGGCTTAATGCCAGTGTAGGGGGATGCTAGATAGGTGAGGTAGGAGTGGGTGTGTGGGTGGGGAAAGCACCCTCTCAGAGGCAAATAGGAGGGAGTTTAGGATGGAGAATTTGAGAAAAGATTGGGAAGGACAATATTTGAAAGGTAAATAAATAAAATAATCAAAAGCAGAAAGGAAAAGAAAAAGAATATAAAGTCTTCTCGGCACCTCATGCATCCTTCCCCAATATTGACGATAGAGATGTTCATAAAGAAAGCCTCAACAGGTGCAAGAAAGTTGAAGTAACCTTGTATCTTATCAGACCACTCTGCATTAAAGGTAGACTTCAACAATAGAACACAGAAAATTCTACACACTCATGTAAATTGAACAACTTTCAACTCAAGATCTCTGGTTCAGAGGAAAAATGAGGAAATTATAGACTTTCTAGAATTCAATGAAAATGAAGACACAACACATGCAAATTCATGGAACAAAATGCAAGCAGTACAAAAAATAAAGTTCACAGAACTAAAATCATCCACAAAGAAAGTGGGTATTTCTTATACAAGCAAATTTAAAGTATAATTGAAAGCCCTACAAAAAAAGAACCAGGCGCAAGTAACAGGACTAGATGTCAGGAACTAATCAAAATCAGGGATGAAATTAACCAGCAAGAAAAAAGAAAACAATACAAAGAATCAATAAAACCAACAGTTTGTTCTTTGAGAAAATCAACAAGACAGACAAACCCTTGGCTAATCTTACCAAAAGAAAGAGAAACAGCTTCCAAATGAAAAAAATCAGCATTGAAAAAGGAGAGATAACCACAGACACTCAGGAAATTCAAAGAATCCTACTTCAAAAGCCTGTATTTCACAAAATTGGAAAAACTTAATGAAATGGATGTTTTGTCTAGACAAATACCAATTACCAAAGTTAATTCAAGATCAGATAATCCACACAAACAACCCTATAATCCCAAGAGAAATAAAAACAGTCATTAAAATCTCCCAATAAAATAAAAAACAGAAACAAACAAAAAAAACTGAAAGCCAGATGCTTTTAGAGAAGATTTCTACCTGAATTTCAAAGAAAAGCTACTACCAATACTCCTCAAACTATTTCACAAAATAATTTGTGAACATTGCCAAACATTATATAAAACCATAGTGATGTGGATACGTAAGCCTCACAAAGATTCAACAAGGAAGGTGGACTTTAGATGGATTTCTTTTTTGAACATTAATGCTAAATTAACTTGATAATATGTTCATGAACTGAATCCAGGAAAGCAACAAAAACATCATACATCATGGTCAAGTAGAGTACATCTCAGTGAGGTGGAAATGATACAATATAACAAACTCCATCAACATAATCCACCATAGAAGCAAACTGAAGGAAAATTTATAGAATCATCTCCTTAGATGCTGAAAAGGCCTTTGACAAATTCAAATACTTCACTAAATGTATTCATGAGATTTGGGATACAAGGTATATACCTAAATGGAAACAAAGCAATTTACAGCAACTCAATAACAAAAAATCAAGCTAAATGGAGAGAAACTTAATGCAATTGCATAAAATCCGGGACAAGACAAAGCTGCCCAATCTCTCCCTATTTGATATAGTACCTGAACTTCTAGCCAGAGAAATAACACAACTAAATGAGATCAAGGGTATTCAAGTCTGCAAGCAAAGTGGCAAAATATCAGTATTTGCAATAGATATGATAGAATATATTAGTGACCCCAAAATTCTACCAGACAACTCCTATAGCTGATAAATATCTCCAGCAAATTGACTGATACAAAATGTACTCAAAGAAATCAGCAACTCTCATTTCTATAAATGATAAATGGTTTGAGAAGGACTTAGAAAAACAGCACCCTTTATAATAACTACAAATAATATAGTATATCTTGGTATAACTCCAATAAAGCATGTGAAAGACCTGCTTGACAAGAACTTCAAGCCCCTGAGGCAGGAAATTGACTTCAGAAGATGAAAAGTTCTCCCACAATCATGGATAGGTAGGATTAACATAGTGCAAATGTTCATTTTATGAAAAGCAACCCACAGATTAAATGCAATCCCCATAAAAATTCCAACACAATTTTTTATCAGCCTTGAAAGAGCAATTCTCAACTTTATAGGGAAAAATAAAAATCCCAGAACAGCTAAAATAATCCTGAACAATAAAAGAAATTTGGGAGGAATGGCCATCTCTTTCCTCAGACTGTACTACAAAGCAATAGTGATAAAAATCTATGTGGTCATTATATACAGAATCAGACACATTGATTAATGGAATCAAATCATTGATTTTTGAGAAAGAAGTGAAAATCATACATTTGTAAAAAGAGAACATCTTCAACAAATGGTGCTTGTCTAACTAGATGTCTACATGTAGAATGAAAATAGATCCATATTTATCACCCTGTAAAAAATTCAAGTCCAAGTAGATGGGCATGGTGGCGCACGCCTGTAATCCCAGCACTTGGGAGGCAGAGGCAGGTGGATTTCTGAGTTCGAGGCCAGCCTGGTCTACAGAGTGAGTTCCAGGACAGCCAGGACTACACAGAGAAACCCTGTCTTGAAAAACCAAAAAAAAAAACATAAAGCCAGATACACTAAATCTCATAAGAGAGAAAGGAGGATATACCCTTGAACACATTGGTATAGGAGACATTTCGCTGAACAGAACACCAATGGCTCAGGCTCTAAAATCAACTACTGATAAATGGGACCTCGTGAAATTGCACAGCTTCTCTAAGGCAAAGGCCACTGTCAATAGCAGAAAACAGCAGCCTACAGATTGGGAAAGGATATTCAATAGCCTACATCTGACAGGTCGTAACATAAATTTTATAAAGAATTCATTAAGTTTGACACCAAAAACACATAAATCTCAATTTAAAGAGGGATACATGGATTCTTCCAGTTTCCCTAACTCCCATGCCTCCCCATTCCCTGGGCTCTCAAGTTTCTGGAGGATTAGGCATATCTTCTCTCACTGAGGCAAGACCAGGCAGTCCTTTGCTATAATACCACTTAGTAGGGGGGAAATCATGGGAGGCAGAGGGAGGGAGAACTTGGGTCTGACAGGGGAAGGGTTACCTTACTTGGGATGATATTTTCAAGTTCTATCCATTTTCCTGCAAAAAGGACAATGTGCTCTTTCTTATAGCTGAATAGTATTCCATTGTATAAATGTACCACATTTTCTGTATCCATTTATTATCCATTTTTTGGGATGTCTGAGTCATTTCCATATTCTGACTGTTACAAATAAGGCCACTATGAATATCAAGGAGGATGTGTCCCTCTGGTATGGTGGGACATCTCTTGGGTATATACCCAAAAGTAGTATAGTTGTGTCTTCAGGTAGAACTATTTCCAATTTTCTGAGTAACCACCAGTATTTAGATAGGAAAAAGAAACATGCAAATGACTTTATTTTTTATTTGAAACCCAAATGCTGTCCCTTCTCTTCATCCTCTTCATAAAGTCCTTTCCCCCATCCTGTCTCTACTTCATCTCTTAGGAGGTGGGGGAATCCCCTGGGTATTCCCACACCCTATTACATCAAGTCTCTGCAGGGTTAGCAACATGCTTCTGCACTGAGGACAGACATAGCAACACTGTTGTGGAAAGGATTCCACAGTCAAACAACAGCTTTCAGGACAGTTTCTGCTCTAGTTGTTGGGATTCTGAGCTGCATATCTACTACATATGTGCTGGTGTGCTCCATAAGGCCTGTGTATGTTCTTGGTTATTTCACTGTATACAAGTATAAAATCCTGAAAGAATAAATTTAAAAACTTAAAAATATAAAGCATTCATCAATAATTTTAAAAATAAATGTATTTTTAATTTTATGTATATTAATATATGTGTACTATGTGAATGGAGTCCCTGAGGAGGCCAGAAATGGGCACATTACAGAGGATCCATGTGGGTACTCGAATAACTAGAGCAGGAACTGTCCTGAAAGCTGTTGTTTGACTGTGGAATCCCTTCTGCCTTGTCTGTCCTCAATGGTAAATCATGTTACTAACTTACAGAGACTTGATCCACTAGGGTGTGGGAATACCCAGGGGGTTCTCCACTTTCTCAGAGATGAAAGGGGGACAGGAACTGGGGAAAGACTCTATGAAGGGGGATGAAGATAAGGGACAGCATTTGAGATGTAAATAAAAAATTTAAAAAATAAAATGATTTGCATATTTATTTTTCCTTTCTAAATACTAGTGGTTCCTCAGAAAATTACAGATAGTTCTACCTGAAGATCCAACTATACTACTCTCAGGCATATACCTAAAAGATGCCCCACCATACCAGAGGGACATGTCCTCTTGATATTCATAGTTGCCTTATTTGTAACAGCCAGAAGCTGGAAATGACTCAGACATCCCACAATGGATGAATGGATACAGAAAATGTGGCACATTTACACAATGGAATACTATTCAGCTATTTAGAAGGAGGGCATCATGAGTTTTGCAAGCAAATAGATAGAACTTGAAATTAGCATCCCAAATGAGGTAAGCCCTCCCCTCTCCCACCCAAGCGCCTCCCTCCCTTCCTCCCTCTGCCTCCCATGATTATTTTCTCCCGACTAAGTGGGATTATAGCAAAGGACTGCCTGATATGGCCTCAGTGAGAGAAGACATGCCTAATCTTCCAGAGAGTTGAGGCCCCAGGGAAGGGGAGGCATAGGGATGTGAGAGCATTCTCTCAATGACAAGAGGAGGAGGAATGGGATGACATAGTGTGCTAGGGGTAACCTGGATGGGGGAGGAAGTAGCTGCAGCTTCTGTGCATTTCTGAGTGCAACAGCTCTCTCATGTGTAGAAGACAATATTTCACAACACTGCTACTAATCCTATGACCCTGGCAATATTTCAATAATGCAAGATACTTGTAATATAAATAATGGAAAAATATGTATTCCTATACTACATGAGGATTATTAAGTCTAGAATACCATGTATAACAGATAAATATCAAACCAGAATGCAGCAAAAAGATATGATCATGTGTTTCACATATACACAAACTCTATAATATACTAATGGAAATTATGGCTTGTCTAATGTTCTACCACATCTTTGCAAGAGAGTAGTTTTTTTTTGCTCTGTAGGAATACAGGACCAAGACTTAATTATCTCCAATAGCAATAAGGGATTCACATGTTTCTTTATAAACACCCCAGGAAATGACAGTGTATTCCTACATGAAACAACCTTGTGCCCACTTACATTTGTACTAGTAGTAAAAGAAATGTAGGTGAAAGTGACCAGCCACCTCTGTCACAGTCAATTGGTGCCTTACCTTATTAAAGAATAGGACCATAGTAAAGAAAAATGGGTGGAAATTTGCCATTCATTATTTTTGATAAAAAATAGAAATTTGTCATTTGCCAAGCATAGCCTGAAATATAAAATAATAAGTATTCTCAGGCACCCAAGGGAGCTTTTAATTCACACAGCTTTCAAAAAATATAATTATTTTAGAGATGTTTCAGGTCGCTGAAACTTTACATGTTGTCCTTATAACATTTTGTCCCACAAGCCATTTCCCCCTTGTGATACTTTGATGAAAAAGACAGCCATTGCCTCATATATTTCAGTGATTACTTATAAGTTAGTGGAACTATTGGGGAAGGAGTAGGAAGTACAGACTTGTTGGAGGCCATTATGTAACTGGGAATGGTCTCTAAAGCTTCAACAGCACATACATGTACCATGTCCAATTTCTCTAAAAATGTAAGTAATGCCCAGATTAATGAAATCTTTTGGTAAGAGCTGCCTTGGTTATTGTGTCTCTTCACAGCAATAGAACACAATGAAACACTACTATTAACAGTTTGTACTGGAATGAACCATCAGTTTCATTTGAGCTAATATTAGCTTATAATGATTTTAATGATTTATTAAAGCTTGCTTAATGTTAAATCTTTTATTCTACAGAGTTGTTTTGGGTGTTTTGCTTTCCCTTCCTGTCTGTTTGGATTTGAAAAAATGCATAGCAATATTTTTGCACAGTTACAGTATTATATACAAAATATTTTCTACTCTAAAATCCATTTTGCTCAAACTATTCATGTCTCCTTCCCTCTATAGTAAAGCATTAGAAACAAATGGTCACATTATCAGCTTTATTATTTTTCAGTTTCATGGATGTCATGCAGAAAAACCTACAATATTTTCAAACTGGCTTCTATTAATCTATTGTAATTCTGTTTTTTCAGTCTACTTTTAATGATGATTCTTAAATGCTTTATGCTCCCTCTAGCCCACCACCCATAGAAGTAGTAAGAAAGAAAGGATACAGAGGAAGTATACTTATTTAGAAATGTTTTTGGAGCAAATTCCATCTGCATTCTTAGGAAATCAGCAGTTCAGTACATGGGTCAGCTGCTGCAGCTCAATACAATAACAAACACTTCCCATATATACCAGCAATCCAGATCAGTGCTATTAGGATAGCAACAGCAGTGGCACAACCTATCAGGAAGAGCTAGGCCTTAGTCAAATCAGCAAGAGAAAGGAAGAGGAATTTGGATCACCAGAAAGGCCAGGAGAAGTTCTCAGCTGTGCCTCTCTCAATAAAGTGAAGATCAGTGAAGACAGAAGACCAAGTGCTGTACTGCTATCTCTATATGTAAGCCTAGCCCAGCCTCCTTCCCTGTCCATCCAGTCCTATTTATACTCCCTCCAAAGGTCACATGTTTCCATGGGTCTTATTTCACCAGGGTTCTTTCTTCAGCATGTGAGTCTGTCTCAGATGACATCACTCTGACAATTGGCTGGAGTCCAAAGAAGTTCCAAGAAGATAGATGCAGCATACCACTAGATATTTTTGGTGCAGTTCTCACTATGGAGTCCTGACAAAATGAGCTCAACTATGAAATGCAAAGTGAATAAATATATCTGTGTCATTAGTGAAGTGTCCTTCACCACATGTCCTTTCATATACTTATTTAGCAGAACACCCTTTTCCCTGTGTCTGCTTCAGCAAAATGTTCCTTCACTTGTGTGCTTTAGCAAAACATTCTGCTACTTGTGTCTGCTTCAGGAAAACACTCCTTCACATGTTTGCCCCAGCAAAACACCATCCAACACTTTCCAAAGAACCCTTAAGTTTCTACTTCAATCTAGTTGGCAAAAAAATTAGCAGGTGGTGGTTAAACTAAGTATACATATACTCTACAGTCCACATCTCTCTGAATGTTCAGTTGACAGGATATCCTGCTTGTACAGGCTAAATATAAATAGAGAAATGTTTGTAGAGAATTCTTTGCTTAAAGAATGAAATCAACCACTATGTCTTAGTTACTTTTCTATTGCTTTGATTATAACACCACAACCACAACCAAGGCAACTTAGAAAACAAAGAGTTTATTTGGGGCTTATAGTTTCAGACATGTCAACTTTACAACAATCATAGTGGGGAGCATAGAGGCACCAGGCATGGCACTGAAGCAGCAGCTGAGAACTTGTATACATGATTCACATGGAAGATATAAACAAAGCAAAGAAACTCTGGAAATGGTGAAGCCTCTTGAAATCACAATTTCTATCCCCAGTGACAGACCTCCTTCAAGGAGGCCATAACTCCTAAACCTTCCTAAACAGTTACAGTAACTAGTGATCTAATATTCAAATATATGAGCCTCTAGGAGCAATTCCAATTGAAACCACCACAGCCTGAAAGCAAACATAAGAGAGTTTTCATCTTGAAGTGGAGTTTGAAAATATAGTTTTTTCTCAATGGTACACAACAAAAGGAATATGTAAGAAAGTAAATATAGACATCTATTTTATAAAAAAAAAATCTCTAGACCAGGTAAGTTCAAACACTGCTAAACTGTTGAAACTCTAGGGTAAATATTGACAATAGACAGGAATCTGGTTAGCTTCAAGAGAAAATATGATAAAACTGAGAAAAGAATAAAAGAGCATCAACAATACTGCCAGTTTTCTACTATCAAAGTATAGAGATTAATGAGAACTTACTTAAATATTATTATTAAAATTTTTATAAGTATACGGATGCAAGCACATCAATGTATAACACATATATCTAAACTGTGTGAAGCTTATATCACTTGCCTCATTCCATATTATTTCTACAGCTGTGTAATAAGTAAATAAAATATCCAATATGTATATAAAATATTGCTTCTTTTAAAAATAATAGAATTTTAACATACTTGCACACATGGGGACACTCACAGTAGCTGAAGTTCTGCTAACTGCTAGCTTAGCAGCATTTAAATAGCCCTTAAATTCTTCTGTTCTACTTTACTGACATATCTGTCTTACCATCAACTACTATCAACTGAATTAAGTCCCTCTGCTTTGGAAGAGGTTGATACTCAAGGACAGAAGGGAAAATTTCTTCACTTAATGTGAATTTTTGGTAGCTGAGCAAGTAGAAGCCTTTCTTGTTATCATAAAATATATTCGGATCTAAATGCTCTGAAGACCTGCTTGAAGTTGGTTCAAAGGTTTCAAAATTCCTGGTATCTACCTAGCTATTCTTCATCACCCACTCAGAAAAGCAGAGCCGCCTTCTTAGCATGGAAAAACTATCTATAACCAGATCACCCCCTGCAGGCTCATGTAACAGTCCTGCCACTAGATATGATGCCTCGGCTTATTCCCCTTTACAGGACCTTCAAGTCCCACACAGGGATTGTCCTTATCCTTGTTCTTATCTTTCACAGAGAACACTTTCATTTTAGTTAGTCACTGGGGCCATGCACTTATCAAAAATTACAATGAGTTGAGTACTGGATTACCACCACACTAATACAAGTAATAAAAATTTAAGGAAAATGGGTAAGATTACAAATGAAACAGGTAAGAAATATAGGCATGCATTGGTCAATAGGTATCAAATTATGAATAAGTAGGAAGAGTAAGAGTTTTCATATCATTCATTCTTCAGTGATTATAAATACTATACATTATCCCAAAGGCAAAAATAAATAATTTCATGCTAAGACACAGTGGTTATCAGAATAAGTTACTATACTTTTTTATTATTATGAACTATTTATATGTATAAAAGCATCATGTTATATTCTATAAATGTCTACCACATTTGAATGTTGACTACAAAAAGTCAAGGGACAGAAAAGATGGTTATGTGATTAAGAGTACTAACTGCTCTCCCAAGAGACCAAGGTTTGATTTCCTACACCTGAATGGTGGCTTACAGCCATCTCTGTGCCATGCCCCAGAGAATGAGACATTTTGCAGGCACTGGGAATACACATGCCACACAGACGTATATGTGAACAAAATGCCAATACACACACACACACATACACACACACACACACACACACACACACACACACACACATGCTCATAGAGACACCTTCAAAAATAAGACTCAATTGTAAGATTAAACAAAAGTAACCTAAAAGAAAATATAACTTCATCATCTTCAGAGAAGAAAAGTATGTATTGTATGAAAGTTAAAAACCTGTACAATAAAATGACTTATAGTAATGACTATATAAACAATTAAACTGTGTGAAAAATCATAGAAAAACATGTACAATATTTGTGAGAAACTTTCACAAGATGAGAAGATACTGAATGCCAGCAAGAAAGTTAAATAGAGAGGAAAACTGTGCCAGGAGAAGTGAGGGAAAGAAAGAGAGCCATATGAAGATTCCCTGGCAGAGAACACAGTATGGGTGAGAGAAGGGGAGAAAGAAGTAGGGATACTAAGTCAGATGGACTATGTCCATCATTGTGAACACAGTCTCCTGCTGAGGATATTTCTTAGTGCTCCTTTCATATCCCGATTCCTCAGACTATAAATAAAGGGATTCAGCATAGGGGTGACCATGGTGTACATCACAGCCACAATGACATCCTTGTTATTAGTGTTATTAGATGAAGGGACAAAATAGAGTGCAATTATGGCTCCATAGTACAGAGAAACAACAGAGAGGTGAGAACCACATGTGGACAAGGCTTTGCAGATTCCCTTGATGGAGGGAGTTCTCAGAATGGTGACACCTATGCGCACATAAGAGACCAGGATACATATGAATGGTGGGATAGTAACCATAGTACCTAAAGTAAGGATGAGCAACTCATTGATGGTGGTGTCTGAGCTGGACAGCTTCAGCATGGCAGAGAGGTCACAAAAGTAGTGTGGGATGGTATTGTTTCTAAAGTAAGATAGTCGAGCTAACAGAAGAGTGTGCACAAGGGCATTGGCTGAAGATAAGGCCCAGGACACAACTACTAGAAAAAGACAGAGTGTCTGACTCATGATGGTGGTATAGTGCAGAGGATGGCAGATGGCCACATATCTGTCATAGGCCATGGAGGTCAGAAGAAAGCTATCAAGATCAGCAAAAACTATATAAAAATACATCTGTGAAACACACCCAGAATATGAAATGGACTGACTGTGTGTCAGCATATTCACAAGCATCTTTGGAGCTGTGACTGATGAGAAAGAGATGTCTGTGAAGGCCAAATGGCTGAGGAAGAAGTACATAGGAGTGTGGAGGTGAGAGTCCAACCTGATGAGCAGAATGATGAGCAGGTTTCCTAGCACAGTTGTCAGGTACATAGTCAGGAACAGGGCAGAGTACAGGTCTTGGTTCTCTACCCGAATGGGTAGCCCCAGGAGGATGAACTCAGACACACTGCTCTCATTATCTCTTCCCATGCTTTTTCTCTTCTGTTGTGAATGAAAGAAGAAATGGAAAAGAAAGAGAAATGATTTTGACTATTACATTGTGGAAACATTTTGTGAATCACCAGTACTGAGTATTACATTAGGTTAAACTACTTAGTACATTTTTTTCTGTTAATATGGAGATATTTTTGACACAGTAGGGGTAGTGTTGGGTTGTTTGGAATATGTTAAAATGTGCCCACCTTGAAGGGAAAGGGTGAAACATCAGAACAATTATCAAATCAGACCTAGTTCCTCCTCAGGTTGCCTTGATTTCACCAAGAGAATTTTTGATTCAAGAAATAGTATAGAAATTGGTACCAGCAAAAAGAAGAAACACCAAGATTTCAATGACTCTTCATCTCACTTAAACTTTCTTGAAACCACTTCACTAATGACTTTTTCCCCATGAATTAAATCCAGATAGTGGAACCGAAGGAGTTTCTTTGGTCTGTAAAAGAATTGACTGAGGAATTAATGGAAGCAACATGGGCAGATGGTCAAAGCACCTGGCCAGGAATAGAATAGAGTACACCCTTTTGTCCTCTGCCCAAATGGGGACCCCCAGGAAGACGGGTCAGCAATATACAGACCAATGATAGATTGCAAAGTGCTATGAGTTCTTCCCACAATAACAAAGTCTCAGTCGATGTGCTCACTTTTTCCTCACTTTTCCTAAGTTAGATAAACTGACTCTGATTCCATATTAACATCTTCACCATAAGTATCTCAAACAAGTTAAAATATCTACTGAAAATACTTGACTTTCCCACCACTCCTTAGATTAGCCAAATTCCTTGTGTTTTTATAACTAAAGCAAATGTCACCTGATTTATTCTTAACCTGGGTTTTTAAGCCAAAGGAAGATAATTTGAATGTGTTTCCTACCTATTTTCTCTGTAGCTCAACTGGTCATCCTTTCTTTTTTACTTAATCATTCGCTATCATTGTGATCAATCACTAAACAATAGTAAAAAGAATGTGATAAAATTAGAATTGATATCCTAATAGCTGAGATATCTCTGTGATAGGGTCTATTGGAAGACGTTTTTAGTGGCCAGTTGTCTATGTGACTAGCAGATGTCTATTTCCCTCTTTATACTTTCTGAGCTTTAATTACAGTTTCCCGCAACTTGACTAATGATAGTCAAGATCATCATTAAAATGCCAATACATGATTCATCTCACTCTGTAAAAATATAAGTTAATGTGACATTCTCTGAAATAAATTAAAATTCAATTTTACTTATTTCTGTGTTAGTAGTAATAAATTTATCACAATGAAATGTTAATTATCTTATGCTGATAGATTCATTCTAATATTTTGTTATTTTGAATAATATTGCAATAAGCAATATTTCCTTGTTATTTGATACAACATATATAATATATTCAGAAATGAATTTAGAGAAATAGACATCCATAGTTTTGAGAAAATATCAGGCCACAAGAGGCAAAGTGTATGAAGAAACTGATATATGTTAATGGAAGAACATACATAGAAAGATTTTAAAAATGGATTACTAGTTAAGAGTTTAGAAGGAGAATTTGGAAGAAAAATTTGCAGAGTGCTAGGAGCTTTGATAAGCAAAGAAAAGCTATGGTAATGGTCAATCACAGAAACGTAAAAATTGGAGAAAATATGAGGAGCAGGAGATATATAATGTATAATTGACTATGTTGGAAAAGTTTCCATATGTTCAAGGAACAGTAACACACAAGAAAAATAAAGTAGCAAAAAATAGGAAATTGCGTAGTGGCTGCCATGTAGAAAGCAGCTTGTAGAAACTATTTATACTACCCAGAATGTGAAGATTGGGGCTTATTGTAGCAAAGGTCAGAGATATTTGGGAAGAAGTATGAAGAAAACAAAATAAAAATTGTGTGTTGAAGTTAAAAGTAATAGATAAAGATGATTTTCCTGCTCTCTTTAAAAATGGATAAATCTTAAAAAATGTATCCTATGAAGAGGACTTGGAGGGAAGGAGTGCCCTTTCATCTCAAAGTTTGGGCAGGGTTTCAGTACAAGGTAAGTTGCAGTATAAAGAACTGTCTGCCATTTAATGGTGTGATCCTTGCAATTTGAAATATGTGCTGACCAGAGAGATGGACAATGAAAAAGACAGACAGAAACAGAGAGCAACAGAGATACAGAGACAGAGAGACAAAGAGGGAATCCCAAACATATGTAGTGAGGATGAGTGTACATTCTATGCCTTATCAAAGAGGCTATCATGCATAATAAATACAAATACCTTTATTCAAAAAGCATGGGAAGCTCTCTCATATCACTCCAAAAGGAGCAAAACATTATGAAATAACTGGATCCTCTCAAATGGTCATACATCCATTGCAACAATCAGAAGAGCAATTAGTTAGGAATCAGACATAATAAATACATGAACATACACACATTGTCCACATTGCAGGGAAGTCTTTGTAAGCCCTAATTTGAAAACCACGTAGATAACCTATGGTGTAATCTCTGTCCCCAGATCCAAATTAGAGGCATATAGGATAAAGTTGCATCATTGTCAATGACTCCCATAGGGAAAGAAACTTTTTTGAAACAGGCAGAAGTGTCCCTTCACTCTTGAGTAATAATGGTAGAAGCCATAACAAGATCCCCTATCATTTCATCCTGTTTAACATATGTCCCCTGCAATTACTTGAATTTAACAACAAAATATACTCATACACAGACAAGAAAAGAGTTGAAAACATACTTTAACATAATTTGAGGGATAATAACTTAAAATAGGCTTATTACCAGAGTCAGAGATGCTCCATAATAGGGAAATACTTCTGGAAATATCTGTGGAGCTCTCCCACTGCACATCAAGATATTGAAAATTTACTCTTGCATGTGTTTTCCATTAGTTGAAAATCTTAGCCACTTCTAACAATGAAACAGAGTTGTATGATTTACCATTGAGAATATTAATTTCTCATAGTTGTGTATTATAGTATTAGATGTAAACCCAATGATATTTGCACTGGTACAAGTAAGGATACATTAATGTCTGTAGCAACCTTGCTCATAAAAGCAGAAAAAGTTCAACAACAAATAAATTGCTTTTTACAAAGAAACAAATTTGATACTTAGTGTGATGAACAATCCAGCTGAGTAATATGAAAAATGGATAAAAAGAAAGCTAAGGATGAAGGCATTTTAAGTCACTTCAACAGTGTGGTGAAACATAAATACAAAAATAAAACCAAATAAAAATACTTCTACTTGATGCATATAATAATGAATGTTAAAGAAAATGATTGAGATAATTCCCTAATCAAATTAGATTACTCTTCCTCTTAGAATAGAGACTACAAAGGCTCCCGCTACCCTGCATTCCCCCAAATGAGGCCATAGCAAGCATACAGTAGTCTGTAGTCAGTAAGATACTGATAGGTTTGTACCATCAGAAGGCAAAAGAGAAAATCATTGTGTCAACCTTTTGATTTTTAACTTCTAGCTTCCTGAACATTGGGAAAATATATTCCCATTAAGCCACTCTGTGGCATATTGTTATGAAAGTGCATGAAAATTAAATAATGAAAATCCCTGTTTATAAAGAAAGACGATGACCAGAGATTTGCTGCTCTAGTAGAGTCCTCTCTAACTGGGAGAAGCCCAGATAGGATGCCTGCCTGCAAAACTGTCCCACCCTTGATCTCTGCCCATCATATTCCAGTCCTCTACCCTCCTACTCTCCATACCCCAGTGCCCAATGAGACAGAGATTCCCTCCTGTAATGGACACCAGTCTGATGAAGAGATTCCCTGCTCTACTAGAGACCAAATGAACTGGGAAAATCCCAGGTAGGCTACCTTTTCTAGAGGTTTCCTATTATTTCACTATTTTAATGCCCTCAATCATATCCCCAGATCCTTGTCCTCCTACATGCTGTGGTCCCACCCCTGAAAGGAGCATAGAATCCTTGATCTAGTGTCTATCTGGCAGCCTGGGAGAAATCGAAGTAGGATGCCTGTCTGACACACTCTACCACTCTTGTTCTCTGTCTATGCTCTCCTTAGTTATCTACCCTTCTAGTTGCCATACTCCAGGCCCCAACTGGGCAAAGTCCAGAGTCTAGCCTAGGGAAGAGACTCCCATGTTTACTAGAGCCTTTGCAGACTTAACGATGCCCAGGTAGTCTCCATGCATACCTGACTTTCCTCCATCTCATTATTTCAACTTCCCCCCACCACAAATCATGTGCCTCTGTCATGTGCCCTTCTAGTTGCCATGTCTCAGCCACTTACTGGGGCAAAGACTACCTGCTGTGTCAAAAGCGAAGCAGATTAGATAACCAGGTATGATGCTTGCTGAACAAACTTCTCCTCATTTTCAGTATCGTGGCATCCCCCAACCCTATCACCATTCCTAGACCTTTATACTTGCCTTTAACTGCCTCCAACTGGGGTGTATACTCCCTTCTCTATGAGAGACCAGGCAGAATTTTAGAATCCCAGGCCACACAGACCAGAAACAGAGAGAAATCAGAAATCAAGGTACAAAACATTCATCCAAAAAGGACAAACTTAGAAATCAGAACAAAGATTTTTAATTACCACAAACCCAGATATCTGGAAGCCAATGTAAAAAATCCAAGAAACAATTGCCAATGCATATGGTTGTCAGGTGCTACATGGTTGGAGAGGTTGCTACCCAGCATAGGTTCAGCTGTGGGAACACTGTCAACCTCAACAATGTGTCTCTGGCTTTCTAGTATACAGATGGTTTTACTGTTTCAGATATGCTTGTGATTTTGCATTTTTCTATATCACATTTGTCCTCAAATATTTTTTTATTTTCTATATTCTTTGTTTACATTCCAAATAATTTTCCTTTCCTAATTTCCCCCCTCCCCCTAAGTCCCATAAGTTCTCTTCCTTCCACCAGTTTCCCAATCAAAACCCTCCCTCTCTTTTGTCCTGGCAATCCCCTACAATGCTGCATCAAGCCTTTCCAGGACTCAGACTCTCCTTCTTTCTTCTTGGGAATGATTTGATATGTAGGTTGTGATTTGGGTATTCTGAGCTTCTGGGATAATATCCACTTATCACTGACTGCATTCCATGTGTATTCTTTTGTGAATGAGTTACCTCACTTAGGATGATACTTTCCAGTTCTAACCATTTGCCTAAAAATTTCATGAATTCATTGATTTTAATTGCTGAGTAGTATTCCATTATGTAAATATACCACATTTTCTGTATCCATTCCTCCATTGAGGGACATCTGGGTTCTTTCCAGCTTCTAGCTATTATAAATAAGACTTCTATGAACATAGTGGAGCATATTTCGTTATTGCATGCCAGGGAAAACTCTGGGTATATGCCCAGGAGTGGTACAGCAGGGTCCTTCAGAAGTATCATGCCCAGTTTTCTGAGTAACTGCCAGACTGATTTCCAGGGTGGTTGTAATCCCACCAGCAGTGGAGGAGTGTTCCTCTTTCTCCACATCCTTGCCAACACCTGCTGTCTCCTGAGATTTTAATCTTTGCCATTCTGACTGGTGTGAGATAAAATCTCAGGGTTGTTTTGATTTGCATTTCCCTAATGACTAATAATGCTGAACATTTCTTAAGGTTCTTCCCAGCAATGTGAAGCTCTCCAGGTGAAAATTCTTTGTTTATCTCTGTACCCCACTATGAATAGGGTTATTTGGTTTTCTGAGGTCTAACTTCTTGAATTCTTTGTATATATTGGATATTAGCCCTCTGTCAGATGTAGGGTTAGTGAAGATCTGTTCCCAATTTGTTGGTTTTGTCCTTTTGACAGTGTCCTTTGTCTTATAGAAACTTTGTAATTTTCTGAGGTCCTATATGTCAATTCTAGATCTTAGAGCATAAGCTATTGGTGTTCTGTTCAGGAACTTTTCCCCTGTGCTCACGTCCTCAAGGGTCTTCCCCAGTTTCTTTTCTATTAGTTTCAGTGTGTCTGGTTTTATGTGGAGGTTCTTGATCCACTTGAAGTTGAGCTTAGTGCAAGGAGATAAGAATGGATCAATTAACATTCTTCTGCTTGCTGACCTCCAATTGAATCAGCACCATTTGTTGAAAATGCTTTTTTTACATTGGATGGTTTCAGCTCCTTTGCCGAAGATCAAGTGAAAATCGGTGTGTGGGTTCATTTCTGGGTCTTCAATCCTATTCCATTGATCCACCTGCCTGTCACTGTATCAATACCATGCAGTTCTTAATTATTATTGCTCTGTGGAATTGCTTGAGTTCCAGGATACCGATTCTGCCAAAAGTTCTTTTACTGTTGAGAATAGTTTTAGCTATCCTGGTTTTATTTTGTTATTCCCGATAAATTTGAGAATTGCTCCTTCTAACTATGAAGAACTGAGTTGGGATTTTGATGGGGATTGCATTAAATCTGTATATTGCTTTTGGCAAGATGGCCATTTTAACTATATTAATCCCGGCAATCCACGAGCATGGAAGATTTTTCCATTTTCTGAGGCCTTCTTCAATTTCCTTCTTCAGAGACCTGAAGTTCTTGTCATACAGATCTTTCAATTGTTTGGTTAGAGTCACACTCAAGATACTTTACATTGTTTGTGTAAAGGCAGAGAGCCTTATTGGGGTGCCATGCTGCCTGACAGGAACTTGACATTGGCCAAGGACAAGGGCTTCAAGCAGGAATCTGACATTAGGGCATAATAGGGAAGTAGGTTAAGGCAGGAATTTTTATTTTAGGGTGGAAATGAGATAAACAGCTTCAGGCAAGGTTCTGGACTTGAACAAGGAAGAAGGCTCAAGTATTTTGGTCATCCTTAGACACCCTTGGACAATTTTGTGTTTACTGTCTTGCTTGTTCCTCATTGTACGAGTTTTGACCTTAATTCCTACATTTAATTAAACTGGTATAAAGGGGGATTGAAAATTATTAAACCGGCCATTCAGTCTCAGAATTGACTGGGGCCATGCTGCAGTTTTGTCTAATTGTCTCTTTCTTTTCAATCCTCACTCCTGTGTTGGAGAACCTGTTGACTGACTGAGCGGGCACCTCAAAGTTGGGCTCCAGAAAGTGGGGTACAGTGATGCATACTGCTGGTAAAGGAAGTGCGTGCAGAGGAAAAGTGGGTGGTAAACCTTGTAGAAGGACAAGTTGAAGGTAAAGTGTGTTTTGTGTATGTGTTTAGAATTATGCTAAAGGTTAGAGAAGGAAGGTAATTCTCATAGGTTCTTTTAGTCTTTGGACTCTGCCTAGAGATACTTTACACCCTAGACATGATAAAATGGGCTAGAGAAAAGCAGTCCTTCCCCACTGTCTGGGAAGCTTTGGCAAAAGAGAAGGAAAATGAACTTAAGCTTAGAACTCTACTAGGGACAGCAGGAGATCTGGAGACATCCTGCCTCCTCTGGCTCCTACTGGAGGAATGTTTGATTCTGGATCCCTTAGGTAGGATATCTGGGTCCCTTCAGAACCTCTAATTCTCTTCCCTCTTTTTCTATTGTCTGTCGTTGGTGGGCCAATTTGTCCATGTCTCTCAAAACTGACTGTTTTATGTTAAGTCCGTGTTTTCATTTTGTGGTTTGATTGAATGGTTGTTCCATGTTTCATGTTCAAAAGAAAAAAATGGTTAAAACTTTATGTGCTGTTTGTTTACCCTTTGATTTAGTTTTAACTAATTTTATAAAAATAGAAAAATAAATAAAAACTCTCAATTAGCCCTTGGAGTCCGGCACCTTTATTTAGGAGTCTAGCACAGCTGAGAAGCTCTGACAGGAACTTCTCTGTACAAGCAGATCTTAAAGGGGCCAGAAGCTTCTCAGCTTCTATGGTAAGGGAGCTGGTAGCTCTTTTTCCTACAAAAATCTCTCTGATTGTGATTATTGGGTTCAGCAGGTAACAAGGAGCTTGAAATTACTTTTAGAAAATGTATTGGCCAAATTTATAAGATGTGTGTAGCTGATTTATATTATTTCTGATTGGTTTTAAATGTATAAATATTTTCTGTTTGTCTTGGTTATTGAGTATAGGTTTATTAGTTATTGGGTATGATTAAAAAAGTGTAATGATGTTAAAGAAAGTTAGCTTAACTGGTAACTCGGGGTTGGAGTAATTTTAAAAAACACATGGCATGAACCAGCCCAGGAAATCAGGTCTCAAAAGATGCTTCTAAATTGAGATAATATTTTGTGTAATTCTTATCCTAGAAATGAGACTTGTAAAAGATAGGATTTAAGGCAGTGTCTCTTTGAGGTATTAGAGGCTGCACTGTCATGTGTCTATGCGTAAAAACTGGCTGTCAAACTTTGTAATGTTAAGGTAATGCTTTTGGTATTGATTTTAAAGAAAATGTATTGTTTAAAATTGGGTTTTGTTTTCCAAAGTTGTGGCTATTCTCTAGTATTGCAAAAGAAACTTAACACTTAAGGCTGAACTGCTAGTGTTCCATCGACTGTAGTTTGCAGTTTAATCACAAGCTCATAATTATTAACTCACCAATATTTTGTAATTAGGATGATTCCGACAGTGATAAAAGTTAAAAACAGCTGTGGCCGGTATGGGCCTGCTGCCACTTTTGCACAAGCATTATTGCATACAGTGGCAGAAACAAAATTTAACCCCTTAAGATTGGAAAGGAGATCTTAGTGGGAATTTATTTGGTATCAAACAGGCTCCTGATGAACTGTTTCAGGAATGTATGGATAGACTTAAAAAACAGCTAGTAGAATTTTCAATTGAGACCCTCAAGCAGGGGTTTCTTTTGATATGCAATTGGATTATGAGAATGCTAATGTAGTCTGCCACACATCCATCCAGTCATACAAAGCAAAGACAGACTTTGTACAGAAAATGGATCCTTGTACAATCGGGGTCTGGCTATGACTGTTGCCTTGCAGGGGTCTAGAGTACAAGTAATGCTTTCATAGTGCTGAGTTGATAAGGAATGATTTAAGTATGGGGCATAAACAATTTTAGGAAAGATTGTCTAAAAAATTAAAGACATAGACAGGTAGTAGAATTGCTCCCCTGGAATCTGTCCTCACTGTAGGGTCATCTTTGGGCCTGGCCTCAGGCAACAGTCTCAGATAAAGAAATATTTACATTTGAAGTTGCAAAACTCAGAGCAGCTTCAGAGGTTTTCATGACCTTCCTTGTTTAGGGACATTTTTATTTTGGGGGGTGGGGGGTCCTCTCCTCAACTTCAGCAAATTCCTCTTAGGCCAAAGCAGCATTATTGCAGATCTATCAAGGTATTATTCAAAATAAAGTTCAAATTTAAGATTTATGAAAGGTTAATGAGGCTATGGAACTTATGAAGGCATTAAAATCTGGCCTGCCTACATCATAGCATTACTATGGATTTGGAGAATTGTTTTTATATTCCTTTGCATCCTGAAGATGGTAAAAAGTTTGTGAAGTCTTATCATTGGAAAGTTTTGCCTCATGGAATGGCTAATAGTCTCACCTTATGTGAGAAGAAAATCTTTTGTCTCTGCTTCAATACAAGGAGCTAGGACTTTGAATCTTTCAGTATATATTATTCATGGAGTTTCATTATAGGACTTTGCTCTTACAATGGGCTTTAAAATTTGGGGGAGTAGTAGTTGCTTCAGAAAAGACTCAAAGGCAATATTATTTTCAACATTTGGGATATCAGTTATATACTAAACGAATTGTAGCACAGAAACTTCAAATAAGAAAAGATAATTTACTTAATTTGAGTTATTTTCAAAAGTTATTAGGAGATATTAATTGGGTAAGACCTCATCTTAAGCTTACTACAGGGGAACTTAAGCTTCTGTTTGATAACCTCAAGAGGGATGCAAATCCTAATTCCCCTAGACAATTAGCTGGGGGACAAATAGCTTTGCAGAATATAGCGGAAGCTATTAACCAACAACAGATACATTATATAGATTTTGATAAGTCATTGGCTGCTTGCATTCTCGCTACAACTCACACACCAACAGCAGTCCTTTGGAAGAAGGGAGCACTAATATGGATGCATCTTTCTTTGTCTCCAAAGAAAGCTTTAACACCTTATTATGAAGCTGTTGCTGTGTTAATACAGAATTAGAGGATAGAATCGCAAAAATATTTTGGGAAAGAACCTGATGAAATATTTATTCCTTATTTCAAACAACAACTAAATTGGTTATTGTAAAATACTGGCATTTGGCCTATTGCATGTGCAAATTTTCTAGGCAAAATTGATAATTATTATCCAAAAGACAAATTGTACAATTTGCCTCTATGCATGCTTTTGTATTCCCTGTGAATTTACACATGCAACCCATAGATAATGCGCTCACTGTATTTACAGATGGCTCATCTAATGGGAAGACTGCATATATGATTGAATCACAGGTCTATTCTCTTGAGTTTGCCCCTGCTTCAGCACAAACAATTGAACTACATTCTGTAGCTGCTGTTTTTGAAATACTGAAAAACCAAGCTTTTAATTTGTATAATGATAGTTAATATATATCTCATAGCTTGCAATTACTCGAAACTGTTCCTTTTTTAGATACTGCTAATTCTCAAATTTTGCAATTATTCATACAAATTCAACTCAGTTTAAGAGCACGTACAGTTTTCTATTTTGTAGGCCACTTAAGAGCTCATATTGTATTGCCAGGACCCCTTAGTCAGAGAAATGCCACAGCAGATTTATATACCAGGAAGGTTATATGTCTTACACAGGAACAATTAGCCAAACCATCTCATTCTTTACATCATCAAAATAGGAATAGCTTGAGACAGCAATTGTGTATTCCTAGAGAATATGCACATCAAATTGTAAAGACTTGCCCCGAATATCCTCAGTTTCTCCCTGTACCTAACCAATTATGGCAAATGGATGTTACTCATATTTCTGATTTTGGAAAATTAAAATATATGTACATGTGACTATTTACACCTTTTAAGGCTTTCTAGTTGCCACTGCTTTAACAGGAGAAGCAACTAAAAGGATAATCAATCATTGACTACACTGTTTTTCTATATTGGGTGTTCCAAATCACATTAAAACACATAATGGAAGTGGCTATTTTGGTCAAGCATTTGAGACTTTCTGCAGACAGTTTAATATCACCCATATTACTGGGATTCCTTATAATCCCCAAGGACAAAGCATTGTGGAACAAGCCCATGGAACTTTAAAACGATATCTTCATAAAATAAGAAAGGGGGAGTTATATCCTCCATATATACACCACAAAATTATTTAAATAGTGTTCATTTTAAAAAAATTAAAACTTTGGATGCCAAGGAACTCTCTGCTGAGTGTCTATGACACCATACATCTAGGCATACTTATGCCTAGGTGAAATGGAAGGATCCAAATACTCATGTATGTCATGATCCTGATCAAGTATTTAATATGGGGAAGAGGGCATGTTTGTGCTTTTTCTACAGGATGCTAAAAGTTCATGCTAGCTGCCATAGTGATTGGTGTGATATGCTGTTGCTGGGACAAAGAATGATGCTGATCTGTAAGCTTCTTGGGTGCCCTGACAATGGTGACAGAAAAGCTGTTTTGGACATTTGTGCCTGACCCACCTTTGCTTGCCTATACCCCAGTTTGGACAAGCTGCCTTGACTCAAGCTTTTAGACCTTGTGGGACAGAGAATATGGAGATTGGAAACTGACTTAGAAAAATTAATCAAATAGAGAAGTTGTTATAATGACTCTTCTCTAACCTTTAGTGTCACCAGTTATTCTCACTCAATCATGGACTGATATAGAAATCAATCCAATATTGGAAATGATAGTCTTCATTTGGAAGACTGGTTCTGGATATTTTCAAAGAGATATTTGGAAGTGAGCTGCAGTTTTCTATGATGTTATGTTAGCAATAGATAAAATAGGGATAGGATATGGATTTGAAACAAGTGTTAGTGCATGTGTTAAAGCTCCTACTCTTATTAATTGGTCATGTCAAAATTACTTTTGTCTCTTCTACACTATGTAATGTAAGTTGTATCGATTATATACTTTCTAATTGTATTAGTGTGTTGAAAACTGGCATGTCTCTTATGGTGGTCTATCAACCAGCTTTTGTCTTATTACTTGTGAGTATTACAGGACCTTGGCATTCTGAAAAAAAGCTTGCAGGTGCTGGAGGAATTGAGTCAGGCTTCAACTAGAAGCAAGAGAGTAGTGGACTTGATTATAGCTGGTAGAACAGCTTTAATTGTATTAATAGCTAGCACCACTGCCTCTGCAATTGCCTTGACACAAGATGTTAAGATAGCTAATTTTTCATTTAGCAAAAATTATTACAAATGTTCTGAGTATTCAAAAAGAATTAGATAGGCATTTGGAGCAATGGATTGATGCTCTTTATGATACCATTCAAATTATTGGAGAGCAGGTCCAGAGTTTGAAAGTAAGAAGTCATCTTGAGTGCCATGCTAAATACCAATGGATTTGTGTTACTTTTTAAGTTTACAATGATAGTCACTATAATTGGGAAAGGGTTCAAAAACGCTTGTAGGGTGTTTGTCATAATTTCAACATCTCTCTACATGTTTTAGCTTTGCATACTGAGATTATGTATTTAAAGATTGCTGCTCCACTGAGCTTTGATGCTGCCATTATTGCTGGCAAAATTATCCATAGCCTGAAGTCAGTATTTCCATCCTGGTCAAGCTTTAAGAATGGCATATATGGATTGATCATTCTAGTGCTTCTTTTCCTGGGAATGTTTTTATTCCTGCCCATTGTGTTAAGGCTTGTCTTTAACAATATTAATCTGTTGGCAGCCAGGGTACATGGATTGAAACTGAGACTGAACCTCCAAACAGAGTCACTAATATAACAGGCTGGCAATCGAAGGGCGGGTAAGAATCTACACAAAGCCTTACCGACCTAAGACAGAGACATGTGCCAAAAGGCCATGTTTATTAAAAAAAATAAACACTAATAAGGCAGTGTTTGCTTATTAGTAGACACTAATAAGGCCATGTTTGTTCACTTAATACAGACAAGCTGTGCATGATCTTGATGACTGTAAGGAAGGTCCTCTTGTGCGAAGTTGTTTATCAGCTGTAGGAGTTCTCTGGTGGATTTTTTTGGATCACTTAAGTTTACTATCATATCATCTGCAAATAGTGATAGTTTGACTTCTTCCTTTTCAATTTATGCCACTTTGACCTCCTTATGTTGTCTAATTGCTCTATATAGTACTTAAAGTACTATATTGAAAAGATATGGAGAGAGAGGGCAGCCTTGTCTAGTCCCTGATTTTAGTGGGATTGCTTCCAGTTTCTCTCCATTTAGTTTGATGTTGGCTACTGGTTTGCTTTATATTGCTTTTACTATGCTTAGGTATGGGCCTTGAATTCTGTTCTTTCCAAGACTTTTAGCATGAAAGGTTGCTGAATTTTGTCAAAAGCTTTTTCAGCATCTAATTAAATGTCCATGTGTTTTTTTTCTTTGAGTTAGTTTATGTAGTTGATTGCATTGATGGATTCCCGTGTATTGAACCATCCCTGCATCCCTGGAATGATACCTACGTATTCATGGTGAATGATCGTTTTGATGTGTTCTTGAATTTGGTTGGCAAAAATTTTATTTAGTATTTTTGCATCGATATTCATAAGGGAAATTGGCCTGAAGTTCTCTTTCTTTGTTGCATCTTTGTGTGGTTTTGGTATCAGCATAATTGCGGCTTTGTAGAACGAGTTGGGTAGAGTTCCTTCTGTTTCTATTTTGTGGAATAGTTTGTAGAGTATTGGTATTAGGTCTTCTTTGAAGGTCTGATAGAGTTCTGCACTAAAACCATCTGGTCCTGTGCTTTTTTTGGTTGGAAGACGTTCTATGACCCCTACTATTTCTTTAGGGGATATGGGACTGTTTATATGGTCTATTTGAACCTGATTTAATTTTGGTATTTGGTATCTCTCTATGAAATTGTTCATTTCCTACACATTCTCCAGTTGTTTTGAGTATAGACTTTTATAGTAGGATCTGATGATTTTTTTTTTAATTTCCTCAGTTTCTATTGTTATATTTCCCTTTTTTTCTAATTTTGTTAATTTGGATACTGTCTCTGTGCCTCTTGCTTAGTCTGGCTAAAGGTTTATCTATGTTGTTGATTTTTCTCGAAGAACCAGCTCCTCAAATATAATCTTGGTAAAAATATCTGGGAAAGTCATTAAGGGAATTACTAGAGAAGGAAATGGGTTTGATGTCTATTAAGAACAGACTGCTCTGGCACTAGCCATTAAAGGATTCAACTCAGGCATAATGAGACAAGGGGTTCTAGATTTGGAGGGTGACATCCTTTATTTGGGGGGAATGTTAGCCAACTCATGTTGGTTACATTTTACCAGGTACCTTTGAAGCAGATGATGTTTTTGAGAAACCAAAAGTCTTAGTAATTAAGAGAATTGAAGGCAGTCTGCCCCCTCTTCCCACACAAGGAAAATAAAGTGGGCCTGGAACACTAAGTACAGGAATATTCATGGAAAATACAAAGAAAGAGATATGATAGAGGAAGAAATAGCTGGATCTACTATATCAGTAATCAATGGTGAGAGCCCCCATAATAATAGAAATTTTGGTCCAGAATATTATTTGGGAAGATTGGAAGATATGTGCATAATAAAAAAGACAAAAGGATGAGTCAAGGAGTGTGAACCCCTCAAGGGATCCTTTGGATTAGTGAAGTACCTTCCTGGAAAGATGGGAACATAATGATTTGATTCTCTGACATTGGCTGCCTAAGTAAATTAGATACAAGTTCTAAGAAACAGAATTTGGGCTTGTGAAAAAGCCCTGAAGTAATCTACAGGAGGAATTAATATTGTAAAATTAAATTTTAAAATCATTGTAGAAATAGATATGTGGATGAGCTTAATAAAGAGATGATGCAAATTTAATACAAGTTAAAAATATGAACATTATCCTGACCGGTTTACTATTTTATATTTTCATGCTAATGCTGGAACAAGTTTAAACCCAGATAGCCTGTGAGTTGGAAGATTTTTCTGAGATTTAAAAGACACTGAATTTTGACTATGTGTGAACACTGTGCTGTCTGGAGACATAGTTACATAGCTTTTTCTGAAAAAATAATGGTCTTGAGGTAAATAATGTGCTTTGCATTATGTATTGATGTATAACAAGGAAGTATGTAAACAATAAATTACTGAAATGAGAGAGGTAAGGAGAGAGGGGGAAGGAGAGGGAAAAGGAGAAGGAGAGAGAAAAACTGCAAATTATCTTTGAGTACAGCTTCAAACAGCAATGAATCACCTATCAGATTACTTGAGATTCTGATTTGTGTCAATCCAATCCTTTCATTCTTGAGAACCCCAAAACGACTGATACTAGTCCTCAGCATTAGGTCACCATTACAAACCACCTATTCTACTGCAAGCAAGCCCTAGAATGTTCCAATACAAGAAAAGCACAAGAAAAAGACCATAAAAATCAACTGTGGAGATGACTGAGGTCCTTAAAGAGGAAATAAACAAATGCCTTAAATATATTCAGGAAAACTCAAATAAGTAGAGGAAACAATGAAATCCCTTTTAAACTACCAAGAAAATAAACAGAGGAAATGAATAAAATTTCTCAAGATCTAAAAAAGAAAATAGAAGTAGTAAAGAAAACACAAACTGGAAGAGTCCTAGAATGGAAAACCTAGGTAAGAGTGCAGACACAAGCATCATCAACAGAATGTAAGAGATGAAGGAAATAATCTCAGTCAGTGAGGAGAAGATGGAAGAAATAGATACATCATTACCAGACCGTAAAGTTACTAACACCAATAACCTTAAATTGTTCTGTAAAATAGAATTAAAAAGACTAGAACACCTCCAAAGCCTTTTTATAAAGTAAATATTACTCTGGTATCTAAACCAATTAAATTCAACAAAAAAGAGAATTCTAAGACAATCTCCCTGACAAACATAGATCCAAGATTCTCAATAAATTCTTGTGGATCAAATTTAGAATGAATCTAAAGAAACATTTGCTATGATCAAGTTGGCATCATTTTGGGTATGCAGAGATGGTTCAACACACATAAATCAATAAATGCAACTCATCATATGAATGGGCTCAAGAACACAAATTATCTATTTTTTCAAATGATGCATAAAGGATCTTTGAAAATATAATATTCTTCATGATAAAAAAAACTGGTGATGCTAGAGATGGAAGAATCATATCGCAATACAATGAAGAATGAAGGCTTTCTATGACAGGCCTATGACTACCATCTTGATAAATAAAAAAATATGTTGTGTGACTGAGCATAAGACAAAGCTGTCAAGTTTCAAGTGAAGTTCTAGTTCAGGCACAAGGGAAGGAAATAAAAAGGATTCAAATAGAAAAGGAAAAGGACAATGTTAAAAAGTAAAAATAAAACAAAGAAATGCTATATCTAGAAAGTTCCTTATACAAAACATTCAGCACATCTGGTATATTTTTAAAAGACCAAAACTAAGAAACATAAGAATACAAGGTAAACAAAATTCCCAGCTTAAAGCTGTGTGTGTGTTTGTGTGTATCTGTGTGTTTGTGTGTATATGCTTGTGTGAGTCTGTGTGATATTTTTCAAGACAGGTTTTCTCTGTCTTGTCTTTTCTGTGGCTATACTGGAAATCACTTTGTAAACCACACTGACCTCAAACTCAGATATCTGCATGCCTCTTCGTCTTTAATACTGATATTAAAGGCATGTGCCACTATGTTCAGTCTAGAAGATAACAAGGAAACCATAGAAGAAAAATTTCCTAATAGGAAGAAGGAAATGTTAGTAAACATACAAGAAGCTTACAGAATACCCAATAGCTGGGACCAGAAAAGGAAGTATCCTCACAAATATTACCTGAAATACTAAATATTCAGTACAAAGAAAGCATACTAAAAGCTACAGGCAGAAAAGAACAAGTAATAAATAAAGGCAGACCTATGAGAATTACACCTGACTTCTCATTGGAAGCTATAAAACTCGAAAGGACAGTAAGGGGATTGCGTTCAGACTATAAGACACCGCAGATTTTAGCACAGACTACTACTGTACCCAGCAAATCTCCAAATAACCATAGATGGAGAAAAGGTGATATTCTATTAAAAGACTAAGTTTAAACTTTGCCTTATGTTCAGTCACACAACATATTGAGAAAATTATCATTTTCGATTTTCCAGTTTTGTAGATTTTTGCTCATTGTCTCTTATATGTCCCCAAATTTCATGTCTGATTTTGTTAGTATGGATATTTTCTCTGTCTTTTTATTGTTTTGGATAAGTGTTTGTCTATAGTGTAGTTTTCCTCAATGAACAAACTATTTCTTAGATTTTTTGTATTGTTCTCTTTTTCCTATTTTATTGATTTCAGCCCTGAGTTTGGGTAATTTCTGTTATCTACTCCTCCTGTGTTTTTTCTTTTCCTGTTTAGTTAACCTTTAATCTAGTTTTTTTTTCTAGTACCTTCTTTAAGACTGGATTTGGGATTCTAAGGACTATTTAGAAGTTATAGAAATGCTAGGATCTGAAAGGTGGGGTTGATTGTATTTGATTATTCAGTGTGGGTTTTTGAGTAGTTGTTGATTGTTATTGATCATGGTTTAAGCAGTTTTGTACAAAGAAGAAATAGCAAAAAGAAAATGAATATCACCATGATGAAGATCAAAGTTTCCTAAGAAACTCATTTTCCCTAATCAGCTGGAAATAGTCTAAGGATAACATTGAAACTTTTCTGACACCTGACTTTGTTTATGGAACTCTTTACTTTCCTTGATATTTGTTTCCTATCTTATCTAGTGTTAGAGGGTTGGGAAGGTAGAAAAAGAATGCTTATGGGTAGAAGAAGAAAAGAAACCACAAAGTAGGCAAAGACAAGTTACATACTCCTCAGTTTCCCTTCAAAATAAAAGTACAGAACTCCTAGACACATCAAGAAAACTTGAAGTAAAAAATCAGAATAAGACTGAATAAGATGGGCAAAAACCCTCATATCACCACAGGACAAGGTGACCCAGTAGAGGGAAGACAGTCTCAAGCATAGCAAAAACATCAATGATACATGACTCTACTCCTGCTAAGAGTTCCAAAAGAACAACAAGCTACACAACAAGATATATGCAGAAAACCTACCTAGCTCAGACCCATACAGGTTCCCAGATTGTCAGTTCAGTCTGTGTGAGCTCCTATGTGCCCTACTTAGTTAATTCTGTCCATTATGATTTCATGGTTTCCTTGATCCCTATAGCTCCTAGAATCTTCTATGGGGTTCCTATGGTCCCACCTAGTGTTTGGCTGTGGGTCTATGCATCTACTCCCATCAGTTGCTAAATAATGTTTCTCCGATGACAACTGGGCTAGGCACCTATCTATGAGTATAGCAGAATATCTTTAGGAATCACTTTGGTGACCTATTTGGCAGCCATATTTGAATCTATCCTAGGTATCTGTGCTATGCTGCCTGTGGTTTCTTGCCATCTACAAAAATCAGGCATGGCCTCAAGTTAGACAGTGATTTGTTGACCACACCCACAAGTTCTGTGCCACCATTATACCAGCACATCATTCAGGTACAAATTATAGGTTAAAAGTTTTCAGGATGGGTTGATGTTCCCATTCCACTGCAGGGAGACTTACCTTGTTATAGAAGATGGTCAATTTTGTCTCCTTATCACCAATTCCTGTGAAATTTAACTAGCGTCACTCTCATAGATTACAGGCTGTTTACACTGTACCAGGTTTCTACATCACACCCCAGTTCCTGTTTTGTTTTTTGTTTTTGTTTCATTTTGAATGTTACTAGCCAATTAAGCAAACTTTTATTGAAGCTTACATTGTGGTACAGAAATACATTTCAGCTGATTAAAAGTCCAGCACCAATGAAGAGAAATTATGGCACCAAAAATTCCCCTCCTGTAGTTACACCAGATCAATAATCCACCTACAGATTTTCTAGGCTTTGTTCCACACAAACCTATGCAATTCTCAACAATAGGATACTTAATTTTATAACATGGGGAATCAGACCTCAAGCTAAAATCTAGTGGATTAAAAAATCCAACTTACATAAGCCGTGGTCCTCCAATTAGCAATTAAAAATATGTGCTGTGCTCCTTACAGAATCAGACTGATAAAATTGACTGAAAGCTTCCCCATTGAAACATTCAATCAACACAGTGTATGCAGTAAAAATCCAGATAGTATTCCAACCACTTGATCTCAAACCAAGTAGACTATATTTAGAAATGCTAAAAATGTGTTCACTATCAATATGTAAGGAACAAAACATCAATGTGTCAGTCCAGAAACTACCAGGAAATTAGCAGAAGGACAATAAATAGGGAGTTTAGTCCAGTTTGCTATTTTTTTGTTTGAAATCCCACAGTATTTTCAAATGCCACTAACATCTGACTCTTGAAAGCCCATGTTTCTACTGAAATTAAATAGATTCAGAATATTGTGCTGGTGGTCCATACATTTATAGATTCACAGTCTGGCTGAGGAGCCTGGAAAGTCTTCCCTCTGCTCAGCTATTCATCTGATCATCTGAATGCCATAGTGAAAGGAAGACCACAGAGACCAGCTGTCATCAGAGCAGGTAGAAACCACAGATTTTCCTTTGAATCATAATCTCCTCTAGTAAAAATTGGTAGTGAAGGCAGCACTTGCTGAGATCAGAATGCTTAGGATTAACTTTCTGCTTTGACATAGTGGACTTTCCTGCCACTACTTAGTAAAGGCATGGTAGGCACTCCATTATTGCTAATTAAAGTGCACTGCATAGCATATCATTTCCATTGAGTTTTCTTTTTTAATAGGTTCTCCTTGCTTATCACCCCTGGAGACTGAGTTCTTTTGATTTGATACATTCAGTTTTGCCATTTATCTTCCACAGAAGTTCATGCCAATAAGGAAGCCACATTCTTATATCTTAGGGGGAAAATATGAAAGGAACCACCTCCAAACTCATCTGGGGTGTAAGAATATAATATAAGCCCATAGTGTAACAGTGTATTGCTTCATCGGGGGTGGTGAGAAAAACATAGGACTATAAATGCAAGAGGCAACTACTGAAACAGTAGAATGCACACACACACACACACACACACACACACACACACACACACACAGCAAATGGAATCGTTCTTACAAAGACTCAACTGCAGAAGAGAAACTTTAATTGCCATTGCATAAAACACCTGTTTGAAGTAAAAATTGTTTTTGAACATTAGTAGAGAATGTGCTTTAGAAAGTGGAGGTAACTGGATTAAAAACTCTAGCAGCCATTAAATAGAACAGTAGTAGATGGTCAGCTGAGGCCACATCTAATTGGAACAAAAGCCTAGTTTGTGGAGGATATTGGATGATGCCTGCAGAAATATTACACTGTGTATAAATCAAATTGAATCATTTTCACAAGTGTCGTAAAGACTCATACAAAGTTAAAGTTCTTTTCTACACGTTCTTCAGTTCCACAGCAAGAGTGGCATAGAACACCTAAGCACAGAAGAGAGCATTCATTCAAGATATCAAACTCCTTGGTATAATAATGCATACACATCAAAATTATTACACTATCATTACACCTAGGGCCTTCTGCAACTACAAGGTGGTGGTCATGGTCAGCATGGCCCCCAGAATCAACATCTAGAAAGCAGCTACCACCTCCTGCATGTAATGTATTTTTGCATTTTTTTCTTCATTTTTCTTAATGAACTCTGCTGTTGTTGCTGTTTCTTAGCAAAACTGATAAAAACAAAATTGTAATCACTGAACAATGCACTCTGGCATTCAGTCAGTCTTCTGGGGTGAAGAAAGCACTGTGTGACATTTAGAACTCTGATTAACAAGCAAGGTGTTCACAAATTTTCCTGGCTTGAAGACTTCCTCAACTTTCCTGATCAGGTCATCAAAGGAGGTCTGACTTAGATTTGTTTCAAAGCTAACATAAGGAAATTCTGGTTCTGGAGTGATGTGAATAGTCCAATATGTTCCATCTGATTTCATTCCATTCATCAAGTAGCCACAAGGATTGAACAGTGTGGCATCAATGACAGAACCTGCTATCAGGTCATGAATTCCACTCTCATGAGTGACATCCTTTGCAGTAATACCATCTTTCATGTAGAACTGGTTAATAACTGCTGGGTCAGGCTCACTCATCAGAATTTCCAGGATTTGACCTGACTGATTACTCAGCTCTCTGGGAAATCCAAAGTATTCAAGTACCAACAGTTAGAATTCATACATCCCATACAGTATGCTTCTCCATTTGGGAAAAATGCATTAAGAAACTCAATTTCTGCCTACCACCATTTGCACCAGGGAGACAGGAGACTCCACAGCCTTCTGTGCACGGCCCACCAGGAGGGAGTGATCGGCCAACAGACTTTGCTTTTGAGTGCAGAGGTGAGATCTCCATCTTCTCTCTGGAGGGGACAAAGCTAGGAGGACACAGGCCTAAGATCAGTGGACCAGCTGGGATGGAAGTCTTCCTGCCCACCACCATTTGCACCAGGGAACCAAGAAACTCCACAGTCTCTGTGCATAGCCCATAGGAGAGAGAGATCTCCCAGCAGTGCTTTCACCTTTGAGCTCAGAAGAGTAAGGACACAAGCTAACAGACCCACAGGAAGAAAAAAACACCAGCCAGAGACAACAATACTAACTAGGACCATATGGTGAAAGGCAAGCACAAGAACCCTACTAACAGAAACCAAGGTCACATGGCATCATCAGAACCCAGTTCTCCCACCCCAGCAAGTCCCAGATACCCCAATACACCGGAAAAACAAGAGTTGTATTTAAAATCGTATCTCATGATGCTGATAGAGGACTTCAAAAAAGACTTAAATAACTCCCTTAAAGAAATGCAGGAGACCATCTGTCAACTGGTAAAAGCCCTTAAAGAGGAAACACAAAAATCCCTTAAAGAAATACAAGAGATCATGGGTCAACAGGCAGAAACCCTTAAAGAAGAAACACAAAAATCCCTTAAAGAATTACAGGAAAACACAATCAAGTGAATGAACTGATCAAAACCATTCAGGATCTAAAAGTGAAAGTAGAAACAATAAAGAAGTCACAAAGTGAGACATCTCTGGAGATAGAAAACCTTGGAAAGAGTTCAGGAGTCATAGATGCAAGCATCAACAACAGAATACAAGAGAAAGAAGAAAAGACCTCAGGTGCTGAAGATACCATAAAAAAACATTAACTCAACTGTCAAAGAAAATGCAAAATGCATAAAGCTGGTAACTCAAAACATCCAGGAACTCCAGGAGACAATGAGAAGACCAAACCTAAGGATTATAGATGGATATACAGGAGATCAAGGATTTACATCTGAAAGGCCCAGTAAATATCAACAAAATTGTAGAAGAAAACTTCCCTAACCTAGAGAAAGAATCTGCCCAAGAACATACAAGAAGCCTTCAGAACTCCAAACAGACAGGACCAGAAAATACTCCTGGCACATAATAACCAAAAGACCAAATTCACTAAACAAAGGAGGAATATTAAAATCAATAAGGGGAAATGGACAAGTAACTTATAAAGGCAGACCTATCAGAATCACACCAGACATCTCACCAGAGATTATGAAAGCTAGAAGATCCTGGGCAGACCTCATACAGACCCTAAGAGAACACAAATGCCAGCCCAGGCTACCATACCCAGCAAAACTCTGAATTGTCATAGATGGAGAAACCAAGATATTCCATTTTAAAAACCAAATTTGCACAGTATCTGTCCACAAATCCAGCCCTACAAAGGATAATTGATGGAAAATGCCAAAACAAGGAGGGAAATTACACCCTAGAAAAAGCAAGAACATAATCTTCTTCCAACAAACCCAAAAGAAGATACCCACACAAACATAAAAATAACATCAAAAATAACAGGAAGCAACAATCACTATTTCCTAATATCTCTTAACAACAATGGACTCAACTCCTCAATAAAAAGAGAGACTAACAAAATATTTTTCATGAAAATCTTCAATTTTATCAGAAACTGTTTGTAATTCCCCCTTTAATTGATTTAGTAATTTCTTTTATGTCTACCATTTTATCTGCATTATTTTTCATGAAATCTTATTTTTTCTTTTTTTAATTTTCTATAATCTTTGTTTACATTCCAAAGGCTTTCCCCTTTCCAGTTTCCCCCCTTACCATATGTCCCATTAGTCCTTCCCCATGCCCATTCCCAATCATCCACCCTCCCAAACATTTTTCTGTTCTGGTACTCTCCTACAAAACTGGATTTAGTCTTTTCCGGACCAGGGAATTTTTTTTCTTGGGAATATTTTGCTTAGCTAATTGTGCCTTGAGTATGCAGAGCTCGTGGGCTCATTAATATCCACTTATCAGTGATTGCAATTCATGTGTATTCTTTTGTGATTGGGTTAACTCACTCCGGATGATATTTTCCAGATTCAACCATTTGCCTACAAATTGCATAAATTCATTATTTTTAATTGCTGAGTAGCAATCCGTTGTATAAATATACCACATTTTCTGTATCCATTCCTCCATTGAGGGACATCTGGGTTCTTTCCAGCTTCTGGCTATTATAAATAAGGCTGCTATGAACATAGTGGAGCATGTGTCTTTCTTGCATGCAGGGGAATCCTCTGGGTATATGCCCAGGAGTGGTATAACAGGGTCCTCTGAAAGTGTCATGCACAATTTTCTGGGGAACGACCATACTGATTTCCAGAGCAGTTGTATCATCTTGTAATACCAGCAACAATGGAGGAGTGTTCTTCTTTCACCACATCCTCACCTTGCCTGTCTCTTGAGTTTTTAATCTTAGCCATTCTGACTGGTGTGAAGTGAAATCTCAGGGTTGTTTTGATTTGCATTTCCCTGATGACTAATGATGTTGAACATGTCTTAAGGTGTTTCTCAGCCATCCAAATTTCTTCTGGTGAAAATTCTTTGTTTAGCTCTGTACCCCATTTTTTAATAGGGTTATTTGGTTCTTTGGGGTCTAACTTCTTGAGTTCTTTTTATATATTGGATATTAGCCCTCTGTCGAATGTGGGGTTGGTGAAGATCTTTTCCCAATTTGTTGGTTGCCGTTTTGTCCTTCTGAGAGTGTCTTTTGCCTTACAGAAACTTTGTAATTTTATGAGGTCCCATTTGTCAATTCTTGATCTTAGAGCATAAGCTATTGGTGTTCTGTTCAGGAACTTTCCCCCTGTGCCCATGTCCTACTGGTTCTTCCCCAGTTTCTTTTCTATTAGTTTCAGTGTGTCTGGTTTTATGTGGAGGTCCTTGATCCACTTGGAGTTGATCTTAGTACAAGGAGATAAGTGTGGGTCAATTCACATTCTTCTGCCTGTTGACCTCCAGTTGAACCAGCACCATTTGTTGAAAAGGCTATCTTTTTTTCCACTCGATGGTTGTAGCTCCTTTATCTAGATTAAGTGGCCATAACTCTGTGGGTTCATTTCTGGATCTTCAGTTATATACCATTGATCTGCTTGGCTGTCGCTGTACCAATACCATGCCATTTTTAACACAATTGATCTGTAGTACTGCTTGAGGTCAGGAATATTGATTCCCCCAGAATTCCTTTTATTGTTGAGAAGAGTTTTAGCTTTCCTGGGTTTTTTTTTTACTCCAAATGAATTTGAGAATTGCTCTTTCTAGATCTATGAAGAATTGATTTGGTATTTTGATGGGGATTGCATTGAATCTGTAGATTGCTTTTGGCAAGATGGCCATTTTTACTATATTGATCCTCCCAATCCAAGAGCATTAAATATTTTTTTCATCTTCTGAGGTCTTCTTTGATTTCTTTCTTCAAGGACTTGAAGTTCCTTTCATAAAGATCTTTCACTTGTTTGGTTAGAGTCATGCCAAGATACTTTATGTTGTTTGTGGTTATTGTGAAGGGTGTTATTTCCCTAATTTCTTTCTTAACCTGCTTGTCCTTTGAGTATAGGAAGGTTACTGATTAGCTTGAGTTGATTTTATAACAAGCCACTTTGCTGAAGTTGTTTATCAGCTGTAGGAGTTCTCTGCTGGAGTTTTTTAGGTCACTTATTTATACTATTATATCATCTGCAAAAAGTGATAGTTTGACTTCTTACTTTCCAATTCGTATCCCTTTGACTTCCTGATGTTTTCTAATTGCTCTCGCTAGAACTTCAAGTGTATATTGAAAAGATATGGAGAGAAAGGGCAGCCTTGTCTAGTCCCTGATTTTAGTGGGATTGCTTCAAGTTTCTCTCCATTATTTTGATGTTGGCTACTGGTTTGCTGTATATTGCTTTTACTATGTTTAGGTATGGGTCTTGAATTCCTGTTCTTTGCAGGACTTTTAGCATGAAAGGATGCTGAATTTTGTCAAATGTTTTTTTCTGCATCTAATGAGATGACCATGTGACTTTTTTCTTTTAATTTTGTTTATGTAGTGGATTACATTGATGGGTTTCTGTATATTGAACCATCCCTGCATCCCTGGAAAGAAACCTTCTTGAACATGGTGAATGATCGTTTTGATGTGCTCTTGGATTAGGTTGGCAAGAATTTTATTTAGTAGTTTTGCATCGATATTCATAAGGGAAATTGGCCTGTATTTCTCTTTCTTTATTGGATCTTTGTGTGGTTTTGGTATCAGCATAATTGTGGCTTCATAGAATGAGTTGTGCAGTGTTCCTTCTGTTTCTATTTTGTGGAATAGTTTGAGGAGTATTGGTGTTAGGTCTTCTTTGAAGGCCTGATAGAATTCTGCACTAAAACCGTCTGGTCCTGTACTTTTTTTGGTTGGGAGGCTTTTTATAATGGCTTCTTTTTCTCTATGTGTTATGGAACTGTTTAGCTGATCTAATTGTTCCTGATTTAATTTTGGTATTTGGGATATGTCAAGGAAATTGTCCATTTCCTCCAGATTCTCCAATTGTGTTGAGTATAGACTTTTGTAGTAGGATCTGATGATGTTTTGAATTTCCTCAGTCTCTGTTGTTATATCCCCTTCTTCATTTCTAATTTTGTTAATTTGAATACTGTCTTTGTGCCCTTTGGTTAGTCTGGCTAAAGGTTGATCTATGTTGTTAATTTTCTCAAATAATCAGCTCCTGGTTTTGTTGATTCTTTGTATGGTTCCCTTTGTTTCTATTTGATTGATTGATTTCAGCCCTGAGTTTGATGATTTCCTGTCTTCTACTCCTCCTGGGTGAATTAGCTTCTTCTTGTTCCAGGGCTTTTAGGTGTGCCATTAAGCTGCTAGTGTATGCTCTCTCCTGTTTCTTTTTGGAGGCACTCAAGGATATGTGTTTTCCTCTTAGCACTGCTTTCACTGTGTTCCAAAGATTTGGTTAGGTTTTACCTTCATTTTCATTGAGTTGTAAATTTGAGCTAGTGCTCTTCTGGCAGGATAGGTCATACTTTGCATATAAAACAAGGAAAGGTATAGCAAGTCTTGAGGTGTATCAATTACAGATTTTCTGAGGAAACTACATATTTATTTCCATAGTGGCTGTACAAGGTTGCACTCCCACCAGCAATGAAGCAGTGTTTTCGCTTGCTTCACATTCTTTTTTTTTTTTTTTTGAACTAAGAAGATTTTAATGGGAATAGTTACATTTTTTTTTTAGAAACAACACATTGTTTTTATTCTTCAAATGTAAAATGATAGGAATAGATGGAACAGAATACTATATACTCCTAAGATCAATACTATTAATAAAAATTTGTAAATGTTATTATTTGTTACATTTTCTTTTTTTTTTTCTTTTTATTTTTATTTTCTACATTCTATGTTTACATTACAAAGGCTTTCCCCTTTCCCAGTTCCCCCCCACCATACGTCCCATAATTCCTCTCCCCCCCAACTATTCCCCAATCATTCCCCTCCCCCCATGGTTTCTCTGTTCTGGGTCTACAAAACTGGATCCAATCTTTACAGGCCCAGGGTCCTCTCCTTTCTTCTTCCTGGGAATCATTTGACTTGCTAATTGTGCAAGAGTTGTCACTTGTATCTTCAGTCGTAAGGTAGGACCACAAAGTAGTTTGATTTGCTAAAGATGTTGAATGTTTTTAAGTGTGCCTTGGCAGTTTGGGATGCCTTGTTGAAAACTCTGTTTAGATCTGTATACCATTTTAATTGGATTATTTGGTTTGTTGATGTCTAGTTTTGTGAGTTCTTTATATTTTGGATGTTAGACATCTGTAGAATATGGAGTTAGCAAAAATTGTTTTCCCATTGTGTAGACTCATCTTTTATCTTGTTGGCATGCCTCTTGCCTTACAGAAACAATTGAGTTTTATGAGGTCCCATATAGTAATTGTTGATCTTAATGCCTGTTGGACAAGCACCATTTGTTGAAAATACTCTTTTTTCCACTTGATGGTTTCAGTTTCTTTGACAAAGATCAAGTGGCCATAAGTCTGTGACTTCATTTCTGGTTCTTCTTTTAATTCCACTGGCCTAACTACCTGTCTCTGTACCAATACCATGTACTTTTTAACACAATTGCTCTATGGTATAGCTTGAAGTCAGGGATGGTGATTCCTTAGAATTTCTTTTATTGTGAGACTAGTTTTCATTATATTGGGTTTTCTGCTATTCCAGATGAATTTGAGTATTGCTCTTTCTAATTCTATGCAGAATTGAGTTGGAATTGATGAGGATTGCACTGAATCTATAAATTGGTTTTGGCAAGGTGGCCATTTTTACTATATTAATGCTGCCAATCCATGAGCATGGGAGATCTTTCCATCTTCTGAGGTCTTCTTCAATTTCTTTCTTCAGAAACTTGAAGTTTTTGTCATACAGGTCTTTCACTTGTTTGGTTAGAGTCACACCAAGATACTTTATAGTGTTAGTGACTATTGTGAAGGGTATTGTTTGCCTAATTTCTTTCTCAGCCTGTTTATCTTTTGAGTATAGGAAGGCTATTGGTTTGTTTGAGTTAATTTTATATCTGGCCACTTTGCTGAAGTTGATTATCAGCTGTAGAAGTTCTCTAGTAGAGTTTTTGGGATTACTTAAGTATACTAACATATCATCTACAAATAGTGAATTTTGTGTTCTTCCTTTCCTATTTGTATCCATTTGACCTCCTTTTGTTGTCTAATTGCTCTGGCTAGGAATTTGAGTACTCTAGTGAACAAATAGGGAGAGAGAGGGCAGCCTTGTCTAGTCCTGGATTTTACTGGGATTGCTTCAAGTTTCTCTCCATTTAGTTTGATGTTGGCTACTGGTTTGATGTATATTGCTTTTACTATGTTTAGGTATGGGCCTTAAATTCCTGATCGTTCCAAGACTTTAAACCTGGGGGATGTTGAATTTTATCAAATGCTTTTTCAGCATCTAATGAAATTACCATGTGGGTTTTTTTCATTGAGTTTGTTTATGTAGTGGATTACATTGATGGATTTCCATATATTGAACCATCCCTGCATCCTTGGGAAAAAGCAAACTTGATCATGTTGAATGATCTTTTTGATGTGTTGTTGGATTCAGTTTGCAAGAATTTTATTGTGTATTTTTGCATTGATATTCATGAGGGAAATTGATGTGAAGTTTGCTTTCTTTGTTAGGTCTTTCTGATGTTTTAGTATCCGTTTAACTGTAGCTTTGTAGAATGAATTGAATAGTTTTCCTTCTGTTTCTATTTTGTGGAATAGTTTGAAGAGTATTGGTAATAGGTCTTCTTTGAAGGTCTGATAGCTCTGAAAGAATTCTGCACTAAGCCCATCTTTCCCTGGGCTTTTTTTGGGGGGGGTTGGACGACTTTTAATGAATGTTTCTATTCTTTATTAATGAAATCATGTGTATGTGTATTTATGTCTAGACCTTCAAGTCTACTCTAAGTATCGATGTGTCTGTTTTTATGTCAATGCCATGTGGAGTTCATTACTATAACTCTGTAGTATAGCTTGAAATCACAGATGGTGATAAGTCTGGATATTCTTTCAAGGTAAAATATAGTTGTACCTTCTTGAACAATTTTTATCTATGTAAAACTGATAAATGTCCTTTCAGGACTGCAAAGAATTGCATTGGGGTTTTGAGAGGATTTCATTGAATCTGTAAGTTTTCTTGATAGGATGACCATTTTTACTGTGGTAATTATACCAATCCATGAACACGGGAAATCTTTTCGATTTCTGAAATCTTCATAAAACACTTAAAGCTTTTGTCATAAAAGTTTTCACTTGCTTTGTTAGAGTCGCCCTAAGATATTTTTTTTTATTATTTGTGTCTATTATGAAGGGTACTTTTCTGACTTCTTTGTCAGCCCACTTATTATTTGTATATTGGAGGGCTCATGAATTTTTTAAGTTCTTCTATTATCCAGGCACCTTGCTGAAGGTGTTTATCAGATAGAAAAGTTCCTTGTTAGAATTTTGGGGGATATGCTTCTGTATACAATCATATCATGTGTAAATAACAATACTTTGACCTCTTCTTTCCCTATTTGTATCCCAATGGTATTTTATATTATTTGTGTTTATTGTGAAGAGAGTGCTTCCCTAATTTCTTTCTTGGTCCACTTATCATTTATAAAAAAGAGGGCTACTGATTTCTTTAAGGTTATTTTATATCAAACCACTTAACTGAAGTATTTTACCAGCCATAGGTATACTTTGGTAACATTTTTGGGGTTGCTTATGCACACTATCATATTATTCACAAATAGTGATAACTTGACTTTTTCCTTTTAAATTTGTATACCCTTGATCTCCTTCAGTTGTCTTATAGCTCCAACTAGAACTTCAATTACTAAATTAAATACTTTTGTGGGGAGTAGGAATCCTTGCTTTATTCCTCATTTTAGTGGAATTGTTTATGTTTTCTCCATTTAATTTGTTGTTGACTATATACTTGTAAAATGCCCTTATTATGTTTATTTATGTCTCCTTTATCTCTAAGCATTCCAAATCTTTTATCATAAAAGGATGTTGGATTTTATCAATGGCTTTTCAGCATTTAATGAGATGATTATGGTGTTTTCTTTTAATTTGTATATATAGTGGATTACATGGATTGAACTTTGTATGTTGAACCATCCCTGCATCTCAGACAGGAAGCTTACTTATTCATCTTGGGTGATCTTCTTGATATGTTATTTAATTAAGTTTCCAAGTTTTTATTCAGTATGCCTGCATCTGTATTCATGGATATATTGCTCTGAAATACTCTTTCATTTTTGAATCTTTGTGTTTTGATTATCAGGTTGATGGTGGCTTCATAAAATAAACTGGAAGTGTTCCTTCTGTTTGTGATTTATGAAGTACTCTGAGGAGTATTTGCATTAACTGTTTAAATATCTCATTAAATTCTGTACTAGAACTATCTGGACTTGTTTTGGTTGGGGAAATTTTAATGGCTGCCTCTATTTCCATATGAGTCATACGTCTGTTTATCTAAGCTTGATTTAACTTTGAAAGTAATAGCTTTAGAAGAAGTTAGCTTTTTTAAAAAAAAAAGGTTTTTCTATTTTGTAGAGTATAAGTTTTTGAAGTATGATCAGATGATTCACTGGACTTCCTCTGTGTTTTTTGTTTTCATTTCTGATTTTATTAATTATGCATATTCTTTCTGTCTTTTGGTTAGTTTGGATTAGTGTTTGTCTATCTTGCTCATTTTCTGAAAGAATCAACTCTTTCTTTTTTTGATTATTTATATTGTTCTCTTTGTTTCTAATTCATTGATTTTTAGCTTCCCCCTATGATTATTTTCTTCTATCTATTCCTCTCACATGAGGCATGCCTCATTTTGTTCTAGAAGTTTCAGATGTGCTATTAAGTTTTTAGTATGAGATTGTTCCAATTTCTTTAGGAAGGAACTTAGTACTAAGAACTTTCCTCTTAGCACCACTTTCATTGTGTCACATAAGTTTGCAATGTTATGCATTTTTTATGCTGAATTCTGTGAAGTCTTTAATGTCTTGATGCCTGCCTTGACCGAGTAATCTTATTTAATAGAGAGTTTTCAGCTTTCATGAGATTTAAGGCTTTCTGTTGTTGATATCCAGCTTTAATCTTTGGTTTAGCCTTAGCCTTCAGCCTCCCCTCCTTTCCTGAATATTCTCATGCCTTCCCCCCACCAAACTATATAATCCTTGGTTCACCGTAAATAAAGTGATGCATCCACATCCAACCCTAATAGAGCAATATGAGCAAACAAGAAGCATCTCAGAGATATGGTTCATTAAATGTTGTCTTGGGGAAAGCTGTCCCTTAAACAAGTCATATCATTCACTAAGACTCCTGAATAATGCCATTCTCTATTCCAACTCCTCTGGTGCTTGGCACTTGCTCCATACTGGATGAAGTCCTGCTCATCTTGGGCCCACTTCTCCCCTTTAGGTAGGGTATGTATTGGCCTTCTCCCACCCCACTCCTGACTTCCTCTCCAGGCAGTACACTGGCAGTGCCCTAGTACCTAGAGAGGAGACCAAGAACTACAATGTTCATCCTAGACATCACTTCCCAATTCCAGTCTGGCATATAGCAGCAAGTGATCCCCTAAAGGGTAACATAGGCTGTGGACTATGCCTTCTCTCTAAGCCAGTGAATTGGCGGCACTTAGACAGTGCTGTCAGGGGAGAAAGGAAGAACTCTGGACCAGCAACAAACCTGAGCACCACTGGTTCTCTGTGGTCTTCTGCTCAGACTGACCTGTGTTTGAGTAGTGAGATTTTGACTGAGTTGGGCTTTAGTTTTCTACAGGTTGATAGATATGGATATACTTGCATTCTCCAGAATGCAGACATTAATTTAGACCAGCACCATTTGTTTAAGAGGCTTTCTATTTTCTATTGTATGTTTGTAACTTCTTTGTCAAAAATCAAGTGTCTATAGGTGTATGACTTTTCTTCTGGGTCTTCTATTTAATTTCATTGATCAATCTGTCTGTTTTAATTCCAATACCATTAAGATTTCACTAATATTTCTCTGAAGCATAGTTTGAAATCAAGAATGGTGATTCCTCCAGAAGTATTTTTATTATTTAATATTGCTTTACGTATCCATGGCTTTTTGATTTCCTGACGTTGTTTATTATCCTTTCAATATCAGTAAAGAATTTTATTGGGATTCTAAAGGGAATTGAGTTTCTTTTTGGTAAGTTGGATATTTTTCTACATTAGTCCTACAAATCATGAGCATGGGATATCTTTCCATGTTCCATCTTCTACGCTTTCTTTATTTAGAGATTTGAAATTCATATTACACGGGTCATTCACATGAGAGGGAAGTATTAGGAGAGAAGAAGGTTAGAAACCCAGAGCTAGGCTATGAAGTATGTAAATTAATTAATTAAAAATTGAAATGTCAGTCCCACTAACCATTAATAAGCTAAAAATAAGCAAATGATTTTCCTGAGATGGTTCCATCATGGACTTTCAAGGTCAATGATGCAAAGGTTTCTCTAGGCAAGGCTGAGAAGAATTTCATTACAGGAAAGATTCTTCCTATTAATGTGATTATATATATATATATGTACATATATATACATATATACATATACATATACATATATATATACATATATATAATATATGTATATATATGTATGTATGTGTATATATATATATATATATGTATATATATATATATATATATATATATATATATCACTGGGTATTAGGCCTCACTTTTAAGCAGAACTCTGCAAAACAACAAACATATACACATGTACTGTCTTGTAATGGTGCCATATAGACAAATAGATGATTTCCTTATTATTAAAGAAGATTCTATAAGAAATGCTAAAATTATGTTAGTAATTATTAAACTTTTATATTAGGACTGCTATTAAATACTTTCTGATGTCAAAACTGCATTGAAAACTCTTCCATTCCCCAAATGACATGAGTGCTTCTGAGATAGCAAGCAGGCATCTATAAGTTAGAGTATATTCCAGGGGCTGTAAAACTGTTAACCAAAGGTCATAGAAAGATATCTAATGCTATAATATAGGTAAAAGGACAGAAGATAAAATATTGACTAGGTTTATGTATACAAAACCTCACTAATAACTTGGTAACAAAAGTTATGGTTTTTAACACTCCATGAACATGTAGCAATGGTAACAGATGATAAATGTTTAGCCAAAAAATTAATTTTTTAACAAAATTATCCATATATATAAATATATATGGTATTTTATTTATTTACATTTCAAATATTATCCCCTTTCCCAGTTTCCCCTCCAGAACCCCTCTATCCCCTCCCCTTCACCCTACTTCTATGAGGGTGCTTCTTCCACTTGCCCACTCCTACCTAACCATTCTGGCATTCCCCTATACTGGGGGATTGTGTCTTCACAAGACCAAGGGCCTCTCCTCCCATTGATTCCAAATAAGGCCATCCTCTGCAGCTGGAGCCATGGGTCCCTCTATGTATACTCTTTGGTTGATGGTTTAGTCCCTGGGAGCTCTGGGGTGTCTGAATTATTGCAAATGTTATTCTTTCTATGGGGTTGCAAACCCCTTCAGCTCCTTCAGTCCTTTCTCTAACTCCTCCATTGGGGTCCCTGTGCTTAGACCAATGATTGGCTGTGAGCATCTGCCTCTGTATTTGTCAGGCTCTGGCAGAGTCTCTCTGAAGACAGCTATATCAGGCTCCTGTCAGCAAGCACTTCTTAGCATCTGCAATATTGTCTGGGTTTTGTGTCTATATATGGGATTGATCCCAGGTGTGGCAATTTCTCGATTGTCTTTCCTTAAGTCTCTGCTCCAAATGTTGTCCCAGCATTTCCTTTAGACAAGAGAAATTATGGGTTAAAATTTTGGAGGATGGTGGATGTCCCAACTCTCAACCAGGGGGTCATGCCTAACCTCTGGATATGGTCTCAATAGGTTCTTTCTCCCCCTTTGTGGGGCATTTCAGCTAATGTCATCCCTGTGGAGTACTGGGAGGCTCTTTCATTCCTGTCATCTGGGACTTTTTGGTTGCTAGTTCCCAATGCTACATATTTTTGCTCAATTTCCTGACACTCTTTATATCTTCCCTGTCATCTCTTCAATACCTGATCTTCCCTCCTTTTCCCCAACACCCTACCCTTTTCCTCTGAAGTTCCTCCCACACTCTACCTTCCATGAGTATTTTGTTCCCCCTTCTAAGAGGGACTGAAGCATCTACACTTTAGTTTTATGATCTGTGAATTGTATCTTGGGTATTCCAAACTTTTGGGCTAGTATCCACTTATCAGTGAGTTCATACCTTGTGTGTTCTTCTGTGATTGGGTTACCTCACTCACGATGATATTCTCCAGCTCTGTCCATTTGCCTTAGAATTTTGTGATGTCATTGTTTTAATATCTAAATACTACTCCATTGTGTAAGTGTATGATATTTTCTGTATCCATTCATTTGTTGAAAAGCATCTGGATTGTGTCTAACTTCTGGCTATTATAAATAAGGCTGCTATAAAAAGTTGAGCATGTGTCCTTATATGTTGGAGCATCTTTTGGGTATATGCCCAAGAGTGGTATAGCTGAGTCCTCAGGTAGTACTATGTCCAGTTTTCTGAGGAACCACCAGAATGATTTCTAGAGTGATTTTATCAGCTTGCAATCCCACCAACAATGGAGGAGTGTCTTAATGGATATACATATGAAGATTTTCTGTTGTAAACTTCTCATTCAACTTGTGATTTGAATTCATGTTTGAACTTCTAGTAAACTTTTTTTCAAAAAGGATACTTGGTAAAACCATGTGATATATTCTCCAAGAAAAAGTACAAAAATCTAGGAATCTTAAAACTAGAAAACATAATATAGAGGCAAATTTCACTGGAAGGCATAACAGAAAGATAGCATTAGGAACATTGCATTGGGTATAAGGCATTTGGAACAAGGGCATTGTTGCATCAGAGCAGGAGAAGAGAGCAAGATTAGAAGAAGAGTGCAGAATGGAATAACTGAGAAATTATGACAGCATAACAATTAAGAGAGCAATATGCAGACTTGCTGCATGGAGGAAAATAGGAAAATGTAGATGCTGCATATAGAGCAAAAGGAGCAGGCAGGCTTCTCCTTATCATGGGACAGTAAAGTTCCTATATTAATATCGAGGCAGGCTTAGCCTTACTAAAGAGAACAAAGCTTCCTTCTTACAGGCTTGGTTTTAATTCACTTAGTAATAAAAGTATAGAAGCTTTTATTTCTCTAAAATCCCTAAGCAATAAAGACAGAAGCTCACTTTTCATACAGAATGAGCAAGTTCTTCTTGAATTGGCACATGATCTTTTGCTCCATAGGCGCATGTAATTATAGAAGTGTGTGTGTGTGTGTGTGTGTGTGTGTGTGTGTGTGTGTATAATTATAAGACTGTATATAAGTTGGTGCCAACTGGTTTGATAGAAATGTATAAATGTGTATGCATGAATTGGTGTATGAATTTATGTGAGTTAAATTCATATTTGCTTATGTAAAAGCTTTTGTTCCATGAGCATGACTCTTTTCTTCTGGTTCAATAGAAGATTATTTCTCCAACACTGTGTGTAAGCTAAAAAGTAAGAGGCATCTGGACTAGAGGGGAAAGTCTCTAGCAATTAATTTTTTACTTAATCCCCTGATTTTTTAAAATGAGATGCTAAATGACAGAGACTACATTTTCTTTCCCAAAAGAAACTCAGGCAGGTCAGCTACAGTAGCAAAGTGAAATAGACTTAATATAGCTAAGCTTTTTATTATTAAACACCAACCAAAAATATCTCACAAGACCTAGTCTTACCCCTGATGACACCCTTTCCCCTCTACTGACTCAACAATATCCAACAAGAAAAAAAGTGCAGGGGTTGGCCACTGGCATGTCAGATTTCAATACAAAATGTAGAAAGTTCATCACAGACTATACTGAGTGTTTGACTGTCTGTTCTCTAACAAGTTACTCTGATTTGGGAGATAATGAAACCTGTGTAGCATGGTGTTTAGCTAAAGTCTTAGATTTTCTATTGCCATATAGAGACACCATGACCACAACCACTCTTACAAAGAACCACATTTAATTGGTGCTCTCTTGCAACTCAGAGATTTAGTCCAATATCATCATCTAGGAATCATGGTCTCATGTAGGAAGACACATAGCTTCTGGAAAAGGAGGTGATAGTTTTATTTCTGGGTCCACAGACAACACAACAAAAAGGTATCTGGTTTAAGCTTCTAAGAATTCAAACCTGAATTACTAATATTACACTGCTTCCAACAAAGCCCTGACTACTCCAATAAGGACACATCTCTGAACAATGCCACTCCTTGTATTTTAAGTATTCACACACATGCATTTATGCGAGCCATACCTACTGAAACCAACACAGCTTGTAAAGTTAGGTCTTGAAGCAGGCCTTAAGGGTCTGCTACTGCTCATTGTTTCCTGTGTGTTGTGATCTTACTGGAGTAATTATCCTTCTCTACTTTGAACCCATAGTCCACTGCTGGCCCTGGTGAGCTTAACAGCCTCTGAACTCAACCAAGTGCTTACTGATTACTTTACTATATCCATTTTCCATTTACTAAGCTATACAATTAAAACAATACCATTTCTTATTTAGCCCTTTTCTAGTTGTCTTCATAGTTTAACTGCTAAGGATTGCAGATAAAGGGGATTAATACATCCTACAATTTGGTAGTTCTGCATATAGAATTCATTGTATCTTTTTCATTTACACAATATATGTATGTACAAGAAAACTGGCAGCACTGTCATCCATCATGGCAAAATTCTGTAAGAAAAAGCTTTGTGTCTGTAAAAGTAGAACAAATGAACATTAAGTATTCCTAACATAGAATATTATGACATAAAAAAGTAGCACTAAGATGTAATTTAGTGTTAGAGCAACTGCCAGTCACACATGAGACCTTAATTTGGTAACTCTTCATACTCCAAATTCATGTCATTGTGACAATGATGATTATGGTGATAGTGAGGAGGAGGAGGACAAGGAAAGAAAGAGAAGGAGTATGATGAAACTTACCCCATGTCATATCCCACTAATACTGACCATGTATGAATGGATGTTGGGTCATCCACTGGAGTAGAGATAACCTAAAAGAAGCATCTCCCTCTGTCCCACCCTCTTTCGTACACACACACACACACACATACACACACACACACACACACACACACAGAGAGAGAGAGAGAGAGAGAGAGAGAGAGAGAGAGAGAGAGAGAGAGAGAGCTGATTCTCTCCAGCAATCATTACCTGCCCATAGCCCTTCAGCTAGTTGTACGACTCAAGATCACTCTTCTTTGTCCTTTATTCCTGCTGGAGTGGTAACTTGCTTGAACTTTTGCAGATCTTATGCAAACAACCACAGCTGCTGAGAGTTTGTGTGTAAATCATCTATGTCTTGTCCAGAAACCAGTATTTCACAACTCCCTTCCCACCCCATTGCCAGGAGCCATTCTCACTTAAGATCTCTATGCCAAGAAAATTAGATACCAGGAGCCCTCTCCACCTAGATCTCATTTCCAGGAGACCTTGATAGCAAGAGTTATTCTTACCTTGATCTCATGTCAGGAGCCATAGATCTCAAGACCCCCTCCTTTTGAAGCTCATCTGTGGACAAGTTACTATAGCAACTCCTTTTCAATTGACCTCCTCATGACCCCCTTTATAGTACCAAAATTCCTACAGCAATAGTAAGCATTTCCCAGAAATTATGAAAAACTGTTTCTTAGAAGAGATGCCAGCCCCCTGAGATTGTTCCACCTTCGCCCTTCCCCACACCTTGTTTCCCTTTATATTGCCTCGTTTAAAAAATAAAATTTGACAGCTTGATCAGAATACTGTCTTGCTGTCTCTCTCTCTCTCATGTCTCTTGTCTCTCACCTTCTCCTAGGTGGTTCGGGGAACCTGTTGACTGTCCTGCGGGTCGGGACACCCCTTGGGGCTTATATTCTTTGTGTCCTGTGATGGTTCCTCAGCCTTGAATGGTGAAAGGGTGATGTATATTAAGCCATCTCTTGCTGAGCATTCAGTCACTTACTCATAGCATTACAGCAAGTTATGACTCACTGCATTGCCCACCAAATAGTGTAAAATGAAGCTGCTGTGATCATGATTGAGAGCAGAAAAAAAACCCTGTTGTCATAACTTCCCATGTTCTCATTGTTCTTTTGTTGGAGATTTTGTATCCATTTGTGTCATAATTCTCTTTCTTTTGTAAGAGTTGCTTTTATTGTGGTGTCTCCTTATTGCAGGAGAACACCATAAAAACACTACTACTAACTGTTCACATTGGTATTGTACATCTGTTCCATTTGAACTAATATTGATTAATAATCATTTACTAAATCTTCTTGGTTTTCAGTGTTGTACAGAAGCACTGGGTTTCTTGTTTTTGTTTTGTTTTGTTTTGTCTGTCTGTATTTGAAAATTGCATAGCAATATTTATTCACAGTCACATCGTCGTATACAATGTGTTTTCTTCCCTAAACATTTTGTTCAACATATTCATGCCTCCTCCTTCCTCCCTCTATACGAAGGTATTTGAAATCACTGGTCACGTTTATTAGCTTTATTGTTTTGCATTTTTGGATACCATACAGATAAACACACAACCTCTTAAAATTGGCTTTTATTGATCTGTTTTACAGACTAACTTAGCAAGTGCTGGTTAAACTGACCAAACATATACACTGCAAACCACAACTCTCTCAGCTTACATTTTACAGTATCTCCTGCATATACAACCTAAATACACATACATGAAGACTTGTACAATTTGTTAAAGAACAAAACAGCCATGATGTCTAAGTTACTTTTCTACTGCTATGATAAATACACCATGTCCAAGGTAACTTATACAAGAAAGTATACATGGGGACTATAGTTTCAGATATACAAACTCTATGAGCATCAGGATGGGGAGCATAGAGAGAGTCATAGCATTGTAGAATCAGCTGAGAGCCTACATACCTGATTCCCAATCAAGAGACAGAAACACTCAAAATGTTAGCTTTTAAAACCTCAAAGTATACCTGCAGTGAAAGACCTCCTTTGACAAGGCCACAACACCTAATCCTTCCTAAACCATTCTACCAACTAGAGACCAAGTATTCAAATACATTTCTTTAAGAACCATTCTCACTCAAACCACCACATACTGAAAGAAAATAGAATTGTCTTCTCATCTTGAATTGGAGTATAAAAATATAGAGATTATTTTTCAGAGCCAGTTGTACAGAACAGAAACAAAATATAAAAAGAATAAATACAGTCATTTCTCATAAAAACACTGAAAGAATACACTAGAACTGATAAATTTGAACAATGCACAATCTAGGCAGAACTCTTATAGCTCTAAGGATAATATTAAAAGAAACTGATTAGATTCAAGAGATAATATAATAACACTGAGAAAAGACCAATGCAACATCAACAACACTGATAGTTGTCTAATATTGAAGTCTAGAAATTAATGAATATTTTGTTTAATATTATTAAAATGTTATAGGTATTTGAATGCAAACACATATAAATATATAAAACAGTACACATATCTAAACTATGTATAGCTTGTATCACTTATTGGTTTATGTATTATTTCTAGATGAATTTTAACACACTCACACACATGCACACACACACACACACACTCATAGTAGCATAATTTCTGCTAAATGGTAGCTGAACTGCATTTACATTGCCATTAAACTCTCCTGTTCTGTATTATTGACATATATGTCATACCATCAACTACTATAAACTGAATTGATTACCTCTGCTTCAGTAGAGGTTGATTTTCAGGAACCAAAGGCAAAATTGCTTTAAGAGATGTAACATTTTTGTAGTTGAGCAAGAAACTTCTTTCTCTGTTTCATAATGAAATATATTTGGATTATACTGTTCTGAATACCTTCTTGAATTCAATTCAACAGTTTGTGACTTGCTGATATCTAACTAGCCATCTTTCATCACCCACTCAGGAATAAGAGCCTCCTTCTTAGGATACAAAAACTACACATAACCACAGATCCACCTGGAAGCTTATGTCAAGGTCTTGCAACTAGATATGATGTCTCAGTTCACTCCTCCTTCCGAGGAACTTCATGCTCCACACAGGGCTTGTTCTTATCTTTATTTTTATCTTTTGCAGAGGACAGTTTATTTGCATTTCAGTTATTTACCAGTGCAATTACTTGTCAAAAAACACAATGAACTGAGTACACCAAATTTATACAAATAATCAAAATTTGATAATGTAGATAAAATTACAAATGTAATAGAAAAGAAATGTAGGCAAAGATAAGTTACTAGATACCAAATAATGGTAAGAAAAATACGTTTTTTCATATAGTCCACTGTTCAGTGTTTATAAATACTATTTATATATTATTCCAAAGGTAAGAATAAAGAATTCCATACTAAGACAATGTAAATATTTGAGTAAATTGGAATACTTTCTCGATTTGAATATTATACACTATGTACATGTATGAAAAATTATATCATCCCGAGTAATTTCTGCTAGTTTTGAGTGTCAGTACAAACACTAAAAATATAAATGTAAGATGCATAAAAGATGTTTCAGTGGTTTAAAAACACTGACTGCTTTCCCACATAACCCAGGTTTATTTCTAGAATGTATACGGTGGCTTACAGCGATCTCTGTGAGCCCAGTCCCAGAGGGTCTGACAACCTCCTCTGATATTTGCTGGAACAAGGCATAGACATGATACACACAGGGACAAGTTAGGAAAACACACATACACAAAAAATAAAAATGGCCGCCTAGGCTCTGTGGGACATCCCTGTGCCCTCTGGCCAAGCACCGAGTCTGCGTTCTGCAACCAGCTCGCCGGCCCCTGGGCCAGCAGTAGCGGCGGGCCTCCATATTGCAACCAGGACACAGCTGGAAAGGCCCAGGCTCTGTGGGACATCCCTGCGCCCGCCCTCTGGCCGAGCACTGAGGCTGCGTTCTGCAACCAGCTCGCCGGTCCCTGGACCAGCAGTAGCGGCGGGCCTCCATATTGCAACCAGGACACAGCTGGAAAGGCCCAGGCTCTGTGGGACATCCCTGCGCCTGCCCTCTGGCCAAGCATCAAGGCTACGTTCTGCAACCAGCTCGCCGGCCCCTGGACCAGCGGTAGCGGCAGGCCTCCATATTGCAACCAGCACACAGCTGGAAAGACCCAGGTAGACACCCCTTCCAGGGCTACCCTCACGGGGAGGGGGGGAGGGATCTGCTAGGCTCTCGGAGCCAAGCAGGCCGAGTTCCTTGCAACCAGAATACAGCTGGAGAAGCCCAGGTAGACAGACTCCAACAGAGGCTACAATTGCATGGGTGGCAGCCAGCTTATGATCCCTTAAAGCAGCAGTCACACATATTCACTGGTAGAGAAACAACAGGTGAGCCCAGCCTCACAGGAGATTCAAACACCAGCCACTGACAACAAGGCCAACTAAAACCAGAAATAACCAGATGGCAAAAGGAAAACGAATGAATGTTGATAACAAAAATCAAGGCAACATGACAGATCTCAACCCAGTTCTCCAACAACAGGAATCCCTGGATACCCCAAAACACCAGAAAAACAAGACTTGGATATAAAATCACTGGTCAGGATGCTGGTAGCTGAACACATAGAAAAATCTCATAAAGAAATAGAGGAGAAAATGGATCAAAAGTTAGAAGCCTTTACGAGGCAAATACAAAAATCACTTCAAGAAATTTAGGAGAAGATGGATCAAAGAGAAGAAGACAATAAGGAAGAAAGACAAAAGTCACTTAAAGAACTACAGAAGAACGTGGACCAACAAGTAGAAGCTATGAAAGAGGAAGCACAAAAATCTATTAAAGAAATACATGAAAACACAATCAAGCAAGCGAAAGATCTGAGCACATCCATCCAGATACTAAAAACAGAAGTAGGAACAACTAAGAAATCACAGAGGGAGACAACATTGGAGATAGAAAACCTGGAGAAGAAATCAGGGGCCATAGACGCAAGTGTGAACAATAGAAGACAAGAGATAGAAGACAGAATCTCAGAAGCCGAAGATACCATAGGAACCATTGATTCAACAGTCAAAGAAAATACTAAATGCAAAAAGGTGGTAACCCAAAACATCCAGGAAATCCAAGACACTATGAGAAGACCAAACCTAAGGATTATAGGTATAGACGAGAGTGAAGATTTAAAAGTTAAAGGGCCAGGTAATATCTTCTATAAAATTATGGAAGAAAACTTCCCCAACCTAAGGAGAGAGATGCCCATGAATATACAAGAAGCCTATAGAACCCCAAACAGACTGGACCAGAACAGAAATACATCCCGTCACATAATAATCAAAACTCCAAATGTAATAAACAAAGAAAGAATACTAAAGGCAGCAAGAGAAAAAGGCCAAGTAACATATAAAGGAAGACCTATCAGAATAACACCAGACTTCTCACCTGAGACCATGAAAGCTAGAAGATCCTGGGCAGATATCATGCAAACTCTAAGAGAACACAAACTTCAGCCAAAACTACTTTACCCAGCAAAACTCTCAATCGCCATTGATGGAGACATCAAGGTATTCCATGACAAAACCAAATTTGCAAGATATCTTTCCACAAATCCAGCCCTACAAAGGATAATAGGGGGAAAACACCAAGACAAGGACAGAAACTACACCCGGGAAGAAGCAAGATAGAAACCTCTTCTCATCAAACCCAAAAGAAGATAACCTCTCGAATATAAAAAATAAATAAGATAAATAAATATAATTTCAAAAATGTCTGGAGGTAATAATTACTATTCCTTAATATCTCTTAACATCAATGACTCAATTCCCCAATAAAAAGACATAGATTAACAGACTGGATACGGAAACAGGACCCTACATTTTGCTGCATACAGGAAATACATCTCAGTGTTAAAGACAAACACTGCCTTAGAGTAAAAGGCTGGAAGACAATTTTACAAGCAAATGGTCTCAGGAAACAAGCTGGAGTAGCCATTCTAATATCAGATAAAATTGACTTTCAACCTAAAATCATCAAAAGAGACTCAGAAGGTCACTTCTTGCTGGCCAAAGGGAAAATCCACCAAGAAGAGCTCTCAATACTGAACATCTATGCTCCAAATGCAAGGGCACCCTCATTCATAAAAGAAACCTTACTAAAGCTTAAAGCACACCTTACACCTAACACAATAATTGTGGGTGACTTCAACACTCCACTCTCCTCAATGGACCAATCAGGAAAGCAGAAACTAAACAGGGACACAGTGAAACTAATTGAAACTCTGGACCAATTGGATTTAACAGATATATATATATATATATGTATATATATATATATATATATATATATATATATATATATATATATATAACATTTCATCCTAAAGCTAAAGAATATACCTTTTTCTCAGCACCGCATGGTACCTTCTCCAAAATAGACCATATAATTGGTCACAAGACAGATGTCAACAAATACAAGAAGATCGAGCTAATCCCATGCCTCCTATCAGATCACCATGGAGTAAGAGTGGTCTTCAATAGCAACAAAAACAACAGAAAGCCCACATACACATGGAAACTGAACAATACTCTACTCAATGACACCTTGGTCAAGGAAGAAATAAAAAAAGAAATCAAAGACTTTTTAGAATTCAATGAAAATGAAGGTACAACCTACCCAAATCTATGAGACACAATAAAAGCAGTGCTAAGAGGAAAACTCATAGCTCTACGTGCATCCAAAAAGAAACTGGAGAGAGCATACACTAGCAGCTTAACGGCACACCTTAAAGCCCTGGAAGAAAAACAAGTTAATTCAACCAGGAGGAGTAGAAGGCAAGAAATCATCAAACTCAGGGCTGAAATCAATCAAATAGAAACAAAGAGAACCATACAAAGAATCAACAAGACCAGGAGCTGGTTCTTTGAGAAAATCAACAAGATAGATAAACCCTTAGCCAGACTAACCAAAGGACACAGAGACAGTATACAAATTAACAAAATTAGAAATGAAAAGGGAGACATAACAACAGAAACTGAGGAAATTCAAAAGATCATCAGATCCTACTACAAAGGTCTATACTCAAAACAACTGGAGAATCTGGAGGAAATGGACGATTTCCTAGACAGATATCAAATACCAAAATTAAATCAGCATCAAGTAGACCAGCTAAATAGTCCCATAACCCCTAAAGAAATAGAAGGGGTTATAGAAAGCCTCCCAACCAAAAAAAGTACGGGACCAGATGGTTTTAGTGCAGAATTCTACCAGACCTTCAAAGAAGACTTAACACCAATACTCTTCAAACTATTCCACAAAATAGAGACAGAAGGGACACTGCCCAACTCATTCTTCGAATCCACAATTACGCTAATACCTAAACCACAAAAAGATCCAACAAAGAAAGAGAACTTCAGGCCAATTTCTCTTATGAATATAGATGCAAAAATACTAAATAAAATTCTTGCTAACAGAATCCAGGAGCACATCAAAACGATCATTCACCATGATCAAGTAGGCTTCATCCCAGGGATGCAGGGATGGTTCAATATACGGAAATCCATCAATGTAATCCACTACATAAACAAACTGAAAGAAAAAAACCACATGGTCATCTCATTAGATGCTGAAAAAGCATTCGACAAAATTCAGCATCCTTTCATGCTAAAAGTCTTGGAAAGAGCAGGAATTCAAGGCCCATATCTAAACATAGTAAAAGCAATCTACAGCAAACCAGTAGCCAACATCAAAATAAATGGAGAGAAACTTGAAGCATTCCCACTAAAATCAGGGACTAGACAAGGCTGCCCTCTCTCTCCATATCTTTTCAATATAGTACTTGAAGTCCTAGCAAGAGCAATTTGACACTGAATGTCATCAGGAAAGTTAAATAGGGAGGAAAATTGTGCAAGGAGAAATGAGTGAAGGAAAGAGAGATACATGAAGATTCTATGACATAGAACAAAGGATGAATGGGAGAAGAGGAGAAGAAAATAGGGATGCTAACAGAGAAGACCATACCCATCACTGTGAACACAGTCTCTTGCTGAGGACATTTCTCAGTGCTCCTTTCATATCCCGATTCCTGAGACTATAAATAAAGGGATTCAGCATAGGTGTGACCAGACTATACATCACAGCCACAATGATTTCCTTGTCATTAGTGTTATTAGATGAGGGAACAAAATACAACCCAATAATGGCTCCATAGTAAAGAGAAACCACAGAAAGGTGAGAGCCACATGTGGACAAGGCCTTGCAGATTCCCTTGATGGAGGGAGTTCTCAGAATAGTGACCCCAATTCGGCCATAGGATACCAGGATGCATATGAATGGCAGAGTAATGACCACCATACCTAAAAGAAGTATGACCAGCTCATTGATGGTGGTGTCTGAACTGGACAGTTTCAGCAAGGGAGAGATATCGCAGAAGTAGTGGGGTATGGCATTGCTTTTAAAGTGAGATATTCGAGCCAAGAGAAGGGTGTGAACAAGGGCATTGGCTGAAGATAAGGCCCAGGACACAGCTACTAATAGGACACAGAGGCTCTGACTCATGATCGTGGTATAGTGCAGAGGGTGGCAAATGGCCACATACCTGTCATAGGCCATGGAGGTAAGAAGAATGCTGTCAAGAGCAACAAAAAATATGTAAAAATACACCTGGGAAATGCATCCAGCATATGATATGGACTGACTGTGTGTCAGCATATTCACGAGCATCTTTGGGGCTGTGACTGATGAGAAAGAGATGTCTGTGAAGGCCAAGTGGCTGAGGAAGAAGTACATAGGGGTATGGAGATGAGAGTCCAGCCTGATGAGAAGGATGATGAGCAGGTTCCCCAGCACAATTGTCAGGTACATGGTCAGGAACAGGGCAAAATACAGGCCTTGGTCTTCTGCCCGAATGGGGAGCCCCAGGAGAATGAACTCAGACACAGTGCTCTCATTATCCTTTCTCATGGTTTTCCCCTTCTGCTGTGAGTGAAAGAAGAAATGGGAATGAACGAGAAGTGATTTTACTATTACACTGTGGAAACATGTTGTGAATCACCAGGACTAAAAATAACATTATTTGTTATATTTATTAATAGTTTATGGAGACTTTTGTCACAGTAATGGGCTAATGATGGCTTGGAAAGAGGCATAATTTGTCAACCTTGAAAACAACTGAATGCCTCTCAGACAGAAACAATGAAACATCAGAATAATTATCACATCTATCAAGGTACCTGGATTTCACCAGGAGAATTTTAGTTTAAGGATTTAGTATGTTAGTTGTCAGAAGCAAATAGAAAAATCAACAAGATTTCATTGTTCTTTATCTTTCTAAACATTTCTTGATGCACATATCCAATGCTTCCTACCCATGAATTAAATCTGAATAGTGTAACTCGAGGAGCTACCTTGAATCTTCTAGATACCACTATCTGTGGAACTTCTACCCTATCTTCTTTGCTCACACTGCCACCCTCTGCACTATAACACCATCATGAGTTCAGCAGTACTTGAATCTGCTAGATACTAGTATTGGGCAGAGGTCAAAGCGTTAAGTTCATCAGTGAAATCCAACAATTTAAATGTCAAGAACAGCTTAAAACCAGCTATGAGTTCTTCTCATAATAACAGTGTCTCATTCAATGAGCTCACTCTTCCATCACTCTTCCTAGGCTGCTTAAAATGACCCTGATTCCATTTTACATCTTTAGTTTCAACCTGTGTATCACATGCAAGTCTATAGAACACCTGGAAATACTTGACTTTCCCATTATTTCCTAGATAATTCAAGAAAATTCATTATGTCTTTCTAGCAAAAGCAAATGTCAACTGACTTACATTTTACTTGGGTTTTAAGCCAAAGACTGTTACTTTTTATGAATTTTCTGCATGTTCTCTTTGCTGATAAACTGCATTTCTCTTTTTTTCTGTAATCATTTCTTATGTGAATAATTACTAAACAATAGGAAAAGGAATATAATAAAGTTAGAGTTGATATCTTAACCACTGAGAGAATGATATGTGGTTTAATTCTATTTGAAGGCTTCTTTAGTAGCATGCTTTTTTGTGTTTGGTGGTGATCTCACTATTTGTCTCTTTACCCTTTTCAAGCCTTAAAATCTATGAAGTCTCCCAACCTGATCAAAACCATCTTTAAGATGTCTATTTATCATCAATCTAACACACTCAAAGTAAAAACAAAGATCACTTAATGTAATGTTATATTAAAGTAACTATAATTTATTTCTTATACATTTCTGTGTTAATAATAATTATCACAATGGAAATGCTAATTATCTATCTGTCCACAGATAGATGATTTCAACTTTGCTATGCTCAACAATATTGCAATAAGCATTATTATTATTATCATTATTATTTTTGTATTTTATGTAACATGTTATATTCAGAAATAATTGTATAGAATTAAACAGCCATAATTTTGAGAAAATATCACATCACAAGAGGCCAAGGTGATAAGAAGGCTGGCATATGCTATATGAAAAATTTTAGTGAAATAACCTACATACAATTTTTGTAAAACTGTGTCTATATGCAAGTGTTTGTAAGGGTAGTGCAAGCAACTTTGAGAAATGAGGAAAGCCCAAATAAGTGGCCAGAAACAGACATATAAAATTTGAAGAATATATGAGAAGTGAGTTGATATAATGTATAATTTGCTCTGGTAGAAAAGTTTCCATCTGTTCAAGAATAGTAACACTCAGGAAAATTAACTAACAGAAAATAACAAATGACTCACTGGGTTCCAGGAGGAAAGTAGATTGGAGAAGCCATGGACACTGCTAGCATATGAAAACCAGGGATTATTATGGAAAATGTCACAAAGATTTGGGGAGAAGTTGGAAGAAAATACAACAGAAATTGTGCGTGGACATTAAGTGTGAGCAAAGAAGATCATTTTCATGTTTTCTTTCAAAAATGGATACATTTAAGAAAAACATTAAGTAAAAGAGGTTTTTTGAGAGAGGGAGTGCCTTTTTATCTCAATGTTTGGGCAGGTTCTCAGTAAATGCTACATTACTGTATAAAGAACTGTTTTTCATTTCATGATTTGATCCTTGCAATATGCAGGCAGAAAATGAGAAATACAGAAATAGGCAGACAGAAACAGAAAGAGACAAAAGCACAGAGACAAATAAAGAGACATAGAGGGAGACCCAAACATATGCAGTAATACAGAAAAATGTACATTGTAAGCCAGTGGTAGTGGTGCACGCCTTTAATTCCAGCACTTGGGAGGCAGAGGCAGGTGGATCTCTGAGTTCGAGGCCAGCCTGGTCTCCAAAGTGAGTTCCAGGACAGCCAGAGTTACACAGAGAAACCCTGTCTAGAAAAAGCAAAAAAAATGTACATTGTATTCCTGATATGAAAGGTTAACTTATAAGATGAACACAAATACCTTAAGCTAAGAAGCATGGAAATCTCTTCCGTTCCTCTCCAGAAAGATAACAACAAAGCAAATGTGGTGGATCATCTCAAGTAGTCATACATCCATTGTAATGATCAGAAGAATAATCAGTTCAGAATCAGATATGACAGAAACATGAATATACACATTGTCCTTGTCTCCTGGAAAGTCCAAGTTAGCTCTAATTTTTAAAATCATGTAGAGGACCTAGGGGTGTAATCTCTGTCCCCAGATCCAAATTAGAATCATATAGGACAAAATTGCTTCATTGTCATTGACTCCCATAGGGAAAGAAGTTTTTTTGAAGCAGACTTGAGAGTCCTTTCTCCCTTGAGAAATAATGGTAGCAACCTTAACAAGATTCCCAATCACTTTGTCTCGTTTATGTCGTGACATCTGCGATTACTTGACATTTAATAACAAAATACACTCATACACTCATAGACAAACACAAAAGAGTTGAAAAAAGAGTCTAATATAATTTGGAGAATAATAATTCAAAGTGGGCTCATTACCACAGTCAGACATGGTCAATATCCATAATAACAGGGAAAGACTTGGAAAAATGTCTGTGATGTTCTCCCATTGCACATCAAGGAATTGGCAATTTACTCTTAAATATGCTCATTGAATACTCTGATCCATGTTAGTTGGAAATCTTAGACACTTCCAACAATGAAATAGTATTTAATATGTACCATTGAAAACATAATTTCCTACTAATGTGCATTGAAGTATCAAATTTATATCAAACAATACTTGTCATATACAAGTAGAGGCAGATTAAACTAAGAATGTTTTCATAAGAGCAGAAAAAATTTTAACAACAAATGAATTTGATACTTTACATAAAGAATACCCTAAGCCAACTATATGACAAAAAGGGTAATGATGAAGGAAAACTAATGCCTTCAACAGTATAGTAAAACATAAAATAATTCTTCATAATTATGCATATTATTAAGCATTGAACACTAAAACCTGTAAAAGCCTTAACAATGAGTACAGTTCTATTTGAAAATGATGTATATAACAAATTAATGAATATTAAAGGGAATGATTAATATAGGTCCCTAATCCAATGATATTAGTCTCTCCCTTATAATGCCCTTGTCACTTGTCACCAAAATATGATCATAGTAGGCACACAACAGTCTGTAGTCAGTAAGATACTGACAAAATTTCATCACCAGAAGGAAACAGAGAAAAAAATTGTGTCAACCCTTTGATTTTGAAATTCTAGCTTCCAGAACAGTGGGAAAAAGTATTCGCATCAAGCTGTTCTCTGGCATATTGTTGTGACAGTGCATGTATATTTTTTTATACATGCAGATGATGAGCAAACATTCCCTGCTCTACTGGAGACTGCTCAGACTGGGAGAAGTTCAGATAAGCTGCTTCTCTGCCAAACTGACCCACTATCAACCTTTGCCCATCCTAATCCCAGTTCCCCAACCTTTCTATTCTCCATAACCCAGATCCCAACTAGGCAGTGATTTTCTGCTATACCAGATATTAGCCTGTGGGAGAGAATTCCTGCTCTACTAGACACCTGTCAGGTTGGGAGAAACCCTGGTAGAATACATTTCTTATAAACAACAATGTACAGATAGGTAAAAGATATTCAGCAACCCTACATCTGACAGAGAGTTAATATCCAAAATGTATAAACAACACATGAAGTTTGACATCAATAAACCAAATAACAATAAAAATGCAGAATGGAGGTAAATAGAGAATTCTCAACAGTGGAATCTTGAATGGCTGATAAGCACTTAAAAAATTCAAAGAAAGCATCCCACTTCAGGTTTCTGTCTAGACCTGAAGATGATCCAGTGCCTAGCTCTCCTTACACAAATATCTCCAGGAGAGAGCTGGGCTCCCCGAAGTGTTGACATGCCTATGAGCATCAGTAAGATCACTTCTTTGGCTCCATGGATCCTGCCCAGATTCCTTAGGACACAAGAACCACGTAGCAGCCTGGGACAGGATCCTACCAGTTTCCACCTGCACCTGGACCTGAACCTGTGCCACAGAGCTAGAGGCTGATCTTGTACTACAGCTCTTGATACATAAATATCACCTGGAGAGAGCTGGTCTCCCAGGAGTACAGACAAACCTGTGAGCACTGGTAAGACGCTACTTCTGCTCAAATACCTGGCCCAAGATTTACTTGCCCAGAGCTATCTGGGCACAGGAACCAAGGAACAGACAGAGACAGGATCCTTCTGGTTTCCATATGCACCTCAGACCTGATCCTGTGCCACAGCTCTTCATAACCAAATTTCTCTCAGAGAGATCTGGTCTTTGAGGAATACTGACAAACAGGCTTGCAGGAGGGACAAGCCACATTTAGAGACAGCAATATCAGCTAATGCCAGACATAACCAGACGGCAAGAGACATGTGCAAGAACATAAGCAACAGAAACAAAGAGTACTTGGTAGTATCCTAGTTCTCCCACCACAGTGAGCCCTGGATACCCCAACTAACCAGAAAATAAAGACTCTGATTTAAAATCACATCTCATGATAATGATAGAGGATTTTAAGAAGGACATAAATAACTCCTGTAAAGAAATACAGGAAAACACAGATAAATAGGTAGAAGACCTTAATGAGGAAACACAAAAATTCCTTAAAGAATTACAGAACAACACTATCAAACAGGTGGCAAAATTGAACAAAACCATTAAGGATCTAAAAATGGAAATAGAAACAATAAAGAAATCAGAAAGGGAGACAATCCTGGAAATAGAAAACCTAGGAAAGATATTAGGAGTCATAGATGCAAGCATCACCAACAGAATATAAGAGATAGAAGAGAAAATCTTTACACAGGGCCTGCAATGGATCAGCCGAGACAGGAGCCTCCCAATTGCCATTTGTACCAGGGAGTCAGGGGGCTCCACAATCCTCTGTGCACAGCCCACCAGAAGAGAGTGATCTCCCAGCAGCAATTTCATTTCTGGATGCAAAGGTTAGATCTCTACTTTCTCTCTAATAACTGTATCAAGGGAGATGGCTAGGAGCACACAGGGCATATTGTTCATGGAGCAGCTGAGACAGGATCCTTCCAGTCAAAATTTGCACATGGTAACTGAGCAGCTCCACAGCCATTTGCACACAGATCCCTCCAGAAGAGTTGGTATCGCAGGAATGCTGACCCAGGCTTAAAGGCCCACAAGAAGGACAAGCTCCAGATAGAGACACCAAGTCCAGCTAACACCAGAGATAACCAGATGGCAAAAGGCAAGCACAAGAATCCTACCAAAAGAAACCAAGGCTACTTGTCATCAGAACCCAGTTCTCCCAGCACAGCAAGTCCTGGACACATCAGAAAAGCAAGATTTGGATTTAAAATTGCATATAATGATGCTCTTAGAAGACTTTAAGAAGAACAGAAATAACTCACTTAAAAATACAGGAGAACACGGATAAACAGATAGACACTCTTAAAGAATTAGAGGAAAACAAAACCGAACAGGTAAAGAAACTGAACAAAACCATCCAGGATCTAGAAAAAGGAAGTTGAAATAATAAAGAAACCACAAAGGGAAAGAACACTGGATAGAAGAAACCATAGAAATCATTGAAATAACAGTCAAAGAAAATGCAAAATAAAAAAAGCACCTGACCCAAAACATCCAGGAATTCCAGAACACAATGAGAAGACCGAACCTAAGGATAATAGGAATAGAAGAGAGCAAAGACTCCCAACTTAAAAGGCCAGTAAATATCTTCAACTAAATTATAGAAGAAAGCTTCCCTAACCTAAAGGAAGAGATGCCCATGGATATACAGGAAGCCTACAGAACTCCAAATAGATTGGACCAGAAAAGAAATTCCTTCCTTCACATAATAATCAAAATACCAAATGCACAAAACAAAGGAAGATGTCTAAAAGAAGTAAGGGAAAAAAGTCAAGTAACATATAAATGTAGACCTATCAGAATTATACCAGACTTCTCACCAAATACTATGAAGGCTAGAAGATCCTGGGCAGAAGTCATACAGACTCTAAGATAACACAAATGCCAGCCCAGGCTACTATATCCAGCAAAATGCTCAACTATCATAGATGGAGAAATCAAGATATTCCATAACAAAACAAATTTACCCAATATCTTTCCACAAATCCATCTTTTCAAAGGATAATAAATGGAAAACTCCAATACAAGGAGGGAAACTACATATGAGAAAAAGCAAGAAAGTAATCCTCCATTAACAAACCAAAAAGAAGACAGCCACATGAAGAAAACTCCACTTTTAACAACAATAAAATCAGGAAGCAACAATCACTTTTCCTCAATATCTCTTAATATCACTGGACTCAATTCCCCAATAAAAAGACATAGGCTAACAGACTGGATATGTAAACAAGACACAACATTTCACTGCCTAGGAGAAACCCACCTCAGTGACAAAGATAGACACTTCCTCAAAGTAAAATGCTAGAAAACAATTTTCCAAACAAATAGTCCCAAGAAACAAGCTGGAGTAGCCATTCTACTATCAAATAAAATCAAATTTCAACCTAAAGTTATCAAAAAAAGATAAGGAAGGACACTTCATACTCATCAAAGGAAACATATACCAAGAAGAACTCTCAATCGTGAATATCCATGCTCCAAATGCAAGAAATAAAGAAAGAAATTAAAGACTTTTTAAAATATAAAAAGGAAGCCACAACACACCCAAACCTATGGGAAACAATGAAAGCAGTAGTAAGAGGAAAATTCATAGCCCTGATTGCCTGCCAAAAGAAACCAGAGAGAGCATACACTAGCAGCTTGAAAGCACATCTGAAAGCTCTAAAATAAAAAGAAGCAAATACACCCAAGGGGGAGTAGATGACAGGAAATAATAAATCTCAGGGCTGAAGTCAACTAAGAAGAAAGTAAAAGAACTATAAAAAGAATCCACCAAACCAGGAGCTTGTTCTTTGATAAAATTAACAAGATAGATAAACCCTTAGCCAGACTGACTAGGGGTTACAGAGACAGTATCCAAACAGATCCAAGTATTAACAACTTCAGAAATGAAAAGGGAGACATAACAACAGAAACTGAGGAAATCCAAAAAAATCATCAGTTCCTACTACGAAAGTTTTTGTTCAACAAAACTGGAAAATCCGGATGAAATGGGCAATTTCCTAGACAGATACCAGGTACAAAAGTTAAATCAGGAGCAGATAAATGATGAAAACAGCCCCATAATTCCCAACGAAATAGACATAGCCATCAATATTCTCCCAACCAAGAAAATTCCAGGACCAGGTGTATTTAGGGCAGAGTTCTATCACACTTTCAAAGAAGACCTAATATGAGTACTCTCCAAACTATTCCACAAAATAGAAACATAAGGAACACTAACCAATTCATTCCACAAACCATAATTACTCTGATACCTAAACCACACAAAGATACTACAAAGAAGGAGAACTTCAGACAAACTTCCCTTATGAATATTGATGCAAAAATATTGCAATCTGAATCCAAGAACACATCAAAATGTTCATTCATCATGATCAAGTAGGCTTCTTCCAAGGAATGCAGGGATGGTTCAATATAAGGAAATCCATCAATGTTATCCACAACATAAACAAACTCAAAGAAAAAACCACATGATAATCCCATTAGAGGCCAAAAAAGCATTTGACAAAATCCAACAGCTCTTTATGATAAAAGTCTTGGAAAGAACAGGAATTTAAGGCCCATACCTAAGCATAGTAAAAGCAATATACAGCAAACCAGTATCCAACATCAAACTAAATGAAGAGAAACTGGAAGAAATCCCATTGAAATAAGGGACTAGACAAGGCTGACTACTCTCTCCATATCTATTCAATATAGCATTTGAAGTCCGAGCCAGAGCAATTATATAACAAAAAGCAGTCAATGAGATATAAATTAGAAAGGAAGAAGTCAAAACATCATTATTTGCAGGTGATATGACAGTATACTTAGGTGATGCCCACAATTCCACCAGAGAACTAAATCTGATAAACAACTTCAGCAAAGTGGCTAGATATAAATTTAACTCAAACAAAGTAGGGCCTTCCTCTACTCAAAAAATCAGCAGACTGATGAAGAAATTACAGAAAAAAACTCCCTTCACAATAGTCACAAATAATATAAAATACCTTGGTGTGACTGAAACAAGTGAAAGATCTGTATGACAAGAACTTCAAGTCTCTGAAAGAAATTGAAGATCTCAAAAGATGGAAAGATCTTCCATGCTCATGGATTGGCAGGGTTAATATAGTAAAAATGACCATCTTGCCAAAAGCAATCCACAGATTCAATGCAATTCCCATCAAAATTCCAACTGAATTCTTCCTAGAGCTAGAAAGAGCAATTTAAAAACTCATCTGGACTAATAAAAATCCAGGATAGCAAAAATTAATTTCAACAATAAAATAGCTTCTGGGGGAATCACCATCCCTGACCTCAAGCTATTACTTGATTAATTACTACAGAGCAATTATGATAAAAAAAACTGCATGGTATTGAAACAGTGATGGGCAGGCAGATCAACTGAATGGAATTGAAGACTCAGCAATGAACCCACACACACATATAGTCACTTGATCTTTGACAAAGGAGTTAAAACCGTCCAGTGGAAAAAAGATAGCATTTTCAACAAATGCTAACTTGAAGTTAGCATGGAGAAGAGTGCAAATCTCTCATCTATTCCTATCCACTTATACAAATGTCAAGTCCAAGTGGATCAAGGACCTCAACATAAAACCTAATACACTGAATCTAATAGATGAGAAAGTGGGAAAGAGCCTCAAACACATGGGCACAAGTGAAAATTTCCTGAACACAACATTAATGGCTCATGCTCTAAGACCACAAATTGATAAATGGGACTTCTTGAAACTGGAAATCTTCTGTAAGGCTATGGACATAGTCAATAAGACAAATCCAAAACCTACAGATTGGGAAAAAATCTTCACTAAAACCACATCTGATATAGGGTGAACATCGATGCAAAAATACTCAATAAAATTCTTGCCAACTGAATCCAAGAACATATCAAAACAATCATTCACCATGATCAAGTTGGCTTCATCCCATGGATGCAGGGATGTTTCAATATATGGAAATCCATCAACATAATCCACTACATAAACAAACTCAAAGAAAAAAAACACATGGTCATCTCATTGGATGCTGAAAAAGCATTTGACAAAATTCAGCATCCTTTCGTGCTAAAGGTCTTGGAAAGAACAGGAATTCAAGGCCCATACCTAAACATAGTAAAAGCAATTTACAGCAGACCGGTGGCCAACATCAAAGTAAACAGAGAGAAACTTGAAGCAATCCCACTAAAATCAGGGACTAGACAAGGCTGCCCCCCTCACCATATCTTTTCAATATAGTACTTGAGGTACTATCTAGAGCAATTCGACAACATAAGGAACTCAAAGGGATACAATTGGAAAGGAAGAAGTCAAACTATCACGATTTGCAGATGATATGATAGTATACTTAAGTGACCCAAAAAACTCCACCAGAGAACTCCTACAACTGATAAAAAACTTCAGCAAAGTGGCTGGTTATAGAATTCAAGAAACTAATCACCAAAAGCCAAACAACCAAATTTAAAAAAAGTGGGGTATAGTCTAAACCAAGATTTCTCAACCAAGGAATCTGGGAAGAATGAGAAGCACTTAAAAATGTTCAGATTCCTTAGTGATCAGAGAAATGCAAGTCAAAACAACCCTGAGATTCCACCTTGTACCAATAAAAATGGCTAAGATCAAAACCACAGTTTACAACACATATTTGGAGATGATGTGGACAAAGAGGAACACTTCTCCATCACTGGTGGGGTTGCAAGCTGGTACAACCACTCTGGAAATCTGTCTGTGGGTTCCTCAGAAAACTGGAAATAGATCTACCTGAAGACCCAGCTATACCACTCTTGGGAATATACTCAAAAGATACCCTCCATGCCACAGAGGCACACATTCCACTATGTTTATAGCAGCCTTATTTGTGATAGCCAGAAGCTGGAAACAACCCAGATGTGCCACATCAGAAGATACAGAAATTGTCATTCATTTACACAATGGAATATTATTGAGCTATTAAGAACAAGAACATTAGGAGTTTTGAAGGCAAATGGATGGAACTAGAAAATATCATCCTGAGTGAGTTAAAACAGACCCAAAAGGACTTGTATGATATATACTCATTAATAAGTAGATATTAGCCAAAATTACAAAATATCTAGAACTAAAGTACAAATCTACAAAATGAAAGAAGGTTAACAAGCAAAAGTGCCTAAGTGAGGATGCTTCAATTCCATATGGAAGGGAGAAGAAAATAATCATGGGAGGCAGAAGGAGGGATCTCGGTAGGAGAGGGGAAAGAGGAGGGAAAAGAGGAACATGATTGTGTATGGGGGGAGGACCAGAGAGAAGCACTGAGGACCAGGAAAATGGATGGAAGTACGCAACCTCAGTGGATGGGGAAGGGGACGTGAGTGGACTCTCTAGAAAGTACCAGAGACCTGGAAGGTGAGAGATTCTTAGGACTCAAATGCAGGGACCTTATATGAAATGCCCAACAATGAGGAGAGGGAACTTGGAGAGTCCACCTCCATCCCACAGTCAAAACCTCTGACTCAGAATTGTATCTGTCTAAAATAAATGCAGGGACAAAAATGGAGAAGACACTAAGGGAAAGGTAGTCCAGTGATCGGCTTCATTTGGGATCCATATCTAGGGGAGGCTCCAAGTCCCACTATTATTACTGATGCTATGATGTGCTAATAGACAGAAGCCTAGCATGGTTGTTCTCTGAGAGGTCCACAAAGCAGCTGACTGAAACAAATGCAGATACTTAGACCCAACCATTGAACTGAATTGGAGACCCTTGTAGATGAATTAGGGAAATGTTGGAAAAAGCTGAGGAGGAGGACAACCCCATTGGAAGACTAGCAGTGTCAACTAATCTGGACCCTTGAGATCTCTCAGACACTGAGCTCCCAACCTGGCAGCATTCACAAGCTGGTCTGAGGCCCTGGACATATATACAGCAGCTGACTGGTCTGGCCTCAGTAAAAGAAGATGTGTTTAACCCCTTGAGATACCTGAGGTCCAGAGAATGAGAAGACCTGATAGGGATGAGTGAGACATCCTATTAAAGACAAGGGAGAGGAGGAATGGAATGAGGAACTGTTAGAGGACAGACTAGGAGAGGAAAAACTACTAGACTCTAAAAAAATAATAAAAGTATTAAAAAAGAAACATTCAAAGTCCTTAGTGATAATGGAAATAAGAATAAAAACAACACTAAGATTCCACTTCATGTCCATCAGAATGGCTAAGGTCAAAAATTCAAGGGACAGCACATGCTGGTGAGGTTGGGAGCAAAGAGAACATTCTTCCATTGATGCTAATAATAGAAACTTGTAAAACCACTCTGTAAATCAATTTTGTAGTTTCTCAGAAAATTTAGATTAGTCATTCCTCAAGATGCAGCTATACCACTCCTGGGAATATATTCAAAAGATGGTCTACCATCCCACAGGAACACCAACAAAACTATGTTTATAGCAGTTGCATTTGAATAGCCAGAGACTGGAAACAGCCAAGATGCCCCTCAACTGAGGAATAGGTAAACAAAATATCATTTATTTACACAATGGAATGCTACTAATCTATCAAAAAAGTGGATATCATGAATTTTGAAGGTCAATAGAACTAGGAAACATTCTAAGTGAGGTAACCATGTCCCAAAATACATACATGGTATGTACTCATTTATAAGTGGATATATGCCATAAAGTAGAGAATAGACATACTGTAATCAACAGGCCCAAAGAAGCCAAATAACAACCAGGGACAAAGGGAGAATAAATTTTTCTCATAAGGGGAAATAAAATAGACAAGTGAGAGAGAGAGAGAGAGAGAGAGAGAGAGAGAGAGAGAGAGAGAGAAAGAAAGAGAGAGACAGAGAGACAGAGACAGGGAGAGAGAGACACAACTGAGTGGGAGAGGGTATGGTGAGGAGAGCTTGTCAGGGTGGGGCGTTAATGTGTAGGGAGAGTGGGAAAGAGAGAAGGGAAATCAGCTGGCAGTCTAGGATGTGCCAGAGACCTGGTTGGGTGGAGGTCCCAGTAGGCCCACAGTGGGAATTCTTGCTGAGGCTTCTCACAGTGAGGGATATGGATCCTGAAGTGGCCACTTCCTGTACCTAGGACTCTCAGAATATGAATATGAACAGCAACCCAACATTTGAAGCCAATGGAAAGAATTACAGAGACCCATAGCAAAATTAGTTAGCACTTGGGGAGAATTATTGAAGAGTTAAGGGAAGGATTTAGGGATCTGAGAGGGCAAGGACTCCAAAAAAGAGAGGCAACTAACCTGGAGGTTCCCAGAGGGAGAATCTCCCACCCAAGAGTGAGCATGGACTAGACCTAGCCTCCCTGCAAATATGTAGCAGAAGGAAAGCTTAGTCTTCTAGCAGGGTACCCAACATAAGGAGAGAGCCTGTCCCTGAGTTGCTTGCATGCCTGTGGATCATGTTCCCCAAAATAGGCCACCTTGTCTGACCAAAGTGGGAAAGGATGCACCTAGTTTGGCATCAATTTGGTGTTAAGTGGAATTAAGTGGAATGGTATAAGTGGTACTTAGGAAGTGATACCTAGACGTAGACTCCCTAGTATCACAGCAAAGGGGAAGAAGAAATGGGGACGAATCTGAGTGAGACAGGAAGAGAAGAGACTGCATTGGAATATAAAGTGAGTAAATAAATTTAATTTTTAAAGACATGAGAAAATAAATGAATAAATAAATAAATATGCGCATGAATTTTCTGCTTTACTAGAGACATTACAAACTAGAAGAGCACAGGAAACCCCACAAACCTGTCTACTCTCACTATATCTGTGACTCCCTACCCCTAATCACTTGACCTCCTAAGAGCTGTGCTTCAGCCCTCAAAAGAGCTGTAGACTTCCCCCTCTACTACAGACAGGGAAGACTGGGAGTAGTCCAAGTACGCTGCCTGCCCACATGCAAAACTATCCCATCTCAGCCTCTACTCACCCTACTCCTGTTGCACATCCTTCTAGTTGCCATTCCATAGGCCCCAGATGGGTTGAGAATCACTGCTATACCAGTGACTACACTGTGGCAGAAATTCCTAGCTCTACTAAAGGCCTTACAGACTTACAGAAGTCCAGGGAGGCTATCTGCCTTTTAAATTCACCTACATTCTAATTATTTCAGCAACCCATCACCATATGTCCCTATACTGTGCCCTCCTAGTTGCCATGTCCCATCCATCTACTGGAGCATAGACTACTTACTTTACAAGAGACCAACATTAGAACTCCAGGTATGCTTGTTGCTGGCCAAACTCCTTCACTGCCTATCTTGATCTCTTTTTCCCCCAACCTATTACCATAGATCCATCCTCCTTCTTGCCTTTCCTTAGCCTCCAACTGGGGTTCACATTCACTGATCTCAGAGTCCACATGGACTCAGAGAATAACAGGCTAAATAGAGGAGAACCAAAGAGGAAACAAAAACCAAGGTATAAAATGCCCATTCAATAAAGACAAACTCAGAAATCAGTATCTAGCTCTAATTATTCCAAACCCAGATGTCTAGAGACCAATATAAGAACCCAAGCAACAACCGCCAATGCATAAGCTCATCACCAGAATCCACCTACTTAATACAAACAATCCTTGAAAATCCCAAACAACAGAAGCACAAGAAAAATAACATAAAATCAAATATATAAAGAAGATTGATGTCCTTGGGAGAATACAAATAAATGTTTTAAGGAAATACAGAAAAATATAAACTAATTATTGGAGGAAATTATTGAATCTCTTTTTAAAAGCCAAGAAAATCCTCTTCTCTGTGCTCTACCTTCTTGCCCACATCCTTTCCTGAAATCCAGAATCTGTGCTCTATTCCCCAGGCAGCAATACTGTGCATCCCTGGAGGCCTGTTGAAACTGGAAATAATCAGGCCTGAAGCAATCAGGGATCACCAGCTTCAACTGCATCCTTGGAGGCCTGTTGCTACCCAGGACAGCCAGCTCTATCTGTAATCACAGAGGCATGTTGTCATCAAGCGCTGTCACTCCTGCCCACAGTCCCAGAGGCCTGCTACTATACAGACAACAAAGCTTGCCAATACCAGGCACAAATTGGTGGCTAAAGGTCAGCATAAGAACACAATCAATGACCTGTTGAACCTGAACCATAGAGTAAAATCCATGGACCAAAGCCATTCAGCTCCCCAAAGGCTCTCAAATGAATCCAATCAACAAAAGCCAGACAAAATATGGCACCACTAAAGCACAGCTTCTTTTCTACAGCAGCTCAACATATCCTAACACAACCTAAGTACAAGAAATTGACCTTAAATCCAATCTTATAGTGATGATAGAGGCCTTACTCCTACACTGCTGGTGGGACTGCAAGCTAGTACAACCACTCTGGAAATCAGTCTGGTGGTTCCTCAAAAAACTGGGCATGATACTTCCAGAGGACCCAGCCATACCACTCCTGGGCATATACCCAGAAGATTAATAATAAGGATACATGGTCCACTATGTTCATAGCAGCCCTATTTATAATTGCCAGAAGCTGGAAAGAACCCAGATGTACCTCAATGGAGGAATGGATACAAAAATTGTGGTATATATACACAATGGAGTACTATTCAGCCATTAGAAACAATGAATTCATGAAATTCTTAGCGAAATGGATGGAGCTGGAGAACATCATACTAAGTGAGGTAACTTAGTCTCAAAAGAATACCCATGGTATGCACTCACTGATAAGTGGATATTAGCCTAGAATCTTGGGACACCAAAGATACAATCCACATACCAAATGTCCGACAAAAAGAAAGGAGTGGACACTGGTGCTGGAAAGGATCAAAGCATCAGTGTAGGGGAATACAAGAACAGGGAAGTGGGAAGGGGGAACAGGGGGAGGGAAAAGTGCATATGGGGCCTTTGGGTGGCAGGGAACCAGAAAAAGGGAAATGAAATGTAAATATAGAATATATCCAATAAAAAAGAAAAGAAAACAAAGTGGAAAAAAAGAAAAAAAAAGAAATACAGGAAATGCAATAAAAGAGGTAGAGGTCTTTAAAGGGGTTAAATCCCTTAAAAGTATACAAGAAAGTGCAATTAAACATGTGACAGAAATAAATAAAACTGTGCAAGTCCTGAAAACTGAAATAGAAGCAACAAAGAAAACACAAACTGAGGGAATCCTGCAGACTGAAAGCCTAGAGAAGAGAACAGGAACAACAGATTCAAGCATCACCACCAACAGAAGGCAGGGATTGGAAGGTGTAGAAACTACAATAGAATAAGTTGATGAGTCAAAGAAAATGTTAAATGTAAAAGTGTCCTGAGACAAAACATCAATAAAATATGGGATACCATGAAAAGAACTAACATAAGAATAATAGGAAAGAAGAAAGATAAAAGATCCTGCTCCAAAGCTCAGAAAATATTGTCAAGAAAATCATAAAAGAAAACTTTCCTTCCTAAAGAAAGTGGTGCCTTTAAATATGCAAGAAGCTTATAGAACACTAATTAAACTGTACAAGACAAGAAAATACCCTCACCAAATAATAACCCAAACAAAATTCTATAGAACAATGAAAGAATATTAAGAGCAGCAAGGGAGAGGGCAGGTAACATACAAAGACAAACTATCAGAATTATAACTCGCTTCTCAACAGAGTCCAAAATCCAGAGGAACCTGGACAGATACTTTGCGACCGCAAAAAGACACAAATGCCAACCTAGATTACAATACCCAGCAAAATTCTCAATAAACAGTGTTGGATACAAGATATTCCAATACCAGTCCAAATCCAAACAATATCTATACACAAATACAGCAATGCAGAAAATACTAGAAGAAAAATACTAGAAGAAAAACTACAACACAAAGAGGACAATTACATTCAAAGAAGTAATAAATTCCATACATGGAAAAACCAGCAAAGTACACACACACACACACACACACACACAGAGAGAGAGAGAGAGAGAGAGAGAGAGAGAGAGACAGAGACAGAGACAGAGAGACAGAGAGAGAGACAGAGACAGAGAGAGACAGAGAGAGACAGAGAGAGAGAGAGACAGAGAGAGAGAGAGGGAACATCAACATCAAAGTAACAAGAAAGCACTCAATGGTCATTAATATTTCTCAATGTCAGTGAACTCATTTCCCCAGTAAAAGGACACAGGCTAAAAAAAATGGATGTGAAAACAGCATTCTATTACATATAAGAAACACACTTCACTTCCTCCTGAGTCCCTCCCACCCTCTACCTCCTGTAAGTATTTGTTTCCCCCGTTTTTCCCCCAATTTTATTGTGGTTACTTGGTTCTCTGGTGTCTTATTTCTTGAATTCATTGTATATTTTGGATATTAGCCCTCTATCATATGTAGGGTTGTTATACATATTTCAAAATCTATAGATCCTACGTGGTTTTCTTCAATTCCTTCTCCTATTTGGTAGTGTTTTCCTATATTTCTTTAAGGGACTTAAGTGTTTTCTCTTTAAGGGATTCTACCTGTTTACCTGTGTTCTCCTGTATTTCTTTAATGGAGTTATTTAGATCGTTCTTAAAGTCCAATATCATCATCATGAGATGTGACTTTAAATCAGAATCTTGCTTTTCAGGTGTGTTCGGGTATCCAGGGATTGCTGTAGTGGAAGAACTGGGCTCTGATGATGCCAGGTAGCTCTGGTTTCTGTTGCTTATGTTCTTGTGCTTGCTCCTTGTCATCTGGTTATCTCTGGTGTTAGCTGGTTTTGCTATCTTTGACTGGAACTTATCCCTCCTGTGAGCCTGTGGTCTTAGGTGTGTCAGCATTCCTATAATTTTTAGTGTAGTAGCACTTCTGGAACACATAGCTTCTCTGGGCAGGACTGGAGTGTGGGGCTCAACTGGGGGCTGGATAGTTTTGGCACAGGGTCATGTCTAGGCACAGAAGGAAATTGGAAGGATCCTGTCCCTGGCTGCCCTGCATTTCCTGGGTCCTGTGGGCAATAGGCAGGTCCCACTTGGGCCTTGTATTTGGGAAACAGTCATGGTGGTCTCACCTATGATCTTTGGTGTGTTATCACTCCTGGGAAACCTGTTCTCTATTGGACTTACTGTTAAGTCTACATATCCATGAGCATGGGAGAAGTGTCCATCCACTGAGGTCTTCTACAATTTATTTCTTCAGAGACTTGAAGTTCTTGTCACACAAATCTTTCACTTGCTTGATTAGAGTCACACCAAGATATTTTATATTGTTTGTGACTGTTGTGAAGGGTGCTATTTCACAAATTTCTGTCATCCCATTTATCCTTTGAGAAGAGGAAGGCTTTTGATTTGTTTGAGTTAAGTTTATATCCATCCACTTTGCTGAAATTGTTTATCAGGTGTAGAAGTTCTCTGGTTGAATCTTTTGGGTTGATTATATATACTATCATATCATCTGCAAATTGTGATAACTTGACTTCTTTCTTTTCAGTTTGTATCCCTTTAACCTTCTTTTGTTGTCCAATTACTCTGGCTAGAAATCCAAGTGCTATATTGAATAGATAGAGTGTGGGCAGCTTTGTATTGTCTCTGACTTTAGTGTGATTGATTCATGTTTCTCTGCATTTAATTTGAAATTGACTGTTGATTTGTTTTATATGGCTTCATTCCATTTAGGTATGGGTCTTGAATTCCTGATCCTTCCAAGACTTTAAACATGAACGGGTGTTGAATTTTGGCAAATAATTTTTCAACATCTAATGATTATTTGATTTTTTCTTTAGGTTTGCATGTTTAGTGGATTACATTGATGATTTACATGTACTGAAATATCCATGCAACCCTGGAATGAAGCATACTTGATCATGGTGAATGAAAGTTTTGATGTGTTCTTGGATGCAGTTTGTGAGAATTTTATTGAGTATTTTTGGATTGATATTCATAACCTATAATGGTGTGAAGTTCCCTTTTTCCTGGGTACTTGTGTGGCTTAGGGAAAAATCAAACTGTGGCATCATAGAATGAATTGGGTGGTACCCCTTCTATTTCTATTTTGTGGAATGGTTTGAGAAATATTGGTATTAGATCTTTGAATGGTAGAATTCTGCCTGAAACCATCTGGCCCTGTGCTTTTTTGTTAATTGGGAGATTTTTAATGAGTGCTTCTATTATCTTAGGGTTTATGGGAATATTTATCCAGATAGTTTTATTTTAATTTTTATTTTCTATATTCTATGTTTACATTCCAAAGGCTTTCCCCTTTCCCAGTTCCCCCCCACCATATGTCCCATAATTCCTCTCCCCCCCAGCTATTCCCCAATCATTCCCCCCACACACACACGATTTCTCTGTTCTGGGTCTACAATACTGGATCCAATCTTTACAGGCCCAGGGTCCTCTCCTTTCTTCTTCTTGGGAGTCATTTGACTTGCTAATTGTGCTTTGAGTACTTAGGGCTTTGGGGCTCATTAATATCCACTTATTAGTGATTGCATTTCGTGTGTATTCTTTTGTGATTGGGTTAGCTCACTTAGGATGATATTTTCCAGATCTAACCATTTATCTACAAATTTCATGAGTTCATTATTTTTAATTGCTGAGTAGTACTCCATTGTATAAATATACCACATTTTCTGTATCCATTCCTCTTTTGAGGGACATCTGGGCTCCTTCCAATTTCTGGCTATTATAAACAAGGCTGCTATAAACATAGTGTAGCATGTGTCTTTATTGTATACAGGGGAATCCTCTGGGTATATGCCCAGGAGTGGTATGCCAGGGTCCTCTGGAAGTGACATGCCCAATTTTCTGAGGAACCACCGCACTGATTTCCAGAGCTGTTTTACCATTTTGCAATCCCACCAACAGTGGAGGAGTGTTCCTCTTTCTCCACATCCTCGCCAGCACCTGTTGTTTCTTGAGTTTTTAATCTTAGCCATTCTGACTGGTGTGAGGTGGAATCTCAGGGTTGTTTTCATTTGCATTTCCCTGATGACTAATGATGTTGAACATCTCTTAAGGTGTTTCTCGGCCATCCGCATTTCTTCTGGTAAAAATTCTTTGTTTAGCTCTGTACCCCATTTTTTGATAGGGTTATTTGGTTCTTTGCGGTCTAACTTCTTGAGTTCTTTGTATATATTGGATATTAGCCCTCTGTTGGATGTTCCCCATTCACCCCTTCCCACTTTTCTGATCTGGTATTCCCCTACACTGATATTTTGATCATTTCCAGCAACAGTGTCTGCTCCTTCCTTCTTGTCAGATATAGATTGATATGTGGATTGTGTCTTTGGTGTCCCAAGATTCTAGGCTAATAGCCACTTATTAGTGAGTGCATACCATGGGTATTCGTTTGAGACTGGGTTACCTCACTTAGTATGATGTCCTCCAGCTTCATCCATTTCTCTAAGAATTTCATGAATTCATTGTTTCTAATGGCTGAATAGTACTCCATTGTGTGTATATATACCACATTTTTTTTGTATCCATTCCTCCATTGAGGGACATCTGGGTTCTTTCAAGAGTGGACACTGGTGCTGGAAATGATCAAAACAGCAGTGTAGGGGAATACCAGATCAGAAAAGTGGGAAGGGGTGAATGGGGGAACAGGGGGAGGAAAATGGGCATGTGTGATCTTTGGGGGATGAGGAACCAGAAAAAGGGAAATGTAATGTAAATATAGAATATATCCAATAAAAAATAAATTAAAAAACTCAGCAGACCAAAATTCCTCAAATTCATAATCTAGGTATGCAAATTTTAAATATTCAGAGAAGTGCTAGAATTATGGCAAATAACCTCTGAGTGTCTTTGAATTTTCTCCCAATTATAGCAGCTGCAATTGTAAATTTTATTAGTGACCCTTGAGATGGCTTCTTAATCCTAAATTCTGAACCTTCTTTTCAATAATTTAAATAGTATCAATATGATCATCAATTCATTGTTATAGATGCCTATCTAAATCTTCTTGAATACTTGGAGTATTAGTAACATATATTTATTTACTTATTTATGTATGTATTTATTTATTGCTAAATGATTAACAAAAGCAGCTGTCTTAACTCCTTGTGTTAAAGCAATTGCAGCAGCAGTGGTGCTAGCTACTAATATAATCAAAGCTGCTATTCCAGAAATAATAAAGCACACTACCCTCTCACTTCTGCTTAAAAGCCTGACTCACTTCTTGTAATATATGTAATTTTTTCAGAATACCAAGGTCCTGTCATATTTATAGGTAATAAAATAAAAGCTGGTTTTGTAAAGGTTTCGATACACTAACACAATTAGGAAGTGTGCAATCAACAAAACTTACATTAAACAACTGTAGAAGAAACAAAAGTAATTTTTTTTAATTTTTATTTTCTATATTCTATGTTTACATTTCAAAGGCTTTCCCCTTTCCTAGTTCTCACCCACCATACTTCCCATAGTTCCTCTCCCCCCCCCAACTATTCCCCAATCATTCCCCCTCCCCCCTCGGTTTCATTACTAAACTGGATGCAATCTTTACAGGCCCAGGGTCCTCTCCTTTCTTCTTCTTGGGAATCATTTGACTTGCTATTTGTGTCTTGAGTATTTAGGGCTTCTGAGCTCATTAATATCCACTTATCAGTGATTGCATTTCATGTGCATTCTTTTGTGATTGGGTTAATTCACTCAGGATGATATTTTCCAGGTCTAACCATTTAGCTACAAATTGCATGAATTCATCATTTTAATTGCTGAGTAGTATTCCATTGTGTAAATATACCACATTTTCTGTATCCATTCCTCCTTTGAGGGATATTTGGGCTCCTTCCAATTTCTGGCTATTATAAACAAGGCTGCTATGAACATAGTGTAGGATGTGTCCTTATTGCATGCAGGGGAATCCTCTGGGTATATGCCCAGGAGTGGTATGCCAGGGTCCTCTGGAAGTGACATGCCCAATTTTCTGAGGAACTGCCAAACTGATTTCCAGAGCGGTTTTACCATTTTGCAATCCCACCAACAGTGGAGGAGTGTTCCTCTTTCTCCACATCCTCGCCAGCACTTGTTGTCTCTTGAGTTTTTAATCTTAGCCATTCTGACTGGTGTGAGGTGGAATCTCAGGGTTGTTTTCATTTGCATTTCCCTGATGACTAATGATGTTGAACATCTTTTAAGGTGTTTCTAGGCCATCCGAATTTCTTCTGGTGAAAATTCTTTGTTTAGCTCTGTGCCCCATTTTTTGATAGAGTTATTTGGTACTTTGCGGTCTAACTTCTTGAGTCCTTTGTATATATTGGATATTAGCCCTCTGTCGGATGTGGAGTTGGTGAAGATCTTTTCCCACTTTGTTGGTTGCCATTTTGTCTTTCTGACAGTGTCCTTTGCTTTGCAGAAACTTTGTAATTTTATGAGGTCCCATTTGTCGATTCTTGATCTTAGAGCATAAGCTATTGGTGTTCTGTTCAGGATCTTTTCCCCTGTGCCCAAGTTCTCCAGGGTCTTCCCAAGTTTCTTTTCTAATAGTTTCATTGTGTCTGGTTTTATGTGGAAGTCCTTGATCCACTTGGAGTTGATCTTAGTGCAAAGAGATAAGAGTGGGTCAATTCACATTCTTCTGCATGTTGACCTCCAGTTGAACCAGCACCATTTGTTGAAAAGGCTATCTTTATTCCACCGGATGGTTGTGGCTCCTTTATCAAAGATCAAGTGACCATAAGTCTGTGGGTTAATTTCTGGGTCTTCAATCCTGTTCCATTGATCTGCTTGCCTGTTGCTATACCAATACCATGCAGTTTTTAACACAATTGCTCTGTAGTACTGCTTGAGGTCAGGGATATTGATTCTCCCAGAAGTCCTTTTATTGTTGAGAATAGTTTTAGCTATCCTGGGTTTTTTGTTGCTCCAGATGAATTTGAGAATTGCTCTTTCTAGATCTATGAAGAATTGAGTTGGGATTTTGATGGGGATTGCATTGAATCTGTATATTGCTTTTGGCAAGATGGCCAGTTTTACTATATTGATCCTGCCAATCCAGGAGCAAGAAATATTTTTCCATCTTCTGAGGTCTTCTTCGATTTCTTTCTTCAAGGACTTGAAGTTCCTGTTGTACAGATCTTTCGCTTGTTTGGATAGACTTACGCCAAGATACTTTATGTTGTTTGTGGCTATTGTGAAGGGTGTTATTTCCCTAATTTTTTTCTCAGCCTGCTTGTCCTTTGAGTACAAGAAGGCCACTGACTTGCTTCAGTTAATTTTATAACCTGTCACTTTGCTGAAGTTGTTTATCAGCTGTAGAAGTTCTCTGGTGGAGTTTTTTGGGTCGCTTAGGTAAACTATCATATCGTCTGCAAATAATGATAGTTTCACTTCTTCCTTTCCAATTTGTATCCCTTTGACTTCCTTATGTTGTCTAATTGCTCTTGCTAGAACTTCAAGTACTATATTGAAAAGATATGGAGAGAGAGGGCAGCCTTGTCTAGTCCCTGATTTTAGTGGGAATGCTTCAAGTTTCTCTCCATTTATTTTGATGTTGGCTACTGGTTTGCTGTAGATTGCTTTTACTATGTTTAGGTATGGGCCTTGAATTCCTGCTCTTTCCAAGACTTTTAGCATGAAAGGATGCTGAATTTTGTCGAATGCTTTTTCAGCATCTAATGAGATTACCATGTGTTTTTTTTTCTTTCAGTTTGTTTATGTAGTGGATTACATTGATGGCTTTCTGTATATTGAACCATCCCTGCATCCCTGGGATGAAGCCTACTTGATCATGATGGATGATCGTTTTGATGTGCTCTTGGATTCAGTTAGCAAGAATTTTATTTAGTATTTTTGCATCTATATTCATAAGAGAAATTGGCCTGTAGTTCTCTTTCTTTGTTCGGTCTTTTTGTGGTTTAGGTATTAGCGTAATTGTGGCTTCGAAGAATGAGTTGGGCAGTGTCCCTTCTGTCTCTATTTTGTGGAATAGTTTGGAAAGTATTGGTGTTAAGTCTTCTTTGAAGGTCTGGTAGAATTCTGCACTAAAACCATCTGGTCCCGTACTTTTTTTGGTTGGGAGGCTTTCTATAACCCCTTCTATTTCTTTAGGGGTTATGGGACTATTTATCTGATCTACTTGATGCTGATTTAATTTTGGTATTTGATATCTGTCTAGGAAATTGTCCATTTCCTCCAGATTCTCCAGTTGTTTTGAGTATAGACCTTTGTAGTAGGATCTGATGATCTTTTGAATTTCCTCAGTTTCTGTTGTTATGTCTCCCTTTTCATTTCTAATTTTGTTAATTTTTATACTGTCTCTGTGTCCTTTGGTTAGTCTGGCTAAGGGTTTATCTATCTTGTTGATTTTCTCAAAGAACCAGCTCCAGGTCTTGTTGATTCTTTGTATGGTTTTCTTTGTTTCTATTTGATTGATTTGAGCCCTGAGTTTGATGATTTCTTGTCTTCTACTCCTCCTGGGTGAATTAACTTGTTTTTCTTCCAGGGCTTTAAGGTGTGCCATTAAGCTGCTAGTGTATGCTCTCTCCAGTTTCTTTTTGGATGCACTTCGAACTATGAGTTTTCCTCTTAGCACTGCTTTCATTGTGTCCCATAGATTTGGGTAGGTTGTACCTTCATTTTCATTGAATTCTAAAAAGTCTTTGATTTCTTTTTTTATTTCTTCCTTGACCAAGGTGTCATTGAGTAGGGTATTGTTCAGTTTCCATGTGTATGTGGGTTTTCTGTTGTTTTGTTGCTATTGAAGACCACTCTTACTCCATGGTGATCTGATAGGAGGCATGGGATTAGCTTGATCTTCTTGTATTTGTTGACATCTGTCTTGTGACCAATTATATGGTCTATTTTGGAGAAGGTACCATGTGGAGCTGAGAAAAAGGTATATTCTTTAGCTTTAGGATGAAATGTTCTATATATATCTGTTAAATCCAATTGGTCCAGAGTTTCAATTAGTTTCACTATGTCCCTGTTTAGTTTCTGCTTTCCTGACTGGTCCATTGAGTAGAGTGGAGTGTTGAAGTCAACCACAATTATTGTGTTCGGTGTACTGTGTGCTTTAAGCTTTAGTAAGGTTTCTTTTACGAATGAGGGTGCCCTTGCATTTGGAGCATAGATGTTCAGTATTGAGAGCTCTTCTTGGTGGATTTTCCCTTTGGCCAGCAAAAAGTGACCTTCTGAGTCTCTTTTGATGATTTTAGGTTGGAAGTCAATTTTATCTGATATTAGAATGGCTACTCCAGCTTGTTTCCTGAGACCATTTGCTTGAAAAATTGTCTTCCAGCCTTTTACTCTAAGGCAGTGTTTGTCTTTAACACTGAGATGTGTTTCCTGTATGCAGCAAAATATAGGGTCCTGTTTCCATATCCAATCTGTTAATCTATGTCTTTTTATTGGGGAATTGAGTCCATTGATGTTAAGAGATATTAAGGAATAGTAATTATTACCTCCAGACATTTTTGAAATTATATTTATTTATTTTATTTATTTTTTATATTCGAGAGGTTACCTTCTTTCGGGTTTGATGAGAGGAGGTTTCTATCTTGCTTCTTCCCGGGTGTAGTTTCCATCCTTGTCTTGGTGTTTTCCCCCTATTATCCTTTGTAGGGCTGGATTTGTGGAAAGATATCGTGCAAATTTGGTTTTGTCATGGAATACTTTGATGTCTCCATCTATGGCGATTGAGAGCTTTGCTGGGTAAAGTAGTTTTGCCTGAAGTTTGTGTTCTCTTAGAGTTTGCATTATATCTGCCCAGGATCTTCTAGCTTTCATGGTCTCAGGTGAGAAGTCTAGTGTTATTCTGATAGGTCTTCCTTTATAAGTTACTTGGCCTTTTTCTCTTGCTGCCTTTAATATTCTTTCTTTGTTTAGTACATTTGGAGTTTTGATTATTATGTGACGGGATGTATTTCTGTTCTGATCCAGTCTGTTTGGGGTTCTATATGCTTCTTGTATATTCATGGGCATCTCTCTCTTTATGTTGGGGAAGTTTTCTTCCATAATTTTGTAGAAGATATTTGCTGTCCCTTTAACTTGTACATCTTCATTCTTGTCTATACCTATAATCCTTAGGTTTGGTGTTCTCATTGTGTCCTTGATTTCCTGGATGTTTTGGGTTACAGCCTTTTTGCATTTAGTATTTTCTTTGACTGTTGAATCAATGGTTCCTATGGTATCTTCGGCTTCTGATATTCTGTCTTCTATCTCTTGTATTCTATTGTTGATATTTGCATCTATGGCCGCTGATTTCTTCCCAAGGTTTTCTATCTCCAATGTTGTCTCCCTCTGTGATTTCTTAGTTGTTTCTACTTCTGTTTTTAGTACCTGGATGGATATGCTCATATCTTTTGCTTGCTTGATTGTGTTTTCATGTATTTCTTTAATAGATTTTTGTGTTTCCTCTTTCATAGCTTCTAATTGTTGGCCCACGTTCTTCTGTATTTCTTTAAGTGATATTTGTCTTTCTTCCTTATTGTCTTCTTCTTTTTGATCAATCTTCTCCTGCATTTCTTGAAGTGATTTTTGTATTTGCCTTGTAAAGGCTTCTAACTTTTGATCCATTTTCTCCTCTATTTCTTTAGGAGATTTTTCTATGTGTTCAGCTACCAGCATCCTGACCAGTGATTTTATATCCAATCTTGTTTTTCTGGTGTTTCGGGGTATCCAGGGCTTCCTGTTGTTGGTGAACTGGGTTCAGATGCTGTCATGTTGCCTTGATTTCTGTTAGTGACATTCCTTCGTTTTCCTTTTGCCATCTGGTTATTTCTGGTGTTAGTTGACCTTGTTGTCACTGGCTGGTGTTTGAATATCCTGTGAGGCTGGACTTACATGTTGTTTCTCTACTGGTGGTTATAGGTGATTGCTGCTCAACAGGATCACGAGCTGGCTGCCACCCGCTGACTTTGTGCATGGCCTGAGGTCTCAGGGAAGTGTGGGGGAGTGCAGCAGAGCCTTGGCAGGCGCTGCTGGGCCTGCCTAGTAGGGAGAGCCTAGCAGATCCCCCCACGTGGTAGCCCCTGATGGAATCTGTCTACCTGTGCTTTTCTGGCTGTGTTCTGGTTGCAATATGGAGGCCTGCCGCTATCGCTGGTCTGGGGTCCTGGGGAGCTGGGTGGCTCCAGCTGCCTCGGTGCACGGCCTAAGCTCGCAGGGACGTGCGGCAGAGCCTAGGCGCCTGGGCCCACCTGGGGGCGAGAGCTTAGCAGTTCTCCCTGCTCTAGCCCCAGACGAAGTCTCTACCTGCACCTTTCCAGCTCAGTCCTGGTTGCAATATGGAGGCCTGCTGCTATCGCTGGTCCGGGGTCCTGGGGAGCTGGGTGGTTTCGGCTGCCTAGGTGCATGGCCTAAGCTCGCAGGGACGTGTGGCAGAGCCTAGGCCCCTGGGCCTGCCTGGGGGCAAGAGCTTAGCCAAAAGTAATTTTAACATGACCAATTAATAAAAAATTAGAGCCTTAACACATGCTCTAATTTTTGTTCAATATACAGATATTATCACAACTTTATCCACTGAAAATTTAGCTTCATACAAGACAGTTGTCAGTTTTCAAATACATCTCTGAAAATATCCAAAACCAGCCTTCCAAATGAAGACTGTCATTTTCTTTTTTCCTATAATGGATAGACCAATCCATGATTGAGCCAGAATAAATGGTCACATTAAAGCAAAGAAAAGGGTCATTATAAATTCTCTCATTTGATTATATTTTTGAAGTCAGTTTCCACAGTTTCCATGTTCTCTGTCAAACAAGGTCTAAAAGCTTGAGGCAAGGTTGTACAATCTGGGATATAGGCAAGCAAAAGTGGGTCAGTAACAAATACCCAATACAGCTTTCTTGTCACCATTTTCAGGGTACTCAGCAATCTCACAGTCACGATTATTCTTTGTTCCAACATCAGCATGTCTCATCAATTGCTCTAGTAGCTACCACACTCCTACAGCATTCTGTAAAAACACAAACAAAGAACCCCCCCCAAAACCATAAACATGCCCTCATCCCCATATTGAAACATGCAGGACCATGCCATTTGCAACTTAGTGGATACTTTCATTTCACCTAGGCATAAGTATGCCCAGTTGTAGAGTGCCATATACACTCAGCAGAAAGTTTCTTGGGATCTAAATTTTAAAATGTAAAATAAAAAAAAACTTGATTTAAATACATTTGTGGTATGCAGGGCTATTGTTGTGGATAGCCCTGGACTTGTATTTTGATGCTAATTTCATTCCTCAGAGGGGCTGCAGATGAGAAGTTGCCTTGTGAACCTTCTCCCCACCTTAACTTTTCAAATAAAGGCTTGAGAGAATGATTGGGCAGGAGGAAGTGGGAGGAGCTGAGAGTCTAGGGAAGGAGCAATGGGGGAATAAACAGGATGGGGAGGAGCAACGGGAGATCAATGGAGAGGCAGCAGGGAGAGAAGCTCGTGGCCTGGCGAAATCACAAGTTATATGGAATAATATAGATGGAAATAGAGTAGTGTAGTTGGAGGTCGCCCAATCTAGGCTTGTTGCTTGATTTGTTAACTGAGTTGAGCTTTCTTTTACAGGGGAATTGGGTTGGAAACAAAGTAGCAACAGTGTATAATTCCCCCTTTTTATTTTATGAAAATATTGTTTTAAAGTTCCATAATACCTTGTCCTTGTGGAGCATAAAGAATGCCAATAATATGGGTAACATTAAAAGTCTCAAATGTTTAATGGCAATAACTAGTTCCATTTTATGTCTTAATCTGATTTGGAACACTTAGCATAGAAAAACAATTTAAGCAATGAGTAATTGCATTTTTAGTTGCTTCTCTTGTTAAAGCAGTTACAACAAGAAAGCATGAGATGACACTAGTCACATGTACATATTTTAATTTTCCAAAATCAGAAATATGAGTAGTATCCATTTGCCATAATTGATTAGGTATGAGTCCTCCAAGATTAACTTATGTGGCACAGGAAAAAATTAATGACATTCAAGACAAATCTTCACAATTTGACATGCACATTCTCTAGAAATACCAAATTGTTATCTCAAGCTATTACTATTTTGATGATGTAAGGAATGAGAATGTTTGGCTAATAGTTCCTGTGTAAGGCCTATAATCCGCATGGTATGCAAATCTTCTGTGGCATTGCCCTCACTTAGGGGTCTGGGCAATCCAATATGAGTTCTTAAATGTCCTATAAAGTAAGGAAGAGTATGTTCTCTTAAACTAAGTTGTATTTGTATAAAGTAATTGCAAAGCTTGAAAATTAGCAGTTTATAAGAAAAGGTACAGTTTCAACAAATTGTAAACCTTGAACTATAATATTTGGTATCACTATACAAATTAAAAACTTGATTTTTCAACATTTCAAAAACAGTGTCTAGAGCACATAATCAAATTATTTGTGTTGAAGCAGGGGTAAACTCAAGAGAATAACCATGTGATCCAATATATATATATACTGCTTTCCCTTTAGATGAGCCATCTGTAAGTACATCTGTGCATCCTCTATTGGCTGTATGTGCAAATTTATAGAAAATACAAAACAATGCATAGAGGCAAATTGTAATTATTTGTCTTTTGGATAATAGTAATCATTTTTGCCTGAGAAATTTGCACATGCAATCAGTCAAATATCAGTTTTCTGTAATGACCAATTTGCTGTTTGGAATAAAGAATAAATATATCAGGTTCTTTCCCAAAATACTTTCATGATTCTACCCTTCAATTCTGTGTTAATACAACAACAGCTCCATAATAGGGTATTAAAACCTATTTTTGATGTTGACTAACAGCTTCCTCTACTTTCTGCAATGCTATTCATACCCCATCAGTTAATTGTCAATGGTAATTAGGACTGGCATCCCACTTGAGAATATCAGAAGTTTAAGTCCTCCTTTAGTGAGCTTAAGGTAATGTCTTAGACAATTAACATCTTCTAGAAGATTTATTTTCAGAAATTATTTAAACTAAGTAAACTATTGTCACGCCCAACCTCGACGCACAAGGAAGGACACAACACCAGCGATCTTCTTCAAGCAGTTGTTTATCTCAACGGGCACTCTCCCCCTGGGGGGAGGAAGGTGGAAACCAGCGCCATCTTTAAGGCTCAGCACTTCGCAGCCCTCTACAGCTCCCCCTTTTTGTTTTAATAAAGAGCATGCAGGTGCCTGGCTTAGGTCATCTCCCTCTCGGGGAGATCTTACCCGTCATTGACTGTCCCCTTTCCGGGTCTCAACCATGAGGGTGCCTGCCTTAGGTTGTCCCCCATTCAGGAGGATCTTACCCGTCATTGACTAACCCCTCCTCTGGTCTGTAGCCCTCCTGGTCAAGAATGCCTGCTCTGCCACCGGGCAATCATGCTGCCTCATGACTCTCCATGTAAGGCAAGCAAGGACACAACCAAAACACAGGAGGCTCTCCCCCAAGGTACTGGGGGGATCACATAGCCTCTGTCTTCATGACAGAAAGCCAAGTTTGGGGGAACTGTCCTGTGTCAATGGTAGCAAAGGCCTATACGATCATAGCCGCCTGTCACCGCTGAGCAAAACGCATTCTGCAAATGCACCACAAGCCAACACGGGAGACCAGACTAACAACCCAGCCATAGCACCCATGCCCACCCACTCTTTTAGATGATTCATGGCGGCAGCAATCCAGGTTCCCAAACCGGCAGCAAAGGACACAACTACTCGGGTGGAATTCACATGGATGATGGCAATCGTCAATTCTTGTAGCAGATGATCAAATTCTCCGGAACAGTTCCCTGCAAGATGACTTAGACAAGCTCCTTGACAAATTAGCAGCATGGGTAAATTTCTGATAGTGCACTGATACATAGCCCCGTGTATTGCCATTCACACACTAACTGAGCAACCTGCCAAAGGGTATCAACTTGTTCCTGCACCAAATCAATTATTTGATTAAGGATCATTATGCCACCTTTTAGGTGGGCATTAACATTGGCCTGAAACTTCCTAGGTGGGAAATGCAAGACAAAAGCAGTACCTCACAAGGCTCCATTGAGGCAGCTCTGAGCCTTTCATTTACTCAACTGTAAATTATTTTCTAATCTGAGCCTATTGACCAAGGCCAGGCCCAATACTCACCTGTCCTTCAGGGCAGTAGCCTGCAACTGAACCCCATTGTATAAGGGTTGAATAACAAAAGGAACCTGAAATTTGAAGGTTCCCAGAAAAATTCTACTAGCTGTTTTTAGTAGTCATATCTACAAATTTTTGAAACAGTTCAAAAGAAACCTGTTTGATATCAAATAAATTCCCACTGAGATCTCCTTTTCAATCTTGGGTGGTTAATTTTACTTCTACCACTGTAGAAAAATTGTTTAAAATTGGGTTTTGCTTTCCAAAGTTGTAGTTCTGCTCTAATATTGCATGAGAAAGAATTATGGTTAACAACTGCCAGTGTACCATTGTCTGAAGTTTGAAGTTTGATCTAAGGCTTACAATTCTTAACTCATTCATATTTTGTAATTAGGATGATTTCAAGAGTAAGTTAAAAACAGCTATGGCCAGTATAGACCTGTTGCCACTTTTTCACAAGCTTTATTGGATACAGTAGTTTAGCACCATGAAGAGAACCTATAAGTGTCCAATCCCTGGATGACACATGGGCAAGGCAGATAGGCTACCTCAAAGCAGAAGGACAGCATCTGATCACACAAAGCCAAATAAGGAGTTGTTTATCTAAAAGGGCACTATCCCCCTGGGGGGAGAAAGGCAGAAACTGGCGCCATCTTTAAGGCACAGCACTTTGCAGCCCTCTACAAACTATATTTTCCTATTTGAATTTTCTGTGCCACAATTTATTTAGGATCTAACTGATGCTCCAAATACTGAAAAGTATATTGTCTTTGAATCTTTTCTGGAGTTTAAAACTCATTGAATAAGAAAAAATTGTGATAAAATTCCTTCAAAAGGATCAGCTAACTTCTTGAATTGAAGCAGAAACAAATTTTTGACATAATGTAAGGCTATTAGCTTTTCCTGAGGCAAAAATTTTCTCATGCTATCACTTCATGGGTTCTTTAAAATTACAAGCAGGAACACTAAATGCAAACCTTTTTCAATCATCAGGATTCAAAGTAATAGTATAAAAACAATCTTTAAAATCTATAATAATTTTACATGTATTTTTTGGAATGGCTGCTGGAGTTCCTCCTATAAGTTCCAAAGTTTTGGAGTGGCTGCTGGAGTAAGCTTCTATAAGTTCCATAGTTTCACTAACCTTTGATAAGTCTCCTATCTACTCTTCTTGGATGATCTTGCCTCTATTTATTCTAGAGCTTTAAGGTATGTTCTTATATTCCTACTTTGAAATATCTCCAGTTTCTTTAAGTAGGCACTTAGTACTAAGATCTTTACTCTTAGCACCACTTTTAATAAGTTTGGGAATGCTCTGTATTTCTTTTCACTGAATTCTAGGAAATCTTTAATTTCTTTATTTCTCCCTTGAACCAGTACTCTTATTCCGTAGAGAGTTTTCAGTTTTCATAGGACCAAAGTCTTCCTGATGTTTCTCTTGTTAAAATCCAGATTTAATCTGTGATAGTCTGATAAGATTCCAGATGTTATTTGAAATTTATTGTACCTGTTATTTGTATTTGACCAAGTGTGTGGTCAGTTTTGGAGAATGTTTTGTGAAGTACTGAGGTATATTCTATTATGTTTGGATAAAATGTTCTGTAGATATCTGTTAGACCCTTCTAGTTCATAATGTCTGTTATCTCCAGTCCTTGTTTATTTTTTTTCCTAGATGACCTCTCAATTGGTGAGAGTGAGATATTGAAGTCTTCCACTATCAATGTATGAGTGTTGGTGTATGATTTATACTTTAGTAGTATTTCTCTTACAAATGTGGGTACCTTTTTGTTTGAGGAATAGATATTAAGGATAGAACAATCATCTTAGTGAATACTTTTCCTTTGATGAGTGTGACGTTTCTTTTCCCATCTCTTTTGATTAATTATTGTTGGAAGTATATTCTTTAGCTATTAGAATGACTATATAAGTTTGTTTCTTTTGTCCACTTGCTTAGAAAATCTTTTTTCAGCCATTTATTCTAAGTTGTCTGTCTTTGGTGTTAGGTATATTTATTGCGTGTAGCAAAAGGATGGATCCTAGATTTGCATTTATTCTGTTAGTGTGCGTCTTTTTTATTAGGGAATTGACTCTAATGATACTGAAAGATAATGATGACCAAAGATTGCTCAATCCTATTCTTTAGTGGTGGTGGTGGAGGGTGGTATATGTGTGTTTCCCTTCTTAGGGATTTGCTAGAGTAAACTTATTTATTGCCTGTGTTTTGTGGGCATAATTAATTTGCTTAGGTTAGAGTTTCTCTTCTAGTACCTCTTTAGAGCTGTATTTATGAATAAATATTGTGTAAAATTTACTTTATCATGTAAAATCTTGTTCTTTCTACCTCCAGTGACTGAAAGTTTTGCTGGGTATAGTAGTCTGTATTGGCATCTGTGGTCTTTTGGTGTCTGCATGACATCTGTCCAGGCTCTTCTGTCTTTTAGAGTCTTCATTAAAAAGTCAGGTATAATTCTAATACATATGTCTTTATATGATCTGGCCATTGTCTCTTGCAGATTTTAATATTTTTCTTTGTTCTATGTGTTTAGTATTTGGGTTATTATATAAACTAAGTATGCTGCTTAATATTTGAGCTGTGCTACATACTTATACCTATGTATGTCTTTATGTTAGATAATTTTTTTCTATAATTTTTAAAAAATATATTTTTCAGGACTTTTAATATGGGATTCTTCTCCTTTATGTATTCTTGTTATTTTTAGGTTTAGTGGTTTTAAAGTGTCTCAGATTTCCCAGATTTCTTATGTCAGGAATTCTTTAGATTTAATATTTTCTTTCACTTACTTATGTAATTCTTCTATTGTATCTTCAATACCTGAAATTCTTTCTTTCATCTCTTGCATTCTGTTAGTGATGCTTAACATCTGTAGTTTCTGTTTACTTTCTTAGATTTTTGATTTCTGGAAGTCTCAGTTTGGGTTTTCTTTATTCCTTCTATTTATATTTTTAGGTCTTAACGAGTTTTATTTGTTTCCTTCAAATGCTTAGTTAATATTTTTCCTGGACTTTCATTAAGGCTGCCAGAATTCTAGGTAGGTTATTCAATGGGGCTCTACCCCCAATTTCTCAGTGTCTGCCCAGCCCACCCCCAACTCACCCTCCCCTCCTTGTCTTTATCAATTTCTGGCAATTTTCTATATTAACTTTCCTTCATTTTTTTGCTTTGCCATGATTTCTGTAAATATGTATTCATTTTTCTCTTAAAGATCCTCTATCTTCATAGAGTTAGTTTTTAGGTTGTTTTCTTATGCTTCAGCTATATTGGAATATTCATGGTTTGCTGTAGTAGGATAGCTGGGCTTTCATGGTGACATCTTTTCCTGGCTGTTGTTGATTATGTTGTTTTTTTTTTTAAAAAAAGATTTATTTATTCATTTATTTCATGTATTGGAGTACACTGTCACTGTCTTCAGGTACCAAAAGATGGCATCAAATCCCATTAGATATGGTTGTGATCCACCATGTGGTTTCTGCAAGTTGAACTCAGGACCTCTGAAAGAGCAGTCAGTGCTCTTAACTGTTGAGACATCTCTGTAGCCACATTGACTATGTTCTTACACTGGTGTCTAGGCATCTGGATTTGCGGTTTTTATACGGGTAAGTACTGATTTCTAAGCTAGTCTTTGTTGGAGAGTGCTTTGTTTCATGGTTTAGGTTTTCTCTCTCTGGTCTTCAGGTCTGAGTGGCCTATGTTTAAGTAGAGGGTCTTCACCTGATTTAGGTGCTATACTTCTGATAGATGGTTGTACTCTGGCTGAGTAGCGGGTTTCTGACCAAGATGGGCACTGGAGTAGTGCTGATCTCCATGGCTTCTGATCTAGTCAAGAGTGTTCTTCATGAGTTGGAGACCAGGATATAGTCACAAGGAGTAAAGGTTTAGCTGGGAGTGGACTGGGCAGGCACTGAGAGATTAAAGGTGGTTCCACACTGAGCAGCCTTTCTTGGAGTTTTTAAAGCCTGTGTGGCCACTGGTGTATCAGGGGAGAAGGGGCCATTGGATGTAAACTGAGTGGGCACTGAAAGTATAGTAGTGGTAGTAGAGGTAGACAGGGAGGGGAATTATCTAGGGTTCTGACTGCCTGCTTGCCGTTTGGTGAAGCAAGGCGTATCTACTGGAGTTATGAGCTGAGATGTGATATTGAGGAGAAAAGCAGTCATTGGGAATATGCACGCTCTGAAGAATGTCAGTGGTCCTAGAACACATGTTTCCCTGGGGTTCAGAATATCAGTGTGGCCACATTCAGTGGTGGGACTTCCACTGGAGGTAAGGGCCAAGATGTGGTATCAAGAAGAGGAATGGTTGTTGGTGGTAGGATTTACTGGTATGAGCAAGGGGCCTTATTTGGATTCTGGGTGCCAGCTTGGCCTCTAGTATGGCATGGTGCTTTTGTAAGAAGTATGGGCCAGCATATTATAATGACAGGAGTACTTGTGTGTAAGTTTGGCATAGGTTGGTGTTCAGGCAAGATTTACCTGAATTTTTTAACTGTCTAATTGCTAAAAAAATCCATTATTCTAATCTCTCCTACTCTAACTAAGTAAATGAAATGAATATTATAAGCATGTTCATACTAAAGCACATTTCAGAATAATACAAATATATTTATTCTGATAGCTTCCACTATGTATCAAATGTGGAATGTTCCCTTGACAGTGTCCTTTGCCTTACACAAGTTTCTAAGTTTCAAGAGGTATGATTTATTAATTTTTTATTTTAGTACCTGAGCTCTTGGTATTTTGTTCAAAGAGTTGTCTCCTGTGCCAAAGCATTCAAAGCTATTACCACTTTCTCTTCTATAAGGCACACTGTATATGATTTTGGTTGAGGTCTTTGATCCATCTGGGGAAAAGGGAGGCAGGATCAAGGGTGGGGGTATGATGGTTTGAATTTGCTTGGCCCAGAGAGTGGCACTATTAGTTGTGGTCTTTTCAGAATAGGTGTGGCCTTGTTAGAGGAAGTTCATCATTGTGCGTTTGGGATTTAAGACCCTCATTCTAGTTCCCTTAAAGTCAGTCTTCTGTTTACCTTAAGAACAAGATGTAGAACTCTCAGCTCCTTCTACACCATGCCTACATGTATGCTAACATAGTCCTGCCTTGATGATCATGGACTAAACTTCTGAACCTGTAAGCCAGCCCAAATTAGAAGTTGTCTTTATAATAGTTTCCTTGGTTTTGGTGTCTGTTTACATCAATAAGACCTGTACGAATAAGTTGGTACCAGGAACTGGGCATTTCTGTGATAGGTCTGACCATACTTTTGATTAGAAGAATGTGAATTTTGGAACTTTGGAATTAGAAAGTAATGGGATGCTTTATGTGTGGCTTAATGTAGATTATACTAGTAGGAATATGGAAGACGTTGTGACTGAAGGAGACTTGAACTGTGCAGACCTGGCCCAAGTGGTTTCAGAGTAGAAGAATTTCAGTATGTAGCCTAGAGACTGTTTTGTGGTATTTGGTTGAAGAATGTGGCTACCTTTTGCCTTTGTCTGAACTGTCTATCTGAGGCTAAGGTAAAGAGATTAAGTCCATTGGCAAAGGAAGTCTCAAAAGAGCCTAGGAGACTTTGTTCTCTGGTTTAGTCTTATAAAGAATATTGTACTGAAAGGTGCAACCTGAAAAAATAAAATACAAAATGTGTGGTTCAAGTACTAAGGGGGCACCAGGATGTGAAAATGATCTGAATTCTTTATTCAAGGACATAAAAATATTCAAAGAGTGATGATATTGGGGCAAGATTCCACCAAGCTAAGCTTAGGTACAAGTATGGCAAAACACACTTTTAATCCCAGGAGAAAGAGAGGCAAGCAGATCTGAGTTCAAGGCCAGACTGGTACAAAAAAAATACAAGTAGAGAAAGTTTAAATCCAGGCAGAGTGATACATGCTTTTCATCCAAGCATTCAAGATAAAGAGCCATGGAGATATCTGACTTCAAGGTCAATTTGCAGAGCAAGTTCCAGGACAGCCAAGCTTTGGCAGTGAAGGAGATAGCTGGTGAAAATGTAATAGTACAAGGGGCGGGGCACGTTCCAGATCCAGCAACCATCATCACTTTGTAGCTATGGCTTTAGAAGCAAAAATAGAAGGGATTGCTGGGATAATTGATGTTACACATCTGGAGCTAAGAAATTAGTGGTGATTAAGAGGAGACCAAGATCACAGATGTAGGAACTTTTCTGAGAGCACAAGGAAGCCATGTTCTAGAGATATCCAAGGTTATACCTAGTGCTTCAGCTGAACTTGGTTATGTGTAAGACTCAGAAAGGTGGCACTAGATTGAAGGTATGAAGGGGTCATGCACAACAGCTGATGATTGACACTGTGAGAGGCCAAGGAAGGACATTGGTGAAGATAAAGCCTCAGATGCAGTTGACAACCTAGGATTGAAGGGATCATTAAAAGAAGTTGAGGTTTAGCACCATGAAGAGAACCTATAAGTGACTACTAGTGAAACCTAGTTGCAGAAGAAGATCCCAGTGTATTAGAGAGTCTAGTACCTTGGGATGATCAGCAAGAACAATGGCAGCAGTGAAGTAGAGTCAGCCAGTACCTAGATTGCTACAGACGGCAGAGCAGGAGAAATGAAAAAAGCCCTTTAGAGGAACCCAGAAGATCACATGTGGATCCCAGATGTTGAAATAAGAATCTGTAACATTGACTTTGCCTTGGCGATCCCAAGTATTTTGATATGTCAGAGCTGTCAGATATCTGCCAAGGAAAGCTACTAACATGGAGTGGAAACAGCCCAGAGGAGAGAAGATTGTTGAAGTCAACAAAGATGAAACAGGAGTTTATACTCTAATGTTCACTTCAAGATCAGACACGGAGATGCAGAGTTTGGCCAGTTGGTTTCCAGTCTGGCTTTGGGGATTACAGTTAAGTGGTTGGATGAACCACAGAAGAGACTTTGAAAATTGAACTTTTAATATTGTTGAGACTGTTGTACCATGGGGTCTTTTGAAGTTGGAATAAATGTATTTTGCATTATGATAGGTTTAGGGATGGTCCCCATAAACTCAAATGTTTTAACAAGCCTATTGGAGCCAGAGACTAAAATGTAATGGCTTGAATATGCTTGGACCTGGAAGTGACACTATTAGGAGGTGTGGCCTTCTTGGAGTATGTGTGGCCTTGGAGGAACTGTGTCATTGTGGGCATGGGCTTTAGGACCCAAAACCTACCTCCACAGAAGCCAATCTTCTGTTTGGCTTCAGAACAAAATATAGAACTTTCAGTTCCTCCTACAAGATGCCTACATGAAGGTTGCCATAATCCAACCTAGAGGATAATGGACTGAACCTTTAACCCTGTAAGCCATCCCCAATAAAATGTTGTCCTTATAATAGTTGCTTTGGTCATGGTGTCTGTTCACGGCAATAAAATCTTAACAGGGAGAGAGGGGAGAAACTAAAAGGGCCAGGAGAATGAATAGAACAAGCAGGTGCCATGAGTAGGAATTGAGAGAATCTCTAGAAAGTCCCATATGCCTGAGATTGCTGAAGTTCCCAGGACTCAATGGGGGATGCAATAGGTGAAATGCCCAACAGTGGGAAGTTGGACCCTGAAGGGCAACTATTATAAGGACAACATTTTATTGGGAATGGCTTACAGGGTTAAAGGTTCAGTCCATTATCCTCTAGGTTGGATCATGGCAACCTTCATGTAGGCATCTTGTAGGAGGAACTGGAAGTTCTATATTTTGTTCTGAAGCCAAACAGAAGATTGGCTTCTGTGGATGTAGGTTTTGGGTCCTAAAGCCCATGCCTACAATGACACAGTTCCTCCAAGGCCACACATACATACAGGAGCCTCCAGTAGTTAGGGCTCCCAGTAAAGTGATGGGGTTACCAACCCACCTACATCTTTTTGTATTAAAATTGTTCCCATCTAAAAGAAATGCAGAGACAAAACTGGAGAAAAGACTGAAGGAAAAGTCATACAGTAGCCAGCCCATTGAGAATCCATCCCATGAGAGGGCACCAAACCCTAACACTATTACTGATGCTATGTTGTGCTTGCAGACTGGAACCTAACATGCCTGTCCTCTGACAGTTCCTTTTAGAAGGTGACAGAGACAGATGCCAATACTTATACCCAACCATTGGACTGAGGTTGAGGACCACTATGAAAGAGTTAGAGGAAGGGTTGAATGAACTGAAAGTGATGGCAACCCCATATGAAGACCAATGATATCAACTAACCTGGACCCCTGGGAGTTCCCAGAGACTAAGCTACCATCCAAAGAGCATACAGGGCTTGATCCATGGCCCTCAACACATATGTAGCAGAGGTCTGCCTTGTGTGGCCTCAGTAGTAAAGGGAGTATCTACTAATGTAGAGAAATGATGCACCCAGGAGCAAGGAAAGCCTAGAGGGAACCCCCTCTAAGACATAAAGGGAGGGGGGCTTGGGTAAAGAACTCTGGAATGGGGGAATGGAAGAGGGGATAACATTTGAGTATAAATAAATAAAACAATTACATAAGGAAAACTATTGTATATACATGTATATATATGCCAAATATACATTAACAACCCTGAAAACTTTCTAATTAAGTCTAGAAATTAATGAGTATTTTGCTTAATAATATTACTAAAATGTTATAGGTATATGATGGTGAATACATATAAATAGAAAATACAGCACACATATCTAACCTTTGCATAGCTTTTATGGCTTATCTATTTATTATTTCTATCATTCTCTAACAACTAAATAAAATGTCCAATAAGCATGTATAATATTGCTTGTTTTTTTTTAAAAAAAGTATCAGAATTTTAACACACAGTAGCTGAAGTTATGCTAAGTGCTGTTTGAGATGCAATTAAATAGCCATTAAACTCTGCTATGCTACTTTACAAATGTGTCTGACTCATAGCCAACTACTACTAAAAGTTCCTCTGCATCAGCAGAGGTTGATTTTCAGGGACCAAAGGTGAAATCACTTTATGGGATGTAATGTTTTTGTAGTTGAGCAAGTAACTTTCTTTCTCCTTTTCATAATAAAATATATTTGGATAAAACTGCTCTCCAGACATACTTGAACTCAATTCAAGCATTTGAGACTTCTGAATATCTACCTAACTACTGTCATCGCGTACTCAGAAAAGCAGAACCTCCTCCTTAGGATGCAAAAACTGTATATAACCACAGTGCCCCATGGAGGCTCATGCCAAAGTCTAGCCAATAGGTGTGATACTCCCCATTCCCAGGACCTTCATGATCCCCAGAGAACTTATACTTGGCTTTGTCTTTTACAGGAAACAGTGTATTTTCATTAAGTTAGTGGCCAGAACCAAGCATTTGTCAAAAAACATAATGAATTGAACACTGCCATATTTAAACAATAATAAAACTTTAAGAAAATAGATAAGATTACAAATAAAAAAGAAAATGAATGGGCCTAGGTTGATCAGGAAGTACCAAATTCTGTATTTTCATTAAGTTAGTGGCCAGAACCAAGCATTTGTCAAAAAACATAATGAATTGAACACTGCCATATTTAAACAAATAATAAAACTTTAAGAAAATGGGTAAGATTACAAATAAAAAAGAAAATGAATGGGCCTAGGTTGATCAGGAAGTACCAAATTCTGCTAAGAAAAATGTTGTTTTCATATGTTTCACTGTCTAGTGATTATATATACTACATAATATATTTAAGACTAGCATAAAGAAATTCATGATAAATAAGTAATGCTAAATACTTGAATAAATTACCATGCTTTCTTTTATGTGGATTTTATGAACTATACATGTATCGAAATAGGTCAACATATCCAATAAATATCTTTTTATACACTTTTGGGTATCAACTACAAAAACTAAAAAAAAAAAATGTAACAGGCATAAAAGATGGATCAGTAATTAAGAGAACTGAACCCAGGTTTGAATTCCAGCACCTATATAGTTGCTCACAATCTTCTGTAAGCCAAATCGTAGAGGATCTGTCACACTCTAATGACCTTTGCAGGCACTAGTCATAAACACGATGCACACATGTATGCACAACACCAATACACCAAAAGGTAAATTAAAATTAATAAATGTTAACAGTAGCTGCCCCAAACCCACAAAGTATGTTATAAAATAAAACATAAAAATAAAATTAAAATATCTAAGACTATAAATAATTCTGTTATCTTCAGAGAGGAAAAGGCTCTTTGCTATGAAATACATGAACATTTCTAATAAAAGCAAACACTAATGCCTGGATAAACAATTAAAATATTACAAGAAAAATATGTAGGTTTGTGAGAAACCTTCCCTAGACAGTGAATGTCAACAAGATAGTTAAGAAGAAAACTGTCCAAGGAGAAGTCAATGAAGGAAAGGCAGCCTCGTGAAGATCCCCTGACATGGAACAAAGGATGAATGGCAGAAGAACAGAAGGAAGAATGGATGCTAAGAGTGAAGACCATTATCACCACTTTGAACACAGTCTCCTGTTGAGGATATATCTCAATGCTCCTTTCATATCCCGATTCCTCAGACTATAGATAAAGGGATTCACCATGGGTGTGACCATGCTATATATCACAGCCACAAGGACATCCTTGTCATTGGTGTTATTAGATGAGGGGACTAGGTATAGCCCAATAATAGCTCCATAGTACAGACAAACAACAGAGAGGTGAGAGCCACATGTGGACAAGGCTTTGCAGATTCCCTTGATGGAGGGAGTTCTCAGAATGGTGACCCCAATTCGGCCATAAGATACTAGGATACATATGAATGGCAGGGTAATGACTAGAGTACCTAAAGGAAGGATGACCATCTCATTGATGGTGGTGTCTGAGCTTGACAGGCTCAATAAAGCAGAGGGTTCACAGAAATAATGGGGTATAGTATTGTTTCTAAAGTGAGATAGGCGAGCCAAGAGAAGGGTGTGTACAAGAGAATTGGCAGAGGATAAAACCCAGGACACAACTACTAAAAGGACACAGAGGTTCTGGTTCATGATGGTAGTATAGTGCAGAGGATGGCAAATGGCCACATACCTGTCATAGGCCATGGACGTCAGAAGAAAACTGTCAAGATCAGTAAAAGTTGAAAAAAAGTATACCTGGGAAATGCACCCAGCATATAAGATGGACTGACTGTGTGTTAGCATATTTGTGAGCATCTTTGGAGCTGTGACTGAAGAAAAAGAGATGTCTGTGAAGGCCAAGTGACTGAGGAAGAAGTACATGGGGGTGTGGAGGTGAGAGTCCAGCCTGATAAGCAGGATGATGAGAAGGTTCCCCAGCACAGTTGTCAGGTACATGGCCAGGAAGAGGGCAGAGTATATGCCTTGATCCTCTGCTCGAATAGGGAGTCCCAGGAGGATGAACTCAGATACAGTGCTCTCATTACCCATCTTCATCTTCTTCCTCTTCATTTTTTGCTGTGAGTGAAAGAAGAAATGGGAACAAAAGGGGAGTGATTTCAACTATGACATTGTGGAAACATTTTATGAATCACCAATACTGAAATTAACAGAAGTTTGTACCATTTAGTATGTGTGTTTTAAGATTAATTTGTAGATTTTTGTGACAGCAATGGGCTGTGATGGCTTGGAAAGGGACATAATTTGTCTGCCTTGAAACCAACTGAATGTCTCTTAGATGGGAACAATATAACATCGGGAAAATGAGAACATCCATTTCCAGATCAAGGTGCCTGGACTTCACAAAGAGAATTTTAGATTTAGGATTTAATATGTAACTTGGCACCAGCCAATAGAAAAATCAACAGATTTCAATGGTTGTTGATCACTTTGAACTTTTCTTGAATACACTTACTTAAGGCTTTCTTTTCATGAGCTGAAAATAGAGAGTGGAACCCATGGTGCATTTTTGTATCTGAAAAGAAAAAACAAAAACAAAAACAAAACAAAAATAGGATCTGCAGAATTAGCAGAAGCAACATGTACAGATGGTCAGAGCATTAAGTGCATGAGTCTAAGCCAACAATATAAAGACCAATGGCAGCTTATAAGCAGCTATGAGACATATGATAATAATATGAGATTATTAGTTTCTCAGTCAATGATCTCACTCTTCCATCACTCTTCCTAGGCTACATAAAACGACCTTGATTCCATATGATCATCTTCAGCTCCAATCTAAGCATCTCATTCAAGTACACCGAACACCTGGAAATAGTTGACTTTCCCACCAGTTCTTAGTTCAGCCAAGGAAATTCTTTGTGTTTTTCTGGCAAAATCAAATGTTACCTGCTTTTTTCTAAACCTAGGTTTTATGTTGAAAAGGTTACTTTTTATGCATTCCCTATTTGTTTTCTCTGTTACTAAACTGCCAATTCTAGCTTTCTCACTTAATCATCCCTATCTGTGTGAGTAATCACTAAACAATAGGAAAGGAACATGATAAAATGTTCCTTTTATTATATATATATATGTATATATGTATATATACATATATTTATACATATATATACATATACATATATATATATACATATACATATATATGTGTGTGTGTATATATATATATATATATATATATATATGAGTTGATATTCTAGTGGCTGAGGGAGCTTGTTGTTATAATCTATGAAAAGACTTGTTTAGTGGCCAGTATGTCTCTGTGGTTAGTAGCTATCTATTTGCCTCATTACACTTTACAGACTTTCAAGGTCTTCTTTAAAGTGCCTATATGTAATCCATCTCTCTCTGTACATAAAAACTTTATTTAAGCTGACATTGCCTGAAATTAATTATAATTCATTTCTTAGTTCTCTGTAGTAACAATTTCTTTATAATGATGAAAATTCTAATCATTTGTCTGTATTGGGTAGATTGCTTTTAATACTTTGCAATAAAGAATATTATTTTATGTCTGTTATATACTATATACAAAGATTGGTTTTAATGCTTTACAATAAACAATATTATTTTATGTCCTTTACTTACTATATACGATTTACTGAGAAATGACTTTAGAGAAATAAGCATCCATAGTTTTCAGAATATGTCAATTTACAAGAGGTCTGAAATATATTCTATGAATAGCCTGTAGTGGAATAACATACATAGAAAAATTATAACAATGCATCTTTAGGCAAGTGTTTGAAAGGAGAGTGGTAGGGGCTTTGAGAGTAAAGGAACACCTAAGGTAGTTGCAAATCACAGAAATGTAAAGGTTGAAGAATATATGAAGAATAGGAGATAAAATGTCAAATTTTCTATGATAAAAAATTATCCATCCCTTCAAGTGCAGCAATACACAGAAAAATGAAATAGCATAAAATAGGAAAAGGCTTGCTGGCTGTCAGGTAGAAAGCAGTCTTGAGAAGCCAAGAAAATGAGCTGTAATATGATCATCAGTTGCTATTACAGCAAAAGTCACAGCGATTTTGGGGAAAGTTGGAAGAAAACATGGCAGAAATTGTGTATTAAAGTTAAATGTAAGCAAAGAAGATAATTTTTCACATATGTTTCAAAAATGGATAAGTTTAAGAAAAATGCTCCATGGACAGGTTTTTTGAGGTGTGTCTTAAACTCAAAGTTTGGACAGGTTAGCGTGCAAGATAAACTACTCAGTAAAGAGCTGGTTGATACTTGATTATGTTAAGCTTAGTATTTGAAATATATGCTGTATGGAGAGATAGAAAATTAGAAATGAGAAGTAGACAAGAAACAGAGATAAACAAAGAGACAGAGAGCCACAGAGAGAGACCAAACATATGAGTTGTACTGAAGAATGTACTCCTGACCTAATAGGCTAACTTAGATGTTCTACATACATACCTTTAGCTAAAAATTATAGGAAATCTCTTCCATTCCTCTCAAAAATATAAAAGATAAGGAAACAACTGAAGCAGTCATATAACTTTTGCAAAAAACAGAAGAGTAATCAGTTCATAATCAGATATTGTAGGTACATAAACATATACAGTGCCCACATCATGCCTCATCTGTGTGAGCTCCAATTATAAATATTATGTAGAGAACCTAGGGTATAGCCTCTGTCCCCAGATCCAAATTAGAAGCATATAGTATAAATTGCTTTGTTGTCATTCACTCCCTTAGGGAAATAACTTTTTTGAAGTGAGTCCCTTCACCCTTGAGAAATAACCGTAGAAAGCATAAAAATATTTTCCATCATTTCATACTGTTGAAAACATGTCTGATTAATTGACACATAATAACAAAATATACTCATAGAGACACAAAACAGTTGAAAACGGCTTCTCATATTTTTGGGAGATAATAATTCTAAATGGAATTATTATCACAGCTGAAGACGGTCAATAGCCATTATAAAAGAGAAGGACTGGTAGAAATATCTGTGGAGTTTTTCCATTACATATCAAGTAATCAGAAATTTCCTCTTGAATATGCTCATTGGGCTATCTGATCTATATTAGTTTGTCATCTTCGCCACTTATAACAAATAGTCTTGCTGGGCGGTGGTGGCACACGCCTGTAATCCCAGCACTTGGGAGGCAGAGGCAGGCGGATTCCTGAGTTCAAGGCCAGCCTGGTCTACAAAGTGAGTTCCAGGACAGCCAGGGCTACACAGAGGAAACCCTGTCTCAAAAAAACAAAAACAAAAACAAAAACAAAAACAAAAAAGACAAAAAAAAACAAAACAAAACAAAACAAAACAAAACAAAACAAAACAAAAAACCAAATAGTCTGGTATAATTCACCATTGAAAATATAGATTTCTTTCATTTTTATTAGATATTTTCTTTATTTCCACTTAAAATGTTAGCCCCTTTCTTTTTCTGTTTTTTTATTCGATATATTCTTTATTTACATTTCATATGATTTCCCCCTTTCCTGGCTCCCTGCTCCCCAAAAGTTCCATGAACCCTCTTCCCTTCCCCTGTTCCCCCATCCACCACTTCCCTCTTCTGTGTTCTGGTATTTCCCTACACTGCTGCACTAAGACATTCCAGGATCAAGGACCACTCCTTCCTTCTTCTTGGACATCATTTGATCTGTGGATTGTGTCTTAGGTATTCCAGCCTTCTAGGCTAATATCTCCTTATCAGTGAGTATAAACCATAATTATTCTTTTGAGATTGGGATACCTCACATAGGATGATGTTCTCCAGCTCCATCCATTTGTCTAAGAAGATCATGAATTCATTGTTTGTAATGGATGAATAGTATTCCATTGTGTATATATACCATATTTTTATCGATTCTTCCATTGAGGGACATCTGGGTCCTTTCCAGCTTCTGGCTATTATAAATAGGGCTGCTATGAACATCATGGAACACACATCATTATCAAATGCTGGGGAATCCTCTGGATATATGCCTAGGAGTGGTATAGCAGGGTCCTCTGGAAGTGTCATGACCAGTTTTCTGAGGAAACACCAGACTGATTTCCAGAGTGGTTGTACCAGCTTGCAATACCACCAGCAGTGGAGGAGATTTCCTCTTTCTCCACATCCTTGCCAACACCTGCTGTCCCCTGAGTTTTTAATCATAGGCATTCTGACTGATGAGAGGTGGAATCTGAGGGTTGTTTTGATTTGCATTTCCCTAATGACTAATGATGTTGAACATTTCTTAAAATGCTTCTTGGCCATCCAAAGATCTTCAGGTGAAAATTCTTTGTTTAGCTCTGTACCTCATTTTTAATAGGGTTGTTTGGTTCTCTGGAGTCAGACTGAGAAAGAAATTAGGAAAATGACACCCTTCACAATAGCCACAAACAATATAAAGTGTCTTGGTGTGACTCTAACCAAACAAGTCAAAGATCTGCTTGAGAAGAACTTCAGGTCTCTGAAGAAGGAAATTGAAGAAGACTTCAGAAAATGGAAAAATCTTCCATGCTCATGGATTCGCAGTACTAATATAGTAAAAATGGCCATCTTACCAAAAGCAATCTACAGATTCAAGGCAATACCCATTAAAATCCCAACTCAGTTCTTCAGAGTTAGAAAGAGCAATTCTCAATTTCATCTGGAATAATAAAAAAACCAGGATAGTTAAAACTATTCTCTACAGTAATAGAACTTCCTGGGTAATCAGTATTCCAGACCTTAATCAGTACTACAGAGCAATAGTGTTAAAAAAAACTGCATGGTATTGATACAGTGACAGGCAAGTAGATCAATGGAATAGGATTGAAGACCCAGAAATGATCCCACACACCTATGGTTACTTGATCTTTGACAAGGGAGCTGAAACCATCCAGTGGAAAAAAGATAGCCTTTTCAACAAATGGTGCTGGCTCAACTGGAGGTCAGCTTGCAGAAGAATCTGAATTAATCCATTCTTATCTCCTTGTAGTAAGCTCAACTCCAAATGGATCAAGGAACTCTAAATAAAACCAGACACACTGAAACTAATAGAAAAGAAACTGGGGAAGACCCTTGAGGACATGGGCACAGGGGAAAAGTTCCTGAATAGAACAACAATAGCTTATGCTCTAAGATCAAGAGTTGGCAAATAAAACCTCATAAAATTACAAAGTTCTGTAAGGCAAAGAACACTGTCAATCAGACAAAACAACAACCAACAAATTGGAAAAGGATCTTCACCAACCCTACATCCAACAGAGAGCTAATATCCAATAATGTACAAAGAACTCAAGTAGTTATCCCCTTTCCCGTTTTCCCTCAGAAAACACCCTATACCATCCCTCGCTTCCCCCTGCTCACCAATTCAGCCACTCCTATTTCCCTGTCCTGAAATTCCCCTACAAAGAAGCATCAAGGTTTCTCAGGGCCAAAGACATCTCCTCCTTTGACATCCAACAAGGCCATGCTCTATTACATATGCAGCTGAAGCAACAGGTCCCTCCATGTGTACTCTTTGGTTGGTAATTTACTCCCTGGGATGTTTGAGGGTACTAGTTGGTTCATAATGTTGTTCCTCCTATGGGGCTGCAGACCCATTCAGCTCCTTGGGTTCTTTCTCTAGCTCCTCCATTTGGGACCTTGTGCTCAGTCCAATGATTGGCTGCGAGCACCCACCTCTGTATTTGTCAGGTGCTGGCAGAGCTTCTCAGGAGATAACTATATTAGGCTTCTGTCAGCAAGCCCTTGTTGGCATCCACATTAGTGTCTGGTTTTAGTGACAGTATATAAGTTGGATCCCATGGTGGGGCTGTCTTTGGATGGCCTTTCCTTCAGTCTCTGCTCAACACTTTGTCTATGTATCTTCTTTCATGGCTGTTTTGTTCCCCACTTCTATGAAGGACCAAAGTATCCACACGTTGGTCTTCCTTTCTCTTGAGCTTCAGTTGGTCTGTGAATTGTATCATGAGTATTCCAAGCTTCTAGTCTAATAATCACTTATCAGTACATACCATATGTGTACTTTAGTGATTGGGTTACCTCACTCAGGATATTTTCTAGTTCCAACCATTTGCCTAAGAATTTCATGAATCCACTCTTTTTAATAGTTGAGTAGTATTCCATTGTGTACCACAGTTTCTGTATCCATTGCATTGTTGAGGGACATCTAGGTTCTTTCCAGCTTCTGACTATTATAAATAAGGCTGCTATGAAGATAGTGGAGCAGGAGTCCTTATTATATGTTGGAGAATATTCTGGGTATATGCCCAGGAGAAGTATACCTAGATCCTATAATAGTACAGCATCCAATTTTCTTAGGAACCCCCAAACTGATTTTCCAATGCAGTTGTACCAGCTTACAATAATACCAGGAATGGAGGAGTGTTCCTCTTTCTCCACATTCTCGTCTGTACCTGGTGTCACCTGAGTTTTTAATCATAACCATTCTGACTGGTGAGAAGTAGAATCTCAGGGTTGTTTTGATTTGCATTTCCCTGATGACTAAGTATGTTGAACATTACTTTAGGTGCTTCTCAGCTATTCATTATTCCTCAGTTTAGAATTCTTTATTTACCTCTGCACCCCATTTTAATAGGGTTACTTGGTTCTCTGGAGTTTAAATTCATGAGTTCTTTACATATATTTGATATAGGACCTCTGTAAAATGTAGGGTTGGTAAAGATATTTTCCCAATTTGTTGGTTATCATTTTGTCCAATTAACAGTATCATTTGCCTTACAGAAACTTTATAATTTTATGAGGTCCCATTTGTCAATTCTTGATCTTAGAGCATAAGCTATTGGTGTTCTGTTCAGAAAAATTTCCCCTGTGTCCAAGTGCTCAAGGCTCTTCCCCAGTTTCTTTTCTATTAGTTTCAGTGTGTCTGTGGAGTTTCTTGATCCACTTGGACTTGATCATTGTATAAAGAGATAAGAACAAATAAATCTGCATTCTTCTGTATGCTAACTGCCAATTGAAACAGCACCATTTGTTGATAAGGCTATCTTCTCCACTGGATGGTTTTAGCTCCTTTATCAAAGATCAAGTGACCATAGGTGTGTGGGTTCATTTCTGGATCTTCAATTATATTCCATTGATCTACCTGCTTGTCACTGTATAAATACCACGAAGTTTTTATAACTATTGCTCTGTAGTGCTGCTTGAGTTCAGGATACTGATTCCCCCAGAAGTTCTTTTATTCTTGAGAATAGTTTTAGCTATACTGGGTTTTTCGTTGTTGTTGTTTATTCCAGGTGAATTTGAGAATTGCATTTACTAACTCTACGAAGAATTGTGTTGGAATTTTAACGGGGATTACATTGAATCTGTAGATTGCTTTCGGAAAGATGGCCATTTTCACTGTATTAATCATGCCAATCCACAAGCATGGGAGATTTTTCTATCTTCTGAGGTCTTCTTCAATTTCTTTCTTCATAGACTTGAATTCGTTTGGTTAGAGTCACAACAAGATAATTTATGTTGTTAGTGACAATGGTGCAGGGTATGGTTTCCCTAATTTCTTTCTCTGCTTGTTTATGCTTTGAGGGTGGGAAGGCTACTGAGTTAAGTTTATATACAGCCACTTTGCTGAAGACGTTTATGAGTTGTAGGAGTTCATGGAGTGGTTTTTGGTGTCGCTTAAGTATACTATAATATCATCTGCAAATAGTGATAGATTTACTTCTTCCTTTCCAATTTGTATACCTTCGACCTCTTTTTGTTGTCTAATTGCTCCAGCTAGAACTTCAAGTACTATATTGAATAAATATGAAGAGAGAGAGTAGTCTTGTCTAGTCCCTGATTTTAGTGGGATTGCTTCAAGTTTCTCTCCATTTAGTTTGATGTTGAATACTGGTTTGCTGTCTTCAGACACTCCAGAAGAAGGCATCAGATCTCATTACAGATGGTTGTGAGCCACCATGTGGTTGCTGGGATTTGAACTCGGGACCTTCAGAAGAGCAGTCAGTGCTCTTAACCACTGAGCCATCTCTCCAGCCCTGGTTTACTGTATAATGCTTTTAGTATGTTTACTTATATGCCTTGAATTCCTGATCTTTCAAAGACTTTTAACATGAAGGGATGCTGAATTTTGTCAAATGCTTTTTCAGCATCTAATGAAATGACACTGTGGTTTTTCATTGAGTTTGTTTATGTAGTAAATTACATTTATGGATTTTCATATATTGAACCATCCCTGCATTCCTGGGATGAAGCCAACTTGATCATGGTGAAAGATCTTTTTGGTGTATTTATAGACTCAGTTGGCAAGAATTTTGAGTATTTTTGCATCAGTAACTTTCTTTGTTGGATCTTTGTGTGGTTTTGGTATCGCCATCATTGTGGCTTCATACAATGAGTTGAGTAGTGTTCCTTCTGATTCTATTTTATGGGATAGTGTAAAGATCATTGGTATTAGGTCTTCTTTGAAGGTCTGATAGAATTCTGCACTAAAACCATCTGGTCTTGTGCTTTTTTTGCTTGGGAAACTTTCAATGATTCCTTCTATTTCTTTAGTGGTTATGGGACTGTTTGGATGGTCTATGTGATACTGATTTAACTTTGGTATATGGTATCTGTCTAGAAATTTGTCTATTTCATCAAGATTTACACATTTTGTTGAGTATAGGCTTTTGTGGTAGGATCTGATTATTTTTTGAATTTCCTCAGTTTCTGTTGTTATATCTCACTTTTAATTTCTGATTTTGTTTATTTGAATATTTTCTCTGTGCCCTCTGGTTAGTTTGGCTATGGATTTATATATTTTGTTGATTTTCCCAAAGAAACACCTCCTGGTATTGTTGATTCTTTGTATAGTTCTTTTTGTTTCTACTTGGTTATTTGATGATTCCCTACCATCTACTCCTCTTGGGTATATTAGCTGCCCTTGTTCTAGAGCTTTCATTTTTGCCATTAAGCAGCTGATAGTGTATGCTTTCTCCAGTTTCTTTTTGGAGGCACTCAGCACTATGAGTTTTCTTCTTAGCACTGCTTTCTTTGTGTCCCATAAGTTTGGGTATGTTGTGCCTTCATTTTCACTAAATTCTAAAACCTCTGATTTTTCGTTATTTCTTCCTTGACCAAGGTATCATTGAGTAGAGCATTGTTTAACTTCCATGTGTATGTATGTGGGCTTTCTGTTGTTTTTGTTGCTATTGATTACCTTAATCCATAGTGATCTGATAGGAGGTATAGGATTATTTCAATCTTTGTAAGTCTGGCAAGGTTTGTTTTGTAACCAATTATGTGTTCAATTTTGGAATGGGTACCATGAGGAGCTGAGAAGATAGTATATTCTTTGGATTTAGAATGAAATCTTATATAGATTTCTGTTAAATCCATTGGGTCCATAACTACTGAGTTTCAATGTGTCTCTGTTTAGTTTATGTTTCCATGATCTGTCCATTGATGAAAGTGGGGTGTTGAAGTCACCCACAATTATTGTGTGACCAGCAATGTGTGCTTTGAGCTTTAGTAAAGTTTCTTTTGTGAAGTTGGGTGCCCTTGCATTTGGAGCAAAGATGTTCAGAATTGACAGTTCTTCCTGGAAGATTTTTCCTTTGATGAATATGAAATGCCATTCTTTATCATTTGTGATGACATTTGGTAGAAAGCCGATTTTATCGAATAGTAGAATCACTACTCCAGCTTGTTTCCTGGGACCATTTGCTTGTAAAATTGTTTTACAGCATTTTCCTCTGAGGTAACATTTGTCTTTGACACTGAGTTGCATTTCCTGTATGGAGCAAAATGCTGTATGTATGTATCAAGTCTGTTAGTCTATGTTTTTATATTAGTGAATTGAGTGCATTGATGTTAAGAGATTTTAAGGAATAGTGATTGTTGCTTTCTGTTATTTTTGATGTTAATTTTATGTTTGGTTGACTATCTTCTTTTTTGTTTGTTGAAAGATTACTATCTTGCTTTTTCTGGGGTGTAGTTTCTGTCCTTGTGTTGGTATTTTCCATCTATTATCCTTTGCAGGGCTAGATTTGTGGGCAGATATTGTATAAATTTGGTTTTATCGTGGAGTATCTTGGTTTCTCCATCTATGGTAATTGAGAATTTTGCTGGGTATAGTAGTCTGCTCTGGCAGTTTTGTTCTCTTAGGGTCTGTATGAGATCTGCCCAGGATCTTCTGCCTTTCATGGTCTCTGGTGAGAAGTCTGGTATAATTCTGAGAGGTCTGCCTTTATGTTATTTGTCCTTTCTTCCTTACTGCTTTTAATATTCTCTCTCTTTTTTTTTTTTTTGCTTTTTTCGAGACAGGGTTTCTCTGTATAGCCGTGGCTGTCCTGGAACTCACTCTGTAGACCAGGCTGGCCTTGAACAAAGAAATCCACCTGCCTCTGCCTCCCAAGTGCTGGGATTAAAGGCATGCACCACCACGACCCAGCTACTCTGTCTTTTTTTTTAAAGAGCATTTGGTGTTTTGATTATTATGTGATGGCATTTCTGTTCCTGTCCATTCTGTTTGCAGTTCTGTAGGCTTCTTTTATGATCATGGGCATCTCTTTCTTTAGGTTAAGGACTTTTTTTATAATTTTGTTGAAGATATTTACTGACCCTTTAAGTTGTAAATCTTTGCTCTTCTTTATACTATAATCCTTTTAAGCTTGGTCTTCTCATTCTGTCCTGGATTTCCTGGATGGTTTGGGTTACAATCTTTTTGCATTTTGCATTTTCTTTGAGTGTTGAGCCAATGATTTCTATGGTATCTTCATCACCTGAAATTCTCTCTTCTATCTATTCTATTGTTGATGCTTGCATCTATGACTCTTTATTTCTTTCCAAGGATTAAAAGGTTGTCTTCCTTTGTGATTTCTTTGTTGTCTCTATTTCCACTTTTATATCCTGGGTGGTTTTATTCAGTTCCTTCACTGTGTGTGTGTGTGTGTGTGTGTGTGTGTGTGTGTGTGTGTGTTCCTGTAATTCTTTAAGGCACTTTTCAGTTTCTTCTTTAAGGGCTTCTACTTTTTGACCCATGTTCTCCTGTCTTTCTTTAAGGGAGTTATTTATGTCCTTCTTGAAGTCCTCTATCAGTATCATGAGATGTGATTTTAAATCCAGATCTTGCTTTTCTGGTGTGTTGATGTATCCAGGACTTGCTGTTGTGGGAGAACTGGGTTCCAATGGTGACATGTTGCCTTGGTTTCTGTTGGTTGGGTTCTTGCTTTTGCCTTTCACCATCTGGTCATCTCTGGTATTAGTTGGTCCTGCTGTCTCTGGCTGTAGCTTGCCCCTCCTGTGTGCCTGTAAACCTGTCTTAGCACCCCTGGGAAACCAGCTCTCCCCTGGCACAGAGGGCTGTGGGTCAGCCCAGCTCTTGGGTGCAGATAGAGCTTTAAAACAGCCTGCCCCAGGTGCTCTTCCACTCTTGTATTCTCTGTGATACCAGCTGTACCTGCCTGCACATTCACAGGAGAGAAAAATGGTGGTCACACTCCCTGGAGATCAGTTTCCCCTAGCAGGTCCAGTGCACAGAAAGCTGTGGATCAGCACAGCCCAGACCCTGGGTGCAGATGGAGCCTAGAAGGACCATGTCCCAGCTGCTCTGCCACTCCAGTATGCCTACTTTTCTAGTTGCCATACCCCTGGCTCAAATTAGAATAGTCTCCCTGCTATAACAGAGTCCAGCTTGGGACTGAGACTCTCATTCCTACTAGAGGCCTTGTAGACTTACAGAAGCCCAGGTAGGCTGCCTATCTGTGAATCTCCCCCTTATGTCACTATTTCAGCTTCTCCACCCATATCCCACAGTATCATTGAATCTTTCTGGTTGCTATGCCCCACCCAGAAATTAGAGCAAAGACTCCCTAGTCTACCCAAACCCAAGCAGATTAGAAGTCCTGGTGTGCTGCTTTCTGGACGAACTCCTTCATTCTCTCACTATCTTGATATCCCCAAACCTATTGCCATTCCTGAGCCCTCTTGTCTTTCTGGGCCTCCAATTTGGATGCAGAACCCCCACTCTACTAGAGACAACACAGACTTGGAGAATCTAAGGCAATATAGACCAGGAGGCAAGATAGAAAACAGAAACCAAGGTGCAAAACATCCAACCAACAAAGACAAACACAAAAATCAGTACCCAGATATTTAAGTATGAAGACCCACTTGTCTAAAGTTGAGATTAAAACCCCAAGAAACAAGAAAAAATTCATAAAGTCACCACCAGAACTCACCTGTGCTACAATAATCAAGCCCTGAATATTCCAACACAACATAAGCACAAGAAATATTTTGTAAGGCCAACTTTATGAAGATGATTGAGGTTTATAAAGAGAAAAAATAAATACCTTAAGGAATTTCAGGAAAACACAAACAATTGGAGGAAATGATTAAATTCCATTTTAAAAGCAAAGATTGAAAAAAAGTTGAAGAAAATTAATAAAACTGTTCAAGATAAGAAAGTAGAAATAGAAGCAATAAAGAAGATACAAACTGAGAGAAAACTGGAGAAGTAAAACCTAGGTAAGAAAAGAGGAAGTACAACTGCAAGCATCAACAACAGAATATAATGGATGGAAGAAAGAAATAACATACATCAAGCAAAGAAAATGTTAAATCTAAAAAGCTCCTGACACAAAACATCCAGGAAATCTGAGACAGTATAAAACCTAAGAATAATAGGAATAGAAGAAAAAGAAGATTCCCAACCTAAAAGCCTAGGGATGTATGTGTGTGTGTGTGTGTGTGTGTGTGTGTGTGTGTGTATGGGCTTGCGAAGTACCCTTGGTCACACCCAGCTTTGCTGAGCAGCCTGCTATTGCAGGGGTACTTCCATTCTCCCACCATCTCTCCACCCACCTTCATCTAACCTGAAGATCCTAAACCATACAAACTAGTTGCCCTTCTGTCACCCATTTTCACTGCTTAATGGGCCCTCTGCATCACATTCAGGTACCCTTCTCAGTATGCTGCAGTGGGGGATCCCCCATTTTTGTTTGAGTGATTCACCATGGTTCCATCATGGCCACAGGAAGCAGCCTTCTCAAACTTTATATCCCCAATGGTGTAAGTCACACCTAAGGACACCTCCAATGATTTTTGGACAACTTTCTTCTGTTAGTTCTTTCTGAAGATACTACCTTTCTTCCTACACCCCCTGTCACTTGACGATTTCCATTTATTCTCATGGCCATCTGGACATCCTACCTAACCCTCCCCATACCCAATTAGCACCCATCTCCCCTCCTAATTCCCAGTATCACCCATTTCCCTCCATCTGCCTTCCATGGCCATCCATCCCATTCTAAAACTGTAAATTAAGGGTGAATAAAGCATCTTTGCTTATGCCCTCCTTCCTGTTCAGCCTCTGTTGGTTTATGGAGTATAGAATGGGTATCCTGTATTTTATGTCTAATAAGCACTTATATGTGAATACATGCTATTTATGTGATTCTGGGACTGAATTACCTCATTCAAGATGATAGTCCCAAGATCCATCCATTTGCCTGCAAAACTCAAGATGTCCTTGTTTTTCCCCTGTAAATTGTATTCCATTCTGTAGATGAACAACATTTTCTTTCCCAATTTCTGGATATTAAAAATAATGTTTCTATGAACATAGTTGAGCAAGTGTCTTTGTGGTATAGTGGAGCATCTTTTGGGCATATGCCCAGGAGTGGAATAGCTGAGTTGTGAGTTAGAAATATTCCCAGTTTTTTCACAAACTACCATATTTACTTCCAAAGTGATTGTACATGTTCGCACTCTAACCAGTAATGGAGTAGCTTATTCCCCTTGCTTTGCATCCTTGACAGTATGTGCTATCTCTTGAAGGTTTGATCATAACCATTATGAAGTGTGTAAGGTAGAAGCTTAGAGTTGTTTTGATTTGCTTTTCCCTTGTTAAGAACTTTGAACATTTCTTTAAGAGCTTGTTAGCATTCAAGATTCCTCTGTTGAGAATTGTCTGCTTAGCTCACTATGCTATTTTTAAGTGGGTTATTTGGGTTTTGAGTGTCTAAACCTGAAGACCCTGCTACACCACTCTTGGGTATATACCCAAATGATGCTCCACCATTCCATTGGGCCACATATTTAACTATGTTCATAGTGGGCTTATTGATGATGGAAGCTGGAAAAAAACCCAGATGCCCCATAACAAAAGAATGGATAGAGAAAATGTGGTTCATTTACACAATGGAATACTATTCAGTTATTAAGAAAGGACATCATTAGTTTTGCAGGCAAATGAATTAAACTAGAAAATACCTTCCTGAGTAAGGTAACTCAGATCCAAAAGTACATGAATGTTATGCACTCAGTAATAAGTGGATATTGGCCAAAAATGTGCAGAATACCCAGGATATAATCCATAGAACTTAGGAAGGTTAACAAGCCAAAGAGCCTGTTATGCTTCAATCCCATTTGGAAGAAAGAAGAGAGCAATCAAAACGGGCAGTGGGAGGAAGGGAACTGGGTGAAAGACAGGACAGACAAAGAAAAGGGGGGATCATAACCAGATATTGGGGGGGATAACAGGAGAGAAGACCTGAAGGCCAGGAGAAAAAAATAGAAACTGACAACCTTCAGAGGAATGAGGTGGGGGGACATTCCATAATGTACCAGAGACCTGGGTGGTTAGAGATGCTTAGAACTCAAAGGGAGAGACCTTACATGAAATGCCCAACAGTGGGGAGAGGGAACTTGTAGAGTCCATCTCCAGTAGAAAGACAGGGCTCCAAGTGGAGCAATGGTGTTGACATCCCACAGTCAAAAATTCTAATCCAGAATTGTTCCTGTCTAACACAACTGTAGGGACAAAATTAGAGAAGGGACTGAGGGAAGGGGTGTTCAGTGACTAGCCCAGGTGGGATCTAGCTCAAGAAGATTCAAGGTTTGACACTATTAGTAATGCTATGGTGAGCTTACAGAAAACAGCCTAACATGGCTGCCCTCTGAGATGTTCTAAAGGTAGCTGAAATGGTCATATGCAGATACTTATACCCAACAAATGGAAAGAAGATGGGAACCACTGTGGTTGAATTAGGGAAAAACTGGAAGCTGAGGCAAAGGGAAACCCTATAGGAGGCCAGAGTCTCTGTAGCTGCCTGCAGCTACTGCAAACTGGGTTCCTGGAACAGAAGCTGAGGGATGGATGGTGAATCAGTGAAAAGAATTAGGGCCAGGACTATAGTTTACCAATCGAGGCCAACGTTTAATGGAGGCCTGACAATTTAACAGTTTGGGTGAGCCCCTCCTCCCAGACTCCTGGGTGAGTTCTGGGGACTGATCCAGAACGGATCTGGCTCTCATTTGGTGTTGGCTCCACTGCTCAGGCAGCTGGGTGGTTCACCTGCTTAATTCAGGAATTCATAGATCTGGAGGAACTTCATCTTCACACTGAGCATTCTACTCTAGGTAGAGTAGGATCCTGAATAGCACAGGAATCCTTGCTCAAAAAAGGCTGGGAGAGGAAATTCACCTTGATCAATGTCAACTTCCTACCATGTGGCATAACACACTGTTATGGCTCTGTACAATTCCTCCCTTTTTGTTAATTTGAAAATAAGGAGGTAGAAAACAAGTGGATAAACATCCATCATAAGATGGGGGGGTGGCTTAACCAGGGAGAGAAGCATTGACCGTAATTCCTCTTAAATATTGTATGATATCTTTTGTACAGAAGGGGTAATAGGCTCCTTTATTATTTTAAGGACAACCTCTCGACGTTAACCCCTATGCAATAAGGTATACTTCCTGGGGACTCAAAGGCAGAAATTCACTTCTTCATGCAGTACCTTGCCTCAAACTTCTCACAGGTGCCCAAGTTTGCTCAATTAGCAAACATGCATAGATCTGAGTTCTATGTGGCCCCCTTTTTTGGAGATCCACTTGTATAAGTTTTGAAGCCAGGGAGTCTGCAAGTGTCTTTAACCCACACACAATCTTTCTATCCAGATGAGCCTGGGTGGAGACAGTCAGTCTGCTTAACAAACAAGGTCAAGTGTTAAAGGTGGAACAGGATTAACTTGTCTGTGGATGTCCTTGAGGTATCCAATTTAATTGCAAAATAGCAATTTAAAAGACACGAAGCTTGGCCTCTGGGACGAGGGAGGTATCTTTGTGTATCAAGAGATAAGCTACTACTTCTGAGGAAAAGTGGAAACTATATTTTAAATTAACTTAGCTGACTGAAGATTATTAGCCATCTTTATCACTGGAATCTCCAATATTGGATTTATTTATAGACCAGTTTATGGCTGAGTCAGCTGATCACATTAAAGGAAAGAGTAGAGTCATTATAACAACTCTTTATATTAATTTTTCTAAGCTAGTTTAACAGTGTCCATGTTCTTTCCCACAAATTCTAAAAGCTTGAAGCAAGGCAATTTATTAAATCTGGGATATTTGACAATTAAAGTAAGTCAAGAACATATACCTAATATTGCTCTTATGTTACCATTGTGTTCCCATGCATATTATTTAAATTGTGCTTTATGTTTTTTTTAAAGGTTTTAAAGTTTGGATGCCATGGAACTCCTTGCTGAGTGTATATGGCATCATGTAACTAGGCATACTGATGCCTGGGTGAAATGAAGGGATTCATTTATTGACATATGCCATGATCCTAATTTAATATTGGGGAAGAAGGCATGTCTATGTTTTTTTAAAGAATTCTTCAGAAGCATGCTAGCTGCCAGAGTGATTGGTGTGGTGCTGAAGTTAATGCTGACTGTGGGCTTGCTGAGTGCTGGAAACCTTAAGTCAGCCTTTGCAGTGTAAATTAAAGCTGTATTAAGAAATAGACTGCCAGTAGATGAAATTTTTATTAATTTTAACATGAAACAACTAGACAAGTCATTCATACACAACACCACGAATAGGACATACACATACATGTAGACACATGGTGCACCAAGAACAGACAAGGATACATAGAAAGGGAAGCATGCTTGTTATGCAATTATATCCATTTTCCTTCTCTCTCTTTCATTTTCCAAACTTTCTTACAGCAGCTTTTGGAGGCTGTGGACATATGCCTATTTTTAAACCCTTTTCTTTTTTGCCTGAATCAGCTCTTAAAAGCTGTGGACAAATGGCTGTAAAGTTCTTGCCCCATTTTCCTCTGTCTGCCCCTAAGCAAGTTCAATGGTGGGTCAACATTGCCTCACTTAGTCCATCTCCTCTAGCACCTATTTTGCTCACTGTGCTGAATACCATCTTTTTCCATTTTCTGTGAAGCTTCGCTAGGACAGGGTTACCTTTCTCTTGAGTCCAACCACACATGGGGGCGCCATTCTGTAGCTGTCTGCAGCTACTGTGAACTAGGTTCCTGGAAGAGAAGCTGAGGGATGGATGGGGAATTGGCAAGAACAAGGGCCAGGACGATAGTTCACTGATCGAGGCCAAAGTTTAATGGAGGTCTGACAATTTAACAGTTGGGCTGAGCCCCTCCTTCCAGACTCCTGGGTGAGTTCCAGGGACTGATCCAGAACTAATATGGCTCTCATTGAGTGTTGACTCCACTGTTCAGGCAGCTGGGTGGGTCATCTGCTTAATTCAGGAATTCGTAGATCTGGAGGAACTTCACCTTCACGCTGAGAACTCCACCCTAGATGGAGTAGGATCCTGAATAGCACAGGAATCCCTGCTCAACAAAGGCTGGGAAAAGAACTTCACCTTGATCAATGTCAAGTTCCTACCATGTAGCATAACACACCGTTATGGCTCTGTACAAGTCTCAACTAACCTGGACCTCAGAGAACTCTCAGACAATGAACCAACAACCAGGTAATGTCGGGAAGTGTTCTGTACACAGGCAGCCTGGTTTCAGGTAGAGCAGCAACTTTGAACCCTGGAAATCTGGTAGAGGGTGGCTTGAACCTACTTTATAGGTGGAGCTTCCACCTGCATGGAATGGGAGGAGTTCAGTCACCAGCACCCTGGACCCCGACCCCTGTGGTTGTCAGGCACATGTGGCCATGTCCCAGGCCCCTAGGGTTTTGGCTGGGCTCTACCTCTGTAGTTACCTGGCTACATCCAGGCTTTCCCTGCCCCTCGGTCACCTGGCAAGAGCCAGGTGACCCAGCCCACTATAAATGGAGGTTTCTTGCCCCTCCTCACTCTATTATCTCCCCCTCTCCCCCTCCCTGATCTCTCTCTCTGCTCATACTCTCTCTCCATTCTTTCTACCTTTTCCATGTGGTCATGGCTTTCCCTCATCTCTCTTTTACTTCTCTATTTCATTTTCTTTTTACTCTTTTAATAATACAACATCAAAACTATGAACTGTCCCTTTTATTAAACCTGCTGTGTAAGAGCATGGAGGAGGCCTCAGTGTTTGCAGCCACCAGAAAAGGATCGAGCCTCTTCTCAGCCAGCCAAGCAACTTCTACAAGTACCTGGGGCTGTGCAAATGGTTCCGCCATCTGAACAAAGTCCTTCCCGCTAACTAGGCAGTCGCCTGCCCTATGGGCCTTTGGGCACCCGCTCTCCCTATTGAGGCTTGATGAGTGGTCTTCTTGGTGTTTCCCTATCCCCCTTCATGGACTCTGCTGTGTTCCAGAGTTCTCACATATGCATTACCTGCTGCAGTTGCCCCTAACTTCCTTCCTTTTCCCCCCACAAGTTTACATACATTATTTACTCTGAGGCCCCCAACACATATACAGCAGAGGACTGCATGGCCTCAGTCAGAGAAAATGCACCTACTCTCCAGAGACTTGCAGCCCCAGGGAGTTGGGAAGTCTGGTGGGTGAGGCCAGGAGTATACTGCATTTCCTAGGCCACAGCTCTCCCTATGTTCTTTGAGGACTGCTGCCATGCAGGACAACAAGGGAATATATCTACATCCCAATCCCCCACATCTTAAAGAAAATACAAAAAACAGGATAAGGAAATGAATAAAAACTGGTCATCATATGACAATAAAAAGAGAAGCAATTAAAAATCAGCAAAGGAGGCAACTTTGGAAATGTAAATCCTAGGAAAAAGAACAGGAATTACAGACACAAGTGTCAACTACAGAAAACAAAAAGTATAAGAGAGAGTCTAGGGTGTAGACGATATGAAAGAAGAAATTGATGCATCAGCTAAAAAATGCCAAATCTAAAAAGTTCATAACATAAGAAACCCAGATAATTTGGGAAACCATATAAAGATCAAACCTAAAAAGACTATCTTTTTTTTCACTGGATGGTTTTAACTCCTTTGTCGAAGATCAAGTGATCATAGGTGTGTAGGTTCATTTCTGGGTTTTCAGTTCTATTCCATTGATCTACCTGTCTGGCACTGTGCTGCAGGTCACACTCTACCTGCAGTTTTGGCTGCAGGGATTTAGGATTCTTTTGTGAAGCAGGAAGGTACGGGTTCAGCAAGAGACAGACAAACACCAGAACACAGGAATGGTTTGGTATCTGAACTTATTGTGCTGTACTAAGTCAGGGGATTTTATGCATGAGATCTTTACATTTTAAAGGTAGTATCCAGTAAAGCAGGCACAAAAAGACAATAAGCATAACCACTTGCCATAAGGAAATGTAAAATCCAGGTAAAAAGTTTCCATGTAACAAACTATAGATAACATCTGTCTTCCTGATATAAGCTTTAGTTCTAAAAGAGACCTCAAAGGACATTAGGCCAGACCCCCTAGGTCTTACTGAGATTCTGTGAGTAACTTAATTGTCACCTAGCCTTCTATATGGAAACCTGAGATTACTGTGCTCAGTCAATGCTTGCATATCACAATGTTAGAGCCACTCTCATCAACATAGCCATAAAAGTTTGCCTTTCTTTGGGAGAGCAATGTAATTATGTAAACTACTGAGGCAAAGCTGTGCAGTTCAAAGAACAGGGGTTTTGGCCAGTGACTTACTTCAAAGAAGAATTCTTTTATATCTATTTGCTCAGTAATTCTTAGTCCCAGCTACTAGGAATAAGGGAAATAAGGGAAATTTTAGGAAATAAAGCAGGCTGCTAGTGAGATTTTTTTGGCTTCTGAATGGAGGTGTCCTGAAAAGCTTCCAAGAGGCATTTCTCTGCCTCATTCTGTAATAACATGTTTCACAGAATCGATTGGAGGCCACCAGCATCTCCCTCCTTTTTATTTTATAATTGGCACACATAGATATCTCTTTTGGCAGTAGAAATGGAGGAAAGGACAAGTTTGAGAATAAGTAGAAAAATGAGAAGTAGAAAAATTATTTTTTGTAACCATTAACCAACATATAGTGTTTAGAGAATATAGACCGGAAATAATAGATTGAACTAAGTCTTTTAAATTAGTAAATCTATCATGTGCTTTGCTCATAGCTGAAATTTGATTTTTCAAATGAACCTTATCCTGTATATATAATATTATTATCTTTTCAAACTCCCAACAAATGATTTTTAGAAAATGTTAATTATATTGCTTATATGTATCAAAAGCTGGCATGATATCTGGTAGAAAGTTGAACCTTAATATTTTCTATCTCTTGCCTTAATTTTAAGACTACATCCTCTAAAGCATTAAGCTTCATTTCTAATTTTTTATCTACAAATTGCTGCTTTATTAGCACCAAGGAAACATAACATATGTAGGATGTTTTACTAGAAATATAATTGTCATGTTTGTCTATTTTTGAATTTCTACAATTAGTGAGTCTACATGTATACCAATTAATCATACAATGTAAGGAAAGCAAATTCAAGAGTCTGTACTAGTCATTAATCTGTCATCAACTCTATAGTCTTTTTCATCAGATTTTGTAGTTTCTTTGAAGCCAGTAGAAGCCTCTTGTAGTCCTGTCTCTGTCTTCTGTCTCTGTTTTCTCTGTTGCCCTCTTGACAACATTGGTCGCAGAAGTTGATCTGGGTTTTACACTGTGAAACCAATATTCTGTGGAGAAAGCATAATGCATAGTCTCTCTCAGAGGAAATTAGTGTCTGTCTCTTTGAGAAAACACATTGTACCTAACACAGTAATTGTGGGGGACCTCAACACTCCACTATCCTCAATGGACCGATCAGGAAAACAGAAACTAAACAGGGACACAGGGAAACTCATTGAAACTTTGCACCAATTGGATCTAACAGATATATATAGAACATTTCATCCTAAAGCAAAAGACTATACCTTTTTCTCAGCAGCTCATGGTACCTTCTCCAAAATCGACCACATAATTGGTCACAAGACAGACCTCAACAAATATAAAAAGATCGAACTAATCCCATGCCTCCTATCTGATCACCATGGAGTAAGAGTGTTCTTCAATAACAACAAAAACAACAGAAAATCCTCATATACATGGAGACTGAACAATATTCTACTCAATGATACCTTAGTAAAGGAAGAAATAAAGAAAGAAATCAAAGACTTTTTAGAATTTAATGAAAATGAAGGCACAACATACCCAAATCTATGGGACTCAATGAAAGCAGTGCTAAGAGGAAAGCTCATAGTCCTGAGTGCCTCCAAAAAGAAACAGAAGAGAGCATATACTAACAACTTAATGGCACATCTGAAAGCTCTGGAACAAAAAGAAGCTATTTCACCCAGGAGGAGTAGAAGACAGGAAATCATCAAACTCAGGGCTGAAATCAATCAAGTTGAAACAAAGAGAACTATACAAAGAATCAACAAAACCAGAAGTGGGTTCTTTGAAAAAATCAACAAGATAGGTAAACCCCTAGCTATACTTACCAAAGAGCACAGAGACAGTATTCAAATCAACAAAATTAGCAATGAAAAGGGAGATATAACAACAGAAACTGAGGAAATTCAAAAAAATCATCAGTTCCTACTACAAAAGTCTATACTCAACACAACTGGAGAATCTGGAGAAAATGGACAAATTCCTAGACAGATACCAAATACCAGAATTAAATCAGGATTAAACAGATAGCCTCAACAGTCCCAAAACCCCCAAGGAAATACAAGAGGTCAAAGAAAGTCTTCTAACAACAACAACAAAAAAGCACAGAACCAGATGGTTTTAGTGCAGAATTCTCTCAGACCTTCAAAGAAGACCTAATACCAATACTCTTCAAACTATTCCACAAAATAGAAACAGAAGGAACACTACCCAACTCATTCTAGGAAGCCATAATTTCCCTGACTACAAAACCACACAAAGATCCAACTAAGAAAGAGATCTTCAGACCAATCTCCCTTAGGAACATCGATGCAAAAATACTCAATAAAATTTTTGCCAACCTAACCCAAGAACACATCAAAACGATCAATCACCATGATCTAGTTGGCTTCATCCCAGGGATACAGGGATGGTTCAATATATGGAAATCCATCAACCAACGTAATCCTCTACATAAACAAACTCAAAGAAAAAAACAACATGGCCATCTCATTGGATGCTGAAAAAGCATTTGACAAAATTCAGCATCCTTTCATGCTAAAAGTCTTGGAAAGAACAGGAATTCAAGGCCCATATCTAAACATAGTAAAAGCAATTTACAGCAGGCCGATAGCCAACATCAAGTTAAATGGAGAGAAACTTGAAGCAATCCCACTAAAATCAGGGACTAGACAAGGCTGCTCCCTCTCACCATAACTCTTCAATATAGTACTTGAGGTACTAGCTAGAGCAATTCGACAACATAAGGAAGTCAAAGGGATACAAATCAGAAAGGAAGAAAAACTATCACTATTTGCAGATGGTATGATAGTATACTTAAGTGACCCAATAATCTCCTCCAGAGAACTTCTACAGCTGATAAACAACTTCAGCCAAGTGGCTGGTTATGAAATCAACTCAAGCAAAACTGTAGCCTTCCTATATGCAAAGGATAAGCAGGCCGAGAAAGAAATTAGGGAAATAACACCCTTCACAATAGCCACAAACAATATAAAGTATCTTGGTGTGACTATAACCAAACAAGTGAGAGATTTATATGACAAAAACTTCAGGTCTCTGAAAAAGGAAATGTAAGAAGACCTCAGAAATTGGAAAAGTCTTCCATGCTTGTGGGTTGGCAGGATTAATATAGTTAAATTGGCAATCTTGCCAAAAGTAATATACAGATTCAAAGCAATGCCCATCAAAGTCCCAACTCAGTTCGTCATAGAGTTAGAAAGAGCAATTCTCAAATTCATCTGGAATAACAAAAAACCCAGGATAGCTAAAACTATCATCAACAGTAAAAAAACTTCTGGGGGAATCAATATCCCGGACCTCAAACAATACTACAGAGCAGCAATGTTAAAAACTGCATGGTATTGGTACAGTGACAGGGAGGTGGATCAATGGAATGGGATCGAAGACCCAGAATTGAACCCACACATTCATGGCCACTTGATCTTCGACAAAGGAGCTGAAAACATCCAGTGGAAAAAAGATAGCCTTTTCAACAAATGGTGCTGGCTCAACTGGAGGTCAACATGCAGAAGAGAATTGATCCACAATAATCTCCTTGCACTAAGCTCAACTCCAAGTGGATCAAGGACCTCCACATAAAACCAGACACACTAAAACTAATAGAAAAGAAACTGGGGCAGACCCTTGAGGACATTGGCTCAGGGGGAAAATTCATGAACAGAACACCAATTACTTTTGCTCTAAGAGCAAGAATAGACAAATGGGACCTCATAAAATTACAAAGTTTCTGTAAGGCAAAAGACACTGTCAAAAGGACAAATCAGCAACCAACAAATTGGAAAAAGATCTTCACCAACCCCACATCCAACAGAGGGCTAACATCCAATGTATACAAAGAACTCAAGAAGTTAGACCCCAGAAAACCAAATAACCCTATCCAAAAATGGGGCACAGAGCTAAACAAAGACTTTTCACCTGAAGAAATTCAGATGGCTGAGAAACACGTTAAAAATGTTCAACATCATTAGTCATTAGAGAAATACAAATCTAAACAACCCTGAAATTTCACCTCACACCATCAGAATGGCTAAGATTAAAAACTCAGGAGACATCAGGTGTTGGTGAGGATGTGGAGAAAGAGGAACACTCCTCCACTGCTGGTGGGACTGCAAGCTAGTACAGCTACTCTGGAAATCAGTCTGGCAGTTCCTCAGAAAAATTGACATGATACTTCTGGAGGACCCAGCCATACCACTCCTGGGCATATACCCAGAGGATTCCCCAGCATGCAATAAGGATACATGCTCCACTATGTTCATAGTAGTCTTATTTATAATAGCCAGAAGCTGGAAAGAACCCAGATGTCCCTCAACAGAGGAATGGATACAAAAAATGTGGTATATATACACAATGGAGTACTATTCAGCCATTAGAAACAATGAATTCATGAAATTCTTAGAGAATTGGATGGAGCTGAAGAACATCATACTAAGTGAGGTAACCCAGTCTCATTAGAATACCCATGGTATGCACTCACTGATAAGTGGATATTAGCCTAGACTCTTGGGACACCAAAGACAAAATCCACATATCAAATGATATCCCACAATGAGGAAGGAGTGGACACTGGTGCTGGAACGGATCAAAACATCAGTGTAGGGAAATACCAGAACAGGGAAGTGTGAAGGGGTGCATGGGGGAACAGAGGGAGGAAAAAGGGCATGTGAGATCTTTGGGGGATGGGGAATCAGAAAAATGGAATTGAAATTTAAATATAGAATATATCCGTTAAAAAAAATCACCAAAAAAAAAAAAAGAAAAAAATGAAAGAAAACTGTTTTGTTCTAGCCAAGCCTGCAGCCTGCTTGGCTCTAACTCTGACCCCACATGAATTGTGGCTGGCAGAAGGCTGTATTTGAATTGTTTATATGAATCTGCCAAGATATTTTCTTGGCAAGCAACTCATGTTTTCTTTTAATTAAACAGTCGGATTTTTTGGTCCATATTAGTTTTCAATTGACTGCTAGCCTCTGCTGAGGTAAAGCACTGCTTGGAAAAACAGTGCCCCTTGGGACAGAGCTTGGGGCCTTCTTTGGATGTTTGCCTAGAAGTTAGAGTTGCTAACTTGCACTCCCTCCTGGGACTGACTGGGCAGGCAGCATTGTTGATGCTTGTCTAGCTTCTGCATTTGTGCTTTTGCCAGTGAGCTAGGCTGTAGTCCACTCCTCTGGGGTGGACCCAGCGAGTGCTGTTTAATTTTTGCACTCTATTACCATTCTGGCGAGCGCCCATGAGCGCCGCCCTTGCCACCACCACTACTGCGCAGCTGCTGCTATCTCTTTAAAAGGTCAAACTGCTTTTTTTTTCTAGCCAAGTCACAGCCACCACCTTGACTTTTTTTGCATCACCAGCAGCGCAGAGTGCAGGTCATCGGCAAACTATTAAGTTGGAACATCAAGCATATATCATAACATAAATTAGAAATATGAGTATTATTTATCTGCAATAATTAATTAAGTCCTCTAGAATTAACACCATTATGTGATAGGGATAATAATTGAGGACATTTAAGAACAAATCTCTATAATTTGATGAGCATAAAAAATATAAAATTATTTTTAAACCATTACTCTTTTATGATATAAAAATTATATAGTCTAGGATATAAATTTTATGTGCCTTGTCTTAAGAGGTCTCTGTCCAGGCCCCCTTTTTAAAGATCAACTATATTAAATATATAGAAGATAGTTATTTAAAGAACATATCTTTTTTAACTTGAATTATATTTGTATAAACAATTGTAAAAATTAAGAATTAACAGTATTAAAATAAAAGAATAATTCTAAGTAATTGTAAACCATGAGCCATATATACATCTATATTTGTTATTGATATATAAGTAAAAGATTGATTTTTTTAACATTTTAAAAATAGCCACTAGAGCACCCAAGTTAGTTATTTGTGCTGAAGCAGGGGGAAACTCAAAGGAATAAATGTGATCTAATTATATGAACTTTATTTCCATAGATGATGAATTTTGCATGGAATGCATGTATAGAAATATTAAAGCAAATTGTAACAAATTATCTTTTGTATAGCAAATATTAATTTTGCCTAAAAAGGTTTATCATGTAGTGGATCAACAATTAATAATAATCGTATTGCTGCTTGAAGCAAGGAATAAATGCCCTCACCAGGCTCTTAAAACATTTCTCTAAAACATTTTCTATAGCATTTAACCAACACATCAACATCTCCATTGAAAGATGCAAAACTTTATCTGGAGAGAAAAAAAGGTGATTTTATATTAGCGTTTCTTTTGCCAATGAATGGCAATGAACTATTGTTTTTTCAAAAATTAACTCATAGAAGCAGATGCTTTTATAATTATTAGAATGTAAAGCAAAAAACAACCCTTTTAATCTATAAATGAGCCTTTACTCAGACTGCAAACTACAGTCAATGGCACACTGGCAATTTTAAAATTAATGGCAAACACATTATTTTTTTTTTTACTTTTTTTAAAAATTTTTATTTTCTATATTCTATGTTCACATTCCAAAGGCTTTCCCCTTTCCCAGTTCCCACCCACCATAGTTCCCATAGTTCCTCTCCCCCCCAACCATTCCCCAATCATTCCCCCTCCCCCCTCGGTTTCTTTACTAAACTGGATGCAATCATTACAGGCCCAGGGTCCTCTCCTTTCTTCTTCTTGGGAATCATTTGACTTGCTATTTGTGTCTTGAGTATTTAGGGCTTCTGGGCTCATTAATATCCATTATTTTTATAGCATAAGATTTGTTTGCCAGTTCCTGTGTTTAAATGATGACAATAAAATTAATTGAAGAGAAAAAAATATCTTACTACTTATAAGTCTAATTTTTAGGTTAAGATTTATACAAAACACCATGTTAATTTGGAAGCATCCTAGAGGCCCGTATTCTATGAGTTGTAACATACCATGTGCTCAAGATGGCCATAGTTTTGAGCCATCAGCTTTAAACTCATTTTTATTATCAATTCTATACCATTTAAATCATGTATAATATTTTATAAGCTAATACCCTATTGTCAAAACATGTAGAACATACTTATTACTTTAAGACCAATTATAAACAAGAATAAAATGATTATATGACTCTCATAAACTTAAACCAAACAAATATTTTCCCTTTTTATCTCTAATTTTGAGATACTAAAAAGCACTTTGAACTAAAAACCACAATTGTAGAGATTTTTTATAAAGAAACCACCATTAATCTATTTGTCCTAGACTTGAGGCTGCTGGCCCCCTTTTTAAAAAGCAGCTTTTTCTTTAACTATGTTTGACTCCCAGCTGAGTGCTGGACACTTTAAATCAGCCTCTGCTGTGTGAATTGTAGCTAGATTAAGAGATAGATGGCCTGTAGATGAAATTTTTATTAATTTTTTAACATGAAATAATTAGTCACTCCCACATAAGACATTCACACAACGCCATGTATAAGACATACATACATGTAGACACTTGGTGCCCCAAGGACAGACATTGACATATAGAAAGAGAAGCATGCTTGTAATGTAGTTAAATACATTTTCCTTTTTTCTTTTTTCTTATGTTTCTAGAATCTTTTTTGTTTTGTTTTTGTTTTTTTTTTTTTTTTTTACTCTTTTTATTTTGTTTAAGTTCGGGGCTGAAAGGCTGCCCCTTTATATGAAAGTTTCATCTTTGTGGAACCTGAATTCATTTATTATTTTAATGCTTGCCTTATTGGCATAGAGGGCAAACTCCTGGAGGAGCACCTCTTTTATTGGGGTCCTCCTTATTGCTTTCTGGACATTGCCTTTGTATATGTCCTTTATTTCCACACTTATAATAAGTGAGGCTGGAGGAGTCTGTTTCTCCTCCATGTATTTGCTTAATATTGGTGCTGAATTCCCATCCTTTCATAGCTACAGTGTAGGCCATATTCTGTTCTACAAGTGGTGAGGCATCTCTGCAGGGATCATAGTCCTGCATGGTCCCTGTCTTTCTGACTGAAAGAAACATTCGTTCCTGCTTTTACTCAGTTTGCCCCATGATACCACAAGATTACTTGCACTTAACTAATGATTCCTTACCAGCAGAACCGCAGATTCCTGGCAAGAGCCGACCTTGTACCTTGAAAGAAAGAGAAAGAAAGGGGAAATTTACCTGCCCAAAGGTTCCTGTTTTGGGCGCCAGCTGCTGCAGGCCACACTCTACCTGGAGTTGTGGCTACAGGGATTCAGGGTTCTTTTGTGAAGCAGGAAGGCACCGGTTTGGTGAGCGACAGACACACACCAGAACACAGGAATGGTTTGGTATCTGAATGTATTGTGCTGCACTAAGCCAGGGGATTTTATGCATGAGATCTTTACAGTTTAAAGGATGTATACAGTAAAGCGGGCACAAAAAGACAATCAGCATAGTCACTTGCCATAAGGAAATGTAAAATCAACCAGGTAAAAAAGTTTCCATGTAACAAACTATAGATAACATCTGTCTTCCTGATATAAGCTTTAGTTCTAAAAAGAGACTTCAAAGGACATTAGGCCAGACCCCCTAGGTCTTAATGAGATTCTGTGAGTAACTTAATCTTCACCTAGCCTTCTCTATGGAAACCTGAGATTACTGTGCTCAGTCAATGCTTTGCATATCACAATGTCAGAGCCACTCTCATCAACATAGCCATAAAAGCTTACCTTTCATTGGGAAATCAATGTAATTATGTAACCTACTAAGACAAAGGTATGTGGTTCTAAGGGTTTGTGCCAGTGACTTACTTCAAAGAAGAATTTTTTTTTACACCTATTTGCTTGGTAATTCTTAGTTCCAGCTACTAGGCATAAGGGAAATAAGGGAAATGCTAGGAAATAAAGCAGGCTGCCAGTGAGATTTTTTGGAGGTGTTCTGGAAAGCTTCCAAGAGGTATCTCTCCACCTCATTCTGTAAAAACATGTTTCACAGAATCGATTGGATGCCACCAGCTGCACTGTACCAATGCCATGAAGATTTTTAACACTATTGCTCTGTAGTACTGCTTGAGGTCTGGGATACTGATTCCCCCAGAAATTCTTCTACTGTTGAGAATAATTTTAGCTATCCTGGGTTTTTTGTTATGCCAGATGAAGTCGATAATTGCTCTTTCAAACTCTATTCAGACCTGATTTGGGATTTTGATGGGGCATTGCATTGAATCTGCATACTGCTTTTGGGAAGATGGCCATTTTTACTATATTAATCCTGCCAATGCACGAGCAAGGAAGGTTTTTCCATTTTCTGAAGTCTTCTTCCATTCCCTTCTTCAGAGTCCTGAAGTTCTTCACAAGCAGATCTTTCACTTGTTTGGTTAGAGTCACACCAAGATACTTTATATTGTTTGTGGCTATTGTGAAGGGTGTCATTTTCCTAATTTCTTTCTCAGCCTGACTCCAGAGAACCAAACAACCCTACTAAAAAAATGAGGTACAGAGCTAAACCAAGAATTTTCACCTGAAGATCTTTGGATGGCTGAGAAGCATCTTAAGAAATGATCAATATCATTAGTTATTAGGGAAATGCAAATCAAAACAACTCTGAGATTTCACCTCATACCAGAAGTTCAAATGTTTTGCATTTAGCCACCACACACCTAATTTTCAGGCACTCATGAAAAGATTTCAATGGCATATCCTCCCACAAGGCATGACCAGTAGTCCTACACTTTGTCAGGCCTGTGTTGCCACTTCTATTCAACCAATCAGAGATGCCTGGCCACAAATTTATGTTGTACATTATATGGATGATATTTTACTTGCAGGCAAGGCAGGAGAGGAAGTCTTATTGTGCTACCAGTTATTGGCAAAAGCTTTAACAACAGAGAGGTCTACCAATTGCACCCAGAAAGGTTCAATTAAAGGAGCCATATACATATTTAGGCTTTCAAATGTATGAAGGAAAAAATTGTTTCCCAAATGGTTACTTTAAGGGTCAAAATCCTCAATGACTTGCAAAATTCTTAGGTGCTACTAATTAGTTGCTCCCCTATTTAAAGATTAGCAAAGAAGAATTAAAACCTTTATATGATATTCTCTCAAGTGATTCTGACCCTAACTCACATAGGGATCTCTCCCCTGAAGGGTGTCATTCCATTTCCTTAGTAGAGAAGGCAATCCAGAACCAAGAAATCACCTATATGGATTATGGTCATACATTGTGGTATATTATTTTAAGACTCCACAAATTCCAACAGCAGTTTTTTGGCAGATAGCTCCCATAATGTGGATTCATCTTCTTATTAACTCAAAAAGGGTGTTAAATCCATATTTTCAATTGATTTCTGATATATTTGTTTTAAGTAGAAGACAAGCTAAGATATATTTTGGCTGAGAACCAGATATAATTATTCAACCTTATACTAAAGATCAAATTGATTGGCTTATGCAAAATACAGATTCCTGGCCTAAAACCTTAGCTGGCTTTGCTGGCGATTTTGATAATCATTATCACACCAATAAGCTATTAGATTTTGCCAATCATCAAGAATTCATCTTTTCTAAAGTAACATTGTTTATTCCCATTTCTTGGGCCCTGACAGTGTTTACTAATGGCTCCTGCAATGGGAGAGTTGCTTATGTTTGGAATGGTCAGGCTGTTATTTTTTAAACCGATGTCACATTGGTGCAACTTACTAAATTTTATGCTGTGATAGCTGCCTTTATTGCCTTCCTTGATCAATCTCTTAATATTTACACTGATAGTTCCTATATAGCTCAATTTGTACCACTTTTAGAAACTTTAGGCCAGGTTAAGATTGGTTCAAAAATTGGAAACATGTTTAGATAAATTATCTCTACTATTAGGTATACAAAATTCCCTTTTTTCCTTGGTCATTTAAATGCCCACATGGTCTTCCTAGCCCTTTAACAGAAGGTAATTACCTGGCAGATCAGGCCACTCATGATCCTTCCTCTGTCTTTCCAATTCATCAAATTCCCAATACAGGGATTGAGGCAGCTCACCTGGGTCATTCTCTTCATCATCTCAATGCACATACCCTATGTCTGCTGTATAAATTTACCTGAGGACAGGTCAGGTGTATTGTTAAAAATTGCCCTGATTGTCTTCCTCATCTTTCTGTACCTCACTTGGGAGTTAATTCACAAGGATTTGTTTCCAATGCCATGTGACAAATGGATGTGACACATTTGATTGATTTTGGTAAGCTTAAATATATCCATGTTAATATTGATACTTTTAGTGGTTTTATGTTTGCCTCCCTTCAAGTGAGTGAGGCTACCAAACATGTTATAAGTCATTTATTGACAGCATTTTCCATCATGGGTACCCCACAGCAGATGAAAACTGATAATGTACCCTGCTATGTTAGTTATGTCTTTCAATCTTTTTGCAAAAAATTCTCCATAGTCCATAATACTGGAATCCTGTATAATCCACAGGGACAGGGCATAGTTGAGCGTGCCAACCAGACTCTACAACTTACCATTTCTAAACTTAAAATGGGGCACAGTATCCCACTAAGGGCATGCCAAAGAATATTTTTGGCTCATGCTCTTTTTATAATCAATTTTTAAAATCTGGACCATGAAGGATGATTAGCAGCTGTTAGATTTTGTCAATCAACAATAAAAACAACTCTTGCACATGTCATGTGGAAAAGATCCATTGGACAATGCCTGGCATGGGCCAAATCTCCTCCTCATATGAAGGACATACTCAGTATGTGTTTATTCAAAACAATCAAAATCTGCCAGATGGCTTTGAGAAATATTAGTGAAGCACAGTGACCATTGTGATGACCTTCCAGAGGGAGTAACTTTCCCTGATAATATTTTACCTTTGTTCTCCACATAAAATGAAGAACTTGCTGATTATCTGGATCACCCTTCTCCTGCTGAAGACATTAGAAGGAGGACTAGATAATCCAGTTGATAAACATCAGTTACTGATAGCCCTGTATGGCCCCCCTTGTGATTGTTGTGAAGATAATGGTCAGAATCCCTCTACCTCTTACTCCACTGTGGATTGCAGAAATCAAATGACCTATCTGGCTGTCACTAGGGATCAGCTTGGAGGAGTCTCCCAAAGATGGGTTTGTAGGAAGAAACCAAAATCTTTGCCACCACATAAAGATGGCCAGTGCCCTTCAGATTGCCAATTTGTAGATCAAATGAATTCTAGATGTTATGGTCAATTTTAGGAGTGTGTTAGGGATGGGATTGCCTATTTTACTGGTATACCCCAAATGCAATTGCTAGGCACATTTGGAGGTGACTGGGCAAATATCCCACAAGTATTTGACAATTATAAATACTCTCAGGCTTCCTGTCTTGTTACACTTGTAAAATAAGCATATTGGCCCAAGATAGCTCCCATCCATATACCAGATGGGGCAGTGCAATGAATCAGGTAAGAGAAACCATGGTGCAAAGAAAAATTCAAGCCATGTATTCAAAAGTTATTAACATCCCCTTCTTTTGTCTGGACCAAAGAGCTTAGATCTTGATCCTCAAACCAATGATATTTTGTTGCCATCCATGTGGCCCTTAACTATACAAATCCTCTTTTGGCAGAAAATTGTTGGCTGTGCTTAGCTCTAGGGGCTCCTGGCCACTAGCTGCCACTTTGCTTGATCTTTCTGACACTTCTTATGAGAGTTCCAATTGTAGTCTTTCAATACCCTTTAAAGTTCAACCTGTAGGATTTAATTTTACCCTTTGTTTTTATAATAAGGGTCCAAATAATAGTTTTGATGTAGACATGGGATTAATTTCTTTTGCCACTTGCAAATAGTTTATTAATGTTTCTGATGCCATTTGTTTAGGATTGGGCAGAGTTTTAGTATGTGGAAATAATATGGCTTATTCTTCCCTCCCTTTAAATTGGACAGGGCTTTGTGCCCCTGTAGTGCTCCTGCCTGATATAGATGTTCTTCCTGGGTATGATCCTTTGCCCAGCTTTGATATTTATGTTACCCGCCACCATATGGTGCTTCAGTTCATACCCCTAACAATTGAACTGGGAATTGCAGGTGTCATTGCCACAGGCTCAGCTGGAATAGGGATGTCTGTAAAACTATCATAACAGCTTGTAGATGACATGAACATGGTCTATGAATCCGTTAAGGATTTACAAAATCAGGTGAATTCCCTGTGAGAGTTGGTACTCCAAAACAGATGAGGAATAGACCTACTCACTGCAGATAAGGGGGGTATTTGTTTAGCCCTACAGGAGTGCTGCTGTTTTTATGCAAAGAAATCTAGGATTGTTCATGATCCTATCCAGGAAGCATCAGAAGATACAACTAATGGAAAATTTCAAGAACCCAATTTGGAGTGCCTGAAGTACAATGTTGCAATATTTGCTCCCACTATTGGGACCTTTGCTTGGGTTGCTAATCCTCCTATCACTAGGACCTCTTCTCTTTAAGAAACTTATGACCTTCATAAAAGGAAAAACAGATGCCATAAAAAAATGCAGCCTATACAAGTGCATTATCATCAGTTAGCCATGCATGACTGGGGAGAAGAAAATGGCAAAGTGAAAGGTCCTTGGTGACCATAGGCCATACTCCCTTCCTCTGAGGAGCTGTATCGGTTAGCTAGTGACAGGCAACTGGGGAAGGAGGGGTTGTATCATATAAAGGATGGTCACCTAAGATAGTAAATAAAGGCCAAGACCTTCCTTTCCAATGATGGATAAAGCCTCTGATGATCTCACTGTTAAGATTTCCCCTGACCTAAGACAGGCATGATCCCCACAGAGAAAAGTAGTTGTGCATTCATTCTGTGTGGAGAGCCGAGGGTAATCGCCATTACAAGATGGTGCTTGTTTCCGGCGTGCCAGATCGGTAAACAAGTGGTGTGCGCATGTGCAAGAGCAGGTTTGCGCCAAGTCACAGCCCAGCCCGGGGCGTGGTAATGAGATGAGGAGCAGGCAACCAATCAGATAGAAACACGCCACACTAGGGTGTATATAAGCAGTGCCTCTTTCCGTGCGCAGGGTCTTCCTCTTGATACTGAAGCTAATGCAATAAAGCTTGCTGCAGAAGAATCCGGTTGTCCGTGTGGTTCTTGCTGGCAAGACACGCGTGACAAGTGATGCCGAAACCCAGGAACTCTGCCATACCATCGCTGGCGCTGAGGAGACCCTCTGGTCACGGAGTGGATTCAGAACTGCAGGACGAGGTAAGCTCTGTAAGGTATGTTTGGCCTTGACCTCTCTCCACAACTAGAAGGGGCAGTTGAAGCTTTTGTGGTTGTGTTTGTAGCGCTTGTCCTTTTTCTTTTAAAGGATGAGAAGTGCCAGCCGACTGTAAAGGCGGGTCAAAGGGTGCTGGAGGAGATTCAGGAGAGCCTATCAGAAACAGAGCGAGGAGAAAGGATGCTAGCACAGACAAAAAAAGGTGCACCTAAGAAAACAGGCCCTTCCATGGACCTTGCCTCCGCGGAAGTGAAAGGATGGGGAAAGCACGCCCCGGGAGAGAAAGGAGAAAGGCAGAAAAAAGGAGATGCCATGGTATAAGGTTCCTGAGTAAACTGTTTGAAGAAGATCACTGGTGGTGTGTCCTTCCTTGCGGGTCGAGGTTGGGCGCGACAAGTGGTGACCCATACGGATAGTTTCTCCCCCACTGACGGTGATTAGAACTTCTTGCAGTCAGGGTAGCACTAGCAAATAACCACGGTAAGTGGGGGAAAAGGCCTCGGGGGTAAGCGGCAAAGAAAAGAATCCTGAATAAACTGCTCTGAGAAGGACTTGCATTTGTATAATGCAGTTCAGAACTCTTTGCAGTCAGGGCAGCCGGCTGGTAAGTTCCCAGATAAGTGGGACAATTAAGGTTCTCAGTTTGAGACGATAAGGTTCTCAGTTTGAGACGATTAGGCTCCCGGTTTTGGGACGGGTTGCTCTGAGCATGATGTGGGGTTCATTGTCAGCTCAGATGGCCTGCCGGGCCCTTGGGGTTTTGTTGGGAGCTAGAGGAATTGGGCTTAAGAAAGGAACAGTGGAAAAATGAGAAAAGGAAAATGGATTTCAAAACTCCTGGGGACAAGGGGAAACATGGAGACATCCTGTTTCCTCTATGGATCCCAATGGAGATGTTCTTAGTACTGGGTACAAGTGTTCTTTCCTCTCTATGTATTGTCATTGGTGCACCAATTTGTCTACGTGTGTCTCTCCTTGTTTTGTTTGAGTGACTGCTGTCCTGTGTTTTATGTTAAAAAATGGTAAAAACTTTATTTGCTGGAGGTCCATCTCTTGATTCAGTCTCAGTTTAAACAGCAGAGGCTGATTTAAGTTGCTCTGCAATTAGCTAGGAGTCAAGCACAGCTGAAGAATAGCTGCTTTTGAAAAGGGCCAGCAGCTGCTCAAGTTCTAGGACATGTAGGCTGATGGTTATTTCTCCTTTTGGGTACAACGTGCTTTTTCTCTTGAATTACAGCTAGAAAACAATTGTTTGGTTCAAATTTATAAGATTCATGTAGTTGTTTCATTTTTGGTTCTGATTGGTCTTAAAGGTATAAATATGTTTTGCATGTTTTGACTATAGACTATTGGCTTAAAAGTTATTAGGCATGATTAAAAATCATTACGTGGTAACAAAAAGAGAATTTAAAACTGGTAACTCAGGTTTGGAGCTATCTTAACAACACGTGGCATGACTCAACCCAGGAAACATTCAAACATAAGAACTTGGAGACAAACTTTGTAATGTGAAAGTAACATGTTTGCCACTGATTTTTAAAGAGAATAAATTGTTTAAAATTGGGTTTTGCTTTCCAAAGTTGTAGTTATGCTCTAATATTGCAAGAGAAAGAATTATGGTTAACAACTGCCAGTGTACCATAGACTGAAGTTTGGAGTCTGATCTAAGGCTTACGATTCTTAACTCACGCATATTTTGCAATTAAGATGATTTCAAGAGTAAGTTAAAACAGCTGTGGCTAGTATAGACCTGTTGCCACTTTTTCACAAGTTTTATTAGATACAGTGCTAGAAGTAAAAATTAACCACCCAAGATTGAAAAGGAGATCTCTATGGGAATTTATTTGAACTGTAGATATGACTACTAAAAACAGCTAGTAGAATTTTTCTGGGAACCTTCAAATTTCAGGTTCCTTTTGTTATTCAACCCTTATACAATGGGGTCCAGGTGTAGGCTACTACCCTACAGGACAGGTGAGTGTTGAGCCTGGCCTTAGCCAATAGGCTCAGATTAGAAAATAATTTACAGTTGAGTAAATGAAAGGCTCAGAGCTGCGTCAGTGGAGATTTGTGAGGCACTGCTTTTGTCTTGCAATTCCCACCTAGGAAGTTTCAGGCCAATGTTAATGCCCACTTAAAGGTGGCATAATGATCCTTAATCAAAGAATTGATTTGGTACAAGAACAAGTTGATACCCTTTGGCAGGTTGCTCAGTTAGTGTGTGAATGATGATAAACAGGGCTATGTATTACCTCGGTGCCCTATCAGAATTTTACCCATGCTGCTAATTTGTCAAAGAGCTTGTCTAGTCATCTTGCAGAAAACTGCTCTGGAGAATTTGATCATCTGCTACAAGAATTGAGGATTGCCATCGTCCATGAGAATTCCACCCAAGTAGATGTGTCCTTCACTGCTGGATTGGGAACCTGGATTGCCAATACTATGAATCACCTTAAGGAGTGGGCAGGAGTTTGTCTTTTTGGTGCCCTAATATGCTGTGGAGGAGTGTTTCTGCTCTGGTTGCTGTGCAAGCTCAAATCTCAACAAAAACGTGATAAGGTTATGATAGCTCAGGCACTGGTCGCAATTGAACAGGGAACCTCCCCCAAGATCTGGCTGTCTATGCTACGCACTTGATTTTGTAAGGTTGAAATTTTTCCAAGAGAAAGCCGAATCAGCCCTTGCACATCGCTGAGGTCTCCTCATTACACGCGATAGGGTGATCACGCTTCTCTTTCCTCGTCACAATAAAGCTTGTAACGACCTCTGATTCGGGGGTGTTCAGGATTAATTTTGTGGATTGCACAGACGCTGTGGTATCCAGGGATGGGCAACCTTCCCCCTGCACAGACCAACCTAAGACATGGGGCCCAGTGACGAGGGTTACCCTATGATGGGTAAGGCTGTGTCAGTAGAGGAATGACCTAAGACAGGAGCCACTGCATGTGCGGGGCCACACAAAGCAGACACCAGCCTTATTTTAATAAAACAGAAAGGGGGAGATGTGGAGAGCCGAGGGTAATCGCCATTACAAGATGGTGCTTGTTTCCGGCGTGCCAGATTGGTAAACAAATGGTGTGTGCATGTGCAAGAGCAGGTTTGCGCCAAGTCACAGCCCAGCCCAGGGTGTGGTAATGAGATGAGGAGCAGGCAACCAATCAGATAGAAACACGCCACACTAGGGTGGATATAAGCAGTGCCTCTTTCCGTGCTCAGGGTCTTCCTCCTGATACTGAAGCTAATGCAATAAAGCTTGCTGCAGAAGAATCCAGTTGTCCGCGTGGTTCTTGCTGGCGAGAATTCTGCCTACCTAATATAAAAGAAAGAGAGACCTGCCAGGAGCCCCAGCTGCTTGACCTAATCATCACCATTTTGTCTCTTAAGGCCTGCATAAAACTAACAAGTTATGTTTCTATTATGCTTGGATTTCATTTCTCAGAAATCATGATGTTTCTGCAGTTGGGACCTGCATTTGAGACCTGCAGTTGGGACTTGGCCTAGAATAATCCATTGCCTAGACACAGATCTGCCTGGGAGAACTTCTGCTACTGGCTGATAGTCCCCAGAAAGTTCCTTTTTGCCTTTTAAAGGGGCTGCTTTTGCTTACAATAAGTGGGGCTTGATCAGAATGTTTTCTTGCCTCCGTCTCTCTTCTCTCTTGCCACAGCATCCCCACCCACTCTCTTAGAGACCTTGTCTACTGTCCCAGTGGACCAGGGCAATAAAGGAAGAAAGAATCCCAGGCATAGAAGATAAGAAAGAAATTGATACATAAGTTTGAAAAAATGCAAATCATGAAAAGTTCATGATATAAAAACAGAGCAAATCAAAAACAAAATTTGGTACACTATGAAAAGGTCAAACTTAAGAATCATATTTATAGAAGAAAGCAAAGATTCCCAGCTCAAAAGTCCCAGAAAATGTCTTAAACAAAATTGTAGAAGATAATTAACCTAACCTAAAGAAAGAGATGGCTAAGAATGTCCAAGAAGCTTACAGAACAATGAATAGATTGGACTGGAAGAGAAAATACTCCTGCCTCATGATATTCAAAACACTAAAGATAATAAAAAATGACAAAAAATTAAAAGCCATATAGTAAAACCCCCAAGCAACATCTAAAGTCACATGTATCAGATTTACACCCAACTCTAAAAGTTAGAAGGCCCTGGATAGATGTCTTGCAGACCTTAAGAGACCACAGATGTCAATCTACAATATTGTACCTAGCAAAGCTTTCAATCACTAACCATGGAGAAACCAGGATATTCCATGAAAAAATCAAATTTAAAAAACGTGTCTTCTGCCAGGCGTGGTTGCGCATGCCTGTAATCCCAGCACTTGGGAGGCAGAGGCAGGTGGATTTCTGAATTCGAGGCCAGCCTGGTCTACAGAGTGAGCGCCAGGACAGCCAGGACTACACAGAGAAACCCTGTCTCAAAAAACCAAAAAAAAAATGTGTCTTCACTAATATAGCCCTATGGAGAATACTAAATGAAAAACTGTAACACAAGGAGGGTAACTACACACAAAAAAACAAAGAAGTTAAAATTTTCACATCAGAAAAACAAATAGAAGAAACAACACACACACACACACACACACAGAGAGAGAGAGAGAGAGAGAGAGAGAGAGAGAGAGAGAACCACACACTATCACCACCAACATCAACATAATAAAAACACACAATGATTGGCATTAATATGTCATTATCAATGGAATCAGTTCCCCAATAAAAAGACACAGGCTAAGAGATTTGTTAACAGGATCCATCCTTCTGGTGCATCCAAGAAAAACATCTCAGCAACAAAAATAGACACTGACTCAGAGTAAAGATGCTGGAAAAAAGTTTTTCCAAGCATCTGGACCCAAGATAGAGAGAGAGAGAAAAGATAGAGTAAACATTGTAGTATCTAATAAAATAAATGATCAACCAAAAGTTATCAGAAGAGAAGGGGAAGGACAGTTCATACTCATCAAAGAAAAATCCATGAAGATAATGTCTCAGTTCTGAGTATCAATACCCCCAAATGCAAGGGTACTAACATTCACAAAAGAAACATTACTAAAACTTAAATCATACATTAATACCCACTCAATAATAGTGGCAGACTTCAATCCCTCACTGTCACAAATTGACAGGACATGAAAATAGAAATTAAATAGTGAAATATTGAAACTAAAAGATGTTAGCAACTAAATGTTACTAACAGAGATCTACAGAATATTTAATTCAAAAACAAAAGAATAAAAGTCATAGAACCTTCTTGAAATAGTGCATATGCTTAGTCACAAAGCAAGCCTCCACTGACACAGGAAGAATGAAATAAACTCTTGCATCAAGTCCTTCTGAGAATTCAATGAAAATGAATGTACAGCATAACCAAACTAATGTGACACAATGAAAACAGTGTTTTAAGGAAGTTTCATAGAACAAAGTGCCTTCATAAAGAAATTAGAGAGATTAAGAACAGACCTGAAAGTTCTAAAACAAAAAAGCAAACACACTCAATAGGAGTAGACAGTAGGAAATAATACAAATCCAGTTTGAAATTAAAAAAAAAACAACAAAGAGAACAATACAAAGAATCAATGTAACAAATAATTAGCTCTTTGTGAAAGTACATAAGATAGACAAACCTTTAAAACCAATTAAAAGACACAGAGAGAATATCCACACTAACCAAATCAGAAATGCAAAGGGGGAGAAACATACATCAACTAAAAGATACTGAATGAATCATGCTTCAAAAAAAAAGGAATCATTCTTTATACTTCAAATGGCTGTACTCCACAAAATTGAAAAAAACTAAAAGAAACTGACAATTTTCTCATTAGATACCACTTACCAAATTTTAAATTAAGATTAGATTAATAATACAAATAATACTGTTATCCCTAAACAAATATAAGTAGCCATTAAACATTTTTCAAACAAAGTAAGTCCAAGATCAGATCTCTTTAATGCAATATTCTACCAGACAGGTTCAATAGTACTTCAAGTACTTCAAGTACTTTAGTCCAATATAGTACTTGAAGTTTTGGAGCCTTAAGGCAACTAAAGGAGAATAAGGGATATGAATTGGAAAGGAAGAAGCCAAAGTACTAGCTATTTAAAGATGATATGATAGTATACATAAGCAACTTCAAAAATTCTACCAGGGAACTCTTATATGTGATAAACACACTCATCTAAGTGATTGTATATAAGACTAACTAAAAGAAATGTGTAACCCTCTTAAACACAATGAGAAATACACTGAGAACAATATCAGGGAAACAAGGTCGGTGATGGTGGCACATGCCCAGAATACTTGCAAGGCAGAAGTAGGTGGGTCTCTGTAAGTTTGAGACCAGCCTTGTTTACAGAGCTAGCTTCAGGACAGCCAAGACTATACAGAGACTCCCTGTCATGAAAAACAAATAATCAACAAAAAATTAGATAAACGACAAAATGTAAAATATCCACAAATAATACAAACTATTGTATGGTAATTCTAACCAAGCAAGTGGAAGACCTGCATGACAATAGCTTTAAGTCTTTGAATAAAAATATGAAGAAAATATCAAAAGATGGAAAGATACCCCATGCTCCTGGATCAGTAGGATTAACATAGTAAAAACGGCCACCTTACCAAAAGCAATCAACAGATTCAACACAATTTTCCATCAAGATTTCCCATCATCAAGGTTCTTTTCAGACCTTCAAGAACAATAATCAGCTTCATATTGAGAAACAAAAAACCAAGATAGGTAAAACAAGCCTGTACAGTAAAAGAAGCTCCAGAGGTACCAAGCTCAGTGATCTCAAGCTGTACTATAGATCAATAGTAATAAAACCTCATGGTATTATCATGAAAGCAGACAGGTTGAGGAATGGAATCAGCCTAAAGCCGCAGATAATAAAACCACAAACCATGGACACTTTTTTATTTTAAAAAGTCAGATACACTCTATTTTAATGCTAAGTATGAGACATTAAGATCTAGAAATATCAGGTACTGCCAGGGATATTGCCCCTAAGTTAATACAAATTGGAAAATAAAGATGCTAATAGCCAATAGCTGGGCAGAAGAGACATGTCTGGTTTAGATTTCACAGGCATAAAGAGAAAGAGGACAATGGGGAAGAGGAAGAAGAAGGAGAGCTACTATGGGTTAAGGAACATGAGAATGTGGCCCACAGGGGTGACCAATTGGGTTAAGAGCAGCCCACATGGAAAATATTAAATGATAAGTTGTAACGGGATTATTGAAAATAGATTTTAACATCATGGAGTATAGGCAGCTCCCCAGCTATTACCCTGACTAAGGCATATTTTAAAACATGAAGACAGTGTGTAACTGCCCGCATTTACATCGAACAGGTTACACTATATATATATATATATATATATATATATATATATATATATATGGAGTGGAGAGAACCCTTTCCCAAAGAGTGGAACTGGTTCGCATGCTCCACAGGTGGCTAGTGCCTCTCAGGAAACTGCAGGTCCTTGGAGAACAATGGGCTTCACCTTGGTCTGAGCATTCCACCCTAGGTGGAGTAGTAGTGGCTAGCACAGGAATTCCCACTCAAAGGCTGGGAGAGGAACTTCACCTTGGTCAATGTCAAGTTCCTGCCAGCTCTACAACAGTGTTTGTGTTTCATCCAGGAAAACAAATGGCCTAAGACAGGGATAAAACCCTTCGTTGAAATTTTTAATATTTTCTACTACACACAAAGGGGAGCATCTTCAACGTATGCTTCAGGTCTAACTAGATGTTGCCATATAGAACACAAATAGATCCATATGTATCACTCTGCCTAAATCTCATGCCCGTGTGAATCAAAGTTCTCAACATGAAACAGATAAACTAAACCTGATAGAAAAGACAGTATTAAATATTTTTGAATGCATTGACATAGGAGACAGCTTCTTGAGCCAAATACCAATACCGCAAGCCTTAAGAAAAACAATTAATAAGTAGATACTCATACATGCACACACACACACACACACACACACACACACACACACACACACCTAAAAATAATAACTAAAGAATAATATGTTGTATAATTGAGAAGGGATGAGTGAGACCATGGCAGGTGTGTGAGAAAAAGGGAAGTAGAAATTATGTAAATATAGTACTTACATATGAAACTTTCATAAGCAATTTTTAAAAATGTGTTTTAATGGATTTCTAGATACACAGGAAAGAGAAGCTGTGAATGTGCAACTTCATGTAATGTAATAATTTAATGCAACTACATTTAATGTAATAAGCAATTGAGTTCAGAGATAACATCCCATGTAGTGACCCTTCTAATGAGTTTTTCTGAGTAAGCCACATTTTAATCTATTTTCATAATTTTCCTTATATATATGCATATATATGTGTATATTTCAGAATAAAAATTGTATTCTCAGAAAAATTCATTATAAGCAATATAATTAAATAATAATGGGCCAGTTAGTTGATTTAGGCAAATATATACTTATATATTTGTATATATAAAACCGTTATGATATATGCAAAACCGTTATGATAATTCCAGCAAGGTTCCTATCATACCATTCTAGCCAATATCATCCAGAGGCAATTGTTAATGTGCTTTTATTTACCATGTGTTAATTCAGCTCTAGAGGTAACTCTAGACAGGGCACAAAAGTTCCATCATTTCCAGTATACTGTCTCAAACTCCACATGTGGTGGATCTTATGGTGGTGTGGTGCTGGGGTTAGGTCTATTCTGATTCTGCAATAAACCTCAACTGCAGCTGGTATCAATCCATCATTATCGGATCTGTAACTAAGGGAGTTGCTCCTGGTGGATCTAATATTCAGTATGTGCCCAGTCTTAGGCTAGCTTCTTGTTCTTGTGCTAGCATTGCCACTGCAACTAGTATTCCTGGCTCCACCTCTGGCAGTAGCTATAGAGCGATGACAAACTACATTTTGGAGAGCCTTATTCAGGAATTCTTCCAGGGACAGAAAATGGCCAATCAAAATATGTGCCTTGTGACATTTTCTTTTAGCACAGCCTAGTCTTTCCTCTCCTACATCCCTACCTTCATCCACTGCCTCTCTCACAGTGGACTCCAGGTACTACAGGAAGGACAGGATAAAGTCAGCATGGTGCACATTGTCTGAGACAAGTGAGTATCAAATGTATCAAAGCTGCCATCTCTTTCAGTCCAGTAATGTTTTGTAACTCATAGAAGTATTGTTGATACTGCATCTCCAGGTCACTTGCCCCCCACCAAATCCAGTGTCTAGCCCCTGTTTCCAGATTAGCCCCCATCAAGACCCACATCTCCAGATCACCAGCCTCCTCCAACAAATCCAGTGTCTAGCCCCTGTTTCCAGGTTATCCCCATGAAGACCCACATCTCCAGTCCCCCTCAAACAAATCCAGTGTCTAGCCCCTGTTTCTAGGATTCTCCCAATAAAGACTAGTGTCTCCAGCTCTCTCTCTCTCTCTCTCTCTCTCTCTCTCTCTCTCTCTCTCTCTCACACACACACACACACACACACACACACACACACACACCATATCTCCACCTAGAAACATTTTCCAGGTTACCTGCATCAAGGTTACCTGTGTCTCCAGGTTATTTCCCCCAACAAGTCTACACCTCCAGATTACAATCCCGCCCCTGCCTAACTATTAGGAGGAAGGCAGAAGTTAAGTTTATGGTTTGGCTTCCAGTGCTAGCCAATTATGTTAAAAGCCACAGTAGCTCCCCCAATTAGATGCTGGCCAGGCAGGAAATACCTAACCATTTACTGTAAATTCCTATAAATCCTTGTTTGAGTGAGTCTTGACCCCTTCTCCACTAAACTGTTCTGTGAGTCAGTTGTGAGTTAAACTGAAGCTTGAGCTTGTGAATAAAGACCCTTGTGTGATTGATTCAGATCAACTACTGATTGGTCTTTTGGTATTCTCCTGTTACTACATTTTTGGTGAGTTGGCTAGGAATTTCCCCATAGATCTGTATCCATGGCTAGATGACATTATCAGTTGACCACTGCCACATGGGGCCAAAAGATTTTCTTAGAAGAGGTCTGAGGTGAGAAGTGACTTAGAAAGCCAAGGGTGCTCACCAATCTAGTATGAAAAAGGGCCTTGAATCTGGATCTATAGCTGGATGCAGTAAATATATTCATGCCAGGGCACCACAGCCATATGGGGCCAAAAGACATTCTGAGTCCTGGTCTGGGGAGGGCATGGGCTCACAGATCCAAGGACATATCATCATTCTGAGTAATTTTGTCTCTTCCTGATATGGGGTACCATGCCAGGGTTCTATTGGAAAATAGACTTCATGGAGGTAAAACTGGGAAAATTTTGATACAGATATATACTGTTGTTTCAGAATAGACTGAGGCTTGGCCAACTAAGCATGAGACTGTTCAGATGGTAGCAAAGAAACTACTAGAAGAAATCCTTCTATGGTTTGGTATTCCTAAGCTTATAGGGTCATATAATGGGCCTGCATTTGTGTCCCAGGTAAGTCATGGCTTAGCTAATGTTCTAGGGATTGATTGGAAACTTCATTGTGCTTACAAACACCAGAGTTCAGGACAGATAGAGAGGATAACTAGAATCATAAAATAGCCCTTAACTAAATTGAACTTGGATACTCACAGTGACTAGATAACTCTTCTCCCCTTCACTCTTTATATTGTATGTAAATCCCTATACCAGATGGAATTCAGCACTTTTGAAATTGTGTTTGCTTCACTTCCTCCTGTTATCCCCAACCTCAGGCAGAGATTATTTCAGAAGCAGATGATCACCAATTATTGGATAATCAATAATTGAGGGTGTCCAGTGAGTACACAAACATATTTTGCCTAAACATTATGCTGTCTATGAAATAGGTCCATCTCTGGAGCCCCACTGATTCCAGCCTGGAGATTGGGTCCTAGTCAAGAGACAACAGCAGAGAGCAGTAGAGCCTCACTGGAAAAGCCCATATTTCATCCTTCTGATGAACACCTACAACCCAGATGTTTGGTATAACTTCAGCATAACATCACCATTCTCACTCTCGAATCACAGACCCATTTGCAGTTGAGGGTGACCCAGACCAGTGGAGACAAAAGAAATGGTGGGATATCAAGCACCTTTCTAGCCCTCTCAAACTCAAGTTACAGTGACTCTGATGATAAGCCTCCTCACTTAATGTACTTCAGAACCCAACCCCCACCTGCACCTTAATCCTACCTGGGCACTCATAAATTTGGCCACAAGGAAGGTTGGCAACTCCACTTCCTAGGTTATGTCCCATTGTACTTGGTTCCCCAATCCACATGTTGACCTCTGTGATCTGGTGGGTAAAGAGTGGGAAACCTCCTTTCTAGAGCAATGTCGCAAGAGTACCTGCCAGCTTATGGCTTCAACATGCTTTGGTGTGATGGGATACTAAACACCAAGCTTTTTATATTTACTGGGACATTCCCTAGATTTCCTGGATGGAAAGTCATGTTTAGGTCCCACAAGAGTCATGCGAGAATGAAATTTGCCTGTAACTCTTGAGGTTCTCATTGGATTGGGCATGGCTGGAACAGGAACTGAGGTAGCTTTCTTGGTTTTACAAAACAAACAATAACATTACGATGGTCTAAGAGAGGCCAAAGCACTGATATAGAGAGATAAGAAAAAGGATTCTCTCTCCTCCAAGATCCTTGGGGCTCCCTGGCAGAAATTGTACTCCAAAACAGGAGGGGGCTAGAACTCCTGTTTGTGCAAACTGGGACCATGTACAGCCCTCAAAGTAGAATGTTATTTTTATGCTGACCACTCTGGAGTGGTCATATAGTCTATGGCCAAAGTTAGAGAAGGACCGGCCAATAGAAAATGTAAAGGCAAAAAAGCACAAAGCTGTTTTGAATCATTGTTCAACAGTTCCCCATTGTTGACAACTGTTATCTTCCCTGCTGGGCCCTCTGCTCATTTTACTTCTGCTCCTTACCTTTGGCCCTGGCATTCTAAACAACTTAGTACAGTTCATGAAAGAAAGACTTGGCAATATTCAGCTTAAGGTGATGCAACTCACTACCAGTCCTTCCATAACAGGATTGGGCCTTCTACTTACCAAAGAAATGGGAGAATGAAAGGCCAGATTTTGGGGGGTTCAGACTCCATTTTGGAGAACCTGATCTAAGTTTGAGCTCAAGTAAACTAACAGGCCAGTACCTAGCACCAGTTTCCACTTTAACCCCACCCAACAAGACCTGCTTTTCAAGGACACTCTACTCCCAACAATTTCAACATCTAGAACCAATTTTTAGGTCACACCCAACAAGACCTCTGTCTTCAGGTTATACCTCCAACAAATCTGTTGTTACAAGTGGCTCCTGTCTAACAACCACCAGTCAGGAGGAAAGCAGAAGTTAAGTTTATGGTTTGGCTCCCAGAACCAGTCATTTATGTTAAAGGCCACAGTAGGACTCCAATTAGATGCTTGCTAGGATAGAAACACTCCTCACTTGTCATTTCCTATAAAACCTTGTCCTGATGAGTGTTTGGGGCTTTTCTCCATTAAAACCTTCCTGTGGGTTGACAGTTTCTTAAGCCCATTCTCAAGCTTGTGAATAAAGACCCTTGTATGATTGTATCAGATCAGCTCATGATTGATGTTTTGGGATTTTCTTAGGTAAAAACAGTATTATTTGTATTATTTATCCAACCTTAATTTAAATTTGGTAAGTGATTTCTAATGAGAAAATTTTCAATTTCCTTTAGGTTTTCCAATTTTGTGGAGTACAGCCTTTTGAAGTATGAAGAATTCTCTTTAAATTTCTTTTAGTTAGTGTATGCTATCTCCCCCTTTCCATTTTTGATTTTGTTAATTTGGATATTCTCTCTATGTCTTTTAATTGGTTTAGATGAGGATTTGTCTATCTAGTAGAATTTCTCAAAAAAGCTAATTATTTGTTACATTGATTCTTTGTACTGTTCTCTTTGTTGTTATTTATTTTTTTAGCCTGGATTTTTATTTCCTACTGTGTACTCCTGTTGAGTGTGTTTGCCTCTTTTTTGGTTTTAGAAATTTCAGGTGTGCTCTTCATATTCTAATTTTTTCATGAAGGCACTTTGTGCTATGAACTTTCCTTTAAGCACTCCTTTAACTGTATCACATTAGTTTGAATATGTTCTGCATTCATTTTCATTGAAGTCTAGGAAATGTTTGATGAAAGAGTTTATTTCAATCTTCCTGTATCAGTGGAGGTTTGCTTTGTGACTGAGCATATGCACTATTTCAAGAAGGTGCTATGACTTTTATTCTTTTGTTTTTGAATTAAATATTCTGTAGTTATCTACTAGGAAAATTTGATAGGTAAGATCCTTTAGTTTCAATATTTAACTATTTAGTTTCTATTTTGATGGCCTTTCAATTTGTGACAGTAAAGGATTGAAGTCTGCCACTCTTATTGAGTGGGTTTTGATGAATGATTTAAGCTTTAGTAAGGTTGCTTTTATGAATATATCTGCCCTTGCATTTGGGGGTTTTGATACTCAGAATTGAGACAACATCTTTGTGTATTTTTCTTTGATTAGTATAAACTATCCTTCCCCTTCTCTTCTGATTACTTTTGGTTAACCATTTATTTTATTAGATACTACAGTAGTTACTCCATCTTGTCTCTTGGGTCCAGTTGCTTGGAAAACCTTTTTGCCAGCCTCTTTACTCTGAGTTAGTGTTTATTTTTATGGCTGAGGTGTTTTTCTTGTATTCAGCAGAAAGATAGATCCTGTTTAGATACCTCTTAGCCTGTGTCTTTTTATTAAGGAGTTGAGTCCATTAATAGTGACAGATATTAATGCCAGTAGTTATGTGTTTTTATTATGTTGATTGTGGTAGTGGTTGTGTGTGTGTGTGTGTGTGTGTGTGTGTGTGTGTGTGTGTTTCCTCGATTGGTTTTTATAATGTGAAAATTTTAATTTTTTCTGTTTTTTGTGTTACAGTTTTTCTTTTAGCATCCTCCATAGGGATATATTAGTGGAAAGACTTTTTTAAAAAATTTTTCATGGAATTCTTGGTTTCTCCATAATTAGTGATTAAAAGTTTTCCTCATTATAATATTGTGGACTGACATCTGAGGTCTCTTAAGGTCTGTAAGAAATCTGTCCAGGGCCTTCTGACTTTTAGAGTTTGGTGTAACTCTGATACATGTGACTGTAGATGTTACTTGGGGGTTTTCCCATATGGCTTTTGTGATGGTTTGTATAAGATTGGTCCATGGAGTGACCCTATTAGGAGGTGTGGCCTTGTTGGAGTAGGTGTGTCATTGTGGGTATGGGCTTAAAACCCTCACCCTAGTTGCCTGGAAGTGAGTCTTCCACTAGCAGCCTTCAGATGAAGATGTAGAACTCTCAGCTCCTCCTGCATCATGCCTGCCTGGATGCTGCCATGTTTCTGCCTTGATGAGAATGGACAGAACCTCTGAGCCTGTAAGCCAACCCCAATTAAATGTTGTCTTTTATAAAACTTGCATTGGTCATGGTGTATGTTCACAGCAGTGAATCCCTAACTAAGACAGCTTTTAATTGTCATTTTTCATTACCTTTAGTATTTTGATTATCATGAGGCAGGAAGATTTACTCTTCTGGTCCAATCTATTCATTATTCTATAAGCTTCTTGGACATTTATAGCCATCTCTTACTTTAGGTTAGGCTAACTATCTTCTGAGTTTTTTTAAAATGTTATCTTGGAAGCTGATAATCTTCTCTTTCTCCTATAACTGTGTGTTGGCATTCTGTCCAAGCTCCACCCCACAGTTACCTGGCAATAGCCAGGTATGCCCTGTCCCATATACCTGGCCCACTATAAAAGGGGCTGCCTGCCCCTTCTCTCTCTCTCTCTCTCTCTCTCTCTCTCTCTCTCTCTCTCTCTCTCTCTCTGCTCTTGTCTCTCTGCCCCTCTTGAGCTCTCTTCCCCTCCCCCCTCTCTCCATGTGGTCATGGCTGGCCTCCATTCCTCTCTTCTCTCTCTCTCTCTCTCTCTCTCTCTCTCTCTCTCTCTCTCTCTCTGCCTGCCTCCACTATACCATTGATTCCCATCCTCTTCCCTAAATAAGCTCTATTCTATACCATGTCGGTGTGTGCGTGGTCCCTCAGGGGGAAGAGATGCCTAGGTACCCCCCTTCCCCCATGCCACCATGCAACACTCCCTAATACCCCTTCTCTCTTTTATATCCTATTATATGGTGCCAAAACCCAGGAGCAACATTAATCAACAACATTAAACTATCATTGGTGCTGTGACTCGGATTGAGAAACTGCTAGGTTTGAGAGCAGGCTTTGCCATTTAAGCCACAACAGTAAACCCCCGTACGCCGCACTGGCTACTTTGTTGGGAGAATCTGTAATTCTTTCCCCTTCCCTCATCTGCTAATTAACTGCTGTTTGCCTGAAGCATCCTTTGTGTTTGCCTGCTCCTCCTAGTTCCCCCATTCTCTTTACTTTCGCAGCAGTTTCATTCCCGCTGGACGGCGGGTGCCCTACGCAACCTATACCAAAAGGTCCGCAGAGCCCTGAGCCCCGATCCTTCTCCTTCTAGCTCTTCTATGCTCCAGGACAGTCTATGCATGCTCACTGCTTGTGAGTGCGGCCTGAAGTATCCTTCCTCCCCCTCCTAGTTCTCCTACTCTCAGGGGCAACTTATGCAAGCTGACCACTTGTGAGTTCGCGCACGTGCTGCCCTAGTTCCCATTCTGTGTCTATCTCCCAGTCCCGAGCTCAGCTGCTGAGCAGAGTTTTCACGCTACTGTGTTGTTGCTAGGATACAAAACAAGTGTCTTTGGTACTTCCTTCTTCTGCCCACCACTTCCACCATGCGCAAAAAATCCCTCCCTGCGCCTGTGCAGTCAGAAACTGTTTACCCCAATACAACTTTCCCTGTTGCTGTGTGCCATCCCGCCACCATGCGTGTGGTTTCTCTCCCCCTATGCCCACGCCCAGCTCATGCGGTGCCCCCTGCCGCTGCTGCTGCCACCTTGCGTGCACACACGAGTGTCTCCATCTTGTCGGCCACATCCTCGCTAAGGCTGCATGTAATACTAAATCCTACAGCCGCCACAGTGTGGCAAGTCAGAGCCATGCCACTTGCTGCTGCCTCTCTGCTCCTGCGGGCAGATGCCAGTTCTGCAGATGCCTGTAACTGCATCATTACATAGCTGTCCCACCTGCTTACTTTACTCAGATTTCCAGTTTCCCAAGCCTTAGCCTTCAAATGAAGTTTGGCCAGCTTCTTTCGAACTAAGGCTTGCTTCTCATACCCACTCTATAGGACTAACTTTCCAGCTATAGCACAACTAATCCCTTGGGTGCCCCCTCACTCAGAAGTGATTCAGTCTCCCTTAGCTTTTACAGTGGCTGAAAAATCCTGGACCAGGTCTGGCACTTCTTCAGGACGTTCCAGGAACGTCTCTCAGCTCCTAAAGACTCTCATAATGGCCTGAGCCTTTAGCCTAGCTGTGCAGCATTGCTAATATTTTTTCCAGGATGCTGGGCTTATATTTAGCAATTACCCCAACCACCCAATGGGCAATTACTTGTCTTCGACCATAAAATAACAGTCTGGTAAATGATAAAGGACCTAAGCCTCACCTATCCATGTTCCCACTACCTCTTAGCTTGTTCGTTCCCATAGCCTGCATAAAGTGTAAATCTAAGTAGGCAAGCTAATTTTCTGTCACCACAGTTTAATCCATTGCTGCCAGCTTTCTTACTCTGATCCTAGCTTCTTTACTAATAAGACAACATACTTTCCTCTACCTATACAACCTATCAAAGCTACTTAAGATTCTCACTTCCTATCCTCTCTTGACTATTGCTCTCCTATCTTGTGCTCAATCTTGTCAGAAGTTTGCTATTAAGATTAAGACAGACAGAATTCCCAAACGCCTGACAGCTTCTCCATGAGATCTCAGAAGAAAGATATGGACACTGCTGCAAGATGCTGCCTAAGAAAGAGTCCAGTGGTCAACACTGCTACTAGATGCTGCCCCAAAAAAGGGTGCAGTGGACAAGACCAGATACCTTGAGTCAAATGACTTAGCTAAACAAAGGTAAGCCATTTCTCATGTCATGGGTATCCCATTCCACAGAGAAAGCCCTTCGTCTTCTGTGCTTGAAAGCCAGACTGACAGCCAAAGCTGCCATGGAGACCAGAGACCACAAAGAACTGCTGGCTACTGGAATCTGTCACCTTTTGATAATATAACTGCTAAGTTATTGCTTATTCCTCAGACTTCTGACTACATTGACACCTAGACAGTTATCTCCTTACCTAAACTCTATTTCCATTAAATACTTCATATTTCCTCTTCTTGCTCTCTATCACTGTCCTAACACCTGAGTTCCTATAAATTTGCCTATTTCTAATAATATAAAATAAATTATATAACACTATATAATTCACTATACAATTCAACTTTCAATCCTATTCTTCTTGTTCCTTCTGCTCCACAAAAGGCTCATCTTAAAGAATGTTCATGTGGTTAACTCATGTTGTTATTTCTTTAGTAAACTTGTTAGCTACAGGAAACATACCCAGATCTACTGCTCATGGACCAAGTAAATGGACTCCATCCAGATAAGTACATCTACCAAAGTTCCCACTTACTACCTAATCCAAAGTGTGGGATTCCTCTGGGTTTCAATTGTAAATCTTAAGGAGAATTTTTCCTTTCTCCCAATTGTACTTATTCCCTACCTATACTAATGTGTTTCAACATCTCGTCAAGTCCTGGCCCTTGCCACATCCAGGCCCTTGCCACATCCAGGACAGCTCCAGAGAAGCAACCTTCAGATGCTCCAATCTCCTCAGCTTCTCTAGACACAGACAGCTTCTACTGGACCTGTTCTGACCTATCCTCAGATGGCTCCACAGACCCTGGACAACGAGAAAGCAGCCCATGCTTCTGAGACTGGACAAACATCCCCCACACCCCTTTCTCTAGGTTCCCCAGAGACACGTCACCCCCAATGTCAGCATGAAGCAGTCAGATATCACAACGACGACACTATTCCTTCTTCACTGTCACCACTTTTTAATTTTTTTCTTTTTTAATTAAACAATTACTGGGGAATATAGGTATTCGGTCCAAGCTCCACCCCACAGTTACCTTGCAATAGCCAGGTATGCCCTGCTCCATATACTTGGCCCACTATAAAAGGGGCTGCCTTCCCTTCCTCTCTCTCTCTCTCTCTCTCTCTCTCTCTCTCTCTCTCTCTCTCTCTCTCTCTGTCTCTGTCTCTCTGTCTCTCTCTCTCTCATTGCTCTCTCTCTTTGCTCTTGTGTCTCTGACCCTCTTGGGCTCTCCTCCCTCCCCCTCTCTCCACGTGGTTATGTCTGCCCTCCACTCCTCTCTACTCTCTCTCTCTCTCTCTCTCTCTCTCTCTCTCTCTGCCTCCACTATACCATTGACTCCCATCCTCTTCCCTAAATAAACTCTATTCTATATCATGTTGGTGTGTGTGTGTGGTCCCTCAGGGGGAAGAAATGCCTGGGCCTGGTCCCACCTAGGTACCCCCCTTCCCCCACGCCACCATGCAACACTCCCTAATACCCAGTCTCTCTTTTATATCCCATCATATGGTGCCAAAACCTAGGAGCAACATTAATCAACAACATTAAACCATCACAATGATTCTTAGGTTTGACCTTTTCATGTTGTCACACATTTTCTGTCATTTTTTTTTAATGTCATGAACTTATTAGATTTAGCATTTTTTTAAACTTATGCATTAATTTCTTCTTTTATATCTTCCATGCTTGATTCTCTCTTCCTTTATTTATTTTTGTATCATGTCAGTGATGCTGTTTCTGTTTATTCCTGTGTGATTCCTAGGATTTATATTTTCAGAATTGCCTCTGTGTTTTCTTTTATCTTTTTCTCTGTTCATCTTCTTTTCTGTTATTCATAGCTTATGGTAGCTTTCACATTCTGAAAAAAAAGAATTTATTTTATTATTTAATTGGTTACTTTATTTACATTTCAAATATTGTCCCCCTTCCTGGTTTAGCCTCTGGAATGCCCCCATTCCATCTCATTCCTGTTTGTCTCTATGAGGGTGCTCCCTATACATTCCCCATTCTTCCCTCACCACTCTAGCATCCCCTCATGCTGGGGTATCAAGCCTCCACAGGACAAGGGTGTCCCCCCTCATTGTTGCCAGATAAAGTAATTCTCTGCTACAAATATAGCTTTAACCATGGCTCCCTACCTATGTATACTTTGGTTGATAGTTCTGTCCCTAGGAGCTCTGGGTGTTTCAGTTACTTGATATTGTTGATCTTTCTTTGGGTTTTCTATCCCTTTCAGCTCCTTCTGTTCTTCCCTTAGTTAATCCGGAGACTCAATCTTGTAGTTGGCTGTGAGTATTTGCATCTCTATTGGTCAGGTGCTGGCAGACCCTCTCAGGAGACAGTTATACTTGGCTGCTTTAACAAGTGCTGCTTGGCGTCATCAATAGCATAGAGGTTTGAGTCCGTAGGTGGGATAGATCCCTAGGTGGGGTGGTCTCTGGATGATCTTTCCTTCAGTTTCTGCTCCATTTGTGCCCCTATATTTCATTTAGATAAGAACAATTCAGTGTTTAGATGATTGAGATAGGTGGGTGGCCTATCTACTAGAGTTCTATCTCTATAAGTTCTATCTCTCCTATGTTGGGTGAATTTTGGTTAATATCACCACTGTTGGGTTCTGGAAACCTCTTGCTTCCCTAGCATCTGGGACTTTCTAGTGGCTATCCTCAGTTGCCCATCCCCCATTGCTGTATACCTGATCCTGCCTGGATTTGCCCCCTCCCTTGAAGATCCCTCCCTTCCTCTATCTCCTGAATTTATTTTGTTACACATTTTAAGTAGGATTGAAGCATCCATAGTTTGGTCTTCCTTCTTCTTAAGCTCCATATGATCTGAGAGTTATATCAAGGGTATTCTGAGCTTTGGGGCTAATATGCATTTATCATGAAGCACGTACCACGTGTGATCTTTTTGTCTGGGTTACTTCACTCAGGATGATAAATACTAATTCTATCAACTTGACTTCAAATTTCCAGAAGCCATTGATTTAATAGCTGAGAACTACTCCATTCAGTAACTGTACCATATTTTTTGTATCCATTCTTTCATAGAGTGACATCTGGGTTGTTTCTAGCTTCTGACTCTTATACATAAGATTGCTATAAACATAGTAGCACATGTGTCCTTGTTATATGCTGGAACATCTTTTGGTCATATGCCCAGGAGTGATAGAGATGGGTCTTTAGGTGTTTTCATTATTGTGCCTATTTCCAATTTCATATCTTATTCATTTCCTTCACCTGTTTGGTTGTATTTATGTGTATTTCTTTATGAGATGGGAGATTAGACTGTAGTTATCTCACATGGTTTTCTTGCCTTCTACATGTCCCTTAATACATCCTCCAACACCATTTATATATCTTTCCATACTGTTGAAGGATTTATTTTTTTTAATCATTAGAATTATTTTATTTTATTTTATTTTATTTTATTTTATTTTTTTTATTTTATTTTATTTTATTTTATTTTTTGCCATATAATTGATCTGGATTATTCCTTATGTAAAAATACCAAATATATTTGTTGATGAACTTTTTTCTTTCCTTATGGATAATGCTGCTAATAACCTTTATCTGCCTCTACTTGTACCTATGAAAATATCATTGGGTATGAATCTGTTACCACAATGCATATTCATTGGGAATACATATTTTCAAAAAATACAATTGTAAAAAATACAACATTATTTTTTGTCAAAAGTGTCTAAGCTTTCCAACTAATGAGGTCAGAGTGTTCAATGAGCATATACAAGACTAAATGTCCAATTCTCTATGTGCAATGCAAGGAATCCACATATATTGTCCTAAGTTTTTCCCTATTATTATGGTGGTTGACCATCACTTGCTGTGGTAACACTAAATTTATTATCCACAAATTATATTAAATTCTGTTTTCAACTGTTTTGTGTCTGTGTATGACAGTATTACGTTATTAAATTTCAAGTTATCACAGGGGTCATTTTAAACAGAAAAATTGATGGAGAATCTTGTTATGGTTGCTACTGTTAGTTCTTGAGTGCAAAGGGACTCTCTTGTCTGATTGATAAAAAAAGTATTTTCCTTTAGGGAGTGTATGACAATGAACTAACTTTATCCTCTATGACTCTAATTTGTATCTGGGGACAGGGATTGAACCTTAGGTCTAATACATGGTTTTCAAAGTTAAAGCTCACCTGACCTTCCCAGGATATGTAGAAAATGTGCATATACTCATGTCTATCTGAACAGATGACTCTTATGATTTTTCTTTTTTTTATTTTTTTATTTTCTATATTCTATGTTTACATTCCAAAGGCTTTCCCCTTTCCCAGTTCCCCCCTCCATATGTCCCATAGTTCCTCTCCCCCCCAACTATTCCCCAATCATTCCCCCTCCCCCCACAGTTTCTCTACAAAACTGGATCCAATCTTTCCAGGCCCAGGGTCCTCTCCTTTCTTCTTGGGAATCATTTGACTTGCTAATTGTGCCTTGAGTATTTAGGGCTTCTGGGCTCATTAATATCCACTTATCAGTGATTGCATTTCATGTGTATTCTTTTGTGATTGGGTTAGCTCACTCAGGATGATATTTTCCAGGTCTAACCATTTACCAACAAATTGCATGAATTCATTATTTTTAATTGCTGAGTAGTATTCCATTGTATAAATATACCACATTTTCTGTATCCATTCCTCCTTTGAGGGATATTTGGGCTCCTTCCAATTTCTGGCTATTATAAACAAGGCTGCTATAAACATAGTGGAGCATGTGTCTTTACTGTATGCAGGGGAATCCTCTGGGTATATGCCCAGGAGTGGTATGCCAGGTTCCTCTGGAAGGAACATGCCCAATTTTCTGAGGAACCGCCACACTGATTTCCAGAGCGGTTTTACCATTTTGCAATCCCACCAACAGTGGAGGAGTGTTCCTCTTTCTCCACATCCTCGCCAGCATTTGTCGTCTCTTGAGTTTTTAATCTTAGCCATTCTGACTGGTGTGAGGTGGAATCTCAGGGTTGTTTTGATTTGCATTTCTCTGATGACTAACGATGTTGAACATCTCTTAAGGTGTTTCTCGGCCATCCAAATTTCTTCTGGTGAAAATTCTTTGTTTAGCTCTGTGCCCCATTTTTTGATAGGGTTATTTGGTTCTTTGGGGTCTAACTTCTTGAGTTCTTTGTATATATTGGATATGAGCCCTCTGTCGGATGTGGGGTTGGTGAAGATCTTTTCCTACTTTGTTGGTTGTCGTTTTGTCCTTCTGACAGTGTCCTTTGCCTTGCAGAAACTTTGTAATTTTATGAGGTCCCATTTGTCAATTCTTGATCTTAGTGCATAAGCTATTGGAGTTCTGTTCAGGAACTTTCCCCCTGTGCCTATGTCCTCCAGGGTCTTCCCAAGTTTCTTTCCTAATAGTTTCAGTGTGTCTGGTTTTATATGGAGGTCCTTGATCCACTTGGAGTTGATCTTAGTGCAAGGAGATAAGAGTGGGTCAATTCACATTCTTCTGCATGTTGACCTCCAGTTGAACCAGCACCATTTATTGAAAAGGCTATCTTTTTTCCACTGGATGGTTGTGGCTCCTTTATCAAAGATCAAGTGACCATAAGTCTGTGGGTTTATTTCTGGGTCTTCAATCCTATTCCATTGATCCACTTGCCTGTTGCTGTACCAATATGATGCAGTTTTAACACAATTGCTCTGTAGTACTGTTTAAGGTCAGGGATATTGATTCCCCCAGAAGTCATTTTATTGTTGAGAATAGTTTTAGCTATCCTGGGTTTTTTGTTGCTCCAGATGAATTTGAGAATTGCTCTTTCTAGATCTATAAGGAATTGAGTTGGGATTTTGATGGGGATCGCATTGAATCTGTATATTGCTTTTGGTAAGATGGCCATTTTTACTATATTGATCCTGCCAATCCAGGAGCAAGAAATATTTTTCCATCTTCTGAGGTCTTCTTTGATTTCTTTCTTCAAGGACTTGAAGTTCCTGTCATACAGTTGTTTCGCTTGTTTGGTTAGAGTTACGCCAAGGTACTTTATGTTTTTTGTGGCTATTGTGAAGGGTGTTATTTCCCTAACTTCTTTCTCAGCCTGCTTGTCCTTTGAGTACAAGAAGGCTACTGATTTGCTTGAGTTACTTTTATAACCAGCCACTTTGCTGAAGTTGTTTATCAGCTGTAGAAGTTCTCTGGTTGAGTTTTTTGGGTCACTTAAGTAAACTATCATATCATCTGCAAATAATGATAGTTTGACTTCTTCCTTTCCAATTTGTATCCCTTTGACTTCCTTATGTTGCCTAATTGCTCTCGCTAGAACTTCAAGTACTATATTGAAAAGATATGGAGAGAGAGGTCAGCCTTGTCTAGTCCCTGATTTTTGTGGGATTGCTTCAAGTTTCTCTCCATTTATTTTGATGTTGGCTAATGGTTTGCTGTAGATTGCTTTTACTATGTTTAGGTATGGGCCTTGAATTCCTGCTCTTTCCAAGACTTTTAGCATGAAAGGATGCTTAATTTTGTCGAATGCTTTTTCAGCATCTAATGAGATGACCATGTGGTTTTTTTTCTTTTAGTTTGTTTATGTAGTGGATTACATTGATGGATTTCCGTATGTTGAACCATCCCTGCATCCCTGGGATGAAGCCTACTTGATCATGGTGAATGATCGTTTTGATGTGCTCTTGGATTCGGTTGGCAAGAATTTTATTTAGTATTTTTGCATCGATATTCATAAGAGAAATTGGCCTGTAGTTCTCTTTCTTTGTTGGATCTTTTTGTGGTTTAGGTATTAGCATAATTGTGGCTTCAAAGAATGAGTTGGGCAGTATCCCTTCTGTCTCTATTTTGTGGAATAGTTTGAAAAGTATTGGTGTTAAGTCTTCTTTGCAGGTCTGGTAGAATTCTGCACTAAAACCATCTGGTCCCGTACTTTTCTTGGTTGGGAGGCTTTCTATAACCCCTTCTATTTCTTTAGGGGTTATGGGACTATTTAGCTGGTCTATTTGATGCTGATTTAATTTTGGTATTTGGTATCTGTCTAGGAAATTGTCCATTTCCTCTAGATTCTCCAGTTGTTTTGAGTATAGACCTTTGTAGTAGGATCTGATGATCTTTTGAATTTCCTCAGTTTCTGTTGTTATGTCTCCCTTTTCATTTCTAATTTTGTTAATTTGGATGCTGTCTCTGTGTCCTTTGGTTAGTCTGGCTAGGGGTTTATCTATCTTGTTGATTTTCTCAAAGAACCAGATCCTGGTCTTGTTGATTCTTTGTATGGTTCTCTTTCTTTCTATTTGATTGATTTCAGCCCTGAGTTTGATGATTTCTTGTCTTCTACTCCTGCTGGGTGAATTAACTTGTTTTTTTTTCCAGGGCTTTAAGGTGTGCCATTAAAAAATATGGAACGCTTCACGAATTTGCATGTCATCCTTGCGCAGGGGCCATGCTAATCTTCTCTGTATGTTCCAATGTTAGTATATGTGCTGCCGAAGCGAGCACTCTTATGATTTTTCAATGTATATATGACTGTTTGAGAGGATTCATCTCTTCCACTATATTGTGTTTTGTTTTGCGAGAAATGAAAAAACTTTTCCATGATTCTTAGCTAAAGTTATCTGTGTTGATCATGTATGTTAGCCTGTCAGATTAGGAATAGAATATACACTCTTCTATATGAGCTCATATGTTTGGGTCTCTCTGTGTGTCTGTCTGTCTTATTGTTTGTCTCTCTGTTCAGCATGCATTTGACATCTCAAGTTCACATCATAAAATGGCAAACAGTACCCTATACAGTAACTTACCTTGCACTGAAAAACTGCCTAAACTTTGAGATAAAATGATGCAAACACTCAAAAAATTATCCATAGAATATCTTTCTCAAAATATCCAATTGTTGAAATAAAAAAGGACAATAATCTTCTTTTTCTCATATTTAACTTTAGCACAATTTCCATTGTGTTTTATTCCAACTTCTTCCAAAAATTTATGTGACCTTTTTCTAATTAATTCCTGATGTTCATATTCCAGCTAGTATGCTTGGTGTCCCCATTCCATTTTCTACCTTGCAGGCACCATGCCTTTTCCTATTTTCTGCTACTTCATTTTGGGGGGTTGTAATGGTCCTGGAACAGGTGGAAATATTTTAGCATAGAAAATTAAATATTATATATTCCTGTTTCTCATATATTTCTCCAACATTTACATTGCTAAGACTGATTATTGCCTTGGATTTTCCTTGTTTCCCAAAATGCCTAGAAATGGCTTCAAAACACTTATCTAGACATCCATTTTTAAAATATTCTCATGCAGATCATTTTACTAAATTAATAGAGTATATATCAGCTTTTTCATAACCTTGGCTTCTTATCACCTGACATTTTTGTAAAATTACAGATGCCTATTTCTCTAAACTCTTTTCTGAATATACCATATATGGTATCTAAAATCATATAGGACTGATATTGCTTATTGCAATATTGCTCAAAATAGGAAAATATTGGAAAAAGTCTACCATGTACAGATAAATAATTAGCATTTTATTGTAATAAAATATTTACTACTAACACTGAAGTAAATGAGAAATGTAGCATAATTAACTTCAGGCAATGCCACATTAATTGAACTTTTAATTTTTTTTCCAATTGAGATAGATGATATGTAGGCAATTTAGGGATAGTTTTGACTAAGTTGGGAAGATTCATATATTAGTTCTAGTTAAAGCCTGGAAAGAGTGAAGAGTCAAAGAGTTAAATGGCAGTCAGAAAGGCAAACTGGCCACTGAACAAGTCTTCAAATAAAATATAACCACAGTGCACTTTCAGCTGCTAGGATATCAACTCTAATTTGATCATGTTCCTTTTACTATTGCTTAGTGATAACTCGCCTGGGCAGGACATGATTTAAAGAAAGAGAGAAATGCAAATTTAGCTAGAGAAAAAATGTTTGAAACACATAATAAGTAAGTCTTTGGCTTAAAAGCCCAGGTTAAGAGTAAAACCTGTGTCATTTCTTTTTGCTAGAAAAATACAAGGAATTTCCTTGGCTGATCTAAGACATGTATGGAAAAATGAAGTATTTCCATGTACTCTGAAGTCATGCATGAAATGCTTAGGTTGAAGCTGAGATGCAAATATGGAATTGGGATCATTTTATCCAGTATATGAAGAGTGATGTGAGTACATAGATTGATAAACAGTGTTATTATGGGAAGAACTCAGATGCTGATATTGGCACCTTAAATTGTTTTCACAGACTCATGCACTTAATGCTTTGAACATCTGCACATCCTGCTTTCAATAATTCTGCAGATACTGGCATCTCACAGATCTAAATAGTTCTATGGGAATGACTATCTGGATTTAATTCATAGGAAGACAGCATTAGGGAAGTACAAAGTTTAAAAGAAAAAAACCCAATGATATCTTGTTGAATATTCTATTGGCTGGTTACACTTACACACTAACTCCTTAATATGGTTTTGTGAAATCCAGGCATAGTGATCTGGACCTGGGTTTGAAAATTTTTCTGATGTTTCATTGTTTTCTTCTAACATACATTCAATTGTTTTCAAGTTATATCCCATTCCAACAAGTAGCAGTCAATGTGACATAAAAATCTCTATATTAATATTAAAACTGATGTACTAAATGAATTCAACTGTTATTTTCAGTTCTGGTGATTCATAAAATGTTTTGATAGTGTTATAAGCCAAATAAGATTTCTTTTTTCCTGTTTGTTCTTTCACTCATAGTATAAGATAAAGAATATGAGTACAGAAAAGGGGAGCACTGTGTTTGAGTTCATTCTCCTCAGACTCCCAATTCAGGCAGAGGACTAATCCCTATATTTATCCCTGTTCCTAGCCATGTACCTGACAACTGTGTTGGGGAGCCTGCTCATCCAGCTGGACTCTCATATCCAAACCCCAATCTACTTCTTCCTCAGCCAGTTGGCCTTCACAGTCATCTCTTTCTCATCAGTCACAACACCAAACATGCTCATAAATATGCTGACATACATTTAATCAATCTCATATGCTGAGTGCATTTCCCAGGTACATTTTTTTGAAATATTTGCTGATCTTGATAGCTTTCTTCTTACATCAATGGTCTATGACAGGTATGTGGCCATCTGATACCCTCTGCAATATTCACAAACTATGAGTCACACCCTCTGTGTTCTTCCAGTAGTCAAAACTAGGTCTTATTCACTGCTGCCAATGCCCTTGTAAACATCCTTCTCTTGTCTCACCTATCTCACTTTAGAAACCATACCATCCCCCACTATTTCTGTGACCTCTCTGCATTGTTGAAGCTGTCCAGCTCAGAAACCACCATCAATGAGCTGGTTATGTTAATTTTAGGGAATGTGGTCATTATCTAGGCATTCATATGCAGTTTGGTCTCTTATGACCACATTTGAATCGCCATTCTGAAAACTCCTTCCATCAAGGGAATCTGCAAAGCCTTGTCCACCTGTGGCTGTCACCTCTGTGTAGTTTCCTTGTGCCATCATTAGACTACATTTTGTCCCCTCCTCTAATAACACTAATGACAAGGATGCTATTGTGGCTGTGATGTACACTGTGGTCACACCCATGCTGAATCTCTTTATTTATCCTCTGAGGAATCAGGATATGAAGGGAGCACTGAAAAATATCCGTGGTAGGAAACTGTGTTCACAATGATGTGCATTGTCTTCCCTCTTAGCATTTCTGCTTTCATCTTCTCTTCTCCCATACATCTGCTGTTTTCGGTCAGGGAATCTTTTTGATGCTCTTTCCTTAATTCATTTCTCCATGCATAGTTTTCTTGTCTGTCTTTCTATATTACTTATCAACATCTTGGGAAGTTTTCTCACAAAATTTATTCTTTTTTTTTTCTTTTTCTTGTAAAACGTTTACTTATTTGTATAGTCATTACCAAGTTTTTTTAATTAGATAAGTTTGTAGCTTTTCTCCTCTAAATATAACAGAATTATTTCTTCTCTTAGTTGATGGATTATTTTTATATATTATCATATTATATACTCTGATTTATTGTCAGTAACTCTATTCATATTTATTTATTTATTTATTTATTATTTATTTATTCATTTTTGCATTGTGTGTTGGTGTATTACCCACATGCCTGTGTATTATGTACGTGTGTATTGCCTGTCAAGAGCGGGTATCAGATCCTCTGTGACTGGGCTTACAGATGGTTCTGGACTACTATATGAATGGTGGAAATCAAACCGTGGGTCCCTGGCAGATCAGTCAATGCTGTCAACTGGTAAGCAATCTTTTCTGTCCCTTACATTTATTTTTTAGTTTTTGTAATTCACATTCAAAAATGGCAGATAAGTATTAGGTATCATATGATGTTTTCATACATGTAAATAGTGCATAATGTCCTCATGAAACAAAGATTATTAATTTACTCAAACATTTACCATGTCTTTGCATGAAATTCTTTATTCTAGCATTTTGGGATACAACATAGTATTTATAATCACCTCACAGTGAAAGATATGAAAACACTTTGCATTATTAGCAAAATTTTGTACCCACTGTGTATCCTATGCCCTTGCTTCTTTTTTATTTCATTTGTAATCTTATTCATTTTTCTGAAAATTTTATTATTTGTTTAAGTGTGGTGGATCAATATTCCTTCTGTTTTTTTGATAAGGGTTTGGCCTTTGCTACTAAATTAAGTAGAAGTAAACTATTCTATGTATAAGGTAAAAACAAGAGTAAGCCATGTCCTGTGTGGAACATGAAGGTCCTATGAAGGTAAAGTCAGCCAAGGCATCATACCTAGTGTTGAGAATTTGACATGAGCTTCATGGGGGTGCTGTGGTTATGTGCAGGTTTTGCATCCTAAGAAGGAGACTCTTCTTTTCTGAGTGGGTAATGAAGCCAACTAATTTTCCTGGTATGCCTATTGGCCCTGGGCCCTCTTGCTGACTCATACCTAGACTAAAGCCTGACTATTTCTGATGGGTAGTGCCAACACTATTGATTCATGTTTGCTATCCTGACTCTACCAAACAGGAGTGCTGATACACCCATGAAGTGGTTGTGGCTGAATTGTATAGTTATTGCTGCCTACCATGAACTGAACAGCTGATTTCCTGACAATGCAAATGAGAGTTACTCCAGAGAACCATATCTAAACAGGCTGACTTCCCCTGTATACATTCCTTTCTATTACTTCTGGAGGATGGTGTGCTTGAAAGGGGATTAAAGTGTTTAAGAACCATAATTAAAAGTAGCATTTGAAAAAAACTAAAGTTACATGCATGTTCAACTGTATGGTATCCAAAACCTCAAAACAATAAAACTAATAAAAAACATATTGGTTTCTAATACATTACTATAGAAGGACAAAAGCATGAACATTTTGAGCAAAATGAACTTTAGGGAAGAAAATACATTATATATGGTGCTGTAACTGTGAATAAATATTACTATGCAATTTTCCAACGTAAATAGACAAAATGGAAAACAAAAACAAAAAAATGCAAGCAATACTTTAGAATAGAAGATCAAACACAAAGCAAGTTTTAGTAAATGATAACTAACCAGTATTACTTCAAATGAAACAGATGTATTTTACTAATATAAACAATGAATAGTGTTGTTTTAGCAGTGTTCCATTGTTGGGCAGATACATAATGACAAGGAGATTCTTATAAAAGAAAGTATCTAACTGGGACCTTATTTACAAATTTAGAGAACTAGTCCATGGTCTGAATGCCATGAATCAGATAGGCATATCATTGGAACACTAGCTGACTGATTTATATCCTGATTGAAATACAGAGAGAGGACAAGCATGGGCTATGTAATTTCAGAGCCTATTCCCAGTGACAAGATGATCTCCAACAAAGCCATAACAGCTAATCTCTCCCCAATAATTCCACTTCCTGCTGACAAACCAGTCAAACATATGAGCATGTGGGAACATTTCCATCAAGGTTTCACAAGGGAGAAATGGCATGTGGGTCAAAAGATTATAACACCATATAAATTTTCATAAATCTGAAACATTACTAAAATAATTATACTTTTTGAAAAATTGCTAATTAAAAACTCTACAGAGTATCCGATAATTCTTATTAGGTCACCTATTGGGTAATACTTTATAAATGTAAATTTTCTTTCTTTTTGTTTTACAAAAATAATGAATGTCAAATTATTATGCACCTGTCATTATAGTTGTCCTGTTATTTAGTAACTTAAGGCACTTACTGACTTTCTCTGATACAGGTGGCTGGCTCATCATCATCATCCATATTTCCTGCACTACTAGTACAGATTCTGGCAGGGACAACAGGGTTGCAGGTAAGAATACACAGTCATTTTCTGCGGTATTTATAAAGAAGCATGTGGATCACTTATTGCTGTAAGAGATAATTAAGTCTAGTACTTCTATTTCTATATAGCGAAAGCCTACAGTCTCAAGGATATCGTGGACCTCTAAAGCATCCATAATTTCTATTACTATTTTACAGAGTTTGTGTGAATGTGAAATTCATGCTCATATTTTCCATGCTTTCCAGCTTCATGTTTATTTGTTACACATTGTACTGTAGATTTTATCAGGTACTTCATGTCATGTGTGAATCCATTTTTCTCATTCTTTATATTTCAAGTGTCTCCCATTATTGAAAAATTCTAAGGACAAGAACATGAGGTTTAGTACAGTTAGAAACTATCTTCTGTAAATGACACAGTTAATATAGTCACAAAAGTACAGAAGCAGTGGCTACAAAGTCCTGTACAAGATTAAAATGCTAGTACTGAATTAGGGAGGGGCTAACACAAACATAATCTAGATGACAACTCATTGAAAGCTGATGGTTATGGGGAGTGAGAAACCTTCTTTCTGATATTGACAATTGGTAAATTGTGCAAAGTCCAATGTATGGTCCTGCATCCAAGCACATATGAATAGCACTAAGCAAACTAATCATGTTATTAAAATATAATAGTACAAAAATTTGAGAGGCATTTATTCTGTGTGACATATAAGAGATTGATAGGAAAAAGATATATGTGTATGTGAATGGTGTTATTTCACTGAATATATATGTTGTTTTGGGTTTTTTGTTTTGTTTTCTGTTCTCTCTTTCTTTTTATTTTCTATATTCTTTGTTTTGTTTACATTCCAAATGCCTTCCCCTTTCCTGGTTCCCCCCTCCCCATAAGTCCATAAGCCCTCTTCCCTTCGCCCATTGCCCAAACATCCTCCTCCCATTTCTCTATTCTGGTAGTCCCCTCTAATGCTGGACCAGGACAAGGACCTTCTCCTTCCTTCTTCTTGGAAATCATTTGATATGTTAATTGTGTCTTGAGTATTCAGTGCTTCTGGACTAATTAATATCCACGTATCAGTGACTGCATTACATGGGTATTCTTTTGGGACTGGGTTACCCCACTTAGGATGATATTTTCCAGTTCCAACCATTTGCCTAAACATTTCATGAATTCATTGTTTTTACTTGCTGAATAATATTCCATTGTGTAAATACACACATCCTCACCAATACCTGCTGTCTCCTGGGTTTTTTATCTTAGCCATTCTAACTTGTATGAGGTGAAATCTCAGAGTTGTTTTGATTTGCATTTCCCTAATGATTAATGATGGTGAACATTTCTTAATGTGCTTCACAGCCATTTGAAATTCTTCAGGTGAAAATTCTTTGTTTAGCTCTGTACTCCATTTTTAATAGGGTTATTTGGCTCTCTGGAGTCTACCTTCTTGAGTTCTTTGTATATATTGGATATTAGCCCTCTGTCAGATGTAGGGTTGGTGAAGATCTTTTCCCAATTTGTTGGTTGCTGTTTTGTGCATTTGACAGTGTCCTTTGCCTTACAGAACCTTTGTAATTTTATGAGGTCCCATAATTGTCAATTATTGATCTTAGAGCAAAAGATATTAAGTAATAGTGTTTGTTGCTTCCTGTTATTTTGAAGTTATTTTTATGTTTGTGTGATTATCTTCTTTTGGATTTGTTGAAGGAAGATTACTATCTTGCTTTTTCAAGGGTGTATTTGACTTCCTTATGTTGGTGTTTTTCATGTATTATCCATTGCAGGGCTGAATTAGTGTTAAGATATTGTGAAAATTTGGTTTTATCATAGAATATCTTGGGTTTTGCATCTAATGTTATTGACATTTTTGCTAGGTATAGTAGTCTGGGCTGACATTAGTGTTCTCTTAGATTCTGTATGAGATCTCCTCAGGATCTTCTTGCTTTCATGGTCTCTGGTAAGAAGTCTGGTGTAATTCTGATAGGTCTTCCTTTATGTATTACTTGGCCTTTTCTCCTTACTGCTTTTAATATTCTTTCTTTCTTTCTTTAGTGCATTTGGGGTTTTGATTATGTGATGGGAGGAATTTATGTTCTGTTTGAATCTCTTTGGAATACTGTAGGCTTCCTCTATATTCCTGGGTATCTCTTTCTTTAGGTTAGAGAAGGTTTCTTCTACAATTTTGTTGAAGACATTTACTGGCCCTTTATTTTGTAAATGTTGTTATACCTATAATCATTACGTTTGGTCTTCTTATTTTGTCCTGCATTTCCTGGATGTTTCCTTTGACTGTTGAGTAAATTCTTTTTATGATATATTCAGCACCTGAGAATCTTTCTTCTATCTATTGTATTCTGTTATTGATTTTTGCATCTATGACTCCTGATTTCTTTCCAAGATTTTGTATCTCCAAATTTGTCTCCCTTTGTGATTTCTTTGTTGTTTCTAGTTCAGGTTTTAGATCCTGGATGGTTTTGTCCAAGTCCTCCAACTGTTTAGTTGTGTTTTCCTATAATGTTTTAAGAAAATTTTGTGTTTCCTATTTAACAGCTTCTACCTGTTTACCTGTGTTCTCCTGTATTTCTTTAAAGGACTTATTTATATCCTTTATGACATCCTCTATCAACATCATGAGATGTGATTTTAAATACAAATCTTGTTTTTACAGTGTGTTGGGGTATGTAGGACTTGCTATTGTGGGAGAACTGGGTTCAGATGATGTCACATTAGTTCTTGTTGGTAATGTTCTTGGCTTTGCCTTCCACCATCTGGTTATCTCTTATGTTAGTTGGTCCTACTGTCTCTGGCTGGAGTGTGTCCCTTCTGTAGGCTTGCAAGCCTGTCTCAGCACCCTTGGGAGACCAATTACCCCCATAGCACAATGTTCTCTGGAATTGCCCCACTCCTGGGTGTAGACTGGAACTTGAAGGACCCTGTCCCAGATGCTCTGCCACTCCTGTGCCTCATAAACTCCTGGACAGAGTGGTCTTGTGACAGTCACTGGAGATAAAATGGAGATCTCCCATCCAAGCATTAGAGTCAAAGCATTCCCTGGAGACCAGTTCTACTCTGGCAGGACTAATGCGTAGATGTCTGTGGAGCAGCTCAGTCCTACAATGTAGATGACAACTGGAAGGACCCTGTCCCAGATGCTTTCCTGCTAAGAACCTGCCCAAGCTCCTTTGTGACTCCTTTGCCCAGTGAACTCCTGGCCCAGAATGGACTTCGACAGTCACTGGAGAGAAAATGGTGATCTTACCTCCAAGCTCAGGAGTCAAAGCACTCCCTGGAGACCAGTTTTCCCCTGGAAGACTGGTGCACAGTGGAACAGCCCAGCCCCCTGCATAAAGATTGCCATCTTTTTTCTAATGCCACATTCCTTAGTCTAAATATATCAATATGTATATCATTTGTGAGATGATTTTTTTCAATAAAATAGTGAAAACAAATTTTTAATTTATGAAGAAACTGGAGAGATGGCTCCAGTGTTAAGAATATTTGATTCTCTTGCAGAAGACATGGGGGCCCAGTACTCACAACAACCTGTAACTCCATTTCCAGGATATCTGATGTCTGCTTCTGGCCTCTTCAGGCACTGTGTTCAAGTAATACATATAACATTGATACACAAAAAAAATTTAAAAAATATATTTCAAAGATATCATTAGCTGTTTTTTTTGTTTTAAATTTATTCTATGAGAATTTTATACATATATATTCAATGAGGCCACAATCTTCACTCCCAGTCGTACAGGATAGGCAGCTCCAGGTACAGAAATATCCTGACTTTAACAGCACTTGGGACACAGACTGCGAGGCTTCTGCCTGCGCCCAAGACCTGGGCAGCTCTGTGGTTCATCTGTGTGCCAGTCTGTTGGGGGTCCATTGCCCTGCAGATTAATTGGTACTTGGAGGGGCTCCCTGCCAACATCTTCACTCAAAGTTGGACAGGACAGACATCTCCAAGTACACAGAAACAACCCCCGAGTTTGCATTGCTTGGGGCAAGGAACACCAGGGCTCCAATGGCACCCAAAAGTAGGGCAACATATCAGAAATCTGTGCCAGGTGAATCCCAGTCATCCAGAGGACCAGAAATAGATTTATAGGCTTTATAGGAGGTTTAAGCACCAGACAGTGACAACAGGACCAACTAACACCAGAGATAGCCAGATGGCAAAAGACAAATGCCACGGACCGACTCAGTCGGAACACACGTGGGGGAATCAGGGTCTTTGGTATGCAGGAAGGCACTGGTCGCGGCGTGAAATGACAGACAGACACACACAAGATCTGAATGCGTCTGAATGCACTTTACTGTTCTGAGGCAGGCATTTTTATCCATATCACAAGTTGGTATTCAGTGAAATGTTTACAAAGAATGGTTACCATGAGTAACTGGCACAAGGAAATACAAATGAATCAGGCATGAACGTCAGAGATTACACCCAAGGTTATCGCGTCCCTCTGTAGTCAATAATAAATTAGTAATTCAAGAGTCAGAGACTACACACAAGGTTATCGCGTCCCTCTGTAGTCAATAATAAATTAGTAATTCAAGAGTCAGAGACTACACTATGTTTTGTTTATCTTTTTGTGAGACTTTCTCAGGCTTATTTTGAAACTTTACTTAACTGAAGGTTTCCATGTCAGAGTGCCAAAGCCAGCTAACCATACAAAATAATATAAATTGTTGGGAGGTTAATTCTTTAATGTATCTAGGTAATAACTGTACAGCTGATTAAAAGCAAAGCAATGGATCTCCAGAGGATAAATCATGGCCAGTACTGTAGTTCAAAGAATAAACTCTGAGTGAACTGTCACGCCTGGAATGCTCGCACCTCTGACTGGCAGAGACATCTCGTAAGTAAAAGAACAGGTCAGATAAAGGGTTACACAGCTTGCCACGAGAAATTTCAGCTCAGCTCTATCTGCAGCCAAGGAGGCCCACAGCGGCATTCACCTTGAACAGCCCAGTAAATATCACACAGCCTTCGTCTGGATTGCAGCTTGGCTGCGTGAAATCATGGGGTTCAAGAGAAACGTGTGATATCTCCCGCTTTTGTATTTTTTAATTTGAGCTCATGAATATCTCTTTTGGCAGCAGAAATGGAGGAGAAGACTAGTTTGAAAATTATTGGAAGGATAAGAAGAAAAAGAAAGATTACCCCTGCAGCCACGGCAACGACAACAATCCAATGTAACCAAGTTACAGGGTTCAGAGACTTCAAACCAGAACTGAAAGCCTGAGCCAAATCCTCTAAGTTAACCGACCCATCTTGTGCTTTACTCATAACCGCAATTTGAGCTTTTAATAGAGCCATATCATGTGAAATATTATTATCTTTCCAAATTCCCAACAAATGATTTTTTGTAAAAGTCCAATTATGTTGCTTGTCATAGATTAATGGCGTTACGCATATGTATCGAAAGCTGGCATGACATCTGGTGGAAAGCTGAACCTTAATATTTTCTATCTCTTGTCCTAACTCCAGAACTACATCTAAAGCATCAATTTTTGTTTCTAATTTCTTATCTATAGCCTCTTGTTTTACCAGTGCCAAAGAAACATTCTTACTCAAATCATTAACAAAGTGTGCAGTCTTCATTTCTGAGACTAAAGCAACTGATGAAACTGTAAGTGAAGTCACAATAGCTATCAAGGCACTGATACCTAACATTAAAGCTGCTACAAAACGTTTTGGCCTGATAAGCTCACTAATTCTTGTAACTACCTGTAAAGCCTCATTGTCAAACCAAGCTTCATCCTTTAGATCTACAGGAAGCATTATGTAGGAAGGTCTTTGTAATATCACAATGCGTGAATAGGATTCAACCAACTTATGATCAATACAATTAGTCAAAATACATTTGGAACAGTGAACCTCATAAGAGTGCCCTAATTTAGTAATGATTAAATCTGTATCTTTTCCAGCAAGTATACTATAAGGATAGCTCAAACAAGATCTAATCGCCACAGGAAGAGGTCTAGACTCCAGAGGCTTCTTAAAGTAAATTATACCAGATGCAGCAAAAAGTCTAAATAGTCCTGGAAATGTATTCAAAACATCACCTGAAGGAGAATGACTAACATAGATAGGTTCTACCCATCCTGGTGTAAACCACCTATTAATAGGTTCTAAAGTAAACCTTTCAGGTTTATATCCATGATACTGTAATATATCACCAAGAAGGAAAGCTCTATAGTTATTATTTGGTGTGGCTATGGAATAATCATAAATCCTCTCTTGATTCTCCCAGGGAGTATGTGCTATAGCCCAACGTTCAAAACCACATTTAAGCCAACTTGGTCTTTCATAACTCCGAGGAAGCTCCCACATCTTATCTTTATCTTTATAGTTCCAGGAACATGAATCTAAAGGGATGTCCTTAAATAACTTCTCAAAGGTTTCATTATGAAAATTAGTCCCCAAAATCTTTAGTTTAATTTCCCACATAAGTCTTCTAAGATATGGAGGTTCTTTCGCTGGAGGCGATTTATCTGGAGCATCAGCAAGAATAGTTTTATAGGCGAGAGAAAGACAACCCATAGACCCCGATCTAGCTAAATCAATGCAAATCAGAGCAGAGTCTGACATCCCCTTATATCTAAATGGAGTAGAGGTTAGATGGGAGGAAAGAGTAGCATGTCCCCCCATAAGTCTAGTATCATTGGTCATTACTCTAATATTTACATTCTCCCCCCAACCCACGGGATGAAGGAGTGGGGGATGAGGAACATAAGCCCAATATGAAACTGCAGACACAGGACACATTTGCATAGAAAGGATAACAAAGATAGCAAGAAACATATTTTCTGTTGATAACTGCTTTCTGTTGCTAGTGATCATCTGCTGCGCTTCTCGGGCGAGTCTCCTCAGCTGTCCCCAGGTGGGCAGATCCTCCCTTGACTCGTGTGACTCAGGAACAGTTGAGGTTTCTCGTAGAACAGCAAGATCAAGTCCCATCATCATTCTCAGCATCTTCTTCTTTTTCTGTCTCTGCTTTTTCCTCTGATTCCTCGATAGAGGCCTTCTGGTTAAACGGCCGGATGAGCCTGTCTGGGATCCAGATTGGACTATCTGCATCCTGTGGAAAAACACAAGCATATCCTCTTCCAGAGGAAATTAAAACATCCGGTCCTTTCCAGGATCCGGTTAATAAGTCTTTCCACATTACTTGTGGAAGTTGTTCTCCTTTTATTCCTCCCCAATGTTTCATAGCAGGGGAGTTTCCATGTTCATCAGTATTCAAATAATTTATCACAAAAAGAGCATGATTCAAAAGATGATGGGGAGAAAAATATTTATTAGCAGCCCTGAGGCGTTCAATCTGATTTTTCAAAGTTTGGTGAGATCTCTCAATTATTGCCTGTCCTTGGGGATTATATGGTATTCCTGTGGTATGGTGTATATCCCATGCTCGCAGAAAAGAGGCAAAAGCCTTAGATGTATAAGCTGGAGCATTATCTGTCTTAATTCTCAATGGCTTTCCCATCATCATGAAGCTTTGTACAAGATGTTGAATTACATCTTTCACAGCTTCTCCACTTCTAGCAGAGGCAAACAGCACATGAGAATAAGTATCCACTGTCACATGAACATAAGCCAATTTTCCAAATTCAGGGATATGTGTAACGTCCATTTGCCATAAAGCTAATGCCTTAAGGCCTCGGGGATTTACTCCCATTTTTTGCGGGTGGTAAACTTGAGGACAATTACCACAATCCTTAACTATCTGTCTGGCTTGTTCTCTAGTAATATGAAACATCCTTCTTAAAGCAAGAGCATTTTGATGATGTAGCTCATGACTATTCTTTGCCTCTAATACATTCATAACTGTTCCTCTAGTTAATGCATCAGCCATATAATTTTCTTTACTAAGGGGGCCTGGTAAATTAGAGTGACCCCGTATATGTCCTATATAAAATTTTTCTACTCTTTTTCTAATCGTATTTTGCAATTGCTGTAATAAATTTAAAATTTGAGACTGCCCTGAAAGCAAGGCTGTTTCTATGGCTGGAAACAAATTAACCACATACTTTGAATCCGTATAAAGATTAAATTTTTCTGTAAAATTCTGAAAAGCAAGTAGAACTGCTCTTATCTCTGCTTGCTGAGCAGAAGTCTGCACACCTTCCTCTATCAGAGGCTTTTGTCCTGGTACATAAACCACGGACCTCCCATTAGAGGAGCCATCTGTGAAAATACATAAGGCAGACTCTAAAGGTTGTGAAGAACACTTATTTGAGAAAATTATTTCTGTTTCCTTATAAAATTCAATTAAAGGATGTTTAGGATAGTGATATTTAATTTGTCCTGTATAACCTTGCAATGCAATTCCCCAATCATCATCTTCCATCAATAGTATTTCAAATTGCCTTTTATTATATGGTAATATAATATTATGCATTTCTCTACCAAATAGTTCCCTGGATCTCATTCTTCCTTTATTAATCAATAATGAGCACATATATGGATAAGAAGCCAACATTTTCTGTTGCATATGAGGTAAATGTATCCATTCCAGCACACCATCCTGCCATAAGCATCCAGTGGGAGTGTAAGGTGTTTTAAAAATTATCAAGTCCCACTCTTTATCATAAGATATCTGCTTTACCTTTGCATCATTTAAGTTTTCCTCCACCAATGCTAAAGCTTTTATGGCTTCTTGAGTCATAACTCTTGGAGACTTAGGATCAGTATCCCCTTGTAATAGTTGAAACAAAGGACTTAATTCTCCTGTAGTAATTTTCAAAAAAGGTCTAATCCAATTAATATTTCCTAATAATTTCTGAAAATCATTTAAATTCCTTAATTTGTCTACTCTTATAGACACCTTTTGTGAGGCAATATAGTCATCATGAATTAACTGTCCCAAATAACTTAAAGGTCTATTCTTTTGTATCTTATCTGGGGCTATTACTAATCCAAATTTGGTAAAATGTTCAATTGTATAAAGTAATATTTCCTTGTTAATTGATGGTGATTGATGAGCAATCAAGATGTCATCCATAAAGTGGGCAAAGTAAGCCTCAGGATATTTTTTTCTAATAAATACTAAAGCTTGATCCACAAATTTTTGACATAATGTCGGACTATTTTTCATTCCTTGAGGCAACACTTTCCATTGATACCTTCTATATGGCCTTCTCAAATTTACAGCTGGCACACTAAAAGCAAATCTTTTACAATCCTCAGGATGTAATTTTATAGTAAAAAAGCAATCTTGCAAATCAATTACTATCACATCCCATCCTGCAGGAACTGCCACTGGAGAGGGCAGTCCTGGCTGTAACGCTCCCATGTCTTCCATGGTAGCATTTACTGCCCTAAGGTCCTGTAGCAATCTCCACTTTCCAGATTTTTTCTTTATTACAAATATGGGAGTGTTCCAAGGACTATTGCTTTCTTCAAGATGTCCTTTTTCTAATTGTTCTTGCACAAGTTGTTCTATAGCCTGTATTTTTCTTCTGTTAGGGGCCACTGATTAAGCCATACAAGCTGCTCTGATTTCCAATTTAATTTGTCTGCATACAACAAGCCCTCAGCGGCCCCTATGAAAAATGCTGTTCACTCAGATTATCTGAGGTGACTAATTTTACATCCATGTCACCCATCATGTCTCTTCCCCACAAGGAAAAGGGGAGAGAAGGAACAACGTAAGGCTGACTCATTCCTGTCTTTCCTTCTAATTCCCATCTCAGAAACTGTGAACTTTGAGCCACATTAAAGGCTGTCCCTAAACCTAATAAAGCGGAAGAAGTCCTCTTACATGGCCAAGATGAAGGCCAATCCTTTCCTGCTATACAAGTCTTATCTGCCCCTGTATCTAAAAGTCCTTGAAACATCTTTCCATTTACTCTAACTGCTTTAAAAGGTCTCTCCATACCAATATTTTGGACCCATGCCACAACATCTGTAGAACCAAACTTCCCTTGTCCACGTTCACACTTTAAGATTGGATTAGGTAAGTTAAGATAAGGCAGGAGCAGAAGCTGAGCTATTCTCTGCCCCTTATGAATTTGTATAGTTTCTTTTAATGGTCTAATCATGACTTTTATTTCTCCTGTGCTATCACTATCAATCACACCAGGCAACACCTCAAAATTCTTTTTATAATTTGAACTACGGCCAATTATTAAGCCTACAGTTCCCTGTGGCAGAGTTCCCAAGGTAGACGTAGAGACCAAGGAAACACCGTCCCATCTAGAGAATATTACATCATCACAAGAGGCTAAATCTAAACCAGCACTACCAGGAGTAGCTCTAGGCAAATCATGTATAGTAAATTCAGGAGCCTCAGGATTCAGAGGACTCCCTGATGTAACTACAGTATTTTCCTCTCTTTCGAGTTCGGGGCTGAGAGGCTGCCCCTGATTTAGTTTTTTGATTCCTCCTCCTCCTTTTCCCCATTAAGGGTTGTTCCATCCTTGTGGAACCTAGACTTGCACTCACTTTTCCAGTGCCTGCCTTTCTGGCAACGAGGGCATGCTCCTGGGGGAGGACCCCTTCTATTAGAGTCCCTCTTATTGTTTCCTGGACAATGCCTTCGCACATGTCCTACTTTCCGACATTTAAAACAAGTGGGCCCGGAGGTATCTTTCCCTCCTTTACCATAAGTCTTTTTAACATAGGCGCTGAATTTCTCTCCCTTCATAGCTGCAGCGTAGGCCATACCTTGGACTACGGCTGGTGAGGCATCCACGCAGGCTTTCACATAGTCCTGCACTGTTCCTGTCTTTCTAATAGGCCTTATCAAATCTTGGCATAAAGCATTAGCATTTTCCCAAGCCAACTGCTTAAGGAGTATCTCATTACCTTCTGAAGGAGGCATCATTCTAAAGACTGCCTCTTCAAGTCGAGAGATGAAACTTTGATAAGTTTCCTCATTTCCCTGCCTTACTCCAGAGAGAGTAGTTCCTTTGGTTCAGGGAGGTGGCAGCTTTCTCCAAGCCTGTACAGCATTTGTTGTAATTGCTTCCAACACATCCCTAGGGATGCTCACCTGACTCTGAGGAGAAGTATATACTCCTGTGCCTAGCAGCATATCCATGCTTGGCTTGGAGCCTCTTTTCTTAGCAAACTGAATAACGGTCTGCTTTGATCTATCCTCATATTCTGTTCTCCACAAGACATAATCTCCTGGTTCTAATGTGGCTTTCGCTGTCTGATGCCAATCATGAGGAGTAAGCCAGTGACTGGCCACCATGTCCAGGACCTGGACTGTATATGGAGCAGAAGGGCCTGATGTCTTAACGGCCGATTGCAGCTCCTTCAGTATCTTTAAAGGGAGAGGGTCCCATACAGGCTCCTCATCTCCTTTACCTTCTACCACTGGAAAGGAGAAAGTTAAATCTCCCTTCCTTCTAGCTTCTTCCACTGCTCCTTGGAAGCCCCTTGGAAGCAAAGGACGCCTTCCTCTTATCCCTATTTCGTCCGCAGGCTGCTTTTCGTCCAGGTCTCGATCTGACTCGATATTATCACTAGAATCTTCATCAAAAGCCTTTAACGACATTGTTATAGAGTCTGTACCATAAGAACATGCAGGCTTGTTTAAAGGCTTAGCTTCTCTCTCTCATCCTGCACGGAAATAGTCTCCTGAGCAAGTCCCTCAAGGTCTGTGGCATCCGACAAAAGCTCCCTCATCTGTAGCCACAATGGATAAGCCTGAGGGGGGAGCTCCCCTTCACCATGCTCCTGAACGTACTTTCTCATATCTTTACCTATTTTCTTCCAATCTGATAAAGACAAAGAACCTTCCTCCGGGAACCAAGGGCTTACCTTCTTCACGAAGTCAAAGAACTCTCTGGTTGTGCTTTCTGAAACTTTAAACCCTCTGCTAGCCATCATATGCTTAAACACTGAAAAGAACATTCGTTCCTGCTTTGACTCGGTCTGCCCCATGATATCAGATTACTTGCCTATAACTAGCGTATTCTCTGCTAGCGGAGCTGCAGCCTCCTTTGCAAGACACCGCCAGTAGCCTTGAAAGAAAGAAAGAAAGAAGGAAAGTTTACCTGCCCAAATCGTCCCTGTTCGGATGCCAGCTGCCACGGACCGACTCAGTCGGAACACACGTGGGGGAATCAGGGTCTTTGGTATGCAGGAAGGCACTGGTCGCGGCGTGAAATGACAGACAGACACACACAAGATCTGAATGCGTCTGAATGCACTTTTCTGTTCTGAGGCAGGCATTTTTATCCATATCACAAGTTGGTATTCAGTGAAATGTTTACAAAGAATGGTTACCATGAGTAACTGGCACAAGGAAATACAAATGAATCAGGCATGAACGTCAGAGATTACACCCAAGGTTATCGCGTCCCTCTGTAGTCAATAATAAATTAGTAATTCAAGAGTCAGAGACTACACACAAGGTTATCGCGTCCCTCTGTAGTCAATAATAAATTAGTAATTCAAGAGTCAGAGACTACACTATGTTTTGTTTATCTTTTTGTGAGACTTTCTCAGGCTTATTTTGAAACTTTACTTAACTGAAGGTTTCCATGTCAGAGTGCCAAAGCCAGCTAACCATACAAAATAATATAAATTGTTGGGAGGTTAATTCTTTAATGTATCTAGGTAATAACTGTACAGCTGATTAAAAGCAAAGCAATGGATCTCCAGAGGATAAATCATGGCCAGTACTGTAGTTCAAAGAATAAACTCTGAGTGAACTGTCACGCCTGGAATGCTCGCACCTCTGACTGGCAGAGACATCTCATAAGTAAAAGAACAGGTCAGATAAAGGGTTACACAGCTTGCCACGAGAAATTTCAGCTCAGCTCTATCTGCAGCCAAGGAGGCCCACAGCGGCATTCACCTTGAACAGCCCCAGTAAATATCACACAGCCTTCGTCTGGATTGCAGCTTGGCTGCGTGAAATCATGGGGTTCAAGAGAAGCGTGTGATAGGCAAACATAGCAACATTACTAACAGAAATCAAGGCAATATGGCAGCATCCCAACCCAATTTTCCAACAACAGTAAATCCTGGATACCCCAACACACCAAAAAAATGAGATTTGGATTTAAAATCACTGGTAATGGTGCTGTTAGAGGAACACAAGAAGGACATAAATAAATCTCTTAAAAAATAAAGGAGAAAATGGATCAAAAGTTAGAAGCCCTTACAATGGAAACACAAAAATAAAGAAATGCGGGAGAATATGGGTCAACAGATAGAAGTCAATAAAGAAGAAATGCAAAAATCACTTAAAGAAATACAGGAGAATTTGGGTCAAAGGGCAGACATCATGAAAGAGGAAACACAAAAATCTTTTAAAGAATTACAGGAAAACACAAACAAGTGAAGGAACTGAGAAAAGGCATCCAGGATCCAAAAACAGAAGTAGAAACAACTAAGAAATCATAAAGGGAGTCATCTATGGAAATAGAAAAACTTGGGAAGAATTCAGGGGTCATAGATGCAAAAATCAACAACAGAATACAAGATAGAAGAATCTCAGATGCTGAAGATACCATAGAAAGCATTGACTCTACAGTTAAAGAAAATGCAAAATGTAAAAAGCTTGTAACCCAAAACATCCATGAAATCCAGGACACAATTAGAAGACCAAATCTAAGGAATATAGGTATAGATGAGAGGGAAGATTTACAGCTTAAAGGGTGAGCAAATATCTTCAAAAAATTATGGAAGAAACATTACCTAACCTAAAGAGAGAAATGGCCTTGAACATACAAGAAGCCTACAGAACTCCAAACAGACTGGACCAGAACAGAAATACCTCCAATCACATATTAATCAAAACCCCAAATTTACTTAAAAAAATAAAAGAATATTAAAGGCAGTAAGAGAAAAAGTCCAAGTAAATTATAAAGGCAGACCTATTAGAATTACACTTCTCACCATGAAAGCTAGAATATCCTGGGCAGGCCTCATGCAGACTATAAGAGAACACAATGGCCATCCAAGACTACTATACCCAACAAAACTCTCAATCACCATAGATGGAGAAACCAAGATATTCCGTGATAAAACCAAATTTACACAATATCTTTCCACAAACCCAGCCCTACAAAGAATAATAGATGGAAAGTGCCAATACAAGGAAGGAAACTACACACTGGAAAAAGCAAGATAGTAACCTTTCATCAAACCCAAAAGAAGATAACCACTCAAACATAAAATTAACATCAAAAATAATAGGAAGTAATAATCACTATTCCTTAATATCCCTTAACATCGATGGATTCAATTCCCCGATAAAAAGACATAGACTAACAGACTGGATACATAAACAGGACCCTACATCTTGCTGCATACAGGAAACAAAACTCAGCATCAAGGACAAACACTACATCAATGTAAGAGGCTGGAAAACGACTTTACAAGCAAATGGGCTCAGGAAACAAGTCAGAATAGACATTATAACATCAGATAATATTGACTTTCAACCAAAAGTCTTCAAAAAGGACACAGAAGGACACTTCTTCGTGGTCAAAGGATAATTCTACCAAGAAGAAATCTCTATCCTGAATATCTATGCTCCAAATGCAAGGGCACTCTCATTCATAAAAGAAACTTTACTAAAGCTCAAAGCACACATTGCACCTAACACAATAATTGTGGGTGACTTCAACACTCCACTCTCCTCAATGGACCAATCAGCAAAACAGAAACTAAACAGGATCACAGTGAAACTAATTGAAACTTTGAACTAATTGGATTTAACACACAAACACACACACACAAACATATATATATATATATATATATATATATATATATATATATATATATACATATATATTGAGAGAGAGAGAGAGAGAGAGAGAGAGAGAGAGAGAGAGAGAATTTCATCCTAAAGCAAAAGAATATACCATTTTCTCAGCACCTCATGATACCTTCTCCAAAATCGACCATGTAATTGGTCACAAGACAGACCTCAACAGATATAAGAAGATCGAACTAATCCCATGCCTCTTATCAGATCACTATGGAGTAAGACTGGTTTTCAATAGCAACAAAAACAACAGAAAGTCCATATACACATGGATGCTGAACAATACTCTACACAACGGTACCTTCGTCAAGGATGAAATGAAGAAATAAATCAATGACTTTCTAGAATTCCATGAAAATTAAGGTACAACATACCCAAATTTATGGGACACAATGAAAGCAGTGCTGAGAGGAAAACTCATAGGCCTCAGTGCCTCCAAAAAGAAACTAGAGAGAGCACACACTAGAAGCTTTACAGCACATCTTAAAGTCATGGAACCAAAAGAAGTTAATTCAACCAAGAGGAGTAGAAGTCAGGAAATCATCAGACTCAGGGCTGAAATCAGTCAAGTAGAAACAAAGAGAACCATACCAAGAATTAACCAAACCAGGATCTGATTCTTTGAGAAAATCAACAAAAGAGATAAACCCTTAGCCAGACTAATCAGAGGTCACTGAGACAGTATCCAACTTAACAAAATTAGAAATGAAAAGGGGGATATAACAACAGAAACTGAGGAAATTAAAAAAATCATCAGATCTTACTACAAAAACCTATACTCAACACAACTGGAGTATCTGGAGGAAATACACAATTTTCTAGACAGATACCAAATACCAAAATTAAGTCAGGATCAAATAGATCATCTAAACAATCCCATAACCCCTAAAGAAATAGAGGTGGTCATTGAAAGTCTTCCAACCAAAAAAAAGAAAAAAAAAACAAATAAGCACTGGACCAGATGGTTTTAGTGCAGAATTCTATCACACCTTCAAAGAAAACCTAATACCAATACTCTTCAAACTATTCCACAAAATAGAAGGAATACTACCCAGCTCTTTCTATGAAGCCACAATTGTGCTGATACCAAAACCACACAGTGATCCAACAAAGAATGAGAACTTCAGACCAATTTCCCTTATAAACATTGAGGCAAAAATACTCAATAAAATTCTTTCCAAATGAATCCAAGAACACATCAAAACTATCATTCACCTTTATAAAGTAGGCTTCATCCCAGGGATGCAGGGATGGTTCAATATATGGAATTCCATCAGTGCCATCCACTACATAAACAAACACAAATTAAAAAAAGCTACATGGTTATTTTATGAGATGCTGAAAAAGCATTTGACAAAATTTAGCATCCTTTCATGTTAAAAATCTTGGAAAGAACAGGAATTCAAGGTCCATACCTGAACATAGTAATGGCATTATACAGCAAACCAGTAGCCAACATCAAATTAAATGGAGAGAAACTTGAAGCAATCCCACTAAAATAAGGGACTTGACAAGGCTGCCCTCTCTCTCAATATATATTCAATATAATGCTTTAATTTCTACCTAGAGCACTTAGACAACAAAAGGAGATCATAGGGATACAAATTGGAAAGGAAGAAGTCAAATTGTCACTATTTGCAGATAATATGATTGTATAATTTTGCAACCCAAAAACTCCACTAGACAACTTGTAAAGCTGATAACCATCTTCAGCAAAGTGGCCTCATATAAAATCAACTCAAACAAATTAGTAGCCAACAGAATTAGAAAGAAATTAGGGAAATGACACCCTTCACAATGGTCATAAACAATATAAAGTATCTTGGTGTGACTCTAAGGAAGAAGTGAAAGATCTATATGACACAACTACAGGTCTCTGCAGAAAGAAATCAAAGAATACCTAAGATGGAATGATCTCCCATGCTCATGGATTGGCAGGAATAATATAGTCAAAATGGCCATCTTGCCAAAAGCCATGCAATCCCCATTAAACTCCATCTCAATTCTTCATGGAGTTATATAGAGCAATTCTCAAATTCATCTAGAATAACAAAAATCCCAGAATAGCTGAAACTATTCTCAACAGTAAAGGAATTTCTGGGGGAATCAGTATATTGGACCTCAATCAGTTCTACAGAGCAATAGTGTTAAATACTGCATGGTATTGGTACAGTGACAAGCAGGTAGATCAATGGAATAGAATTGAAGATGCAGAAACGAACCCACATACCTATGATCACTTTTTCTTTGACAACGGAGCTAAAACCAACCAGTGGAAAACAGATAGCCTTTTCAATAAATGATTCTGGTTCAACTGGTGGTTAGCAAGCAGAAGAATGCAAATTGATCCATTTTTGTCCTTGAACATAGCTCAAGTCCACGTGGATCAAGGACCTCCACAAAAAAACAGACACACTGAAACTAATAGAAAAGAAACTGGAAAGAAAAAAAGAGAGAAAAAAAGAAAGAAACCTTAACCAAATGGGCCCAGGGGAAATTTCTTGAATGGAACACCAATAGCTTATGCTCTAAGATCAAGAATTAACAAATAGGAGCTCAAAAATTACAAAGTTTCTGTAAGTCACAGTACACTATCAATAGGATAAAACAGCAACCAACAAATTGGGAAAAGATCTTTACAAACCATACATCCAAAAACTGGCTAATATCCAATATATTCAAAGAACTCAAGAAGTTAAACTCCAGAGAGCCAAATAACCCTATTAGAAAATGGGGTACAGAGCAAAACAAAGAATTTTCAACTGAGGAATATGGAATATCCGAGAATCACCTAAAAAATGTTCAACATCCTTAGTTATCAGGGAAATGCAAATAAAAACAACCCTGAGATTTCACCTCACACTAGTCAAAATAACTATGATCAAAAACTCAGGAGAAAGCAGTTGCTGGCCAGGATATGGAGAAAGAGGAACACTCCTCCACTACTGGTGGGATTGCAAGCTGGTACAACCACTCTGGGAATCAGTTTGGCAGTTCCTCAGAAAATTGGGAAGAATACTACAAGAGGACCCTGCTATACCATTCCTGTGCATATACCCAGAGGAATCTTCAGCATGTAATAAGGAAGAATGCTCCACTATGTTCATTGAAGTCTTATTTACAATAGCCAGAAGCTGGACGGAACCCAGATGTTCCTCAATGGAGGAATGGATACAAAAACTATAGTATATTTACACATTGCAATACTAATCAGCTACTAAAAACAATGAATTCATGAAATTCTTAGGCAATTGGGTGGACCTGGGAAATATCATCCTGAGTGAAATAACCCAATCACAAAAGAACACACATGGTATGCATACACTGATAAGTGGATATTAGCCTAGAAGCTTGGCATACCTAAGACAAAATTCACAGATTAAATGAAGCTCAAGAAGAAGTAAGACCAAATATGGATACTCTGGTCCTCTTAGAAGGGAGAACAAAATACTCACAGAAGGAGACACAGAGACAATGTGTGAAGCAGAGTCTGAGGGAAAGACCATCCAGAGATTGCCCCACCTAGTGTTCCATCCCATAAACAGTTATAAAACGCAGACTATTGTAGATGCCTACAAGTGCTTGCTGACCAGAGCCTGATATAGATGTCACCTGGAAGGCTATGCTAGTGCATGACAAATACAGAGGTGGATACTCTCAGCCAGCCATTGAACTGAGCTCAGGGTCCAAGGCACTGAAGGGGTTTGTAGCACCATAGGAGGAACAACAATATAAGTCACCCAGTACCCCCAGAGTTCCCAGGAAATAAACCATCAACCAAAGAGTACACATGGAGTTATTCATGGCTCCAGACACATAGGCAGCAGAGGATGGCCTTGATGAACATCAAAGGGAGAAGAGGCCCTTGGTCCTGGGAAGGTTCTATGCTGCATTGTAGGAGAATACAAGACAGTGAAGAGGGAGCTGGTTGATTGGGGGATGGGGGTGAGATGGGTTATGTGATTTTTTGGGTGGAAACCATAAAGGGGACAACATTTGAAATGCAAATAAAGAATATATCTAATAAAAAAATCCAGAATCTAAAAATAGAAGTAGAACCAATAAAGAAATCACAACTTTGGAGACAACTCTAGAGATATAAAATTAAGGAAAGACATCAGGAGTCATAGATCATCAACAACAGAATACAAGAAATAGAAGAGAGAATCTCAGGTGCTGAACAATAGAAAACATTGAAACAACAGTCAAAGTAAACGCAAAATATAAAAAGCTCCTAACCCTAAACATCCAGTAAATTCAGGGCATAATGACAAGATCCAACATAAGGATTATAGGTATAGAAGAGAGTGAAGATTTCCAGCATAAAGGAGCAATAACTATTTTAGAAGAAAACTTCCCTAACCTAAAGAAAGAGATGCCCATGAATATACAAGAAACCTATAGAACTCCAAAGAGATTGGACTAGAAAAGAAATTCCTCCTGTCATATAATAATTAAAACACCAAATGCACTAAACAAAGAGAGAATATTAAAAGCAGTAAGGGAAAATGGTCAAGTAACATATAAAGGCAGACCTATCAGAATTTCATTAGACTTCTTGCCAAACTATGAAAGCCAGAAGATCCTGGGCAGATATTCTACAGACCATAAGACAACACACATACTAACCCAGGGTCCTGAACCCAGCAAAGTTTTCTATTACCATAGATGGAGAAATCAAGGTTTTCCATGACAAAAACAATTATATACAATATCTTTACACAAATACAGCACTACATCAGATAATCAACGGAAATCTCCAACACAAGGAGGGAAACTACACCCTATAAAAAGCAAGAAAATAATCTTTTAAAAAACCAAAAAGAAGTTGGCCACATAAACATAATTACACCTCTAATAACAAAAATAAAAGGAAGCAACAATCATTTTTTCTTAATATCTTTTAATACCAATGGACTAAATTCCCTAATAAAAAGACATAGACTAACAGACTAGATATGTAAACAGAACCCAGCATTATGCTGCATAAAGCAAACTCACCTCTGCAACAACTACAGACACAATCTCAGTGTAAAAGGCTGTAAAACAATTTTCCAAGCAAATGGTCTCCCAAAAAAGATGGTGCAGCCATTCTAACATAAAATAAAATCAGTTTTCAAACTGAAGTTATCAAAAAAGATAAGGAAGGACACTTCATAGTTATCAAAGAAAAAAATCTACCAAGATGACCCCTCAATTCTGAACATCTATGTGGAAATGCAAGAGCAACCACATTTATAAAAGAAACTTTACTAAAACTCAAAGTGCACATTTCACCTCACACAGTAATAGTGGGAGACTTCCACACCCCACTCTCATCACAGATCATGGAAACAGAAAATAAACAGAGACACATTGAAACTAACAGAAGTTATCAACCAAATGGAATTAACAGGTATCTATTGAAAATTTTATCCTAAAACAAAAGAATATATCTTCTTCTCAGCACCTCATGGTGCCTTATCCAAAATTGAATATATGATCAGTCACAAAACTTGCCTCAACAAATATAAGAAATTGATATAAACCCATGCATCCTATCAGATCACCATAGGTTAAGGCTGGTCTACAATAACAACAAAAAATAATAGAAAGCTCACATACTCTTGGAAGTTGAACAATAGTCTACTCAATAATAACTTGTTAAAGGAAGAAACAAAGAAAAAATTAAAGACTGTGCAATTTAATGAAAATGAAGTCACAACATACCTGAACAGTACTAAGAGGAAAACTTAGCTCTAAGTTCCTCCAAATGGAAATTGGCAAGAGCTTACACTAGCAGCTTAACAGTATACCTGAATGCTCTAGAACAAAAAGAAATGAATACACTCAAGAGGAGTAGACAACAGGAAATAATCATCTGAGGACTGAAATCAACCAGATAACAACAAAAAGATAAACAATATAAACAGTCCCATAACCACTAAAAAAAGAAGCAGTCATTAAGTCCCCCTCCAAAAAAACAAACAAACAAACAAACAAACAAAAAACCCAGATGGTTTATTGCAGAGTTATATCAGACATTCAAAGAAGACCTAACACCAATACTCTTCAAACTATTCCACAAAATAGAAACAGAAGGAACACTACCCAATTCTTTCTATAAAACCACAATTACTATGGAGCCTAAATCACACAAAGTTCCAACTCAGAAAGAGAACTTCAGATCAATTTCCCTTATGAATATGAACACAAAAATACTCAATAAATTTCTTGCCAACTGAATCCAAGAGCACATCAAAACCATCATCCACCATGATCAAGTAGGCTTCATTGCAGGGATGTAGGGATGGTTTAATATATCAAAATCCAACAATGTAATCCAGTACATATACAAACTCAAAGATAAAAAAACACATGATCATTTCATTAAATGTTGAGACAGTGTGTGACAAAATCCAACATCTCTTAATGATAAAAGTCTTGGAAAGATGAGGAATTCAATGACCATACCTAAACATTTTAAAAGCAATATACAGCAAACCAGTAGCCAAAATCAAACTAAATGGAGATAAACTTGAAGCAATTCCACTAAAATCAGGGACTAGACAAAGCTGTCAACTCTCTTGCTACATGCTCAAAATAGTATTCCAAGCCCTAACCAAAGCAATTAGACAACAATAGGAAGTCAAATGAATAAAAATTGGAAAGGAAGAAGTTCAAATATAACTATATGCAAATGATATGAGAGTATACTTAAGTGACTTAATATTCCACCACAGAACTCCTAAACCTGATAAACAACTTCAGCAGAGTAGCTGGATATATAATTAACTCAAACAAATGAGTAGTTGTCCTCTTCTCAAAGGGTAATGAGGCTGAGAAAGAAATTAGTGAAACAGCACCCTTCAAAATAGTCACATATAATATAAGATACCTTGGTGTGACTCTAACCAAGCAAGTGAAAAATCTGTACAACAAGAACTTCAAGTCTCTGAAGAATGAAATTGAAGTACTCAGAAGATAGAAAGATCTCCCATGCTCATGGATTGACAGGTTTAATATGGTAAAAATGGCCCTCTTGCCTAAAGTAATCTACAGATTCAGTGAAATCCCCATCAAAATTCCAACTCAATTTTTCATAGTTAGAAAGGGTAATTTCCAAATTCATCTGGAATAAAAATCACCACCACCACCACCACCACCACCACCAACAACAACAACAACAACAACAACAAAAACAGCCAAGTTAGTGAAAACTATTCTTATCACTAAAAGAACTTCTGGCAGAATTACCATCCCTGACCTCAAGTTCTACTACAAAGCAACCATGATAAAAACTGCATACTATTAGTACAGTGTCAGGCAGGTAGATCAATGGAATAGAATTGAAGCCCCAGAAATTAAACTACATACCTATGGTCACTTGAGCTTTGACAAAGGAGCTAAAATCATCCAGTGGAAACAATTTTGAACAAGAAAGCCTTTTCAACAAATGGTGCTGGTTCAACTGGCAGTTAGAATGTAGAAGAATTAAAATTGACCCATTCTTATCTCCATGTACAAACTCAAGTCCAAGTGGATCAAGGACCTCCACATAAAACCAGACACTATGAATCGATTAGAAGAGAAAGTGGGGATGAGCCTAGAGCACGTGGGCACAGGGGAGAATTTCTTGAGCAGAACACTGATAGCTTATGCTCTAAGATCAAGAATTGACAAATGGGACCTCATAAAATTGCAAAGCTTCTATAAGGCAAAGAACACTGTCAATAGGACAAAATGGCAACCAATAGATTGGTAAAAGATCATTACCAATCCTATATGCAATTGAGAGCTAACATCAAATTTATACAAATAACTCAAAAAATTAGACTCCATCTTGCCTCAGGACATCGCGGACTACTGGCGGCAGAGGTCAGGTGCATGGACAGAGACCTAGCTTAGCTTAGCATAGACAACCAGATCAGGCCCTTGCGGGCGCCCAGAGCCAGAGGACCTCAGCAGGAGATCTGTACACCTACAGCTCAGCTGCTGGTTGCTGACTGCTGGAGACTGGCTCTCCGGCTCGCCGGCTCGCAGTGGACTGCCATCTTGCCTCAGGGCACCGCGGACTGCTGGCAGCAGAGGTCAGGTGCATGGACAGAGACCTAGCTTAGCTTAGCATAGACAACCAGGTCAGGCCCTTGCCGGCGCCCAGAACCAGGGCACCTCAGAAGGAAATCTGTGCACCTACAGCTCAGCAGCTGGTTGCGGACCACTGGAGACCGCCTCGCAGGCTCGCAGCGGACTGCCATCTTGCCTCAGGGCACCACGGACTGCTGGCAGCAGAGGTCAGGTGCATGGACAGAGACCTAGCTTAGCTTAGCATAGACAAACAGATCAGGCCCTTGCCAGTGCCCAGAGCCAGAGGACCTCAGCAGGAGATCTGTGCACCTACAGCTCAGCAGCTGGTTGCTGACCTCTGGAGACCAGCTCACTCACAGCAAGGCTGCCATCCTGCCTTGGGGCACCTCGGACTGCTGGCGACTGAGGTCAGGTGTGTGGACAGAGACCTAGCTTAGCTTAGCATAGACAACCAGATCAGGCCCTTGCCAGCGCCCAGAGCCAGAGCACCTCTGCAGGAGATCTGTGCACCTACAGCTCAGCAGCTGGTTGCTGACCTCTGGAGACCAACTCGAGGCTGCCATCTTGCCTCGGGACATTGCAGACTGCTGGCGGCTGCGGTCAGTGAGGCTGTCAATTTGCCTCAGGTCACTGCTGACCACTGGCGGCTGGGGTCAGGAGCCCAGATTCCCTCCACTACAGCACCACCAAAGGCCAGGCTCGCAGGAGCTTCAAACTCCAACCAGTAAAAATAAGACCAACAAACTCCAGAATTAAACAAATAGCAAAAGGCAAACGTAGGAATATTACTAACAGAAATCAAGGCAATATGGCACCATCTGAACCCAATACTCCAACCACAGCAAGTCTTGGATACCCCAACACACCAGAAAAACAAGAGTTGGATATAAAAGCACTGGTCATGATGCTGCTAGAGGAACACAAAAAAGTCATAAACAAATCTCTTAAAGAAATGCAGGGGAACATCAATAGGGTAGAAGCTCTTACAATGCAAACACAAAAATCACTTAAAGAACCCCAGGAGAATATGGACCAACAGACAGAAGGCAATAAAGGGGAAAAAAGAAAATCACTTATAGAAATGCAGGAGAACTTGAACCAACAGGCAGAAGTCATGAAAGATGAAATACAAAAATCTCTTAAATAATTGCAAGAAACACAAACAAAAAAATGAAGGAACCTTGTAAAACCATCCAAGAGCTGAATACATAGGTAGAAACAACTAAGAAATCACAAAAGGAGGCAACTTTGGAGATAGAAAACCTTGGGAAGAAATCAGGGGTCGTAGATGCAAATATCAACAACAGAATACAAGAGATAGAGGTAAGAATCTCAGATGCTGAAGATATCATAGTAACCATTGACTCCACAGTCAAAGAAAACGCAAAATGCAAAAGGATTGTAACCCAAAACATCCAGGAAATCCAGGACACAATGAGAAGACCATACCTAAGGGTTATAGGGATAGATGAGGGTGAAGATCTACAACTTAAAGGGCCAGCAAATATCTTCAACAAAATTATGGAAGAAAACTTCCCCAACCTAAAGAGAGATATGCCCATGAATATACAAGAAGCCTATAGAACTCCAAACAGACTGGACCAGAAGAGAAATACCTCCCATCACATAATAATCAAAACCCCAAATGTACTAAACAAAGAAAGAATATTAAAGGCAGTAAGAGAAAAAGGTCAAGTAACATATAAAGGAAGACCTATCAGAATCACACCAGATTTCTCTCCAGAAACCATGAAAGCTAGAAGATCCTGGGCAGACCTCATGCAGAACCTAAGAGAACACATATGTCAGCCAAGACTACTATACCCAGCAAAACTCTCAATTAACTTAGATGGAGAAATAAAAATATTTGATTATTATGTGATGAACCAAATTTACACAATATCTTTCCACTAACCCAGCTCTACAAAGGATAATAGGAGGAAAACTCCAACACAAGGAGGGAAACTGCACCCAAGAAAAAGCAAGATAGTAACCTTCTTCCATCAAACTCAAAGGAAGATAACTACTCAAAAACAAAAATAACATCAAAAATGACAGGAATAATCACTATTCCTTAATATCTCTTAACATCAATGGACTCAATTCCCCAATAAAAAGACTTAGACTAACAGGCTGTATATGGAAACAGAACCCTTCATTTTGCTGCATACAGGAAACACACCTCAGAGTCAAAGACAAACACTACATTAGAGTAAAAGGCCGGAAGACAATTTTGCAAGCAAATTGTCGCAGGAAGTGAGCTGGAATAGCCATTCTAATATCAGATAAAATTGACTTTCAACCCAAAGTCATCAAAAGAGACAGAGAAGGTCACTTCTTGCTAGTCAAAGGAAGAATCCACCAAGATAACTCATAATTCTAAACATGTACACTCCAAATGCAAGAGTACCCTCATTCGTAAAAGAAACTTTACTAAAGCTCAAAGCACACATTGCACCTAACACAATAATTGTGGGGGACCTCAACACTAAACTATCCTCAATGGACTGATCTGGAAAACAGAAACTTAACAGGGACACGGGGAAACTCATTGAAATGTTGGGCCAATTGGATTTAACATATATATATATAGAACATGGCATCCTAAAGCTAAAGACTATACCTTTTTCTCAGCACCTCATGGTACCTTCTTCAAAATCGACCATATAATTGGTCACAAGAGAGACCTCAAAAAGTATAAAAAGATTGAATTAATCCCATGCCTCCTATATGATCACCATGAAGTAAGAGTGTTCTTCATTAGCAACAAAAACAACAGAAAATCCTCATACACGTGGAGGCTGAACATTATTCTACTCAATGATACCTTCGTCAAGGAACAAATAAAGAAATTAAAGATTTTTTAGAATTTAATGAAAACGAAGGCACAATATACCCAAATCTATGGGACACGATGAAAGCAGTGCTAAGAGGAAAACTCATAGCCCTGAGTGTCTCCAAAAAGAAACAGGAGAGAGCATATACTAGCAACTTAATGGTGCACCTGAAAGCTCTAGAACAAAAAGAAACTATTTCTCCCAGGAGGAATAGAAGACAGGAAATCATCAAACTCAGGGCTGAAATCAATCAAGTTGAAACAAAGGGGACCATACACAGAATCAACAAAACCAGGAACTGGTTCTTTGAGAAAATCAACAAGATAGATAAACCCCTAGCCAGACTTACCAAAGGGCACAGAGACAGTATTCAAATTAACAAAATTAGAAACAAAAGGGAGTTATAACAACAGAAACTGAAAAAATTCAAAAAATCATCAGATTCTACTACAAAAGCCTATACTCAACACAACTGGAGAATCTGGAGGAAATGGACAATTTCCTAGACAGATACCAAATTCCAAAATTAAACCAGGATCAAATAGATTGTCTGAACAGACCCATAACCCCCAAAGAAATAGAAGGGGTCATAGAAAGTCTTCCAACCAAAAAAAGCATAGGACCAGATGGTTTTAGTGCAGAATTCTATCAGACCTTCAAAGAAATCCTGACACCAATACTCTTCAAACTATTCCACAGAATAGAAACAGAAGGAACACTACCCAACTCATTCTATGAAGCCACAATTACCCTGATACCAAAACCACACAAAGATCCAACAAAGAAAGAGAACTACAGGCCAATTTCCCTTAAGAATATTGATGCAAAAATACTAAATAAAATACTTGCCAACCGAATCCAAGAACACATCAAAACGATCATTCACCATGATCAAGTTGGCTTCATTCCAGGGATGCAGGGATGGTTCAATATACAGAAATCCATCAACGGAATCCACTACATAAACAAACTGGATATAAAATCAACTCAAGTAAATCAGTAGCCTTCCTATATGCAAAGGATAAGCAGGCCTAGAAAGAAATTAGGGAAATAACACACTTCACAATAGCCACAAAAAAAATATAAAGTATGTTGGTGTGACTCTATCCAAACAAGTGAAAGATTTATATGACAAAAACTTCAGGTCTCTGAAGAAGGAAATTGAAAAAGACATCAGAAAATGGAAAAATCTTCCATGCTCGTGGGTTGGCAGGATTAATATAGTTAAAATGGCAATCTTGCCAAAAGCAATATACAGATTCAATGCAATCCCCATCAAAATCCCAACTCAGTTCTTCATAGAGTTAGAAAGAGCAATTCTCAAATTCAGCTGGAATAACAAAAACCAGGATAGCTAAAACTATCATCAACAGCAAAAGTACTTCTGGGGGAATCAATATCCCAGACCTCAAGCAATACTACAGAGCAGTAGAGTTAAAAACTGCATGGTATTGGTACAGTGACAGGGAGGCTGATCAATGGAATAAGATCGAAGACCCAGAATTGAACCCACACATCTATGGCCACTTGATCTTCGACAAAGGAGCTGAAAACATCCAGTGGAAAAAAGATAGCCTTTTCAACAAAATGGTGCTGGCTCAACTGGAGGGCAACATGCAGAAGAATAAGAATTGATCCACTCTTATCTCCTTGCACTAAGCTCAACTCCAAGTGGATCAAGGACCTCCACATAAAACCAGATACACTAAAACTAATAGAAAAGAAACTGGGGAAAACCCTTGAGGATATTGGCTCAGGGGGAAAATTCCTGAACAGAACACCAATTGTTTATGCTCTAAGATCAAGAATCGACAAATGGGACCTCATAAAAATACAAAGTTTCTGTAAGGCAAAAGACATTGTCAAAAGGACAAATCAGCAACCAACAAACTGGGAAAAGATCTTCACCAACCCCACATCCGACAAAGGGCTAATATCCAATGTATACAAAGAACTTAAGAAGTAAGACCCCAGAAAACCAAATAACCCTATCCAAAAATGGGGTACAGAGCTAAACAAAGACTTTTCACCTGAAGAAATTCAGATGGCTGAGAAACACGTTAAAAATGTTCAACATCATTAATCATTAGAGAAATGCAAATCAAAACAACCCTGAGATTTCACCTCACACCAGTCAGAATGGCTAAAATCAAAAACTCAGAAGACATCAGGTGTTGGAGAGGATGTGGAGAAAGAGGAACACTCCTCCGCTGCTAGTGGGACTGCAAGCTGGTACAACCACTCTAGAAATCATTCTGGTGGTTCCTCAGAAAACTGGACATGATACTTCCAGAGGACCCAGCCATACCACTCCTGGGAATATACCCAGGAGATTCCCCAGCATGCAATAAGGATACATGCTCCACTATGTTCATAACAGCCTTATTTATAATAGCCAGAAGCTGGAAAGAACCCAGATGTCCCTCAACGGAAGAATGGATACAAAAAAATGTGGTATATATACACAATGGAGTACTATTCAGCCATTAAAAACAATGAATTCATGAAATTCTTAGAGAAATGGATGGAGCTGGAGAACATCATACTAAGTGAGGTAACCCAGTCTCAAAAGAATACCCATGGTATGCAGTCACTGATAAGTGGATATTAGCCTAGAATCTTGGAACACCAAAGACACAATTCACATACCAAATAATGTCTGACAAGAAGAAAGGAGAGGACATTGGTGCTGGAAAGGATCAAAGCATCAGTGTAGGGAAATACAGGAACAGGGAAGAGGGAAGGGGTAGAAGAAGGAGCAGGGGGAGGGAAAGGGGCTTGTGGGACCTTTGGGGGGTAGGGAACCAGAAAAAGGGAAATGAATTGTAAATATAGAATACATCCAATAAATAAAAATAAAATAGAAAAAAGTTAGACTCCAGAGAACCAAATAACTCTAATAAAAATTATGTATAAAACTAAACAAAGAATTTTCAACTGAGAAAACTCCAATGGCTGAGCAGCACCTAATGAAATGTTCAACATCCTTAATCATCAGGGAAATGCAATTCAAAACAACCCTCAGATTCCACCTCAAACCAGTCAGAATGGCCAAGATCAAAAACTCAGGGGACAGCTGGTATTAGTGAGTATGTGGAGAAATGGGAACACCCCTCCATTGCTGGTGGGAGTGCACACTATTGCAACCACTCTGGAAATCAGTTTATGGTTCCTCAGAAAATTGGATACAGTATTACCTGAGGACTCAGCTATACCACTGCTGGACATATATCCAGAAGATGCTCGAATATGTTCATAGCATTCTTATTTATAATAGACAGAATCTGGAAAGAATCCAGATGTCCCTCGACAGAGGAATGGATATAAAAATGTGGTAGATTTACACAATGGGGTACTACTCAGCTATTAAAAACAATGAATTCATGAAATTCTTAGGCAAATGGATGGAACTAGAAAATAACTCAATCACAAAAGAAGACACATAGCATCCATGCACTGATAAGTGGATATTAGCCCAACAGTTCATAATTCCCAAGATACAATTCACAGAAGCCCTAGAAGAAGGAAGACAAACATGTAGATACTACTGTCCTTCCTAGAAGAAGTATCAAGACAAATGTGGGAGGAGATAGAGACAAAGTGTGGAGCAGAGACTGAAGAAAGAGCCATTTAGAGACTGCCTCACCTGGGGATACATCCCACATACAGTTGCCAATCCAAGACACATTTGCAGATGCCAACCAGTGCTTGCTGACAGGAGCCTGATATAGCTATCTCCTGAGAGGCTTTGCCAATTCCTGAACTATACAGAAGTTGATGCTCACAACCAACCAATGTACTAAGCACAGGGTTCACAGTGGAGGAGCTACAGAAAGGACTGAAGGAGCTGAAGCCCCATAGAAGGAACAACATTATGAACAAACCAGTACCAGAGCTCTCAGGGTCTAAACCACTAACTAAAGAGTACATACACATGGAGGGAACTATGGTTCCAGCTACATATGTAGGAGAGGGTGGCCTTGTCAGACATCAAAGAGAGGGGAGGCTTTTGGTCCTGTGAAAGCTTGATGTCCCAGTGTAGGGGAATGCCTGGGCAGGATATGGGAATTTGGGTTGTTGAACAGGGAAGGGCGATAAGATATGGGGGATTTAGTGGGGGAAACAAGGTAAGGGAATAACATTTGAAATGTAAATAAAGCAAAATCTAAAAAAATTAAATGTAAAATAAAATGTAAAAAGACAGGTTATACTTATGTAGACTTGTCCTTTTTCCAGAGAATCTATTTGTAAAGGCAAAAGGAACACTCTAATGTACTAACTCCTATTTTGAATCATTTTGAAATTAATTCTAGCCCAACACTCATGTGCCATGAGAAAACCAAATGTCTTCTTGTTTCTTTTCTGGCATAACTACTTAACAAACCATGACCAACAATATCCAGCAACTCCCCACCAACCCACAGGAAAGACCAACCTCAATCAACCCCACCTTTTAGGTAAGTGTTAAGCATTTCTGTAACTTTTGAGCTCTCACCAGAATTAAAAACATAACCCAATTACAGAAACTATCATAATCTTTACTAAATGATAAGACAAATCATAGTCAGCTACTGTGGACAATCTTAAAAAGCATCAAATCTCACACCTGGAATTAAAACAAAAAGATATACTTTATGATGGCTCTGGTTTTTAAGTAAACCAAAAACTCCAAAATTCTCCCTACAGAGTGGATCTGGGAAAGAAGAATGGTGGTGTTGGTGGTGGGGACTAGGTGGAGTGGTGGTACATGAAACTGAGGGGATGTAATGCATGTAAACCCATTAAAATTAAGCATAGTTATGGCACAGGAGATGAAGGACAAAGGGAATAAGGTAGAACTAGACCTCACTGCTGCTGGTTTTAGCAGAAGGAGCTGTAGGGAGAAAATTGGGGTTGGAATCTCACCTGATGGTCCCAGATGTCTATAGGCTTAGGGAATTTCAGGTAGAGTTTGACTGGAAGATGGAGTTCAGTGGCTAACAAGATCTCATGGATGCTGGGCTTGCTGGGAGAGCAAGTTGGCAGGGGATTGGAGCTTGGCCAACTCATCTGAATGTCTCAGGGGTCAGCAGGCCTTCAAGGATATAGGTCAACCTGTGGCTTAGGGACTGGAGTGCAGATGGGACAGGGCAGAACCCACTGATGTTTTTTGTGCTTATTTTCTATTTCTTCACTTTTATATATGGTGGTTTCCATTTTGCATGAATGGCTGACTCCTGCATACTGATTTTTATGCAGAATAAATGTTCTTTGCTTTTACATCCGTTTGAGTCTTAGGTCTTTCTTCATTGGCTCTTGGACCCTTAAATACCAACTCTTTGTTTCCACGATTCTTTATCTTGGCCTATTTGCTTTTATCTTGTTGATTTCAACCCCGAGTTTGAATAGTTTCTGCTGTGTACCAACAGAGGTGTTGGTAGGATGCTAGTTTGAAGTCTGTATAATTTACTTATGAACGCATTTACTGCTATGAGCTTTCTTTTTAGCAGTACTTTCATTTTTTCTCATGAATTTGGGCTTAGGTATGGCAACTAGAACGGGTGGGAAAGTGGGCATAGGGTATGCACAGATAGAGTGGGCAAATTTATCTAGCAAGGCAGCCTACTTGGACATGTACCAGTCTCCTAGGTTTTAGTAGAGCAGGGAATCTATGTCCTTGTCAGGTCCAGAGCACAGCAAGTAGGAACACAGAACTTGAGGTAGAATAGGAGGACATTAGATAAATGGGATATTTTCGGGGAAGGCTGCATACTTGGGTTTCCTCCCAGTCTTTGAAAACTCTAGCAAAACTGGAAATCTCTGCCCCAGTCTATAGTCTCATGTATCACAAAATTTCTGCCTATTGGATGCTGGGGTAAGGAAACTGGGAATGTGGGGGACTTTACTTATTGTAAAGGGACTCTGTGAATGAAGGTAGTGCTCTTTGATCTGGGTATTAGCAGGCTTCCAGGGTTATAGGAAAAGGGGAAGTCCCTATTGTCTTTAGTCCTCTGTTTTGCTTGGGTGGCAGTAGATCTCCAGGGATGGAGGCAGACTGGTGGTCCCTGATGTCTATAGGCCCAGTTGTCTCCAGTGGCACAAGGTACAGGCATGCATGTAGATCTGTGTCTAAGGGAATGTAGTGAGGATACAGGATTGTAGGTAGGGATGTGGAATGGAAGGTGGAGCACAAATGGGACTGGAAGAGTCTAAGTCCTCAGTGCTTTCCCCAGACACTATGTTACCAGTGTCTGGGGCATATAGAGCTCTTCTGGTTGTCAAAGGTGACAGTAGTTCTCTGGCAATAAAGGCAGAGTGGCAGCAAGGGGTATGGATTACATATCTGCATTACTATTAGGAGTAGAACACAGAATACGAAGCAGAGAGAAGTCAGCATTTCTTGGCCTTTAAAAAGGTTTTAAACATTTCCTCCAGTTGTTTATGTTTGTCTGAATTTTTAAGAGATCTATTAGTTTCCTCATTAAGAACTTCAATCATCTTCATAAAGCTGGATTTGTGGTCTTTCTCTTGTGTTTCTGTTTTATTGGAATATTTAGGGCTTGCTTGTAGTAATATAGATGGGTTCTTCTGGTGACCTTATGCATTGACTGTGGTGTCATGGGTTCCCTTAAACTGGCCTCTAGACAACTGAGATTAAGTATTAAATTTGTGGGTATGGATACCTGAGTTTGGCTTTGTAAGATGAGTATTTTATTTTGTTTCTGTTGCCTCTGTGGTCTTCTGGTCTGTGAGCCTTGTATTCCAAGTCTGTGTGAACTTTGGCAGAACAGGGAGCCTGCATCCCAGTTGTAGCCTGGGGGAAAGGAAACTAGGAGACCACAGATATTGGGTTGAGAGAATCCAAGAGAGTGAGGGAATGAAGGATGTTACCTAGCAATTAGCATATTTTGACTTCTAATCTGCTTTGTCTCTAGCACAGTAGGCAATCTCTGTCCCAGTTGGTTGTTGTGACATGGCAATTAAGAGGCATGAGATGGACCTTATTGTAGGGAGATGCTAAAATAGATACTAGGGGAGTATGGCAGGCAGGCAGCCTACCTCAGCTTCTACAAGTCCACAAATCCTTTAGTAGAGCTGGAAGTTTCTGGTCCAGTATCATCTCTGGTATACTAGGGTCTCACCACACAGCTGGCGACTAGGCTATGGCAACTGGAAGAGTGGGAATCTGGAGATACTGTGGGAAGACCATGGCAGGCAGGCAGTCAACCTGGATTTCTCCCAGTCTGTCCTATTCCTAGTAGAGAAGATGGAAGATTCTATGACTCTGTTGAGGTCTGGGGAACAACAAGTAGAAGGGCAAGTGTCTTGTTTAGGGTTTACGTTGCTGTGAAAAGACAGCATGACCAAGGCAACTCTTATAAAGGTCAACATTTAATTGGGATTATTTAATGGTTCAGAGGTTCAGCTCAATATAATCAAGGCAGGAAAATAGCAGTTTACAAGCAAGCATGACAAAGGAGGAGATGTGATTTCTTCATCTTGATCTGACCTCAACCAGGAGAAAACTGACTTTTCCGCATTTTGCAGAGATTAAAAACCAATCCTCAGAGTAACAAACTTCCTTCTACAAGGCCAGGACTCCTAACAGTACCACTGCTTATGTACCCACCATATTCTAATCATTACAGCAAGGGACTGGAGATGGGGGCCCTGAGAAACTGAGAGAGGAAAAATTTGGAGGGCAGAAAGCCTTCCTAGGCTTCTCCCAGACTGTGAGGCCACTAGTAGAGCATAAAATCTCTGCTCATGTTTTTTATATATAAATAGATATTTACATTGCTTAATATCCATGCATTGTCAGAACAATATTCCACAAAGTGGCTTAATGGGATTACATTTTCCAATGTTCTGGAAGCTAAAGGTTAAAAACCAAAGGGTTGATTTTCTCTGGTGCCATCTGATAGTACAATCCTATTAGCATTGCACTGACTACAGACTGCTGTCTGCTTGCTGTGACCGCAATTTGAGGGAAGGCTGAGGCATTCTGGTATTCATTTAAAGAGAAATACTAAGCTCTTAAACATTGTCTTTAATATTCATTAGTTTATTTAAAGCATCTTTTTCAAATAAAACTATACTTGTTAGGGCTTCAACAGGTTTCAGCACTCAGTGCTAGATAATAATTAATAAACATAAAAATATTTTTACATTTCCCATCTGATTTATAAAGGAGAAAATGATGGGAAATTTTGTTATGGTTGCTACTCTTGTTCTCCAGGGTAAAGGGACTCTCATGCTTGCTTCAAAATGATTCTTTCCCTAATAAAGTCAATGAAATGTAAATGTTTATTTTGCATACTTCTAATTTGAATTTGGGGACAGAGATTGCACCATAGGTTCTCTACATGGTTTTCAAAATTAGACCTCACATAGAGTTCCCAGGAGATATAGACAAAGTATATATTCATATATCTATCATATCTGATTTTGAACTGATTACTATTCTGATTTTTGCAATGGATGTGTGATTGCTTCAAATGACCCAGTTCTTTCCCTATTTTGAGATTTTTCTTTAGAGAAATGGAAGAATTTTCCAGTGCTTCTTAACTAAAGGTATCTATGTTCACCATATAAGTTAGCTTGTCCTATCAGACATAGAATGTATATAATTCTGTATCACTACATGGCTTAGTCTCTCTCTCTCTCTCTCTCTCATTGTGTCAGTCTCTTTTCTTTCTCATTGTCTGTCTCTCTGATCAGCATTCATTTCAAATTGCAAGATCAAACCAACAAATGGCAAACATTTCTTTACAGAGCAATTTACCTTGCACTGAGAACCTGACCAAACTTTCAGATAAAATAGCACCCCCTCCCTCAAAAACCTCCCCATAGGATATTTTTTAAACTTGTCCATTTTTGTCAGAAATCAGGAAAGTTATCTTCTTTGCTCACATTTATTGTCAATGCATAATTTCTGTTGTAATTTTTATATAACTTCTTCCCAAATCTCTGTAACTTTTGCTATAATAGCCCTTGGTGTTCATATGCCAGTTAGGATCCTTGACTTCTCAAAAATACTTTCTACCTGGAAGCCAGCACCGATTTGCTATTTTCTGTGACTTTATTTTTCCAGAGTATTACTGTGCTTGAACAGATGGCAACTTTTCCTCCACAGTGAATTAGACATTGCATTTGCTTGCATATATTTTCCAAACTTTACAATTCTGTGATTTACTGTTACCTTGAGTTTTCCTTATTTCTCAAAATGAGCACCGTCCTTCCAAATGTCTACATAGAGGCTCATTTTTACTATCACTTAGTATAGGTTCTTCCAATACAGACTCTTCAGAGAACATATATCACCTTCTTCATCACTTTGGCTTCTCATGACCTGATATTTTCTCAAATCATGTTTTCCTAAATTTCTATAGTCATATACTATATAAAATATCATGAGAAAAATATTGTTTATTTCAATATTGCTCAAAATATCAAAGTATTAGAAAGCATCTACCTGTAGACAGATAGATAATTAAAAGTTTCATGGTGGTAAACTAATTATTATTGACACAGAAATGAGTACAAAAATACAATTAATTTCAAATAATATCACAATAACTGATTTTTCTACGAAGTGAGATTTATGATCCACAGTCATTTTAAAAATGGTATTGACTAAGTTGGAAGACTTCATACCTTATCTGTAGTTAAGTTTGGAAAGTGATTGTTGCAAACTATAGGAAAAAAAACTGGCCAATAAACTAGTCTTCAAATAGAATATAATCGCAGAACTCTCTTGGCATCTATGATATCTCCTCTGATTTTATCATGTTCCCTTTCCTCTTGTTTAGTGATTACTCACATGTGTAGGGAATGATTAAAGAAAAAAGAGAGAATGTCAGGTTAGCAACAGAGATAGTCTTTGGCTTAAACCCTAGGTTAAAAATAAAACAGGTGAAATTTGCTTTTGCTAGGAAGACCCAAGGAATAGCCTTGTCTGATCTAAGTAGTGGCACAAAGTCAGTATTTCCAGTTCTGTGTACTTGAATTTAATGCTTAGGTTTGTGCTGAGGATGCTAACATGGAATCAGTGTCATTTGATGCAGCCTAACAAGAGTGATGGAAAAGTAACCACAATGACTGAGAAACTGTTATTATGTGAGGAATTCATGGCAACTTATTTGCTGTTTTTGATACACTGTAATGTTGGCACAGACTTATGCCCTTAATGCATTGACTATCTGCACATGTTACTTCCCCCAATTTCCCTCAGATCCGTATATTTTACTGATCCAAAGAAGATCTGTGGATTACATTAATTGGATTTAATTTGTCAAAAGCCTTAGGCAAGTGCATTCCAGAAGGGCTAAAACAAATTAACAAATTAAAGTCCTGTTGATTTCTCAATTTAATGGTACAATTTACCTAATTAAACTAATTCCTTAATTTCAAATAGTCTTGGTGAAATCCAGGTCCTTGAGATGGAACTGGATCTGATTTGATAATTGTTCTGAATTTCCTTGATTCCCTCAAAAGGCATTGAATTATTTCCAAGGTTGGAAAATTGTCTTTTTCCCAAATATCACTATCTCATTACTATGATGAAAGTCCTCATATGTGTATTGAAACAACCAAACTAATATTATTTTGAGTAATGGTGATTCATAAAATGTTCTCATGGTGCATTAGTCAAAATCTCTTCTCTTTCCAATTTCTCCTTTCACTCACAGAAGAGGAAGAGCATGGGGATGGATAATGAGAGCAGTGTGACTGAGTTCATCCTCCTGGGGCTCCCTATTCGAGCAGAGGACCAAGCTGTGTACTCTGCCCTGATCCTGGCCATGTACCTCACAACTGTGCTGGGGAACCTGCTCATCATCCTGCTTATCAGGCTGGACTCTCACCTCCACACCCCCATGTACTTCTTCCTCAGCCATTTGGCCTTCACAGACATCTCTTTCTCATCAGTCACAGTTCCAAAGATGCTCATGAATATGCTGACACATAGCCAGTCCATCCCATATACAGGGTGTATTTCCCAGGTGTATTTTTTCACAGTTTTTGCAAGCATTGATAGTTTTCTTCTAACCTCCATGGCATATGACAGGTATGTGGCCATCTGCCATCCTTTGCACTATACCATCATCATGAATCTGAGACTCTGTGTTCTTCTAGTAGTAATATCTTGGGCCTTATCTTTAGTCAATGCTCTTGTGCACACCCTTCTCTTAGCTCGTCTTTCTCACTTTAGAAAAAATACTATCCCCCACTATTTCTGTGACCTCTCTACGTTGCTGAAGCTGTCCAGCTCAGACACAACCATCAATGAGCTGGTCATCCTTATTTTAGGTAATGTGGTCATTACCCTGCCATTCATATGCATTCTTGTCTCCTACGGCTACATTGGTGTCACTATTCTGAAAACTCCCTCCATCAAGGGAATCCACAAAGCCTTGTCTACATGTGGCTCTCACCTCTGTGTGGTTTCCTTGTACTATGGAGCCATCATTGGATTATATTTTGTCCCCTCGTCTAATAACACTACTGAAAAAGATGCCATTGTGGCTGTGATGTACACCATGGTCACACCCATGCTGAATCCATTTATTTATAGTTTGCGGAATCGGGATATGAAAGGAGTGCTGAGAAATATCCTCAGTAGAAAAAAATGATGCACTTTTCTTACCTAGGTCTCCTCTTTGAGTGTTATATGTAATATATTATCTCTGATTGGCTATAGTAAAGATATTTTAATTGAAACTTCTTGCATATATCTTGCATGTTATATTAACCTTTTTCTTGATCTTTATAATCTTGGGAAAGAGGTCTCCAAAACATATACATAAGTCCTTTCTGTATTCCATTTGCATGTGATATCTTTCCCCACATTTTTAGAATCCAGTGTAACACTCTTCTTTTCATTTTGATATCTTGTAGTTTTTGAAGGAAAGGCTTTTTCTCCCTTTTTAACTCATGAAAAAAATTCTTTAGATAGGATTATTTATGTATAAAAAATTAGTGAGAAGAATTGTCTTACTATGTAGATAAAGATGTTCTAGAATTTGATATATAGACAAGGTTTGCCTTGAACTAATAGAGATTAGCCTTCCTCTTTCTCTGTAATGGTATGAACCACTAAGTACAGCTTGATCTTATTTTTTGTATTGAATTCAACTTTAAAAAAAATTCAGCTGTCACTACGCTTAAAAAGATACTGTGTCTCAAACACACCACCAATGAACTGATTATGTTTTCTGCAGGGTGGATTCATTAGCCTCATATTCATGTTTTCTGGCTTCTTTTGTACACATTAGAGTCATTATGCTGAGACCTCATTTATGCATGGAATTGTCCAGCCTTGTGTTTGTAATGCACTTTTCATTTTCATTGATACATGAAGATATACACTTCTATAAGAAGAAATGTTTTCGACACATATATGTGTTGTGTAATGTATGTTGTATAATGAATGGAACTATCTCCTAAATGTTTGTCATATTTTGTGGTATAAGCAGTCAGAGTCCGTTCCTGTACTACTTTTGTATATTGGATTCAACATCATCATCTCTTGTCCCTCGAATATGAAGTCAACACTATAGTTCCCTCCTTTGCTCAAATTTTAAATACAGGACAAGCATTTTCATCTTCCCACATACTTTTATCATCATTTTCCAATTTGTTCTTCATTGTTCAATATTTTGCAATATACTCTTAGATTTGTATTAACTATGTAGTTACCTTATTTTTTTCTTCCAAACTCAATGGTCAATTGATATCAGGTAGACAAAATGGTTCCAGATTATAGTTGGAGAAAAGGGTTTGGACACCTCGTTGCTGAGGAAGGTCAAGTGTATGTGAAGTATAAAAGTTGGAAGGTGTTTAGAATGGCCTTTCCTGTGGTGCTATAATTGTGTGGCATCAGACTTTTCTCTATAGGGTTTGGGTGCTTAAGTGTATAGGGTGGTGGAGATGATACAAATGCAATACTTCTATTAAAATCTGTATAAATTAAACTAGAAATTTAATCCAACTGTCTGGTGTTAGAGTTAGGGTTATTTAATTTCACAAATATAGTGTCCTCTATTTCCATCTTAAATGTCAAACCTGTGTTTTTGTTCTTGGAACACCATTAACACAAAGGTGTTTAGCTTCATTAATGGTAGTCAATTACATGGAAAGATAATTTCATATTTAGTGATTATTATTAAGAAAAAAATCTATTAGAGAAAACTTAGTATTCTGCTACATTCGCAATTTTAGTAGATGTGCTTCTCAGACTATTGTGTGTGAATTAAGTAGTTCTTAGACTGGTGTACCACTTGGAAACTTCTGAAATCTGAGCTATTATTCTTGTCACTAAAATGTTTATTCATGCTAATATAAACATAATTTCTAACAAAAGTGATATTCATATAAAATCATTAAAATAATTATTCATATAATATACCTACTGTATTATATTGTTTACATTATATATTTATATGTCATGTTATAAATACTCATGCATGTTGAATTTTAATGAGTACTGTTAAAATATTCATTTAAAAATCAAGAAGAAGGAAGGAGAGGCCCCTGGTCCTAGAAAGGCTCAGTGCAGCAGCGTAGAGGAATTCCAGGACATAGAAGCAGGAAGGGGTTGACTGCGGAACAGGGGGAGAGAAGGGGGCTTATGGGACCTTTGGGGAGGGGGATCCTGGAAAGGGAAAATCATTTGAAGTGTAAATAAAGTATATACTGAATAACAAAATTTAAAATAATTTTTTAAAAAAGAAAGAAAGCAAAAATGCTTGAGAGGAGGAAGGGAGAAGAGACCCTAGGGCTAAGGTGGGCAGAAAGGGAATTGTTCCTCTTCTTGGGAAGAGGAGAAGAGTGCACTGGAATTATGAAAAATATAAAAAAATAAAAAATAAGATCACTAGCATTAAGTAATAAAAGCCAATACTATATGTGCTAAAGTTATTTTCATCCCTTGTTAATAGTGTCAAAACTTTCTTATTACTGTATAGTAATAATATGAAGTGAAGTTTTTTGTTTATTTGTTTTTGAGTCAAGGTCTCACAAACTTGCCTTAGATACAGATGTGGAAAGCTGTGAATACCACAGCTACTAGAACAAGGCTCAATTTTTATTTTATAGAGATCATGAGGATCATGTAGTTTATGTAGACTAGGCAATTCTTTAGTACATAGATATGTTCTGGCCTCTGTCTCTTGAGTGCTGAGATTAAAGATATCCATCATCATGACTACCTCAATGTGATGAGGTTTAGGTTATCTTTATAATATATATGTATATATACATATACATATATATTATATAAATATAAATATATTATACTTATATATAAAATGTGGTACAAGGATACTGACCTACTATATTACACTCTATGTTGCACTCTATGCTTGCTCACCACATCCTTAAATATACTCTTTACTTTCATGCCATGTTTACAAAATACCATATGAGAGAAAATTTGTGAAGCTTGTCTTCAGAAGTTTGGCACATCTAACAAAATGATCACCAATTCTATACTTTTCCTATAAGTAACACCATTTAATTATTAATGAAAAATTAATTATTTTCTATTTTATTAAATAATATTTTGAATTTATTATTTAAAATTTCATACATGTTTGCAATGTTCTTTGATCATACCAACCTCCCCCCACCTATCTCCAGTACCTCTAGTGAAGAAAGTAACACATCTCTATCACAAATTGTGAGATCATCTACTATGACCTGGTGAATTTATTAGTGGAAACATTTGCAAAGAAGCATGACCTCTAATCATTAGCTATTAAGAACCTATACCTACTGTGATGGGCGCATAAACATAAATATTTAGAAAGCACTTTGACAACATGGCTATTTAGAAAAATAAAAATAACTTGTTATAATTTAAGGCCAATGAGCTCCTCTGGCATGAGCTTTTGGAATTTCCACCACCATGCATGAAATCCTGTGGACTGAGAGCATCACCATCTAGGCTCCAGGAGTCCAACCAGGAAAGCTGCAGGGAATCCTGGGGTTAGACAGAGCCGCAAGACCTGCCACCATCTTGGAGCTGGTGGCCTGAACAGGTCACCATAGAGAACAAACTGAGGAGCTCAGATCACCATAAAGATCTAACAGATGAGCCCAGATTGGTGGAAAAAAAGATCTGACTCATAAGAGATGGCAACTAGGCAGGCCAGGAGGAGAAGGCAGGAGGCCAATTGAACTTCCAGCAGCAAGCCAGAGGGAGACTTGGGTCTGGCCCAGCAGAGCTGAGGAGGTAATGCAGAGCACAGTAGTGGAAACATACCAGTCTCCACCTCGGGAGCACAGACGCCCTCTATGACAGCAGCGCCAAATGCCAGGCTCACAGGAGCTTCAAACACCAACCAGTAACAACAAGATCAACTAACACCAGAGATAAACAGATGGCAAAAGGCAAACGTAGGAAGGTTACTAACAGAAATCAAGGCAATATGCAGCATCTGAGCCCAATTCGCCAACCACAACAAGTCCTGGATATCCCAACATACCAGAAGAACAAGAGTTGGATTTAAAAGCATGGGTCATGATGCTACTAGAGAAACACAAAAAAGACATAAACAAATCTCTTAAAGAAATACAGGGGAACATGAATAGGATAGAAGCCCTTACAATGCAAACACGAAAATCACTTAAAGAATTCTAGGAGAATATGGATCAACAGAGAGAAGCCAATAAAGAGGAAATGAAAGAAAATCACTTAAAGAAATGCAGAAGAAATTGAGTCAACAGGCAGAAGTCATGAAAGAGGAAACACAAAAATCCCTTAAAGAATTGCAAGAAAACACAAACAAACAAGTGAAGGAACTGAGCAAAACCATCCATGATCAAAACACAGAGGTAGAAACAACTAAGAAATCACAAAGGGAGACAACTTTGGAGATAGAAAACCTTAAGGAGAAATCAGGGGTCGTAGATGCAAATATCAACAACAGAATACATGAGATAGAAGTAAGAATATCAGATGCTGAAGATACCATTGAAACCATTGACTCCACAGTCAAAGAAAATGCAAAATGCAAAAGGCTTGTAACCCAAAGCATCCAGGAAATCCAGGACACAATGAGAAGACCAAACCTAAGGATTATAGGGATAGATGAGAGTGAAGATATACAATTTAAAGGGCCAGCAAATATCTTCAACAAAATTATGGAAGAAAACTTCCCTAACCTAAAGAGAGAGATGCCCATAAATATACAGAAAGCTTACAGAACTACAAACAGACTGGACTAGAACAGAAATACTTCCCGTCACACAATAATCAAAACCTCAAATGTACTAAACAAAGAATATTAAAGGCAGTAAGAGAAAAAGGCCAAGTAACATATAAAGGAAGACCTATCAGAATCACAGCAGACTTCTCACCAGAGATCATGAAGGCTAGAAGATCCAGGGTGGATCTCATGCAAACTCTAAGGGAACACAAATGTCAGACAAGACTACTATACCCAGCAAAACTCTCAATCAAAATAGATGGAGAAATCAAAATATTCCATGACAAGACCAAATTTACAAAATATCTTTCTATTAACCTAGCCCTACAAAGGATAATAGGAGGAAAACTCCAATACAAGGAGGGAAATGACACTCTGGAAAAAGCAAGAAAGTAACATTCTTCCATCAAACTCAAAAGAAGATAACCACACAAAAGATAAAGTAACATCAAAAATGACAGGAATAAATAATCACTATTCCTTAATATTTCTTAATATCAATGGACTCAATTCCCCAATAAAAAGACATAGACTAACAGACTGGATATGGAAACAGGACCCTACATTTTGCTGCATACAGGAAACACACCTCAGGGTAAAAGGCAAATACTACCTTAGAGTAAAAGGCTGGAAGACAATTTTACAAGCAAATGGTCTCAGGAAGCGAGCAGAAATAGCCATTCTAATACCAGATCAAATTGACTTTCAACCTAAAGTCATCAAAAGAGACACAAAAGGTCACTTCTTGCTTGTCAAAGGAAAAATCTACCAAGAAGAACTCAAGATTCTAAACATCTACACTCCAAATGCAAGGGCACCCTCATTCGTAAAAGAAACTTTACTAAAGCTCAAAGTTCACATTGCACCTAACAGAATAATTGTGGGGGACCTCAACACTCCACTATCCTCAATGGACTTATCAGGAAAGCAGAAACTAAATAGGAACACATGGAAAATCATTGAAACTTTGCACCAATTGGATTTAACAGATAAATATAGAACATTTCATCCTAAAGCAAAACCCTATACCTTTTTCTCAGCACCCCATGGTACCTTCTCCAAAATTGAGCATTTAATTGGTCACCAGACAGACCTCAACAAATATAAGAAGATTGAACTCATCCCATGCCTCCTATCAGATCACCATGGAGTAAGAGTGGTCTTCAATAGCAAGGGGAAAAAAGCAGAAAATCCTCATACACATGGAGGCTGAACAATACTTTACTCAATGATACCGTAGTCAAGGATGAAATAAAGAAAGAAATCATAGACTTTTTAGAATTTAATAAAAATGAAGGCACAGCATACCAAAAACTATGGGACACAAAGAAAGCAGTGCTAAGAGGAAAACTCCTAGCCCTGAGTGCCTCCAAAAAGAAACAGGAGAGAGCATATACAAGCAACTTAACAGAACACCAGAAAGCTCTGGAACAAAAAGAAGCTATTTCACCCAGGAGGAGTAGAAGACAGGAAATCATCAAACTCAGGGCTGAAGTCAATCAAGTTGAAATAAAGAGAACCATACAAAGAATCAACAAAACCAGGACCTGCTTCTTTGAGAAAAATAACAAGATAGATAAACCCTTAGCCAGACTTACCAAAGGGCACAGAGACAGTATTCAAAATAACAAAATTAGAAATGAAAAGGGAGATATAAAAACAGAAACTGGAAATTCAAAAAATCATCATATCCTACTGTAAAAGCCTATAATCAACAAAACTGGAGAATCTGGAGGAAATGGACAATTTCCTAGACAGATAACCAAATACTAAAATTAAATCAGGATCAAATAGATCATCTAAACAGTCCCATAACATCAAAAGAAATAGAAGGGGTCATAGAAAGTCTTCCAACAAAAAAAAGCATCAGACAAGATTGTTTTAGTGCAGAATTCTATCAGACATTCAAAAAAGACCTAACACCGATACACTTCAAATTATTCCACAAGATCAAAACAAAAGGAACACTACCCAACTCATTCTACAAAGCCACAATTACCCTGATACCAAAACCACACAAAAATCTAACTAAGAAAGAGAACTTCAGACCAATCTCCCTTATGAACATCTATGCAAAAATACTCAATAAAAATCTTGTCAAACGAATCCAAGAAAAACTCAAAACGATCATTCACAATAATCAAGTTGCCTTCATCCCAGGGATGCAGGGATGGTTCAATATACAGAAATCCATCAATATAATCCACTACATAAACAATCTCAAAGTAAAAAACCACATGGTCAACTCATTGGATGCTGAAAAAGCATTTGGCAAAATTCAGCATCCTTTCATGGTAAAAGTCTTGGAAAGAACAGGAATTCAAGGCCCATACACAAACATAGTAAACAGAATTTACAACTGTCCGGTAGCCAACATCAAAGTAAACAGAGAGAGACTTGAAGTAATCCCACTAAAATCAGGGACTAGACAAGGCTGCCCCCTCTCACCATATCTTTTCAATATAGTACTTGAGGTACTAGCTAGAGCAATTCGAAAACATAAGGAAGTCAAAGGGATACAAATTGGAAAGGAAGAACTCAAGCTATCACTATTCATAGATGATATGATAGTATACTTAAGTGACCCAAAAAACTCCACCAGAGAACTCCTACAGCTGATAAACAACTACAGAAAAGTGGCTGGTTATAAAATCAACTCAAGTAAATCAATACTCAAAGAATAAGCAGAATGAGAAAGAAATTAGGGAAATGACACCCTTCACAATAGCCACAAACAATATAAAGTATCTTGGTGTGATTCTAACTAAACAAGTGAAAGTTTTGTATGACAAAAACTTCAGGTCTCTGAAGAAGGAAATGGAAAAAGACATCAGAAAATGGAAAAATCTTCCATGCTCATGGTTTGACAGGATTAATGTAGTTAAAATGGAAATCTTGCCAAAAGCAATATACAGAGTCAATGCAATCCCCATCAAAATCCCAACTCAGTTCGTCATAGAGTTAGAAAGAGCAATTCTCAAATTCAACTGGCATAACAAAAAACCAAGATAGCTAAAACTATCATCAACAGTAAAAGAACTTCTGGGGGAATCAGTATCCCAGACCTCAAGCAATACTACAGAGCAGTAGTGTTAAAAACTGCATGATATTGGTACAGTGACAGGGAGGTGGATCAATGGAATAGGATTGAAGACACAGAATTGATCCCATACATTTATGGCCAGTTGATCTTCAACAAAGGAGGTGAAAACATCCAGTGGAAAATGATAGCCTTTTCAACAAATGGTGCTGGCTCAACTGGAGGTCAACATGCAGAAGAATGAGAATTGAACCACTCTTATGTCCTTATACTAATCTCAACTCCAAGTGGATTAAGGACATCCACATAAAACCAGACACACTGAAACTAATAGAAAAGAAACTAGGGAAGATCCTTGAGGACATTGGCTCAGGGGGAAAGTTCCTGAACAGAACATTAATAGCTTATGCCTCTAAGATCAAGAATTGATAAATGTGACCTCATGAAATTACAAAGTTTCTGTAAGGCAAAAGACACTGTCAAAAGGACAAATTGGCAACCAACAAGTTGGGAAAAAATCTTCACCAACCCAACATCTGACAGAGGGCTAATATCCAATGCATATAAAGAAAACAGGAAGTTAGACACCAGAAAACCAAATAACCCTATCCAAAAATGGGGTACAGAGCTAAACAAAGATTTTTCACCGGAAGAAGTTCAGATGGCTGAGAAACACCTTAAAAAATGTTCAACATCATTAGTCATCAGAGAAATGAAAATCAAAACAACCCTGAGATTCCACTTCACACCAGTCTGAATGGCTAAGATTAAAAACTCAGGTAAAATCAGGTGTTGGCGAGGATGTGGAGAAAGTGGAAAACCCCTCCACTGCTAGTGGAACTGCAAGCTGGTACAACCACTCAGGAAATCAGTCTGGGGGTTCCTCAGAAAACTGGAAATGATACTTCTGGAGGACCTAGCCATACCACTCCTGGACATATACCCAGAAGATTCGCGAGCATGCAATAAGGATACATGCTCCACTATATTCATAGCAGCCTTATTTATAATAGCTAGAAGCTGGAAAGAACCCAGATGTCCCTCAATGGAAGAATGGATCCAAAAATTGTGGTTATATATAAACAATGGAATACTATTCAGCCATTAAAAACAATGAATTCATGAAATTCTTCGAGAAATGGATGGAGCCGGAGAACATCATACTAGGTGAGGTAACCCAGTCTCAAAAGAATACCCAGGGTATGCACTCAATGATAAGTGGATATTAGTCTAGAATCTTGGGACACCAAAGACACAATCCACATACCAAATGATGTCCAACACGAAGGAAGGAGTGGACCCTGGTTCTGGAAAGGCTCAAAGCATCAGTGTAGGGGAATAAAAGAACAGGGAAGTGGGAAGGGGTGGTTGGGGGAACACGGGGAGGGAAAAGGGCATGTGGGACCTTTGGGGCCCAGGGAACCAGTAAAAGGGAAATGAAATGTAAATATAGAATATATCCAATAAAACATTGATGAAAAATACTTAACAAAATATGCAAAATCCAAATCCAAGAATTCATCAAAAACATAATGTACCATGACAAAATAGCTTTCATCTTACTTCAGGGATGGTTCAATATATGAAAATTCATAATCATAATTCACCATACTAAAAATATTAACAGAAAAATCACATGATTTCCGTATATTGAAACATCCCTGTATCCCTGGGATGAACTCTAATAGTGAGTGATCATTTTGATGTGTTCTTGGATTGGATTGGCAAGAATTTTGTTGAGTATTTTTGCATCGATATTCATAAGGGATATTGCCCTGTAGTTCTCCTTCTTTGTTGGATCTTTGTGTGGCTTTGGTATCAGCATAATTGTGGCTTCCTAGAACGAGTTGGGCAGTGTTCCTTCTGTCTTTATTTTGTGGAATAATTTAAAGAGTATTGGTCTTAGGTCTTCTTTGAAGGTCTGATAGAATTCTGTACTAAAACCATCTTGTCCTGAGCTGTTTTTGGTTGGAAGACTTTCTATGACCCCTTCTGTTACTTGAGGGGTTATGGGGCTGTTTAGATGATCTATTTGATCCTGATTTAATTTTGGTATTTGGTATCTCTCTAGGAAATTGTCCATTTTCTCTACATTTTCCAGTTGTGTTGCATATAGGCTTTTGTAGTAGGATCTTATGATTTTTTGGATTCCTCAATTTCTGTTGTTATATCTCCCTTTTCATATCTAATTTTGTTAATTTGGATACTGTCTCTGTGGCCTTCGGTTAGTCTGGCTAAGCATTTATCTATCTCATTGATTTTCTCAAAGAACCAGCTCCTGGTTTTGTTGATTCTTTGTATGGTTCTCCTTGTTTCAACTTGATTGATTTCAGCTCTGATTTTGATGATTTCCTGACTTCTACTCCTCCTGGGTGAATTAGCTTTTTTTGTCCCAGGGCTTTCAGGTTGCCTCGGACTATGTCTGCTTACCTGGCACTGTCTGTTAGATCTCACTGGAGTACAGAAGCCAAGGTGGTGGAACACTCATTCAAGAGCTGTTCAGTCTGGCACTGTCTGTTAGATCTCCCTGGTGTCCAGGAGCCAAGATGGCAGAGCAGTCCTCCGAGTGCCATTCAGACTGCAGGGCAAATGATCCCCAACAGGGTTAGCATACAGACAGCCCACAGATCTGCCCAGGCCCTGGGTGCAGGCAAAAGCCTGACAGGCTGAGACACAAGTGATGTTAGCCTCAGGCTAAGTCTGCGTATCTGGCACTGTCTGTTAGTTCTCTCTGGTGTCCTGGAGACAAAATAGTGGAGTGCCCCTCCAAGTGCCATTCAGCCTGCAGGGCAAACAACCCCTGACAGGGTTAGCAAGCAGATGGCCCACAGAGCTGCCCTGACCCTGGGTGCAGGCAAAAGCCTGACAGGCTGAGACCCAAGAGCTGTTAGCCTTGGGCTATGTCTGTGTACCCGACACTGCCTGTTAGATCTCCCTGGTGTCCAGGAGCCAAGATGGCAGAGAGCCCTTCCAAGTACCGTTCAGTCTGCAGGGCAAATGACCCCCAACAGGGTTGGTACACAGGTCCACAGAGATGCCCAGGCGCTGCGTGCAGGCAAACACCTGACAGGCTGAGATCCAAGTGATGTTAGCCTCGGGCTATGTCTGCTGTACGTTGCACTGTCAGATCTCTCTGGCATCCAGGAGCCAAGATGGCGGAGCACCCCTCCAAGTGCTGTTCCTCACATTCATTTTCATTGAGTTCTAGGAAGCACTTGATGTAAGGATTTGTATCAATCCTCCTCTGTCTGTCAAGCCCTACTTTGTGACTATGTATATGGACAGTTTTTAGAAGGTCCCATAAGGTGTTGAGAAGAGGGAGTATTCTTTTGTGTTTTTGCATGAAATATTCTGTAGATATTTGTTAGGTTCATTTATTTTATAACATCTTTTTATCACTGTTAATTTCTGTTTTGATGACTTGTTCATTCATGAGAGTGTAATATTGAAGTCTTCCACTATTACTGAGTGGGTTTCAATGTATGATTTAAGCTTTACTAATGTTTCTTTTACGACTGTGGGTGACCTTGCATGTGGGGCATTGTCATTCAGAATTGAAACAGTATCTTGGGTTTTTCCTTTGTTGAGTATAAACTGTCCTTCCCCTTCTCTTTTGATTAATTTTCATTGACAATATTTTATTAGATACAAATTGCTCCAGCTTATTTCTTGTGCCTATTTGCCAGTGAAATCCTTTTTCCTGCCCTGTACTCTGAAGTAGTATCTATTTTGTTGATGAAGTGTGTTTCTTATATGCAGCAAACTGATGGATCCTATTTATGCATCCATTCTGTTAGCCTGTGTCATTTCATTGGGGAATGGAATCCATTGATATTGACAGATATTATGATCAATGATTGTGTATTCCTGTTATGTTGATATTGATGATGTTGGTGTGTGTGTATGCTTCTTCTTTTGGTTTTGTGGTTGTGAAAATTTTAATTTCTTGTGTTTTCTTGTATGTATTTACCCTTCTTATGTTAAAGTTTTGTTGTGTTATTTTCCTTCCATTATCCTCTGTAGTGCTGGGTTAGTGGAAAGATATATTTGTTAATTTGGTTTTGTCATGGAATATCTTGTTTTTTCCATCTAGAGTAATTGAAAGTTTTGCAATCTATCATTGCAATCTATCATATTCTGGGATGAAATCTGGTCTCTTTGGGACTACAAGACATCTACTCTGGCCCTTCTAGATTTTAGAATCTCTGTTGATGAGTTGGATATAGTTCTGAAACATCTGCCTTTATACTTGTTCTTTTCCCTTGCAGCTATTAATATTGTCATTGTTCTCTACATTTACTGTTTTAATTATTGTTCTGCACAATATTTGGATATTTATACCCATATCTTTCTTTGTGATATGAAAATTACTTCTATGATTTTCTTGAAGATAATTTCTGTGCCTTTTAGCAGGGAATCTTCTTTTCTTCCAATAACTATGATTCTTAGGTTTGGTATTTGAAGATGTCCTAAATTTTCTGGGTTATTCTATGTCATTGACCCTTTTAGATTTAACCTTTGCTAAGTGATGCATCAATTTCTTCTTTCATATCTTCAATACCTAAGTTCTCTTTTCCAGTTTTGTTTTCTTATTTTCCTTTTTATTAGATAGATTCTTTATTTACAGTTCAAATATTTTTGCATTGATATTCCTAAGTAAAATTGGTCTGAAATTCTCTTTCTTTGTTATGCTCTGTGGTTTACACATTAGGATAACTGTTGCATCACAGAATGAATTAGGTAGTTTTTCTTCTATTTTTATTTTATGGAATAGTTTGAGAGGGTTGGTATTAGCTCTTCTCCAAAGTTGCCATCTGGCCCTGGCCATATTGTTGTTGTTGGGAGATTTTTAATGACTTCTATTTCCTTAGTAGATATGTGTTCTTTAGATGGTTTATCTGCTCATAATTTAAATTTGGTATGTGGTTTCTATCAAGAAAATAATTCATTTCATCTAGATTTTCCAATTTTGTTGAGTATAGGCTTTTGTAGAAAAATCTGATGCTTTTTTTTTAATTTCCTCAGTTTCTGTTGTTGTCTCCCATGTCATCTCTGATTTTGTTAATTTGGATACTGTCTCTGTGCCCTTTAGTCAGTTTGTCTAGGTTTCTTTTTTTCTTGTTGATTTTCTCAAAGAACCTGATTTTTGTTTTGTTGATTTTTTTATATTGTTCTTTTTGTTTCTACTTGGTTGATCTCAGCCCTGAGTTTATTTCTTGCCATCCACTCGTATTGGGTGTATTCAAATCTTTTTGTTCTTCAGCTTTCAGATGTGCTGTTAAGCTGCTCTTGCATGCTCTCTTGAATATCTTTATCTTGGCAATTAGCACCATGAGTTTTTCTTTTAGCACTGCTTTTGTTGTGTACCATAAGTTTGGGTATGTTGGGCCTTCATTATTGTTAAATTCTAAAAAGTTTTTCATTTCTTTATTTCTTCCCTAACCAAGTTATCATTGAGTAGAGTTTTTCAGGTTCCATATGCAGGCAGGCTTTCTGTTGTTTTTCTTATAAAAGGCTAGCCTTAGCTCATGGTGATCTGATAAAATGCATGGGATAATTTTAGTCTTCCTGCATCTGTTCAGGCTTGTATTGTGACCAAATATATAGTCAGATTTAGAGAAGATAACATGAGGTGCTGAGAAGCTATATTCTATATTTAGGGTAAAATGTTCTTTATATATCTGCTAAATCCATTTGTTTCATAAACTCAATTTATTTGATTTATAATTTTACTTTGTCTCTGTTGAGTTTCTGTTTCAATGGCCTGTCCATTGGTCAGAGCAGCATGTTGAAGTCTCCTACTATTGTTGTGTGGGGTTTAAAGTGTGTTTTGAGCCTCAGTAAAGTTTCTTTTATTAATGTGGGTACCCTTGCATTTAGGGTATAGATGTTCAGAATTGAGACTCTCTCTTGGTGGATTTTTTCCTTTGATAAATATGAAGTGTGCTTCCTCATCTTGATAACTTTTGGTTGAAAGTCTATTTAACTGGATATTAGGATGGCACCTCCCATTTGTTTTTTGGGACTATTTGTTTAAAAGGCTTTCTTCTGGCTTTTAACTCTTAGGTATTTGTCTTTGTTATTGAGTTATGTTTCTTGTATGCAGCAAAATTCTAGATCTTGCTGCATATCCAGTCTGTTTGCATATGTCATTTTTACTAGTGAATTGACTCCTTTGACATAGAGAGCTACTAGAGACTAGATTGTTAGTTCCTGTTATGTTTGTTGTTGTAGGTGCCAATACATATAAGTGATCTCCTTTAGACTTTCTTCTTATATGATTAATAATTTGTTGTTTCCTTAGTGTAGGTACCTTCCTTCTGTTGGAGTTTTCCTTCTAGAATCCTCTTTAGGGCTAGATTGGTAAATAAATATGGTTTAAATTTGGTTTTGTCATGGAATATTTTAATTTATCCATCTGTGATGATTGAGAGTTTTGCAGGGTATAGTAGCCTTGGTTGGCATTTGTGCTCTCTTAGATTCTGCATGACTTCTGTCCAGGAGGTTCTGGATTTAAAGGACTCTACTGAGACAGCTGGTGTAATTGTGATAGGTCTGACTTTATATGTTACTTGGTGTTTTTCTCTTACAATTTGAATATGTTTTCTTTGGTATGTACATCTGGTGTATTATTATGTAATGTGAGGTTTTTCTTGTGGTTCAATTTACGTTTTATTCTATAGATTTCTGTTACATTTATGACCATCTCTTTCTTTAACTTGGGAATTTTTTTTTCTGTGATTTTGTTGAAGATATGCTCAGGTCCTTTGAGCTAAGAATCTTCACTATTTCACAGGGTTCATGATTTAAACAGAATAAAATGATAAATAATCTGTTATGGTTGCTGTTTTTAGTTCTCAAGGGTAAAGTGACTCTCATGACTGCTTGTAAAAGGCCCTTAACTAAGGGAGTTAATGACAATGAAACAATTTTATCCTGAATGCCTCTAATTTGGATCTGGGGACAGAGTACACCCTAGGTCCTCTACATGCTTTTCTAAATTAGAGCTCACATTGACTTCCTAGTATATGTAAACATGTATATGTTCACATATTGATCATATCTGATTCTGAACTTATTATTCTTCTGTTTGTTGTGATGGATGAATGACTGCTTCAGGTGATTGAGCTGTTTCTTCTAGAGAGAAATGCAAAAGCTTTTCTATGCTGTTTTTTTTGTTTTTTTTGTTTTTGTTTTTGTTTTTGTTTTTGTTTTTGTTGCTAAAGTTATCTGTAATTTACTTTTCAGAACAGGCATAAATTTTAAATTCTTTTGTATCACTACATATGTTTGGGTCTCCCTCTGTGACTCTCTGTGTTTGTCTTGTTCTCTGTCTCTCTCTTCAGCATGCATTTCCCATCTCAGTGATCACACCATGAACTACCATACAGTTCCCTATGCAGTAATTTTTCTTGCACTGAAAAACCTTCCTAAACTTTGAAATAAAAGTATGTACCCACTCAAAATGCCCATAAAATATTCTTCTTAAAGTTATCATTTTTGAAATAAAGCGGGAAAATAATCCTTTCTTCTCACATTTAATTTAAACACAATTTCTATTGTGTTTATTCTAATTTCTTCCCAAATCTCTATGATTTTTCCATAATTACTTGTGATGTTCACATTCCAGCTAATATTCTTGGCTTCTCCATTCTGTTTTCTAACTTGCAGTCACTGAGCCATTTCCTACTTTTCATTACCTATTTTTTTTTTGCAGGGGGCTGTTACTGTTCTTAAACAGATGGAAACTTTTTATCATAGCAAATTAAATATGATATCTGTCTGCTTCTTATAGTCTTCCAACATTTACATTTCTATGACTGGTTATTGCCTTAGGTTTTCCTATTTCTCAAAGCTTCTAGCAATGTGCTTCCAGACACTTAGCTACAGACCCATGTTTATAATATTCTTATGTAACCTTTTCCTCTAAAGTCTTGTCATAGAACATATATAAGCCTTTTCATCTCCTTGTCTTCCTGTGACTTGACATTTTTGCAAATCTGTGGCTGCATATTTCTTTAAACTCTTTTTCGAATATATCATAAATAGTATCTAAATGACATAAGAATAATACTGCTTATTGCAATACTGGTCAAAATATAAAAAAAATATTGGTAACAATATACCCATGTACAGATAGATAATTAACATTTTCATTGTTATAAAGTAATTACTACTATACAGAAATAAGTAAAAAATGTAGTTAACTAATTTCTTGCAATATCATGTTAACTGAATTCTCATTTTACAGATTGAGGTGGATGAAGTATAGGCACTTTTAAAATGGTCTTCTCTAAGTTAGGGAATTCATACATTAACTATAGTTTAAGCCTGGAAAGAGTGAAGTAACAGATAGATGGCTGCCAGTCACAGGGAAAACTGGCCACTAAACAAGTCTTCAACTAGAATATTATCACAGAGCTCTTTCACTTGCTAAGATATCGACTCTAATTTTATCATGCTACATGTCCTGTTGTTTTGTGACACCATTAGTCAAGTGCATTTGAGAAAGCTTAAAACACATAAAATCATTGAAATTGTGTAGAATTTTCTATTGGCTGATTTCAAATTTTACACTAATTCCTTAATTTAATATTGTCTTGGTAAAATCCAGGGATCTTGATCTGTAGCTAGGTCTCATTGAATAATTGTTCTGGTGGTTCATTGTTTCCCTCTGAAACACATTTTGTTTTTCCAAGTTATACCCCTTGCTAACCATCACTAGCATATTACTCTGACAAATATCTCCATATTAAGGTTAAATAAGTTGTACTAAGTGGGATGAACTTAGTTATTATTAGTACTTAGAGTTATTTTCAGTACTCATGATTTATAAATGCTTCTACAATGTAATTAATAAATTCACTACTCTTTCTCATTTCTCCTGTTCACTCACAGCAGAAGAGTAAGAGTATGAGGAGAGATAATGGGAGCACAGTGTCTGAATTCATCCTTCTGGGGCTCCCTATTCCAGCAGAGGACCACAGACTGTACTCTGCCCTGATCCTGGCCATATACCTGACAACTGTGCTGGGGAACCTGCTCATTATACTGCTTATCAGGCTGGACTCTCACCTCCACACCCCCATGTACTTTTTCCTCAGCCACTTGGCCTTCACAGACATCTCTTTCTCATCAGTCACAGCTCCAAAAATGGTCATGAATATGCTGACACAAAGTCAGTCCATCTCATATGCTGGCTGCATTACCCAGGTATATTTCTTTTCATATTTTGGTGATCTTGAGAGTTTTCTTCTTACATCAATGGCCTATGACAGGTATGTGGCCATCTGCCACCCTCTACACTATTCCCAAATTATGAGTGGGAACCTCTGTGTTCTTCTATTAGTAGTCTCCTTGGCCTCATCTACTGCCAATTCCCTTGTTCACACTCTTCTCTTAGCACAACTATCTTGCTTTAGAGACAATATTGTGCCCCACTACTTCTGTGACCTGTCTACCTTGCTGAAGCTGGCCAGCTCAGACACTACCATCAATGAGTTGGTCATCCTTGTATTAGGTAATGTGGTCATTACCCTGCCGTTCATATGCATTCTGGTCTCTTACTGCCACATTGGAGTCACAATTCTGAAAAGTCCCTCCATCAAGGGAATCTGCAAAGCCTTTTCCACATGTGGCTCTCATCTCTGTGTGGTTTCATTGTACTATGGAGCCATCATTGGATTATATTGTGTCCCCTCATCTAATATCACTACTGAAAAGACTGCCATTGTGTCTGTGATGTACACTGCGGTCACACCCATGGTGAATCCCTTTATTTATAGTCTGAGGAATCGGGATATGAAAGTAGCACTGAGAAATATCCTCACCAGGAGAATTTGTTCATAGTGATGAGCATGGTTTTCCATGTTAGCTTCCCTACTTGCTTCTCCTTTCTCCATTCATCTTTTTTTCTGACAGGGAAATTTCACATGGCTCTCTTTCCTTCACTCACTTCTTACACAATTTTCTTGTCTGTTTTTACTATCTTACTGATATTCAGCATCTTCAGAATGATGCCTACAAAACTCCTTCACTTTTTCTTTCCATACCAAACATTTTACTTGGTTATATTGTCATTACTAAGTCTTTTTTATTATATATTTTAGCTTTTGCTCTCTAAAAGTGACATAACTATTTCTTCTCTTAGATTTATGATTTATTTTTATCTTTCATCTTATAATCTGATTTTTTGCAGTAACTCTAATCACATTTATTCATTTAGTTTAGTGTATTAGTTCATTACCCACCTTTATGTCTTTGTATTTTGTATGTGCTTATTGCCCGAAATGTTAGAAGAGGGTGTCAGATCCTCTGGGAGAGGGCCTAGACATGGTTGTGAGCTACTATATGGATGAAGAGAATATAATCTTGGGCCCGTCAGAGATAAGTCAATGCTCTAAATTGCTGAGCCATCTTTTCTGTCCATTATATTGATTTTTAATTTTTGTAGGTTACACACAAAAGTGGCAGAATTTTATTGTGTATGATGTGATGTTTTCATAATATCCTCATCAAAGAAAGTATATTAATTTACTCAAATATTTACCATGTCTTAGTATGAAATACTTTATTCTAGCCTTTGGAATACTATATAGAGTTTATAATCACTGTTCAGTACAAGCTATGATAACACTTTATTCTTACCTCAATTTGGTACCTACTGAGCAACCTATGTCCATGCTTATTTCTCATTTTATTTGTAAACTTATCCGTGTTTGTAAATAATTTTTTATAATTTGTATTTGTGGTAGTACTCAATTTATTTTTGATAAGTGTTTGGACCTGGTCACTCACTGAAGTAAAAATACACTCTACTCTATAAAATATATAAACAAAGATAAGGACAAACCCTGTGTAGAGCAAGAATGTCCTAGTAAGTAGGAGTGAACTGAAGCATCACACCTAGCTTTAAGAGTTTGACATGAGCCTCTGTGGAAGGGATGCTTTGGTTATTTGCAGAGTCTAAGGAGACTCTGCTTTTCTGAATAGGCAATGAAGAATGAGTAGATGGACACCAGGTAATATCAAACTCTTCAATCAAGTTCAAGGAGGTCTGAACAGCAGTTTAATCCAAATATATTCTTATAAAGAGAAGAAAAACAGCTCCTTACTCAAGTACAAAATTGTCACATCCCTTGAATTGATTTCATATTTGGGCCATGGGAATCATTCTCTGTGGAAGCAAAGGGATTTGATATTAGTTGATAGTATTACAGACATGTAGCAGAGGAGCATTTAATTCCTAATTATATGCTGCTCAGCTAGCATTTAGAAGAACTTAAACTCATTTGTGTACATCTCTGCAACTGTGTTAAATTTCTGCTACTTATGACTTTTAAAACAAACAATATATTTGTACAAAGTTATTGGACATTTTATTTAGAATATAGAATTTATTTAGAAATAACATTGTGCATTTCTATACATGTGTTAGATACATGTGCTATATTATACATTTATATGTGTTCCACCAACTATGAACCAATATTCAAATGTATGAGCCTATAAGGTATATGTCATATACCTAAAACATTTTAAAAATAAGATTAAACAAAATTCACATTATGTTCTACACTTAAACAGTAGAAAAAAGTCAGCGTTGTCGATACTCCACTGGTCTCTCCTTGGTGGTATCATATTATCTCTTGAAGTTAAACAGTATGTTGACTATTTTCATTATCTTCTAGAGTTGTAATAATTCTACATGGATTATAGAGTTTTCAAACTTACCTAGTCTAGTTTTTTGTTTTGTTGTATTAGAGAGAAGATCATATTTATTATTCTTACACTTTTCTTTTTTATGTGCCATTGGCTCTGAAATTAATTTTCTATATACGCAAACTCTACTGCAAGGCAAAAATACTAATTTTTATTTCATGGTGAATTGAATGAGCATGGCTCTTATAGGCTCATGTATTTAAATATTGGTCCATAGTTGTTGTAATTGTTGAGAAAGCATTAGGTGTGTCCATGTTCAAGGACATAAGTCATGTGAACTTTCAAAAGCCTACACCGTTTCCATTGCTGTTCTCTCTTTCTCTCTTGTGAATCAGGTAGATAAGCTCTCAGCTGCTCCTCCATTGCTGTGCTTTCCTGCCTTCATACTCCAATAATGATAGTCATGAAGTTTGCATATCTGAAACTGGAAGGCCCAAATAAACTTTATTTTACAAGTAGATTTGATCAGTGTTTTTATCATAACAATAGAAATGCAACTAAGAAATAGTGGCTGATTTTTTTTCATTAAATAATGATACTACAAGCATTCCTCTATGTGTATTTAGAGGTTAAATGCAGGAGATCCTATAAAGTGTACAGTCAGAGAGTTATGGATTACAGAGAATATGTATAATCTGTTTAACCAGCATCGGCTAAGTTTGTCTGCAAGATAGTTTAAAATAAGACAGTTAAAAGTTGGAGGTTTATCTGCATAGTATCCAAAAACTGCAAAATAATAAAGCTAATAAAAATTGGGATGGGTCTCTAATACCTTAGAGTAGAGCAAAAGAGGCATGAATAAATTGAACAAAATGAACTTTAGGGAAGAAAATATATTCTATGTGATGCTATAACTCTGGATAAATATTACTATACAATTTTCAATCCAAAACAGAATGGTAAACAAATAAACAAAAACCCAAAATGTAAAGAACTCTGTAGATGCAAGATGGAGCATAAAGCAAGTTTTAGTAAAAGATTATTAACAATATTAGTTTAAAGGGAACAAATGTAATATACAAATACAAGCAATCAGTAGTGGTGTTCTATTGTTGTGAAGTGAGACCTCAACCAAGGAAAAGGCTTATAAAAGAAAGTGTCTAACTAGGGGCTTATTTAAACTTTTAGAGAGTTTCTCTATGCTTATCATGGCATGTACCAGAGAGGCATGATATTGGAAGAGTATCAGTCTGATTTACATCCTGATTCAAAGGCAGAAAAAAGACACTGGACCTGGAAATTTCTTTTGTAACTTTACAGTCCACTCCCAGTGACATAATAACCACCAACAAATTTATAGCTCCTAATCCCTCACCAATAGTTCCACTAACAGGTAACATACCTCTCAAATACATAAGCATTTAGGGACCATTTTCATCAAACTATCACAAGAAGAAAATGGCATGTATGTCAAAAGGTTATAAGAACAATATGTAAATTTCAGATATCAGATTTTTCTCTAAAATAATTATAAATGTTGAACACTGTGTTAATTGAAAACTCAACAGTGTCTTGAAATTCTTATATTGTTTTTTGGGTGATACTTGGAAAATGTAAAATTTCTATTTTGTTTTAACAAAAACCATGAATGGTAAATAATGAATGCTTACCTCTCTCTACTATAGTCTTGTTCTTTAATAAGGTAAGGAACCTATTGACCATTTGTGATAGAGGAATATGTCTCACTCTCATCCATATTTCTTATACTACTAGTACAAATGTAGGAAAAGGTAATATTGTAGGAATTACAAAGACACTGTCATTTCCTGGAGTGTTTATAAAAAAGCATGTGCATCATTTGGGAGATAATTGAGCCTAGTTCCTATATTCCCTTACAGGAAAAAAATCTATACTTTTACAAGTATATGGTGTGCCATTAGAGAAACCATAATGTCTATTATTTTACAAAGGTTGTGTGTATGTGAAACTCATGCTCATATTTTTCCATGCTTTCCTCTTTGATGATTGTCTGTTAGACAATGAATTCATGGATGTTACCAGGCACTTCATGTAGTGTGTGAATCCATCTTTCTTTTTTATTCTTTATATAGCTAGTGTCTCCCATTATTGAAAAATTATAAACACCAGAGTACAGTGGAATCCTGTCTTCTGTACATAACAAAGTTAATATAGCCACAAATGCAAAGAAGCTATGGCTACTGAGTAAGAACCATACAAAATCAAAATGCTAACACTGAGATGAGGAGGGGCTGCCAAGGCCACACCTGAGATGTTTAGTTTAGTTTAGTTTTTTTCTCCACTTTTTTATATGTAGTGAATTACACTGATAGCTTTTCTTTTTATTGGTTATTCTACTTATTTACATTTCAAAAAGTATCCCCCTTCCAGGTCTCCCATCTGAAGACCCCATATCCCATCTCCCTTTCCCCTGCTTCTGTGAGGGTGCTCCCCCACTTACACACCCACTCCTACTTCACAGCCCTATCATTCCCCTATGATGGGATATCAAGACTCCACAAGACAAAGCCCCCATCCCATTTATGTCAGATAAGCCAGTCCTCTTCTACATATGCAGCTGGAGCCTTGGGTCCCTCATGTTTACATTTTGATTGGTGGTTTAGTCCCTGAGAGTTCTGGGGGCTCTGGGTGGTTGATATTTCTGTTGTTCCAATGGGGATGCAACACCCTTCATTTCCTTCAGTCCTTCTCCTAACTCCTCCATTGGAGTTCCTATGCTCAGTCTGATAGTTGGCTACAAGCATCTGCATCTGTATTGGTAAAGTTCTGGCAGAGCCTCTCAGGATAGCTATACAATGCTCCTGTCGGCAAGGAGTTCTTGGCATCAGCAATAATGTCTGGGTTTGGTTTCTTCAAATGGGATGAATCCATAGGTTGAGTACTCTTGGGAAGGCCCTTCCTTTGAACTCTGCTCCACGAGTTGTCTCTGTATTCCCTTTAGACAGGAGATAAACTATGTTAATAGTTTTGAGATGGGTTGAACCATCTCTGTGTCTACTTAATCAAGGTGAATGATATTTTTGATGTGGTTTTTCAGTTTGCTAGTATATTATTGATCATATTTATACAATATTTGTGAGGGAAATTGGTCTGAAATTCTTTTTCATTGTTGAATTTTTGTATGATTTTGATATTAGGGTGATTGTGGCCTCATAAACTGAATTAATATTCCTTCTGTTTCAATTTTGTTGAATAATTTGATGAGTATTGGTATTAGCTTTTCTTTGAAAGTCTGATAGAATTCTGGACTAAAGGCATTGGAGCCAGATTATTTGATTGTGAAAATCATAATGACCATTTGTATTTCCCTAGAGTTTACAGGACTATGGGAATTGCTTATGTGATCTTGATTTAATTTGTTAAGCAGTATCTATTGAGAAAATTGTTCTTTTTAAAATATTTTCCAATTTTGTGATGTACAGGTTTTTAATTCATGACCCAATTTCTTCAGTGTCTATTATGTCTTCTTTTTCATTTCCGATTTGTCAATTTGGATATTCTGTGTCTCTTATTGGTTTGAATAAAGGGTTTGTGTATCTTGTTGATTTTCCCAAAGAACCTTAGAAGTCTGACTGGAATTCCATTTTATAACAAGACCTACATTTCAGTTTCCCAAGGAACCACACAAGGCTTCTCAGAAAGAAAACACAATGAGCCATTCATCAACAGACCAGATATCTAAATAGGAAAGATAGCTATACCAAGGACTTATTAAGTTCCGGGAACTTCTCTAAGGCCTGACCAAAAACGGTAAAGTTAATATAACAATCAACTAATTAGAAATATACTATTGTAACTGCTGCTTGCTTAGCCAACCATATCAAAAATGACCAAACCATCCCATAAATTCCCCTACTATGCTTAAAAGGTGCCTGTGAACGCATTTCTGGGATGCCATTTAGTATGAATGTCTGATCTCAAATGCTGGTAGTTCCTTCATAATTCATTTTGGGTCCTCCCTTCAGTAATATTCAGACCCTAACATTTAGTGCATTAGCTGTTAATTGCTGGGGTTCCCTGACTTGATAGTAGAGCAAGTTTTTTTTTAAGAAAGCAATTGGTTCTCTGCCAAATTGTGAATTTGTGTGAACCTCTGTGATGTCTTTGTCTCACTCTGTGTTGTGTCTTCATTTGTCTGGTGTCCTGGACACAATCTTGAAGCTAAAGCAGGGGTGCTGCATGCCAACAACTACCTTCTGGGGGGGTGTTGTACAGAATGTCTGTATTGTCTTTTATTAGTCTGACTAGGTTTTTTGTGGATACTGTCAGGTTGTGCAGATCTTAAGGAGCTAATTCACAGGATTGGGCACCATCTACATAGTTTTGGACTATTACTTTTGATTTTAAGCTAGATCCTTCATAGACCTAATTGTGTGTTTGTTTTAGTATTTTACTTGTCCTTTTACTTTCTTGAAAGGCAGCATGCCATAGGTACATGTCTAGCCACATGTAAATGACTTCAAAGGGCTGGTGGAGAATGTGGTTTTAACTGTATGATCAAGGAAACTATCTTTTGAAGGAATGAGTGGCTGCCACAACTGACCCAGACCCAGGGGAGGTAGAGGGAACATAGCAAGCTCTCCCCAGGGTGGAAGGAGTCAGACAGATTGCACCACCATTCCGTTACCCCTGTGGCCAGCCCTGATGAGTAGCACAGATACAGCAGAACCCTAACATTAACATGGCCAGGATTGGGATACTGAGGACTATGGCTCCCACATGTACCAGGATTTGAGACTCAAGTGCAAGTGAAGGCATCAGGATGCAAGCACTGCTTGGGCTCATCTAGAGCTTGCTTGACAGAAGGCAGGGAAGGGCAGCCACTGGCCTAAGAATGAAGTTGGCTCACTATGGCATGTTCTCATTGCCTCCTCAGGCAGGGGTGCCTGTGCCTTCTGCACCCAGTTGGGTAGTGACAAGAAGATAATAGAGACCTACATTCCCTTTTCCACCAGTGAGTTATATAACTGGAAGATGCAGAATCATTAAGTTCTCAAAGAAACTCTCCACCCTACTAGAACTATAACATTCTATAATGATTACTTACCACCCCACATAGGATGATTGCCAACAACTTCGGCAGGTTCACTTCACATGGGGGGAGCAAGAGCGTATGACTGCTGCAGCCTGGAAATTGGATCTTGGAACAAGATGCGAGCCTACAACAATTCTAGCTGTTTTTGACATGGCTCTTCCTTTGACCTGTCAGGTCTGGGATGCTAACAGCCCTTTAGGTGAGGAAAGGATAAAGATCAACCACCAGATTCTAATAAGAAGTGTAGTGGCTATTCCTGGTTGTCAACTTGACTATATCTGGAATGAACTACAATTTAGAATTGGAAGGCTCACCTATGATCCTAATCTGGAGGCTCAGAGATATAAGTTTCTGACCTGGACTTAGCATGGAGATCTTGAAGCATAGTGGCTATGGATTCCAGTTCAAGATCATCTGGGATTAAAGGCATGGAGACACACACCTTTAATCTGGGCTACACCCTCTACTGGAGACATATATAAGGACATCGAAAGAAGGAAGACTAATTCTTCCTTGCCAGCTTGCCTTGTGGGACTGAGCAACTGCAAGATTCTTGGACTTCCATCCACAGCTGCTGCTGACTATTGCTGGGGAGTTGAACTACAGACTGTAAGTCATCGACAAATTCTCTAACTACATAGAGACTGCCCATACATTCTGTGACTCTAGAGAACCCAGACTAAGACAAGAGGGTTTCCAAGAGGTTGCTTAAAGGCAAACAAATTTATATAAGGTAGGACATGTTAACCAACAGAAGGAGGTGAGACAAAATGCATTTCTTCAGGAGTCACTGAAAGTTTACCACACTTACATTCCTCTTGACCTGGAGGCAAGTAAAAACCAATCTTGTTTAAACATATGAGTCTATGGGAGCCATACCTAAGCATACCATAATAAAAATACATTTACTCCAACTTCAAAAGACCTCATAGTGCAGCAGTCTCAACCATATTTGACACCCAATGTTCAAAGTCTCTTCTAGGATTCATACAATCACTTAACTGTAATCCCCAAAGCAAGGCAGAAAACCTGCTGGGCAAACTGCAAACTCTGTATTTCCATGACTGATATCAAAGCAATCTGCAGATTTCCAACTGCTTTTCATTTTTGTTGACTACAACAAATGTCCTTCTCCTGAGATTATTTCACTTCCTATTAGCAACTTTCCTTAGGAAACATCTCCTAGCTCTGATATCTGAAAATTTTGTGGGTCTCTAAGGCAAAGTCAATGTTATGGCTTCTTGTTTCTATGTCTGGAATCTACACATGAATTCTGGGCTCCTCCAAAGGGCCTGAGTTGCATCTCCAGCTCTGCTCTCTGTAGCACTCTAGGCTCTAGTTAACTCCACTCCATTGCTACAGCTGTTATTGATGATCCTCCTATGGTACTGCGATCTCCAATACACTATGGTCCTCTACTGCAATAGTCTCTCATAGTCTCTCTTCATGGTACCAAGCACCAAAGTCTTTTCATGAGCACTTCAGTCCTGAGCCATCAACTGTAACTGAGGCTGCATCTTAACCATGGCCTCCCTGACATCTCACAGTGCCAAGCATCATTGGTTCTCCATGACCCCTTCATACCTTCAAAACCAGTACCATCTTGGTGATTTTTATACATTATGAAGTCCTTCTGTAGCATGAGGTGCAACTTTGACTATTTCTTGAACACAGATTCATTACACTCTCAGAAAACACTTCTTGGATTTCAACTAAGTGATGCCGGTCTCTTCTTAATCACTGCCCATTTCTTGGCTCCAGCTAACTAACATCAATTGTCCCACTAGTCCCTTCTATTTTTGACTCTAAACTCAGAGAAAATGGTCTAGCATATCAAGTTCTTTGCTTGTTGGCACTGAAACATGGGTCCGTTGTTCTATTAGATTATCACCAGCTTTCTGTTTTCTAACTAGGTTATTGCCTAAACTTGGTTGTCCTGGAATTTGCTCTGCAAACTGACCTTGAACTCAGATCTATGCAATGCTGTCTCCTGAATGCTAGGATCAAAGACATATACCACCATACATGAACTTAAGCTTTTCTGTACTTGGAATTTACTTTATAACAGACTGATCTTGAACTCAGAGATCTACTTGGTTCTGTCTCCTGAATTCAAAGATGTATGCCACCATGCTTGAATGTAAACTTAGCTGGGAGGGACCTTGATCCAAAGTCACCACTCTCTTAATATGTTTATCTCTTTGAACATAGGATTCAGCTCCACTGTACTTGCTGGTGATTCTTTATTACATGAATCATGCATTTTATATTTTTTCCTCAGCTTGATCCTTTTCATTTAAATGTTCTTCATAAGAGTAAACCACAGAACAGAATCACTTCTGGGATTTTTTTTGGGGGGGCACAGTATTAATACAATAAATATAAATGTCTTTACCTTAGACTCAAGTAGACTGTTCTGACAATGGCAAAAAGCAGCCACATTCTTCATCAAAATATTACAACAATCTCATATTAAAATTCTCTGTAACATTGAGAATTAAGCTTCTACAGTTCAAATCACCCTCTGAAAAAAATTATTCTATATTCCTATTAATACAACCCACTTAAACCATTGCACTGCTTTCCAAATCCAAATCCCAAAATTCAGATTCTTCCAAACAAAATATGGTTAGGCCTATCACAGAAATTCTTCACTCTTGATACCAACCTGTCTCAGTTTTTGTTGTATTGCTGTGAACAGACACCATGTCTGAGGAACTCTTTAAAAGGACAACATTTAATTGTGCCTGACTTATAATTGCAGTCCAATATCATCAGGGTGGGGCAATAGCAGCATCAAAGCAGACTTGGGGTTGGAGTTCTACATCCAGTAGAACAAGTAGAACTATCTACTGATAGTTTTACATCTTCATCTAAAGGCCTCTAGGAGAAGACTGATTTTCAGGCAGCTAGGATGAAGATGTTAAATCCCATACACAGAGTGATGCATTTCCTCAAAAAAGGTTACACTTACTCCAACAAGGCTACACCTACAAATAGTGCAATTCCCTAGACCAAACATAGAAAAGTAACTGGGGAATAGCCTTGAGCACACAGGAATGGGAAAATTTTCCTGAACAGAACACCAATAGTTTATGTTCTAAGATCAAGAACTGACAAATGGGACTTCACAAAATTACAAAGTTTCTGTAAGGCAAAGTACACTGTCAATAGGACAAAATGGCAACCAACAAATTGGGAAAAGACCTTTCCAACCCTACATCTGCAGAGGGCTAATATCCACTATGTACAAAGAACTCAAGAAGGTAGACTCCAGAGAACCAAATAACCCTATAAAAAGAAGGGTACATAGCTAATCAGAGAATTTTCACCTGAGTAATATCGAATGGCTGAGAAGCACATAACAAAATTGTCAGAATCCTTAGTCATCACAGAAATGCAAATCAAAACAATCCTGAAATTTCATCTCTTACCAGTAAGAATGGCTAAGACAAAGAACTAAGGAGACAGCAGGTGCTGGAGAGAATGTGGAGAAAGAGGAACAGTCCTCCTTTGCTGGTGGTATTGCAAGCTAGTAAAACCACTCTGGAGATCAGTCTGGCAGTCCTCAGAAAACTGAGCATAATACTACTGGAGGACCCAGCTATACCACACCTGGGCATATACCCAGAGGATTCTCCCACATGTAATAAGGACATATGCTCCACTATGTTGATAGCAGCCCTATTTATAGTAGCCAGAAGCTGGAAAGAACCCAGATGTCCCTCAATAGAGGAATGGATACAGAAAATGTGGTATATATACACAATGGAGTACTAGTCAGCCATTCAAAACAACGAATTCATGAAATATTTAGACAAATGGATGGAACTGGAGAATATCATCCTGAGTGAGGTAACCCAATCACAAAAGAACACTCATGATATGCTCTCACTGATAAGTGGATATTAGCCTAGAAACTTGGAATACCCAAGACACATTTCATATATCAAATGATGCCCAAGAAGGAGGAAGAACAAAGTATGGATCCTTGGATCCTTTGTAGAAAGGGAAAAACATAACCACAGAAGAAGATACAAACAAAAGGTAGAGCTGAGTCTGAGGGAAAGACCATCCAGAGACTACCCCACCCAGGGATCCATCCTATATACAGTTACAAAACCCAGACATTTTGTGGATGCCCACAAGTGCTGGCTGACCAGAGTCAGATATACTTATCACCTGGGAGGCTCTCCTAGTGCATGACAAATACAGAGGGAGACACTCTCAGCCAGCCATTGAACTAAGTACAGGATCTCCAATGGGGGAGTTAGAAAAAGGACCCAAGGAGCTGAAGGGGTTTGCAGCACCGCAGGAGGAACAACAATATGAGGCACCCAGTATTTCCAGAGATCCCAGGGACAAAATCATCAACCAAAGAGTACACATGGAGCTACCCATGGCTCCAGACACATTGGCAGCAGAGGAAGGTCTTAGACACCAAAGTGAGGAGAGGCCGTTGGACCTGGAAAGACTTGATGCTGTAGTGTAGAGGAATACCAAGACAGGGAAGTTGAAGTGGGTTGATTGTGGATGGAGAGATGACTTATGGGATTTTCTGGGGAGGAGAGAACAAGGAAAGGGGACAAAATTTGAAATGTAAATAAAGAATATACATAATTTTTAAAAATCACTGTTGCTTTGTAGTACTGCTTGAGTTACACAATATTGATTTCCCAAGAAGCTCTTTTATTGTTGCTAAGAGTTTTAGCTATCCTACATATTTTATTATTCCTGATTAATTTGGAAATTGCTCTTTCTAACTCTATGAAGAATTGAGTTGGAATTTTGATGGGGATTGCATTGAATCTGTAAATTGCTTTTGGCAAGATAGCCATTTTTACTATATTAATCCTGTCAATCCATGAGCATGGAAGATATTTCCATTTTCTGACATCTTCTTTGAATTCCTTCTTCAGAGACCTGAGGTTCTTGTCATACAGATCTTTCACTTGTTTGGTTACAGTTACACCAAGATGCTTTATATTGTTTGCGGCTATTGTGAACAGTGTAATTCCCCTAATTTCTTTCTCAGCCTGCTTATCTATTGAGTATAGGAAGGCTACTGACTTGCTGGAGTTGATTTTATGGCCAGACACTTTACTGAAGTTGTTTATCAGTTGTAGAGTTTCTCTGGTAGAGTTTTGGGGGTTACTTAAGTATACTATCATACCATCTGCAAAGAGTGATAGTTTGACCTCTTCCTTTCCAATTTATATCCCTTGTTGTCTAATTGCTCTAGCTAGAACTTCAAGTACTATATTGAATAGATATGGAGAGAGAGGGCAGCCTTGTATAGTCACTGATTTTAGTGTGATTGCTTCAAATTTCTCTCCATTTAGTTTAATGTTGGCTACTGGTTCGCTGCATACTGCTTTTACTATGTTTGGGTATGAGCAGTGAATTCCTGATTGTTCCAAGACTTTTTTTGATTCTACATATTCTTTATTTACATTTCAAATGATTTCCACTTTAATGGATCCCCACACACTGAAAATTCCCATAAGCCCTTTTCCATCCCCCTGTTCCCCAAACAATGGCTTCCCACTTCCCTGTCTTGGTATTCGCCTACACTCCTGCATTGAGCCTTTCTAGGACCAGGGGCCTCTCCTTCCTTCTTCTCAGGCAACATTTGATATGTGGATTGTGTCTTGGGTATTCCAAGATTCTGGGCTAATATCCACTTATCAATGAGTGCATACCATGTGTGTTCTTTTGTGATTGGGCCACTTCACTCAGGATGACATTCTCCAGTTCCACCCACTTGCCTAAGAATATCATGAATTCATTGTTTTTAATAGCTGAATAGTATTCCATAGTATAAATATACCACATTTTCTGTATACATTCCTCCATTGATGGACATCTGGGTTCTTTCCAGCTTTTGACTATTATAAATAGGGCTGCTATGAACATAGTGGAGACTGTGTTCTTATTACAACCTGGGAAATCCTCTGGGTGTATGCCCAGGAGTGGTATAACAGGTTCCTCTCATAGTATCATGTCCAGTTTTCTGAGGAACTGCCAGACTGATTTCCAGAGTGGTTGTACAAGCTTGCAACCCCACCACCAGTAGAGGAGTGTTTCTCTTTCTCCACATCCTCCTCAGCAATTATTTTCTCCTGAATTTTTGATCTTAGCCATTCTGACTGGTGTAATGTGAAATCTCAGGGTTGTTTTGATTTGTATTTCCCTGATGACTAAGAATGATGAACTTTTTCTTAGGTGCTTCTCAGCCATTCGATATTCTTCAAGTGAAAATACTTTATTTAACTCTGTACCCCAGTTTTAATATGTTTATTTGGCTCTCTGGAGTCTACTTTCCGGATTTCTTTGTATATCTTGATATTAGCCCTCTGTCAGATATAAGGTTGGTCAAGATCTTTTCCCAATTTGTTGGTTGCCATTTTGTCCTATTGACAGTGTCTTTTGCCTTACAGAAACTTTGTAATTTTATGAGGCCCCATTGGTCAATTCTTGATCTTAGAGCATAAGCTATTGGTGTTCTGTTCAGTAAATTTTCCCATGTGCCCATGTCCTCAAGTGTCTTCTCCAGTTTCTTTTCTATTACTTTCAGTGTGTCTGGTTTTATGTGGCGGTCCTTGATTCACTTCGACTTTAGCTTAGTACAAGGGGATAAGAATGGATCAATTTGCATTCTTCTGCATGCTGACCTCCAGGTGAACCAGCACCATTTGTGGAAAAGGCTATGTTTTTCCCCCACTGGATGTTTTGAGCCCCTTTGTCAAATATCAAGTGACCATAGGAGTGTGGATTCATTCCTGAGTCTTCAATTCTAGTCCACTGATCTACCTGCCTGTCACTTTACCATTACCGTGCAGTATTTAACACTATTGCTCTGTAGTACTGCTTGAGGTCAGAGATGCTGATTCCCAGAGAAGTTCTTTTACTGTTGAGAATACTTTTATATATTCTGGGTTTTTTGTTATTCCAGGTGAATTTAAGAATTGCTCTTTCTAACTCTGGGAAGAAGTGAGTTGGGATTTTGATGGGGATTTCTGTGAATCTGTGGATTGCTTTTGGCAAGATTGCCATTTTTACTATATTGATCCTGCCAATCCATGAGCATGGAAGATTTTTCCATTTTCTGGGGTCTTCTTCAAGTTTCCTTCTTCAGAGACCTGAAGTTCTTGTCATACAGATCTTTCATTTCTTTGGTTAGGGTCACAGCAAGATACTTTATATTGTTTGTGGCTATTGTGAAGGGTGTCATTTCCCTAATTTCTTTCTCAGCCTAATTAGGTATGGGACTTGAATTCCTATTCTTTCCAAGACTTTTAACATGAAAGGATGTTGAATTTTCCCAAATGCTTTTTCAGCATCTAATGAAATGACCATGATTTTTTTTTACATTGACTTTATGTAGTGGATTACATTGATGGATTTCTATATATTGAAACATCCCTTCATTCCTGGCATGAAGCCTACTTGAGCATGATGAATGATTGTTTTGATGTGTTCTTGGAATCAATTTGCAAGAATTTTATTTAATATTTTTTCATTGATATTCAAAAGGGAAATTGGTCTGAATGTCTCTTTCTTTGTAGGATCTTAGTGTGGGTTTGGTGTCATTGTAATTGTGGCTTCATAGAATGAGTTGTGTAGTTTTTTTTTTCTGTTTCTACGTTGTGGAATAGTTTGAAGCATATTGGTGTTAGGTCTTCTCTGGAGGTCTGATAGAATTCTCCACTAAAATCATCTCGTCCTGTGATATTTTTGGTTGGGAGACTTTCAATGACCACTTCTATTGCTTTAGGGGTTATGGGACTATTTGCATGGTCTAGCTGATTCTGATTTTACTTTGGTATTTGGTATCTGTCTAGAAAATTGTCCATTTCATCCAGATTTTCCAGTTATGATGAATATAGGCTTTTATTCCTCAGTTTCCAATTTTATTTCTCCCTTTTTCTTTCTGATTTTGTTAATTTGAATACTGTCTCTGTGCCATCTGATTAGTCTGGCTAAACATTTGTCTATCTTGTTGATTTTCTCAAAGAAGCAGCTCCTGGTTTTGTTGATTTTTTTGTATACATCTTTTTGTTTATTCTTGGTTGATTTTAGCCCTTAATTTGATGATTTCCTGCTGTTTATTCCTGTTGTATGTATTTGCTTCTTTCTGTTCTAGAGCTTTCAGTTATACTGTTAGGCTGCTAGTGTATGCTCTCTCCAGCTTATCTTTGGATGCACTCAGAAGTATGAGTTTTCCTCTTAGCACTGATTTTATTGTGTCCCATAAGTTTGGGTATGCTGTGCCTCCATTTTCATTAAATTCTAAGTCTTTGATTTCTTTTCTTATTTCTTCCTTGATCAAGGTATCCTTGAGTAGAGCATTGTTCAGCTTCTCTGTGTATGTGGGCTTTCTGTTGTTTTTGTTGCTATTGAAGACTACCTTTACTCCATAGTGATCTGATAGAAGGCATAGGATTAGTTCAGTCTTCCTATATCAGTTGAGATCTGTTTTGTGACCAATTACATGGTTAATTTTTGAGAAGGTATCATGAGGTACTAAGAAGAAGCTATATTTTTTTTTGATTTAGGGTGAAATGTTCTATAGATATCTGATAAATCCATTTAGTCCATAATGTCTGTTAGTTTCACTGTGGTGCTGTTCAGTTTGTGTTTCCCTGATCTGTCCATTGATATGACTAGGATGCTGAAGTCACCCACAATTATTGTGTGAGGTAAAATGTGTGCTTTGAGCTTTAGTAAAATTTTCTTTATGAATGGGGTGCCCTTGTATTTGGAGCAGACATGTTCAGAATTGAGAGTTCTTCTTGGTATATTTTTCCTTTGATAAGTATGAAGTGTTCTTCTTTGTCATTTTGGATGGCTTTTGGTTGAAAATTAATTTTATCTGATATTAGAATGGCTACTTCAGCTTGTTTCCTCGAACCATTTGCTCAGAAAATTGTTTTCCAGCCTTTTATTCTGAGGTATTATTTGTCTTTGACACTGAGATGCATTTCCTGTATGCAGCAAAATGCTGGGTCCTGTTTACATAGCCAGTCTGTTAATCTCTGCCTTTTTATTGGGGAATTGAGTCTGTTGATGTTTAGAGATATTAGGAAAGAGTTATTGTTGCTTCCTGTTATTTTTGATGTTATTTTCACGTTTGTGTGGTTATATTCTTTTGGGTTTGTTGAAAAAAATTACTATCTTGCTTTTTTAGCGTGTAATTGTCCACTTTATATTGGAGTTTTCTATCTATTATACTTTGTATGGCTAGAATTGTGGTCTTATAGAATATTTTGGTTTCTCCATCTATGGTGATTGATAGTTTTGTTGGGTGTAGTATTCTGGGCTGGCATTTGGGTTCTCTTAGGGTTTGTATGACATTTTCTCAAGATCTTCTGGTGTTCATGATCTCTGGTGAGAAGTCTGGTGTAATTCTAATAGGTCTGCCTTTATTTATTACTTGGTCTTTTCCCCTTACTTCTTTTAATATTCTTTCTTTCTTTAGTGTATTTGGTGTTTTGATTATTGTGTGACAGGAAGAAATTCTGTTTGGGTCCAGTCTGTTTGAATTTCTGTAGGCACCTTGTATGTTCATGGGAATCTCTTTCTTTAGGTTAGGGAAGGTTTCTTCTATAATTTTGTTGAATTATTTACTGGACCATTAAGTTGTAAATCTGCACTCTCTTCTATACCTATCATTCTTAGGTTTGGTCATCCTTAGGTTTGGTTAGGTTTGTGTCCTGGATTTCCTGGATGTTTTGGGTTACAGAATTTTTGCATTTTACATTTTCTTTGATTGTTGAGACAATGCTTTCTGTGGTATCTTCAGCACCTGAGATTCTTTCTTCTATCTTTTATTCTCTTGGTAATGTTTGCTTCTATCACTCCTAATTTCTTTCCAAGGTTTTCTATCTCTAGAGTGGTCTCCCTTTGTGATTAATTTGTTGTTTCTACTTCAACTTTTAGATCCTGGATGATTTTGTTCAGTTCCTTTGCTTGTTTGTGTTTTCCTGAAAATTTTTAAGGAATTTTTGTATTTCCCTTTTAAGGGCTTCTACTTCTTCACCCATGTTTTCCTGTATTTCTTTAAGGGATTTTTGTGTTTCCTTTTTAAGGGCTTCTACCTGTTGACTCATGTTCTCCTGTGTTTTTTAAGGGAGTTATTTATGTCCTTCTTGAATTCTTCTATCAGCATCATGAGATGTAATTTTAAATATAGATCTTGTTTATTTGGTGTGTTGGCATAATCAGGACTTGCTGTTGTGGGAGAACTTGGTTCAGATGGTGCCATGTTGCCTTGATTTCTGTTGGTAATTTTCTTGCATTTGCCATTTGCCATTTGGTTATCTCTGGTGTTTGCTTGTGTTGCTGTCTCTGACTGTGGCTTATCTGTCCCATAAGACTCTCTATCTGTGCTCCTGGGAGACCTGTTCTCTCTCTGTGATGGTTTGTATATGATTGGCCCAGGAAGTGAACTTATTAGGAGATGTGGCCTTGTTGGAGTAAGGTGTGTCACTGTGGGTGTGGTCATAAGACCCTCCCCCTGGCTGCCTGGAAGTTAGTCTTCCACTAACTGCCTTCAGATGAAGAGATGGAACTCTCAGCTCCTCCTGGAGCTGAAGTCAAGGATATTAAACTGAATTAAAGGAGTGGTGACCTTGGGGACAAGATATCTGCCTGGATGCTGCCATGTTTCTGCCTTGATGACAATGGACTGAACCTCTGAGCCTGTAAGCCAACCCCAATTAAATGTCTTTTATAAAACTTGCATTGGTCATGGTGTCTGTTCACAGCAGTAAAACCCTAACTAAGGCAGAAGTTGGTACCAGGGACTGGGGTATTGCTGTGACAGGCCTGACCATGCTTTTGTTCGGAAGAATGTGGATTTTGGGACTCTGGATTTGGAAAGCCAAGGAATCCTTTAAGTGGGGCTTAATGGGCCAGACTAGTCAGGAATATGGAAGACAGTGGTGCTGAGGGTCATTTGAACTGTGTAGGCCTCATGGCCCAAGGGGTTTCAGTGGAGAAGAATTTTAATATGTGGCTGAGAGACTGTTTTTGTGATGCTTTGGTAAAGAACATGGCTGCTTTTTGCCATTGTCTGAAGAGACTGCCTAGGACTAAGGTAAAGAGATTTATATTAATTGCATCTGCAAAGGAAGTCTCAAAAAAGCCCAATGAAGACTTTGTTCTCTGGTTAAGTCTGATGAAGAAAATTTTGAACAAACATAGCAAGCTGAGAAAGGAAAAGTACAAAATATATAGTTTGAGTATTAAAGGGACTCCAGGAAGTGAAATGGAGCTGAAGTCAAGGATATTAAACTGAATTAAAGGAGTGGTGACCTTGGGGACAAGATTCACCCAGTTAATTTTAGGTCCAGGCATGGTAGTACAAGCCTTTAATCCCAGGAGGCAAAGATAAGCAGATCTCTGTGTTCAAGGCCAGCCTAGAATGGAGCAAATTCTAGGTGAAGACAACACCTTTAATCCCAGTGCTTAGGAGACAGGCATGCAGATCTCTTGAGTTCAAAGTCAGTCTAAGGAGCAAGATTCAGGACAGCCAACTTAGGCAGTGAAGGAGCTGCGAAAAAGGAATGTAGTGATAATGTAATAGAATAAGGGGGTCAATGTTCCAGCACCTGCAAGCAGCAGAACTCAGCAGCTTCGGCCACGTGTCTCTGGCTTTATATTCAAAAGAAGGAGACTACTGGGACAATTGATGCTGGTTAGCTGGAGCTAAGAAATTAGTGGTGATTAAGAAAAAAACAGAGGTGAAATATGGGAAGTGTTTTCTGAGAGCACAAAGAAACTATTCCAGAGATAACCAAGGTTGTACCTTATGCTGCAGCTGTACTTGATAACGTGTAAGAATCATCCAGGTGGTACTGGTTTTGAAGGCATGAAGGCATCATGAAGAACAGCTGAGGCTTGGTACTGTGAGAGGCCATGGAAGGCCATTGGTGAAAGTGTAGCCTCAGTTGTAACTGACAGCCCAGGACTGGAGGGGTCATGCAAAGGAGTTGAGGCTTGGAACCGTGAAGAGAACCTATGAGAGGCTTTGGTGAAGTATAGTGCAGTGGAGGACCCTATCATATTGGAGATGCCAGTACCATGGGATGACCACCAAAAACAGCAGTGGAGTGGATCAATCTGAACTTAGAGTGCTACAGAGGGCAGAACTGGAGAAGTGACACCAGCTCTTTGGAGATACACAGAAGATCATGTATAGATCTCAGACACTGGAAAAAGAAGCTGTGAAGCTGAAATTTACTTTGGGTACCCAAGATGTTAAAGATGCCAGAGCCACAGGATGCCTGCCAAGGAAAGCTGCTAATGGGGAGTGGAACAAACCCAGGAGAAAGAACCTTGTTGAAGTCAACAAAGATGAAAAAGGAGTTGGATATCTGAAGACTGCTTTGCCATCAGACATGGAGATGCAGAGTTTGGACTTTTCCCAGCTGGTTTCCTGTCTTGCTTGGGGGATTACAATTAAGTGATTGGATGAATCTCAAAAGAGACCTTGAACTTTGGACTTTTAACACTGTTGAGACTGCTATAGACTACAGGGACTTTTGAAGTTGGATTAATGTATTTTTGCATTATTCTATGTTTAAGTATGGCCTCCATAGACTCATGTTTGAACAAGCCTATGGGGACCAGGGAGTAGAATGTGATGGTTTGTATATGATTGGCCCAGGAAGTGAACCTATTAGGAGATGTGGCCTTGTTGGAGTAGGTGTGTCACTGTGGTTGTGGTCTTAAGACCCTCCCCCTGGCTGCCTGGAAGTTAGTCTTCCACTAGCTGCCTTCAGATGAAGAGATAGAACTCTCAGCTCCTCCTGCACCATATCTTCCTGGATGCTGCCATGTTTCTGCCTTGATGACAATGGACTGAACCTCTGAGCCTATAAGCCAACCCCAATTAAATGTTGTCTTTTATAAAACTTGCATTGGTCATGGTGTCTGTTCACAGCAGTAAAACCCTAACCAAGGCACTCTCTATACACAGGTATGTAGGTAATCCTGGGAGACTAGCTCTCCTGTGGTTGTATTTGAGTATGTAGGTCTGTGACCCCATATCAGATCTGGTTGCAGATGAAAATCAGAAGACTCCTATCCCAGGCTGCACCTAAGCTCTTGTGTCCTCAAGGTTTCAGGCTGTTTTTTCTGAGCAGTAAGTGGGGTCCTACCTGTGCTGTCTGGCCTCTCTGCACTCCTGGATCATTAGCTACCTCCCTGTGCCACTTGCATATGGCACACTGTGGCAAAGGCTGGTCCCAAGCCAGAGATAGAAATGAGAAGGCTTCTGTCAGAGGATTCCAGACATGATCCTCTGAGCATTAGAGGTGATTCTATCTGTGCTGTCAGGCCTCTCCACACTCCTGAGAGTTTAGCTACCCCCTGCATCACTTGGATATGGTGCACTGAGGAAGAGGATGGTGCGAAACCAAAGACAGAAACCAGAAGGCTCCCACATGAAGGTTCCAAATGTGATCCTCTGAGAAGCAGGAGGGGTCCTACCTGTGCTCTTTGGCCTCTTTTCACTCCTTGGTTAGCTGCCTCCCTATGCCACTTGGATCACTTCCTGGTATTATTGTTGTTAAAGGTGGAGTTATGTTTATTTGGCTGTGATCTTATTGATTTATAAATGGAAGTTTACTTTTCTCCTTTTTCTAGGGTGTAGTTTCCCTCCTGGTGTTGAGGTTTTGCATTTATTACCCTTGAAGGGCTAGATTTGTGGAAAGATATTCTGCTGTGATAGCCCTAATCGCTTCTGTAAGATAATAATCTGCAGAACTGAGGTGGCAAGAGTGCCTCTTAGGGTTTGCAGAGTTCCCACAACATAGAAGCCATAATTTTTTCATTTGCACCTTTCTAATTTCTTTTATTCCTGGTAGCCAAGACTGTGTAGATTCAAGAGAATAATTTGGAACTCATTCTTTGAAGCTTTATTACTGACCAGTAACCTTCTTTAGAACCATAATACTTTTCTTTGACCATAATTAGTTAGAGAGAGGAGTTCGCTGGAAAGTATGACATTGCATACAGGAGTTCCTTTTTTGTTATTTCGATAAGTCTTTGCAGAATACTGAGGTTTGAGTCTAGTCTGAGACAATGGGCTCAGACTAGAATATCTGCATTTGAAGTCCATGCTGACCTCAAAGCTTCCTCAATGGAGGCTTGCAGAACTACCTTTTGTCTTTCTAACGCCAGATTTAAACATCTCTGGCTTACCCAGGTGTGGCTCAGACTTCAGCTCATGAAATATTAATGAGGCTATGTGAAACCTAAGGAAGACTTTTCAGGATTTGGCTTGTCTGAAATATACAAGAAATAGGAGACTTTAAGTTTTACAGACAAAAGCTAGATGTTAGATAGAGCTTACTCATAAAGACTCATTTAGTCTAAGAATGTTATTGTCCATGTTTGAGTTTCTAAGCTTGTTTCACAGGATATGCTTTACCTGGCTGATTCCACATTCCTTTGTGCAGTATGGTTATGTTAATTGTTCTTGCTTGGCTAACTGCATCTTTTAATATGTAAATGTCAGAACCCAGGGCTCTGAAAAAGCACAGTTCCTTACTAGAGAATACACACTTTTTTCCACAATGTAAGGAATCCTGTTTGTGTGTCTTCAGTTTTCACCGATTCATATATTCCTGGCCCAGAAATTGTGGTTCACCCACAACAAAACTCCCACAAGGGACTGCGACTTGCGGCAATATTCTGTAAATTTGGTTTTGTCATGGAATATCTTGGTTTCTCCGTCTATGGTAATTGAGAGTGTTGCTGGGGATAGTAGCCTGGAATAGCATTTGTGTTCTCCTAGGGTCTGTATGACATCTACCCAGGATCTTCAAGCTTTCATAGTCTCTGGTGAGAAGTCTGGTGCAATTTTCATAGGTCTTCCTTTATACGTTACTTGACTTTTTTCCCTTACTGCTTTTAATATTCTTTCTTTGTTTTGTGCATTTGGTGTTTTGATTATTATGTGATGAGAAGAATTTCTTTTCTGGTCCAATCAATTTGTAGTTCTGTAGGCTTCTTGTGAAGAATAAAAAATATTGTCTTTCACTTGTAGATCAATGGGTATCACTTTCTTTAGGTAGGGAAGTTTTCTTCTATAATTTTGTTGAAGATATTGACTGGCCTTTTAAGATGGGAGGCTTTGCTCACTTCTATCCCTATTATCCTTAGGTTTGGTGTTCTCATCTTGTCCTGGATTTCCTGGATGTTTTGCATCAGGAACTTTTTTCCATTTTCATTTTCTTTGACAGTTGTGTCAATGTTTTCTATGGTATCTTCTGCACCTGAGGTTCTCTCATCTATCTCACGTATTCTGTTGTTGATACTTGCATCTATGATTCCTGATTTCTTTCCTAGGCTTTCTATCTCCAATTTTGTCACCTTTTGTGACTTCTTTATTGTTTCTACTTCCATTTTTAGATCCTAGATGGTTTTGTTCAGTTCCCTCATCTATTTGGTTGTGTTTTCCTGTAATTCATTAAGGGCTTCTGTCTGTTTACATGTGTTTTCCTGTATTTCTTTAAGGGAGTTAGTTATGTTCTTCTTAAAGTCTTCTATCATCATCATGAGACACAATTTTAAATCCAACTCTTGCTTTTCCAGTCTGTTGGGGTATCCAGTGCTTGCTGTTGTAGGATAACTTGGTTCTGATTTTGCCAAGTAGCCTTGGTTTCCATTGGTAGGGGTCTTGTGCTAGGTTTTTACCATCTGCTCTTCTCTGGTGTTAGTTGGCCTTGCTGTCTGTGGCTGGAACTTGTCCTTTCTGTGGGCCTGTAAACCTGTGTCCTTACTCCTGGGAGACAAACTTGCTTCTGGAAGGGTCTGTGCACAGATGACTGTGGAGCCACTTGGCTCCTGGGTGTAGATGGTGACAGGAAGGACCTTGTCACTGCTGCTCCACTAATCTTATGCCCTGTGTGCTCCTAGCCATTCTCCTCTGGATATATATTGGAGAGAAAGTGTAGAGCTCACCTCCATGCTCAGAAGTGAAATTGATGCTGCAAGATCACTCTCTCTTGGTGGGCTTGGTTATGTTGTACACTCATTTTTATTGAGTTCTAGGAAGTGTTTGATACAAGAGGTTATTTCAGCCTCCCTGTATCTGTAGGGGCTTGCTTTGTGACTGAGCATATCCACTATTTCAAGAAGGTTCTATGAATTTTATACTTTTTGGATGAAATATTCTGTAAATCTCTGCTAGTAACTTTTCATTGGTAACATCTTTTAGTTTCAATATTTCACTATTTAGTTTCTTTTTTGATGCCCTGCCCAATTGTGCAGTATTGAAGTCTGCCATAATTATTGAGTGACTTTTGATGTATGATTTAACCTTTAGTAATATTTTTTATGAATATGGGTGCCCTTGTATTTGGGCATATTGATACTCAGAATTGAGAGATAATCTTCATGCAATTTTCCTTTGATGAGTATGAACTGTCCTTCCCCTTCTTTTCTGATTACTTTTGGCTGACCATTTAATTTATTAGATACTACCTTGGTTACTCCAGCTTGTCACTTGGGACTGTAAGACCCGAAAGAAAAAACGGGGTACTTCTGTACCCCCATGCCTCGGAAACCGGCACACCCCAAAACACTCACGAGAGACAGACCTGATGCAATTTCGCAAGAGGATTTTAATTTCCAGAGCTCTGGGGGGTTACAGTCTCCCCAGCAAGGTAAAGATGTAAGCCCGCGAGGAGTGGCTTGCCTTGGCCTTTTATAGACTTATAACAGAACTCGGCTACCACAAGCTTCTAAGCCAATCAGTTCAAACCATCTGAACCTGAGCTCTCTGATAACCTATCAGCCTCTCACAGAGGCCGGAAGAACTAGTTAAGTCATATTTGCTTACGTGGCCGCCATGCAGTGTCGCGCCCACCCTCCCCCACTGGAGTTGGAGATCCAGGTGCCTCCCACGTGCCCAGGCACAGGGGATTCCTAGCTTATAACCTTATCCTTTCATTCCCCACTTCCTGTCTTGTTAATAGTTCTAACCTTAGAACTAGGAGAATTAAAGGTCAGCCTCTTCTTGTCTCAGAAGGCTCTTATACTGCTGCCTAAGTACCATAATCTGGACCGCGCTCACCTGGTCCCTGATGAAGGCAACTAACCTATTGACTGTATAAGTCTAACTGTAAGAAACAGGAGCATTATCATTAGGGGTCCTATCAGGGCAGAAAACAGGGTGGTCAAGAATACAAGATAAGGGTCTTTTCACTGAGTCTTAAAGTTTCCCACGTGGCGGCATCTAATGTAGACCATATCTCCAACTTGGAAGCGATGTGGGACTTGTGGATCTCCTCCTGAGTAGGCCTCCAGGACCTCGATGCCTTATCCATTGGAGCGCCTCGAGCCTAGAGAGCAAAGGTCCAGTCTCTGTGATCAATTTGGTGAGGATCTCTTTCACCAGGGTTCCAGCAACTGTTTCTGAAGCCTTCTTTGACAGATCCAGTAACCTGTCTGGAAGCAGCGAGGAGTCTCTGACATGCCTATAGCATTAAAGCAGACAGTTTGAGCCAAATCTCATGTTGTGGTACGCCTCTCGGGAGGACCCAGAGGATGACAAAGAAGTTGGGGTAACAAAGAGGATTAAAATGGCAAGGACTATTCAGAAACAAGGGAGAGGCACCACCCAGCCTAAACCAGTCTCCAAGGTCAATTTAGTTAAGGTCTCTCATAGAGTTTTGTTTATTTTCTTTAGCTGTCTTGAGCCCTGGGGACAGTACATCCAATAACGTTTCCAATTAGTCCCCAATATCTGTCAATTTCTGACTTACCTTAGAAACAAAAACAGAACCATTGTCTGATCCAATTACCTTGGGCACTCTGAAACTCAGGAAAATTTCTTTTAACCCTGGCTGCTGTTTCCTGCCTGCTAGGGGAAGTCTCAAGCTATCTAGATTAACTATCTACAAGTGCTAGAAGATATTCATAACCATACTTTCCTGCCTTATCTTTTATAAAACCTCTATATACTCTAGGTTGTTCTCTTCTAGGTCTTCTGCCCTATTTACTCTTTGCTGCATAAGCATTCACTCGCTGGCATACCTTACACTGTTTTATTGATCCCTTAAATGAGTTCATGTGTGCATTTGCCCTGGCAAGTCCTTGGCTTACTTTCTGGGGAGTGTGATTCTCCCTTCTTGTGTGCGCCTTTCCTTGGTAATAGTTGGTCAGATGGCTACCAATCTCAGTCCTTTTTTTTTTCTTCAGCATATTTTAAGTAAGGCTATCTCACTTTGTCCCATTTGTCAGTGGATGCCTCTCGCAGACCTACAACCAGTATAGGCTCCTGTATATCTATCCTTGGAGCCATTTGCTCTGCCGGGATATTGCCCACTGAGTCTTTTCCCTTTTGACATCCTGGGCAGAGGGTGATACTCACGGTTGTTGGCTTCATTAGGGCATCTAAGAGGTCCAAGATTTCCTGTTGGTTTTCTCTGATGTGAGCAGTCCTTTTGGCATATACACCTGTGGACGTGGGCTGTGGCAAAGGCATACCTGTTATCCATGTGGATGTTGATTTTCTTGCTGTCTCCAAGTTCCAAGGTCTTGGTAAGGGCCATTAGCTCCACTTTCTGCGTTGACATGCCAGGGGTTAAAGATTCTTCTACCCAGATGTCGTTTGTGCTGCCCACCATAGCAGCACCTGCTTGTCCCTGTCCTTCACGGAGAAAATTGTTCCTGTCTGTAGCAACTTTCAGCAGGGGTCAGTCTCTCTTTTTGGGCCAGTTGCTGCTGCCATTTGGACAGTAAATATATCTGTTCTCCCCACCATTTTGGAGAGTATGCCTTGCTCCAACAGTTAGGAACATCCTGGGGTGACCTTAAATGAATGGGTTACCCATCCCATCCCTAGGTCCATTGTTCTTCGGGTAGTCCATGAACATATTTTGGTGCCAGTGGCTTCTTGGACCCTAGATCTTTTCTTGGAAACAGGGCCATTGGGTTGGAAGACCGTGTGTTAAGCCCCTGTGTCCATCAAGAACTGAGTGGGTTTCTCTTTCCCTCTCACAGTTATCCAGGGTTGGGGGAGGTGGTCAGAACACCCATCTCCCCTAGTCATTGTCTTTATCCAGGGATAACACCTTTGCCATTTGGGGACACTTCTCCAAAGACCTGTGAGTTCTTGCTCCCAGCTTGTTAGGACACACTCTGGCTCAGTGGCCTCTCCATATAGTATGCACATTGATTCCTTTCTGCCTTTTAGCCAGGATTTTCTGTAGCTTCCTTCTCTCATTTTTTCTTTCTACTCTCCCTGTCTCAGCAAACTATACTAAATCTCTCTATAGACTTTTCTAACAACCTGCACCACCAAATCTCTCTACAGACCTTCTAAATAACTTGTACCAAATCCCTCTACATACTTTCTCAGCAAACTAAAGTCCTTCTAGTCTGGGGTGTATAGCAAAATGCTTCTGAGCTGCACTAGACAGGCTGCTAGTGACTCCTCTGGTCCCTGCTTTACATACCTTTGCCAAATCTGTGGGCTATCATGCCCTCAAGACCTGCCAATGGAGTCTGGTGTCGGTCCTTCAGGTACCTCTTACCTTTCGTCTGAGGGGGTATTCTTTTCTGGCTTCCTGTATTACAAATAAAACAGTCTCAAAGAGATTAATCAGTCTCTTGGAAAATATGTCTTTAGTGAGGGTGTCACCGTGAATCAGGATAGGTGGTTTCAGATCTTCTGCTCCATTCTGTGGTCTTCTCTAAATATAAATTGAGCATACTATCATCATTTTGTAAATTATAAACTATAAGATAGGCCTAACATCCAATCTCTGTCAAACAGAACCTTTGTCATCTTTACTATCTTGAAAGACTATAAGAATTAACACCTGACTCATGTTTTGGCTATAAATTTTATATCACCTGAAAATCATTTCTGTAAACCTATATCAGCTTTCAAGATTAAAGAGCTTGAGCTGACTATGAGACTAACAGTTTTTATCCCCGTCAGAAATCCAAGAGTGACCAATATTAACTGAAAATATATAGAAAGCTTAACACACCTTTTAAGACTTAGCCAAATGATAGAGATTGCTAAACACCTGAACAGTTTATACTTCAAAATGTTGAAACATTGATCTTCAGCCTTCTGGCACAAGAACATCTGACAGACTTAAAGAATCAGGAATTATTAAGTCATATAATAACCTATAGACACATTGAGTTTGTAAATGAAGAGAGGCAATCTCGATGCGCTCTCGCTCTCTCTCTCTCTCTCTCTCTCTCTCTCTCTCTCTCTCTCTCTCTCTCTCTCTCTCCATAACAGAAGCAACTCTAATGAAAACATTGAAAACACCCTAATAATAAACTCAGAGCCTTATATTTTTGTATGGCCCCAAACTCATAGGCTTAAACATTTCAGATCTATAACAATAACAGCAAGAAAGGACTAGGTGTAAATCCTGCATTTTTGCATTTTTAGTATTTATACCAATGAAAACCTTGATTTTTGTATCAAAATAAAATCATTATCAAATAAGAATTTATGCCTTGAACATAATATAATTCTCAAAACAAGATTTTAGTATCACCGAGACAGAGTTTTTGCTTAATGTTTCAGAATCTAGTCTTCTAGAGGTCCCCCTTATTTTTGACCTCTTCCCAAGAGAAACAATAAAGCCACAGCTTAACAGTATATCTATTATAATAATTTAAACAATTTAAAATAAAAGAAATAAGCCATCTGTAACTTAAATTCAGAATTCCTACATCCACCACTTTGAGTGTCTTGTTAGAAATTATTTCCCCACTAGGGGGCCTCACAGCTTAAATATTTTGTCTCTTTCTTGTTCTAACATGGCGGGCTTGAGTCACGTGACCTGATCTTGCCTCCAGACCCTAACATGGCGGGCCTGAGTCACGGGACCCGATCTTGGCGCCAAAGACCTCAACATGGCGGGGCTGGAGTCACGGGACCCGATCTTGCCACCACAGAGCCCACCATGGCAGTCCTTTCAGTCGGTCTAAATTCTTAACAAAATTACCAGTCGGTCTAAATCCCTATGCGTCAGTCATCTAAGTCCGAGAACACAAGACTATACAAAACAGAAACAATCACCACATAGACAGCCTGACCCTGCCACCATCAGGCGTCTAAATTCAAGAACCCAGAGCAAGGAAAATCAACATACAATCTGCTGCTAGACGGGCCCAATTTCAGATACCGAATGTTCCTGCCCCTGCTCATTGCAGAAACCGAATACAGAGAAGAGCCTCCTCCAGGGTCCTCCGGACCCCGGCGGTTTCCACTGCCAGTCGAACTCTCCGCACCAATACAGGCTCAGTATATAAAAGCACACAAGAACAGCAATGCACAAAACAGAATCCAACAGATTCAAGACTTTACGACCCATCCGCATCTCTTACAAGCACAGACGTCGGTCAGTGACTGACACCGGAGTCTACTAGGCATCCCTGGCAGACTTACATACAACCCAGAGCGTCCTCTGGGGTCTCGCAGCCTGTGGCCCAAGGGTGTCCCCTCCCACAGCCCCTGTGTCCTTACAGTTCACAGTGGCAGCTGCCCGAAGTGGGATTCCACATCCACTTCCTCTGTAAACACACATACAGACCGCGGAGCCGCATTCAAACACTCAGGACAATCAGACATCGGCCGGCCAGCGCACGCACACTTCAGAGGGGGTCCCCTTACCTCCAAGTTGTTTCTCGAGTGTGTAGGGGTGCCTGCATGTTCCCGGCCAATGCACCAATGTAAGACCCGAAAGAAAAAACGGGGTACTTCTGTACCCCCATGCCTCGGAAACCGGCACACCCCAAAACACTCACGAGAGACAGACCTGATGCAATTTCGCAAGAGGATTTTAATTTCCAGAGCTCTGGGGGTTACAGTCTCCCCAACAAGGTAAAGATGTAAGCCCGCGAGGAGTGGCTTGCCTTGGCCTTTTATAGACTTATAACAGAACCTGCCTACCACAAGCTTCTAAGCCAATCAGTTCAAACCATCTGAACCTGAGCTCTCTGATAACCTATCAGCCTCTCACAGAGGCCGGAAGAACTAGTTATTTCATATTTGCTTACGTGGCCGCCATGCAGTGTCGCGCCCACCCTCCCCCACTGGAGTTGGAGATCCAGGTGCCTCCCACATGCCCAGGCACAGGGGATTCCTAGCTTATAACCTTATCCTTTCAGGTCCAGTTTCTTAGAAAACATTTTGCCAGCATCTGTACTTCTATCTTTGTTGTTGTGTTGTTCTTGTATCAGAAAGATGGATCCTGTTTACAAATCTCTTAGCTTGTGTCTCTCTTCTGGGAAGTAGAGTCCATTGATAATGGCAGATATTAATATGAATGATTGTGTGTTTTTATTATGTTGATATTGGTGGTGTTAGTGTGTGTGTGATGTGTTTCTTCTATTGGTTTTATGATGTAAAAAATTAATTTCTTGTGGTTTGGTGATGTACTTACACTGCTTTTGTTACAAGTTTTCTTTTATTATCCTCCACAGGGCTATATTAGTGGAAAGACATTTTTTTATATTTGGTTTTGTCATGGAATAATTTGGTTTCTCCATGGTTAATGATTAAAAGTTTTGCTGGGTATAATATTCTAGGATCACATCTGTGGGTTCTTAGGGCCTGAAATACATCTGTCCAAGACCTTCTGACTTTTATAGTAGGCTGTAATTCTGATACATGTGACTCTAGATGTTACTTGGGGGGGGAGGTCCACTATGGCTTTTAATTTTCTGTCTTTTTTGTTATCTTCATGTTTTGATTATCATAAGGCAAGAGGATTTTCTCTTCTGGTCCAATCTATTCATTGTTCTGTAAGCTTTTTAGACATAGATAGCAATCTTTTTTTAGGTTAGATTAAATTATCTTCTATGATTTTTTAAAGATAACTTTTCTGGGAATTTTGAGCTAAGATTCTTTTCATTCTCCTATAACTATGATTCCTACATTTGGCCTTTTTGTGTTGTCTCAAATTTTCTGATTTTTTTAAATGTCATGAACCAGCTTTGCGCAGTGGCAGTATCGTAGCCAATGAGGTTTATCCGAGGCGCGATTATTGCTAATTAAATGTCATGAACCTTTTAGATTTAAAACTTTTAAAACTTGTGCATCAATTTCTTTGGGGTTGCAATCCCTTTCAGCTCCTTCAGTTCAAACCATCTGAACCTGAGCTCTCTGATAACCTATCAGCCTCTCACAGAGAGGAAACCTTAATGAAATCCATTGCAGTCCTGAGACTCAATCTGATGGTTGGTTGTGAGTGTTTTTCAGGTGCTGGCAGAGCCTCTTGAGTATAGCTGTCCCCTGAGAGGGTCTGCCAGCACCTGACCAATAGAGATGCATATACTCACAGCCAACCATAAGATTGAGTCTGAAGATTAATTAAAGGAAGAACAGAGGAGCTGAAAGTGTTTGCAAACCCAAAGAAAGATCAACAATATCAACTAACTGGACTGCCCAGAGTTCCAAGGGACAGAACCACCATCCAAAGAGTACACAGGACTCAAGCTATATTTGTAGCAGAGAATTACCTAATCTGGCAACATTAACTTAGCTACAAATTAAATGAAGCCATTGTTTTTAATAGCTGAGTATTACTCCATTGTGTAACTGTACCATATTTTCTGTATCCATTCTTTCATTGAGGGACATCTGGCTTTTTTCCAGCTTCCAACGATTATAAATAAGACTACTATGAACATAGTAGCACATGTGTCCTTGGTATATGCTGGAGCATCTTTTGTATATATGCCCAGGAGTGATATAGCTGGATCTTCAGGTGTTTTCACTTTTGTGCCTATTTCTAATTTCAGATATTATTCATTTCCTTCACTGGTTTGATTGTACTTTCATGTATTTCTTTATGAGGTGGAGATTGGACTGTAGCTATCTCACCTGCTTTTTGCCTTGTACATGCACCTTAACCCACACTCCAACTCCTTCTATATGTTTTCCCATTCTGTTGAAGGACTTATTTTTCTTTAGTCATTAGATTTGTTTTATTTCATTTTTGCCATAAAATTGATCTGGATTGTTCCTTATGTAAAAATGCCAAATTTATTTGTTGATTAAATTTTTCTTCTCTTATGGATAATGTTGCTGAAAACCTTAATCTACCTCTACTTGTACCCGGGCAAATATCATTAGGTATGAATCTGATACCATAATACACATTCATTGGGGATACATATTTTCAATGGTAAATAATACTACACTACATTTTTGTTAAAAGTGACTAAGCTTTCCAACTAATGTAGATCAGATGGTTCAATGAGCATATATGAAAGTAAATGTCCAATTCTCTATGTGCAATGCAAGATATCCACAGATAATGTCTGAAGTTTCTCCCTATTATTATGGTGGTTGACCATCACTTGCTCTTGTGGTGATAGTATTTAAAATTATGATCCACAAATTATATGAAATTCTGTATTCAACTGTTTTGTGTCTATGTATGACAGTTTTATGTTATTAAATTTCAAATTATCACAGGGGTCATGTTTTAAACAGAAAAAAATGATAAAGAATTTTGTTAAGGTTGCTACTGTTAAATCTTGTCTACAAAGGGATTCTCTTGCCTGCTTGACAAAAGAGTTTTTTCCCCTTAGGGAGTCAATAATAATGAACCAATTTTATTCTGTATATCTCTATTTTTGATCTGGGGACAGGGATTGAACCTTAGGTCTTGTAATGTTTTTCAAAATTAGAGCTTACATGACCTTCCCAAGATACGTAGAAAATGTACAAGTTCTCATATCTATCTGAACTGATTAGTCTTCTGATTGTTGCAATGTATCCAGCTCTTCCCCTATATTGTGTTTCTTCTTGGAGAAATGAAAGGGTTTTCCATGATTCTTAGCTAAAGGTATTTGTGTTCATCATGTATGTTAGCCTGTCAGATAAGGAATAGAAAGTATACTCTTCTGTATGAGCTCATATTTGGGTCTCTCTATGTGTCTGTCTTTCTTATTGTCTGTCTCTCTGTACATCATGAATATGACATCTCAAGTTCATACCATAAAATGGCAAATAATTCCCTATACAGTAATTTACCTTGCACTGAAAAACTGCCTAAACTTTGTGATAAAATGAAATATACCCTCAAAAAATGGTCCATGCAATATCTTTCTCAAAATATCCAATTTTTGAAAGAAAGAAGGAAAATAATCCTCTTTGCTGGTATTTAACTTAAGCACAATTTCTATTGTGTTTTATTCAAATTTCTTCCCAAATCTATGTGACTTTTTTATGCTTACTCCTGGCATCCATATTCCAGCTAGTATTCTTGTCTTTCCCATTATGCTTTCTAACTTGAAGTCACCATGCCATTTCCTATTTCCTGCTACATCATTTTTGGTGTTGTTATGGTTCTTGAACAGGTGAAAAAATTTTATCATAGGAAGGTAAATATTATATATGCCTGTTTTTCATATATTCTTCAACATTTACACTTCTAAGACTGGTTATTGCCTTGGAATTTTATTGGTTCTCAAAGTGCCTAGTAATGTACTTCAAAACACTTACCTAGAGACCCATTTTTAAAATATTCTTATGCAGGATCTTTCGCTAAATTAATAGAGCATATATCAACTTTTCATCACCTTGGCTTCACATGACCTGACATATAAAACTATGGTACCTACTTATCTAAAGCCTTTTCTGAATAAACCATATATGGTATATAAAACCACATAGGAATGATATTGTTTATTGCAATATTGCTCAAAATAGAAAATATTAGAAACAGTCTATCATTTACAGTTCAATAATTAGCATTTTATTGTGATAAGGTAATTTCTGCTAACACAGAAATGACTGAAAATATACTATAATTAAATTCAGACAATGCCACATTAATTGAATTTTTAATCGTGTTTACAGATTGAGATAGATGATATATATGAACTTTAAAGACATTTTTTACAAACTTGGGAAGGTTGATATATTAACTCTATTTAATGTCTGGAAAGAATGAAGAGGCAAAGAGTGAAATGTAAGTCAGAAAGATAAACTGGCCACTAAACAAGTCTTCAATAAAATATAACCATAGAGCACTTTTAGCTGCTAAAGTATCAACTCTAATTTGATCATGTTCCTTTTACTATTGCTTAATGTGCTCACATGGGTAGGACATGATTGAAGGAAAAAGATATAAATGCAAATTTAGCTACAAAGAAAATGGTTGAATCGCATATAATGTAAGTCTTTGGCTTAAAAACCTAGGTTAAGAGTAAAAGCTGGTGTAGAGAAAGAGGAATACTCTCCCACTGCTGGAGGGATTGCAAGCTGGTACAACCACTCTGGAAATCAGTCTGGCAGTTCCTCAGAAAACTGGGCATGATACTTCCGGAGGACACTGCTATACCACTCCTGGGCATATACCCAGAGAATTTCCCAGCATGCAATAAGGACACATGCTCCACTATGTTCATAGCAGTCTTATTTATAATAGCCAGAAACTGGAAAGAACCCAGATGTCCCTCAACAGAAGAATGGATACAGAAAATGTGGTATATTTACACAATGGAATACTACTCAGCAATTAAAAACAATGAATTCATGAAATTTTTAGGCAAATGGTTGGAGCTGGAAAATATCCTAAGTGAGGTAACCCAATCACAAAAGACTACACATGGAATGCAGTCACAGATAAGTAAGTAGATAATAGCCCAGAAGCTCAGAATACCCAAGACACAATTCACATATAAAATGATTCCCAAGAAAAAGGAAGGAGAGGGCCCTGGTCCTGGAAAAGCTTGATGCAACAAGGTAAGGGAATACTAGGACAGAGAAGTGGGAGGGGGTTGATTGGGGAATGAATGGAGGAAAGAGGGCTTATTGGACTTATGGGGAGGGGGAATGTGGGAAATGGGAAATCATTTGGAATACAAACAAGAATATAGAAAAAATTTTTTTAAAAAATCACCATTAAAATAAATGTACATATAATATTTTAACCTTATATGTTATATTATATTATATTATATTATATCATATCATATCATATCATATTATATCATATTATATTGTTATGTGTTCTGCGTTATGTGTTATATCATATCTTATAGGTTATTTCATCTTATATATCATATATCATATATCATTATATATTAATTCAGGTATACTTGCATTTTAATGAATACTATTAAAGTATTCATTTAAAAATCACTAGGATTAAATAATAGAAACCAATACTCTAAGTACTAACGTTAATTTGGTCCCTTTTCAATTATAACTTCTTTATCCTGGAAGATACTGTCTTTTTTATTATTCTTTTTTATTAGATACTTGCTTTGTTTTCATTTCAGATGGAATCCCCTGTCCTCATTAAACCTCCAAAAACCCCCATCTCATCCCCCCTTCCTGTGCTCACAAGCTCCCCCACACACATTCCTGAATTTCATTCCCCTACTCTGGGGCATTGGGCCTTTACAGGACCAACGGCCTCTCCTCTCACTGATGTCTAAAAAGGCCCTCCTCTGCAACATATGAAGCTGGAGCCATGGGTCCCTCCATGTGAACTCTTTGGTTTGTGGTTTAGTCCCTGGGGGTTCTGGGGGTAATGGTTTGTACCTATTATTGTTCTTCCTGCAGGCTGGAAACCTTTTCAGCTCTTTGGGTCTTTTCTCTAGATGCTCCACTGGGGACCCTATACTTAGTCTATTGGTTGGCTGTGAGCCATGGGTATTTTGATCTACTTTCCAATAAGGATCAAAGAATCCACACTTTGGTCTTCAATCATTTTGAGCTACATGTGGTCTGTGAGTTGTATTTTGAGTATTTCAAGCTTTGGAGCTAATATCCACTTATCAGTGAATTCATACCATTTGTATTCTTCTGTATTAACTCACTCAGGATGATATTTTCTAGCCCCATCCATTTGCCTAAGAATTTCTTGAATTCATTGTTTTTAAAAAGTGAGTAGTACTCCACTGTGTAAATATACCACATTTTCTGAATCCAGTCCTCTTTTGAGGGACATCTGGGTTCTTTCCAGATTCTGGCTATTATAAATAAGGCCACTATGAGCAAAGTTTTTGCTATCCTGCATTTTAATATAAACTGAGATAACTTCTAAGGAAAATGATATACATATAATAATCAACATTAAAATAAATGTGCATATATTACACCTTATATATTATATTATATTATATTATATTATATTATATTATATTATATTATATTATACATATTATATATACTATATTCATGCATCTTGTATGATTAAAGTATTCATTTAAAAATCACTAGGATTAAATAATAGAAACCAATAATGTAAGTGCTAAAGTTATTTTTGTCCCTTGTCAATTATATCTTCTTTACCCTGGAAGATAGTGTCTTAACTGTTTCTTTCTCATTTGTGTATAGTAATTATTTGAAGTTATGAATTTTTTTGCTTATTTGTTTTTGAGTCAGGATCTCACAAACTTGCCTTGGACATAGATGTGGAAAGCAATGAACACCACAGCAAATAGGACAAGACTGAATATTTATTTCATAGTGATCATGAGGATTATGTAGTTCATGTAGACCATGCTAGATTTTATTTCATAGAGATCTACTGGACTCTGTCTACTGAGTGCTGGGATAAAAAACATCCACCACCATGCCTGTCTCAATGTGATGAATTTTAAGTTATCCTTATAATATATATAATGTGGTGTGAGGATACTGTCCTCCTCTGTTATACTCTCTTCTGTTTACTCACCATGTCCCTAAATATCCTCTTTTTACTTTCATGCCATTTGTTTTCAAAATTCCATATGAGAGAAAATTTGTGAAGATTGTCTTGGAAGGTCTGGGCCATCTAACAAAATAATCACCAATTCTATACTTTCCCTATAAGTGATATCATTTCATTCTTTATTAATGAAAAATTAATTATTTTCTCTTTTATTAAATAATATTTTGATTTTATTCTTTGAACATTTCATACATGTTTGAAATGTTCTTTGATCATACCAACCTCCCACTACCTATCTCTAGTACATCTAGTGAAGAACGTAACATGGCTCTATCGCAGAGTCCTATCAATACTACTAATGTGTACAAGGGTATGAGGCCATCTACTATGAAATGGGAAACTTATTAGTGGCAATATTTGCAAAGAAGCATGATACTTACTCATTAGCTATTACCTGCCTATAGCTAGTGTGACAGGGGTATAAACATAAATATTTAGAAAGCACTTTGACAACATGGCTATTTGTCCCTTCCCCACTGCAGCATTCGAGCTAGGCATTTTAGCCTCTGCTCTGATCAATTCTCAGCCTGTGAATTTCCTGGCCTTTGTTCTGAATAGAACAACCCAGCCTCACCTGGAAGCCACAGAAGCATTTCTACCTGCAGTTCCCTGACCTCAACAGACCACCTGCTGAGGTTGGAGCCAACCACTTGCTGAGACTGGAGCCAGCAAAGATCTCGGGACTCCAGCTCAAGCCTGGAGGGAGGGAATCCTTCAGACTATATATTGCCTAACTTTTATTAAAATTAAGGTCTTGAAAGGCAATGTCTTAGTGACCCAATTCTTTTTGCGCAGCTTTCCCGATCCACCCCATAAGTTTCTCTTGCAGAGCCAGTCCACAGTAGCTGCAGATAGCTACAGAACTCAACAGAAGGGCACCCAGCTGTGTGGCTGGACTTGAGAGAAAGGTTACCCTGTCTTAGCGAAGCTTCACAGAAAAATGGGAAAAAATGGTAACCTGCACGGTGAACAAAATGGGTGCTGGAGGATTTGGATTAAGTAAGGCAGTATTGACCCAACACTGAATTCCTTGCTTAGAGGCAGACAGTGGAAAAGAGGGAAGAACTTTATAGGTTCTGGTTTGTAACCACAACCATTAAGAGCTAATTAGGTGAAAAGGAAAGGGTCTAAAAATAGGTATATGTCTGTGGCCTCCAAGAGCTGCTTTAAGAAAGTTTGAAAAATGAGAGAGACTTGAGAAGGAAAATGGATGTAATTGCATAACAAGCATAATTTCCTTTCTGTGTATCGTTGTCTGTTCTTGGTGCACCATGTTTGCATGTATGTATGTCCTATTCGTGGTGTTGTGCGAATGACTTGTGTGTGAATGACTTGTCTAAGTGTTTCATATTAAAAAGAAAAATTAATAAAAATTTCACCTACTGGTGGTCTATGTTTTAATCTAGCTGCAATTTACATGGTAAAGGCTGATTTAAGGTGTCCCACACTCAGCTAAGAATCAAATATAGTTAGAGAGAAAGCTGCTTTAAAAAGGGGACAACAGCCTCAAGTCTAGGACAGGTGGATTAATGGTTGTTTCTTTTAAAGAAAAATCTCTACAATTGTGGGTTTCGGTTCAAAGTGCTTTTATTCTCTTGAAATTACAGCCAGAAAAAAAAAAGCACATGGCAGCATGTTACTACTCAGAATGCAGGCCTCTGGAATGCTTCTAAATTGGCATGGTATTTTATGTATATCAACCTAGAAAGCAGACTTTTAAGGAAGAAGATATAAAATAATGTCTCTTCAATTAGTTAAAATAGTGTGTTTGCCATTAATTTTTAAAGAAAATAGATTGTTTAAAATTGGGCTTTGCTTCCAAAGTTGTAGTTGCTCTAATAATATAAGAGAAAATTAAGAGTTAAGATGAAAATTGCCAATGTGCCATTGACTGCAGTTTGCAGTCTGGTTAAAGGCCAAGATTCTTAACATATTTAAAAAATGATAAAGGTTAAAAAACAGCTGTGGTCAATATGGGCCTATTGTGACTTTTTCACAAGTTTATTGGCTACAATGGTAAAAACAAAATTTAACCCTCCAAGATGATAAAGGAGATCTCAATGGAAATTTATTTGATATCAAACAAGCTCCTTTGACTACTGTGTTGGGCAAATTGAATTTACACATAGGTTTGGGCCTGGTCTTGGACAATGGGATTGGATTAGAGGATATTTGCATTTGAGAAACCTGGTTCAAGGTCCTTGCTGGGGTGTGTGTTAGGCATATTGAATTTGCATTTGAGTAGGTGCAGAGCTTGGAGCTTCCTCGATGGAGGCTTGTAAGGGGCTGCTTTTGTATTACAGATCCCACATAGGGAGGTTTTGGCCAAAACTATGTTCTTGAAAGCAATTTCATTAAAAAGTTTTTTTTGTTGGTTTTTGTCTTTTTGTTGGTTTTTTTTTTGTTTGGTTGGTTTTTTTGTTGTTGTTTGTTTGTTTGGGGTTTTTTTGTTTTTTGTTTTTGTTTTTGTTTTTCTCAAGGAATGGCTAATAGCCTTACTTTATATGAGAAAAAAATGTTTTGTCTCTGCTTCAGTACAAGAAGCTAGAATATTGGATTTTTCAATATATTTTGTTTATAGAATTTTGTTACAGGTCTTCGCTCATGGGTCTTTAAAATTTTTAAATAAATAATTTTCAAAAGTTGTTCAAATAAGTTAATTGGCTAAGACATCACTTTAAGTTTGCCACAGGGGGACTTAAATCTCTGTTTCCAAGGGAGATATAAATTAACTGGTAAAGGATAGATAATTTTACAGATAATGAAGGCTGTTGTAATCAGCTGTTTATGTTAGGTGTTCTTTGCCATTCATGGGCAATGGAAACATTAATATAAAATCATCTTTTTTTCCTCTCCAAATAAAGTTTTTGCATCTTTCAATGGAGATGTTGATGTGTTGGTAAAATGTTATAAGGGTGTTTTGGAGGAATGTTTTAAGAGCCTGGTGAGGACATTTGTTCCTTGCTTCAAGCAGCAATCAGATTATTATTAATTGTTGATCTATTGCATGGCAAGCATTTTTAGGCAAAATTAATAATTGCTATCCAAAAAGATAATTTGTTGCAATTTGCTATCATATTTCTATACATATGTCCCATCATATGTAAAATACATATGATGTATACATATGTAAAATGCATCAACTATTGGAGTAAAATTTGTATAATTAGATCACATGTTTATTTCTTTAAGTTTCCCCCTGCTTCAGCACAAGTATCGTGGGTGCTCTAGTGGCTACTTTTTAAATGTTAAAAAAAAATCAAGCTTTTATTTATATATTAATAACAAATATAAACATATATATGGCTCATGGTTTACAATTACTTAAAAATATTCCTTTATTTTAATACTGCTAATTCTTAATTTTTACAATTATTTATACAAATATAATTCAAGTAAAAAAGATATGTTCTTTAAATAACTATCTTCTAGATATTTGATATAGTTGATCTTTAAAAGGGTGCCTGGACAAAGACCTCTTAAGGCAAGGCACATAAAGTTTATGTCCTAGACAGATTATATAAAAACAATTGGCTATATAGGCATATTTTTCTTGTTTTTTTTTTTTCAAGACAGGGTTTCTCTGTGTAGCCCTGGCTGTTCTGGAACTCACTCTGTAGACCAGGCTGGCCTCAAACTCAGAAATATGCCTGCCTCTGCCTCCCAAGTGCTGGGATTAAAGGCGTGCACCACCACCACCCAGATCAGGCATATTTTTTATATCATCAAAAGGAGTAATGGCTTAAAAAATAGTTTTATATTTTTGTGCTCATTGTAAGGCCTTCTTTTGGGGGACCCCTACTCAAATCTCATGGTGCTTCCCAAGAAACTCGAGAGACCAGCTTGATGCAAACGCATGAGGTAGCTTTCATAAATGGAGCTCTGTGCCAACACTTACCCCACGGAGGGGGCAGAGGGGTGGACCTCAAGGCTCAAATATTGGGGTTTTTTATAGAAAAAGTTAGGAAGGTTGGTGGGATTACACATAATAGGTTAGTTCAAATGGTGACAGGCAGATCCTTGGCGCGCAATTACATCATCAGTAGGTAATACGTGGGACCGGTACATCTGAAATGCAGGAGGGCAGCTTATCTTTTGGAGTCAGACAGGGTGACTCCAGTCAGTCCAGATGGTTTGAGGCTCAGTGGAGATAGTCCAGGCATGTTCCTTATCTTTATGGCCTGCTGGTCCCCAGAATGCCTTAACAGCAAGTCCGGGTGCATCCTGGGTCTGTACTGCTCTTATCCTTTCCCAGGACTATTTGTTTCTTTTAGTCCTGGGCCCTGAGAATTTTTTTACCAGTAGAGGGGGCCAGTCATAGAGCAATTTATAGGGGTCAGTCCAAACTGTCTAGGGGTGTACCACCCTGAAGAGCACAGGTAGGAGAGCTATCTAATTATTAACTCCAGTCTCTGTGGTCAATTTGGTGAGTGTCTTTTTCATTAGTGTTCCAGCAACTGTTTTTGAAGTCTTCTTTCACAGATCCAGTAACCTGTCTGGAAGTAGTAAGAAGTCTCTGACATGCCTGGAGCATAAAGGCAAATAGTTTGAGCCAAATCTCATGTCGTGACACATCCCCTGAGAGGACTCAGTGGATGACAAAGAAATTGGGGTACTATTCAAAAACAAAGGGGAGAGGCACCACCCAGGCCAAGCCAGTCTCTAAGGTCAATTTAGTTAAGGTCTCTCATAGGGTTTTGTTTATTTTCTCTAGCTGCCTTGAACCCTGGGGACAGTATATTTAATAATGTTTCTAATTAGTCCCAATATCTCTGTCAAATTTTGACCTTAGGAAGAAAAACAAAACCATTGTCTGACCCAATTACCTTGGGCAATCTGAAACTCAGGAAAATTTCTTCTAAGCCTGGCAGCTGTTTTCTGCTTGCTGGGAGAAGTCTCAACCCATTTAGATTAAATATCTATAAATGTTAAAAGATATTTATAACCATATTTTCCTGCCTTAGCTTTATAAAACCTTTATATATTCTAGGCTGTTTTCTCCTAGATCTTTTGCCCTGTTTATTCTTTTCTGCATAAGCATTTACTTGCTGGCATATCTTATTTTATTAATCTCTTAAATGAGTTCATCTGAGCATTTGGCCTAGTAAGTCCTTGGCTTATTTTTTGGGAAGTATAATTCTCTATTCTTGTGTTCACCTTCTCTTGGTAATAGTTGTTAGGGTGGCAAACAATCTTAGTCTTTTTTCTTTAGCATATTTTAAGTGAGGCTATCTCTTAATTTTGTCTCATTTTTCAGTGGGTGTCTCTTGCAGACCCACAACCAATATGGGCTCCTGTATATCTATTTTTGGAACCATTTGCTCTGCCTGCCTATTGCCCACTGAGACTTTTCCCTTTGATGTCCTGGGCAGTGGGTAATACTCACGGTTGCTTGCTTCATTAGGGCATCTAAGAAGTCTAAGATTTCTTGTTGGTTTCCTCTGAGGTGAGCAGTCTTCTTGGCATATATCCCTGTGGATGTGGGTTGTGGCAAAGGCATACCTGTTATCCATGTGGATGTTGATTTTCTTGTTGGCTCCAAGTTCCAAAGTCTTGGTATGGGCAATTAGCTCCATTTTCTGCATTGACATGCCAGGGGGTAAAGATTCTTTTACCCAGATGACATTTGTGCTGTCCATCATAGCAGTACCTGCTTGTCTCTGTCCTTCATGGAGAAAACTGCTCCTGTCTGTAGCGACTTTCAGAAAGGGTCAGTCTCTCTTTTTGGGCCAGTTGCTGCAGCCCGTTGGACTGGAAGTATATCTGTCTCCCCCTCCCCTGCCATTTTGGAGAGTATGTCTTGCTCCAATAGAGAGGGTAAGAATAGCCTGGGGTGACCTTAAATGAATGGGTTACCCATCCCATCCCTAGGTCTATTGTTCTTTGGGTAGTCCATGAACCCATTTTAGTGCCAGTGACTCCTTGGACTGAAGATTTTTTTTTTTTTGAAACAGGGCCATTGGGTTGGAAGACCAAGTGTTAAGCCTCTGTGTCCATCAGAACTGAGTGGGATTTTCTTTTTCTCTCTTGGTTTTCTTGGGTTGGGGGAGGTGCCCAGAACCCCCACCTTCCTTGGTCATTGTCTTCATCCAGGGCTAACATTTTTACCATTTGGGGCACTTTTTTTAAGACTTGGGAATTCTTGCTCTCAGCTTCCATTTGTTAGAGCACCTTCTGGCTCAGTGGCCTCACTCTTTATAGTGTGTACATTGACCCTTTTCTGTCTTTTAGCCAGGATTTTTTGTAGCTTTTTTTCTCTGTCATTTTTTTGTCTCCCTGTCTCAGCAAACTATATTAAATCTTTTTATAGACTTTTTTTTAACAACCTGCACCACCAAATCTCTCTATATACTTTTCTTAGCAACTAAAGTCTCTCTTGTCTGAGGTCATAGGGTGTATAGCAAAATGCTTCTATGAGATGCTCTAGAAAGGCTGCGAGCGACTCATCTGGTCCCTGCTTAATCTCATATACCTTAGTCAAATCTGTGGGCTGCCATGCCCTCGAAACCTGCCAATGGAGTCTGGTGTCGGTCCTTCAGGTGTCTCTTACCTTTCGTCTGAGGGGGTATTCTTTTTTGGCTTTCTGTATTACAAATAAAACAGTCTCAAAGAGATTAATGAGTCTCCTGGGAAATATATCTTTAGTAAGAGAGTCACTGTGGAATCAGGATAGGTGGTCTCAGATCTTCTGCTCCACTCTGTGGTCTTCTTTAAATATAAATTGAGCATATTATTATCATTTTGTAAATTATAAACTATAAGATAGGCCTAACATCCAATCTCTGTCAAACAGAACCTTTGTCGTTTTTACTATTTTAAATTACTATAAGAATTAACACTTTACTCATGTTTTGGCTATAAATTTTATGTCACCTGAAAATTATTTATTTAAATTTTCATCAGCTATCTCAAGATTAAAAAGCATGAGGGGCACAGGGACGGTTTTCTTCAGCTTTTTCCTGATGGAAAAAGCTGAGCTGACTATGAGACTAACAGTTTTTATCCCCATCAGAAATTTAAGAGTGACCAATATTAACTGAAAATATATAGAAAGCTTAACACAGCTTCTAAGACTTAGTCAAATGATAGAGACTGCTAAACACCTGAATAGTTTATACTTTAAAATGTTGGAGCCTTTCCTGTTCACTCGCTGTTACTGAGGGAATCCTAGTTATTCCCCCCACCCCCCACCCCCCCACCCGCGTTCATTAGGTTCGGGCGTGAGCAATCTGTATTGGTTTGCTTGGGTGTTGGGCGACACCTAGTGGTGACAAGTTTCCGCAATGTTCCAGTTCTCCGGGGTGATGATAAAGGACAGAAAAGTGCCTGCCGTGAGCCGGCCAGGGTTCCAGGAGGCCGGGTAAGCAGGCGGGTGTGTCCCGGAAACTGCGTCCTGTTTAAGGACTTTGTCTACCTAGGAGGTTGTACCGGGAGAGTTAAATAGGGCTGGTAGCGGCTGCACACCCTATTGGGAAAAACACAGGGGCTGGTGGCAGCTTGATTAGATTGACCAGAAGTCCTGCCCTAGAGCCTTTTTTTCCCCAAGGTGCCAGATGTTTTAGGAATGTGGTAGGCTGAGAGCAGAGAAAAGGGGAGAGACCCCCCTCCCTGCTATGCGGTCCGCCCTCCCTTCTCCCCTCAAGACCCCATAGTCCAGTCCCGGTCGGGTGGTCCCTACCCAGCGGGTGGTGACTCTAGGGGTGTCTCCATTTCCCTTTTCCCGTTCCCCCTCCTGCCGCGGGCGTGATGGGGGGGTTCTGGGGTCTGGGGGGTCTCCTCCCGTTTTAACACATCAGACAGACTTACAGCAAAGAACAAAAAATAAACCACAAGAACAGAACAAAAACAACTGACACTAGCATATCCAAGCACACTCCTCTGCGGCTGGACTTGAACCAAACATTCGAACACGACCTCTGACAGAGTGGGATTCCATGTCCACTCCCACCTGGGTAACAGGAGTACTCTGTCTCCTTTGTTCCAAGGCCAGGTCCTCCTGGCTGCCCCTCCCCCGTAGGACTTCTCCCAAGTGGGGTCGCAGCCCATGGTGGCAGCTGCACGGAGTGGAATTCCACATCCACTCCCCCTGTAACATGGAGTGGGATTCCATATCCACTCCCTCTGTTACAAACCAACACCAAGACACACACATACATATACACACAGACAGCAGAATTGCACTCAAACACTCACACCAACGTATCTCCAAGGGGTCTTCAGATTTCCTGGGGGCGATGCATTTCCCAGCCAATGCACCAAAATGTAAGGCCTCCTTTTGGGGGACCCCTACTCAAATCTCAGGATGATGCTCCCCAAGAAACTCAGAGACCAGCTTGATGCAAACGCATGAGGTAACTTTAATAAACGGGGCTCCTGGCCAACACTTACCCCACGCAGGGGGCAGAGGGGTCAACCTCGAGGCTCAAATATTGGGGTTTTTTATAGAAAAAGTTAGGGAGGTTGACGTGGTTACACATAATAGGTTAGTTCAAACGGTGACAGACAGATCCTTGGTGCACAATTACATCAGTGGGCAATACATGGGACCGGTACATCTGAAATGCAGGAGGGCAGCTTATCTTTTGGAGTCAGACAGGGTGACACCAGCCAGTCCAGATGGTTTGAGGCTCAGTGGATATAGTCCAGGCATGTTCCTTATCTTTATGACCGGCTGGTCCCCAGAATGCCTTAACAGCAAGTCCGGGTGCATCCTGGGTTTGTACTGCTCTTATCCTTTCCCAGGAATGTTTGTTTCTTTTAGACCTGGGCCCTGAGAAATTTTAACTTCTTTTATTCTTTCTTTCACTCATCAAATTATAAAGATTTGTTCTTAATGTTCTCAATTTCTATCCCTACCACATAATGGTGTTAATTCTAGAGGACTTAATTAATTGTTGCAGATAAATGATACTCATATTTCTAATTTATGTTATGGTATATGCTTGGTGTTCCAACTTAAATTAAAACAGACAATGGAACTGACCATTTAAAAAGGTTATCAAACATTTGAGATGTCTTTCACAATTTAATTCCTTATTATCCTCAAAGACGAGGGAATATAAAAATTTTTAAAACAATATCTTAAAAAAGAAAAAGAGAGGGGAGTTTGTATCCCTGTGCATATCATTTAAATTATGATTGTGTATTTTTAAGAAAAATTTAAAATGTGAATGCCAAGGAAACTCCTTGCTGAGTATATGGCATCCTATAACTAGGCACACTAATGCCAAGGTGAGATAAAAAAAAAAAGTTCATTTATTGGCATATGGCAAGATCCTGACTTAATATTGGGGAAGAAGACATGTCTATATTTTTTCCAGAAAATACTGCAAAAGCTTAAAGCAGCTGTTAAGTATTGGCTGATTCAAAAGTGTTCTCAAAGCCACTTCTCCCATAGTTGGGAAGATAGGCTAATTGTTCTCTAACAGTTAATTCACAAGCCCCAGTCCCTGTTGCCTGAATCATAAATTTGCAATTGAAATAGATACTTTGGGCCTCCTAGAACCACTGTCTAAGTGGTTTTGTTTTTTAGCAGTTAATTTACAAGCCAGGCCCTGTTGCCTGAGTTATGAATTTACAATTAAATTGAATATCTTGGGCCTTCCAGAGACAGCCAAGATTTTTTCCTTTCAATCTCTCCTTTTGTGTTTCAAACAGGTATCTGGCTTTCAGATACAGCAACAGCTTCCAGGACTCGAAGGTGAGCTGCTATAAAGGCTAGCCAGCTCACATTCACGTGGCATTTATTTTACCAGTGGATTTCCAAAAATGGAGCTACATAGAACTCAGATCTATGCATGTTTGTTTTCAAGCAAACATGGGCACCAGTTGAGGTTTGAGGCAAGGCACTGCAAGGGAAAAGGAAAAAATCCTGTGTCTGAGTTCCCTGAAAGCACACCAGGCAGCATAGGGGTCAATGTTGAGACACTGTCCTTATAATAATAAAGCAGTCTATTTCCCCTCCCCGAAAAAGGACATAATTTAATATTTAAGGGGGGCGAGGTCTCTGTTTTTTTCTCACTGGTAAAAATATGCCATCTTTAGATGGATATATTTATCCACTGGTTCTTTCAAAATAATTATAAATGAGGGGGAATTGTCTCTTCCCCCACTTCAGCATTAGAGCTAGGCATTTTAGCCTCTGCTCTGATCAATTCTCAGCCTGTGAATTTCCTGGCCTTTGTTCTGAATAGAACAACCCAGCTTCACCTGGAAGCCACAGAAGCATTTCTACCTGCAGTTCCCTGACCTCAACAGACCACCTGCTGAGGTTGGAGCCAGCCACTTGCTGAGACTGGAGCCAGCAAAGATCTCGGGACTCCAGCTCAAGCCTGGAGGGAGGGAATCCTCCAGACTATATATTGCCTAACTTTTATTAAAATTAAGGTCTTGAAAGGCAATGTCTTCTTGACCAAATTCTTTTTGTGCAGCTTTCCCCATCCATCCCCTAAGTTTCTCTTGCAGAGCCAGTCAGCAGTAGCTGCAGATAGCCACGGAACTCAACAGCTATTTAGCAAAATAACAATAGATCGTTATGATTTAAGGCCAATGAGCTCCTCTGACATGGGCGTTTTGAACTTACATTACCATGCATGAAATCCCATATGTGAAATATATTAGTTATTTGTATATTTCAAAGTATTTAAATGCTTAAGACTATTGTGTGTGGAGGTCAACATTCGAAATACCACATTCCACTTCTTGAACTCCATAGTACTCTTATGGACAAATTATAATGTAAAATGCACTTCGTTCAACTTACAAATGTCAATACCATCTTTAATGGTCTGAACACAGTTTTAGTCCAAAGTCACCTCTTAGACTCAAGGAAATTCCTTTCTTGAATCTCCTTGTAAAATCAGAAAGCAAATTAAAAACTACAACACACCATGTCATAGAATTTACATTACCATTACAAAAGGGAGGGGATGGTGGGAAAATACTAGATCAAAACAAAATGTAAACCCATTAGAGAACTCTAGATCCTATAGCTTTAGGAAGGTTGACAAAGGGTTTACATTGTTTTGCCCATTCAGCTTTGCTTTCTACCTCATAGAGCTCTCTTGTTGGACATATACTCCCTGATTGCAGGTACCATTTGCAGATATCCTATGGTGTTAACATTTTCAACAACTTGGGGGATTCCAACACTGCCCAGGCTTCATTTTTACAGCTTTACCCAATAGCCTTCCATGGACAATTTACAAGGAATACACTGTAATATCCTGCCTGGCCTCAAAGCCTCCATGAAACACTGCAGAAAAGGGTTTCATGGTCCCTTCATTCCTACATCCTTGCCACATAGATGACATTGCCAAATTTGTCTGCCAGTTTGGTACATATTATGGCCCCTTTAACCGATATCTAAGGTTTCTATTTGTTCTTGATCAGAAAATGCCTTCTCTCTTTTATCTCAAAGGTAACAAGAGTATCTATGTGGGATCTTATTCCAAGGGCAACCTCCCTCTATTTCAGTGCAAATCAGGTCTCCCTTTAATAACAACAATTCCCTTAACAGGTCCAGCATTTCTTCCAATACAAGTTGTAATATAATGCTTTCCATTTTCATTTCCTTTTCCAACAATTCCTTTTGTACTTCTGCCAGCCCCACTCATTCTCTTTCATTGTAAATATGCATAAGAGTAATTGGGAGTTCCTACACAGCAGCATCAATTTTAGTCTGTCTTGAAATCTCTCTGCCAAAGAAAGAATTTTTGGTTTTTAAATTTAGTTGCAGAAATGTTCTTAAGTACAATGGTAGAATGCAGTCACAGCTTGCCAATCTACTCAACGACCACACCATTAAAAAGAAATAGCCAAATAAAAGACTTTCTAGAATTCAGTGAAAATGAAGATACAACACACACAAACTGATGGTGTTATTTCCCAGGTTTCAGCACCATTGTTATGTTCATAAAAAGAAAAAGAGGTTTAGAAAATATGGTATATGGTGGTGTAGGAGAGCTGGGTGCCTAGGCTGGGCCATGTCCAGGAATCCCTTCCCCTGAGGGACCAGAAACACAAGGCATGTTATAGAATACAGTTTATTTAGTGCAAAGGATGGGAGTTAATGGGGTAGTGGATGCAAAGAAAGGCAGAGAGAGGGAGAGAGTAGAGAAGTGGAGGCCAGCCATGATCATGTGGAGAGAGGGGGAGGGGAGGAGAGCCCAAGAGGGGCAGAGAAGAGAGAGGTGAAAAGAGGAAAAATGAATAAGAGATAAGAGAGAGAGGAGGGGCCTAGCACCCTCTTTTATAGACCAGGCCTACCTGGCTGTTGCCAGGCAACTGTGGGGAGGAGCATACCTGGCTCTTGCCAGGTAATTGTGGAGTGGAGCTTATACAGAACCCTAACAGATGGTACACAATAAAAGTAATGTGAAAAGGAAAATTCATTGCACTAAATTTCATCACAAGGTAACTGGAGAAAACTAATACTAGAAATGTAAGTGCACACCTGAAGGCTCTGGAACAGAAAAAGCAAACATAGCTAAAAGGATTAAATGTCAGGAAATAATCAAAGAAAAGCTGGAAATCAAACAATACAATACAAAGAATCAACAAACCCAAGAGCTGGTTGTTTTAAAAGCTCAGAACAACAGAGAAACTCTTAACAAAAATAACTAAAATTCAGACTGTATCCAAATTAACAAGATCAGTAATGAAAGGGGAGACACAACAACAGACACTGAGGAAATTAAACAAATCAATTGGTCTAACTTGAAAAGCTTGTTCTCTACAAGACAGTCAAATCTAAATTAAAGGTATGATTTTTAAAACAGTTACCAATTACCAAAGTTAAATCAAGTTTATGTAAACTATCTAAACTATCACACAACCCCAAAGGAAATAGAAGCAATCATTAAAACTTTCCCAACCAAAAACATCCCAGGGCCAAATGGTTTTAATGCATCAAAGAAGGTCTAATTTTTACCAATATTCCTCAAACTATCCCACAAAATAGAAATAAAAGGAACACTGACACAATCATTCTATGAATCCATAAGCACCCTGATAGCTAAACCACAGAGACTCAACAAGGAAAAAGAAATTCAGATCAGTTTCTCTTACAAAAATTGATGAAAAAATACGTAAGAAAATACTCAAAAACCAAATCCAAGAAAACATCAAAAACACAATTTACCATGACAAAGTAGGCTTCATTTTACTGCAGGGATGCAGGGATGGTTCAATATATAAAAATGCATCAACATAATCCACTGTATAAACAAACTGAAAGAAAAAAATCACATGATCATTAGAAGATGAAATGCCTTTGACAAAATTCAACACATCTCCACATTAGAAGTCTTGGACAGATCATTGATACAAGGCACATACCTAAACATAGTAAAAGCAATAAACAGCAAGCACATAGCCAGTATCAAATTAAATGATGAGAAACTTCAAGTAATTCTACTAAAATCAGGAACAGGACAAATCTGCCCACTGTATTCTAATTTTTTAAAATTTTTTATTAGATATATTCTTCATTTTTACATTTAAAATGTTGTTCCCTTTCCTGGTCCCCCCAAAAGTCTCAAAGGCCATCTACCCTCCCCCTGTTCCCCAATGAACACTCTTCTCTGTCACAGCATTCCCCCACACTGCAGCATCAAGCTTTTCCAGGACAAAGGGCCTCTCCTCCCTTTGATGTCCAACTAGGCCATCCTCCACTGCCTATGTGTCTGGAGCCATGGGTAACTCCATGTGCACTCTCTAGTTGATGGTTTTGCACCTGAGGAATAAAACATCCTTAGTTATGAGGGAAATGCAAATCAAAACAACCCTGAGATTTCACCTCATACCAGTCAGAATGATTAAGATCAAAAACTCAGGAGACAGCAAGTACTGGCAAGGATGTGGAGAAAAAGTAACACTCCTCCACTGCTGGTGGGATTGCAAGCTGGTACAAACACTCTGGAAATCAGTTTGGCAGTTCCTCAGAAAACTGGGCATAATAATACCAGAGGACCCTGCTATACCACTCCTGGGCATATAACCAAAGGATTCTCCAGCATGTAATAACGACACATGCTCCACTATGTTCATTGCAGCCCTATTTATAATGACCAGAAGCTGGAAAGAACCCAGTTGTCCCTCAACAGAAGAATGGATACAGAAAATGTGGTATATTTACACAATAGAATACTACTCAGCTATTAAAAACAATGAATTCATGAAATTCTTAGACAAATGGATGGAATTAGAAAATATCATCCTGAGTGAGGTAACCCAATCACAAAAGAACCCAAATGGTATGCATTCACTGATAAGTGGATATTAGCCCAGAAGCTTGGAATACTCAAGAAACAATTTACATATCAAATGATGCTCAAGAAGAAGGAAAAACAATGTATAGATACTCTGGTCCATCTTAGAAGGGGGAACAAAATTTCCACAGAAGAAGATACAAAGTGTGGAGCAGAGTCTGAGGGAAGGACCATCCAGAGACTACACCATCTAGTGTTCCATCCCATATACAGTTAAAAAAAACTCAGACACTATTATTGATGCCCACAAGTACTTGCTGACCACAGCCAGATATAGTTGTCACCTGGGATGTTCTGCTAGTGCAAATACACAGAGGGACACTCTTAGCCAGCCATTGAACTGAGCACAGGGTCCTCAATGGGGGAGCTAGAGAAAGGATCAAAGGAACTGAGAGGGGGTTGCAGTGCCATAGGAGGAACAACAATATGAGCCACCCAGTACTCCCAGAACTCCCAGGGACAAAACCATCAACCAGTGAGTGGCCACTGTATTCTTATCTATTCAATATGTCACTTGAATTTCTAACTATAGAAAGAAGAAAACAAAAGGAGATTAAGGGGATAGAATTTGAAAAATTAGAAGTCAAAGTATCACTATTTGAAGACAAATGATAGTATATATAATTAACATTCAAAATTCTAGCCGTATTTATTATCCAGTATTTGGCTGGATGCAAAATAATCTGAAATAAATAAGTAGCTTACATTTATACAAATAATAAATGGGATGAAAAAGAAATTAGAAAAACAATACCCCTCAAAATAGCAAGGAAAAAAAGAAAATAACTTGGTATAACTCTCAGCAAGCAACTGAAAAATCTTTATTACAAAAATTTCAAGTTTCAGCAAAACAAATTGAAGAAGTCATCTGAAGATTGAAAGGTCTCTCATGCTCATGGATAAGTTAGGATTAACATAGTGAAATGGCCATTTTAATAAAACTGATATACAGGTTCAATTCAATTTCCATCAAAATATTAATGCCATTTTGTACAGACCTTCCTTGAAATAAACAAATCTCAACTTCATATTCAAAAACAAAATATCCAGGATAGTTAAAAGAATCATGAACAATAAAACGACTTTTAGAATTCTATACTCCACAAACTTAAAAAAAAAAAAAGCTAAACAGGAAGTAAAACCCAAATGAGGATGCTTGAATCTCACTTAGAAGGGAGAATAAAATAGTCATAGAAGGCAAATGGAGGAGATAATTATGTAGGAGAGGGAATGGCAAAAGGAATTGGTGGGTTAGGGATTGGGTGCATGGAGAGGCAGGAGAAAGAGCCAGAGGTCCAGGAGGGTGAATGGACACCTGCCACTCAAAAGAGTGGAGGAATGGGGAGCAATTCTAGGATGTGCCAAAGACCTGGGTTGGGGAACACTCCCAGAAATCTATGGGGGAGACTTTATCTGAGACTCATAACAGTAGTGATATGAAACCTAAAGAGGCCACCTCCTCTAGCCATGTAGAAACCCTAGTAGAGGGATAAGCACACAAATACACCCACAAAATCTTGACCCCAAATTTGTCCTGTCTATAAGAAATTCAGTGAAAAGATTGAGCATAGACTAGGACAACAGCCAATCAATAACTGGCCCAACTTGATATACATCCCACAGGCAAGAACAAATACTTGACATGATTAATGATACTTTGTAATGCTTGCAGATAGGAGGCTAGCATGACTGTCCTCTGAGAGGCTCCACTTAGCAGTTGACTGAAACAGATTCAGAGAGTCCTAGCCATATATTAAATAGAGTACCAGACCTCTAATGGAGAAGTCAGGGGAAGGATTGAGGGCCCAGAAATGGATAGGAACTCCACAAGAAGACCAATGATGTCAACTAACCTGTATCCTTCAGGGCTCTTGGAGGCTGAACCACCAACAAAAGAACATGCACCAGCTGAACCAAGACTCCCACCTCTTCCCATATGTAGTAGATGTAAGGCTCCATCTTCATGTGATTCCCCTAGCAGCTGAAGCAGGGGATGTTCTTAAACCTCTTGTCTTTATGCAGAATAGATTTACCTGGCTGAGCCTTTTGTCTGGACTCAGTGGAAGTCCTGCAGAGACTTGATTTGATAATGGGGTTTGGGGGGTTTAAAGAGCTGGGGACTCCACCCTCTGAGAGGACAATGGGATGAGGGAAAATTGCTGGTGTGGGAGGGGGAGTGACAATGTGAGTAAGGCCAGGACTGGGTGTGCAGTGACCAGGATATTAAGTGAATAAATAAATTAATTGAAAATAAAAATAAAAATAAATAATAAAAAAGAGAAACTATGTTAAGGTGTGGGACTAGATTTAGGCATCATATAGTAAAATGCTACATTTTGGGTTTTCCATATATTTTATGTATTTGGCATAAACTGTGATTCTTTAAATTGCTCCAGTACAGTTAATATAAATTTGAAAATAAGGTACTACACAGCTATACTAGCCATAACTGCACTACTAGCATAGAAGCAAACACGTTGACTTCCGATATAGAATGAAGGGCCCAAGGAAAACTGCAATAAAAACATCTTTAGAAGCTCACATACAGAAGAGCAAAGTGGTATGATATTCTCATACCTAGATCTCCTCAGGTGTACTGAGTTAGTACCTACTGCATCTGCATGGGGCTCAACACCTGTGCTAAGCTACATGTGAGGCTTGAGTAGGTCACACCATTGCTATTAGTTAAGGCATTATCAAATAGAAGAGGAGAGCCATTCATGCCACCCCAGGAATAAACTGTATGTTATACACGCTTGCTTTAGCAAAGTCAAAACAGAACAATCTCCAGTGATTTAAAGCTGCTACCCCACCCCAATACTTTTAATTGCCATATTCAAGCTTACCAGAAAAATAGGACAAGCAGAACTCTTTCCTTGTTTTTCTGGAGATTATACTCAAATAAAGAGCAAATAAGAGAATAGTATCAATGCCACTACAGAAGGGATATATTATACAAGGCACCAACAAGTGGAAGCAATTTGTCATTATAGGTTGGACGATTAGGCTTACCAATGTCAGAGCAAAGAGAGTAAGTATGGTGGAGGGATGAACAAGTTCCTTGGGTATCTTCGAATGCATAGGAACCCTGCACGCAATGGAATTTTCATGAGGGAATACTGAAGGAAATTTCAGGGTGCAGACTGATATCCTGATCAATATAATTTCTATTGTATCTTCTATTTTGTGCAACCCACTAGGATAGTACCTACAATATTCCTTTGAGCTTCAAAGCATTACTGGACTGGAAGAGATGGCAGCTTTGATACATTTTAACCCACGTTGCTCAGATGTGTGCACCATGCTGACTTTATCTTGCTCTTCCTATAGTACTTGTGAAATAGGTGGTGGTGAATGTAGGTATATTAAGAGAGGATAGCCTAGGCTGTAATAAGGAAAACTCTCACCTCACATATTTTGATTGACCATTTACTGTCCCAGGAAGAATTCCTGAATAAGTATTGTCCAAAATGTAGTATTGTATTGTTGTCACTTATTGCTGTATAGTTACTGTCAGAGGTGGAACCAGGAGTTCCAGTTGCAATCGGAATATCAGCACCAGAACAATGATCTAGTCTAGGACTGGAGCTACTGGCTATTAGATCCACCACCAGCACTCCACTTAGAAAAAGACCCAGTACTTATGGCTTGCAGTTGAGGTTATTGGCAGAATCAAAATAGAGCTAACCCCAGTACCACACCACCACAAGCTTCACCTCTAGTGGTGTTTGAGACAGTATACTGGAAATAAAACAACTTTTGTGTTCTGTCTAGTTACCTCCAGAGCTGAATTAACACATGGTGATAAAAAAGACATTAACAGTTGCCTCTGGCTTTCCACCACCTTGTCCTTTCTGTTGAACATGATTCTTGGCTAGTCTGTTCAAGTGAAGACACCATCTCCTAATACATCCTAGAGAACACGCTGCATGCAGAGAAGTTGGTAAGTACCCCTTCCCTCTCCAGAGTTCCAGAGAGCTGCTGCTGGAGGCCCAGTGAACTCGGGACCCATAACCCACCAAAACCTCCTTCCATCCCTTCTGCCTCTCCTGCTTTCTGGTCCCTTCTGCTGGGGCAGAATCTTGGTTGGTTGGACAACATCTGAATTGCTTCACTGAATACACAAATGTCTGAAGTCCTCACAGGAGATCTACAGCAGCCATTACAACATATCAGCATCTTCTCTGCCCCGTGCAGAGCCCCCAGTTGGAAGGCCCCACAAGTGGTCTGCTGCAGCCAGAGCTTCGGGCCTACCAGGAGACCTGAAGCAACTGAGGGACAAAAGAGGCAGGCTCCAGACCAACAAATTCCATGGATAACCAGATTGTTAAAGGCAAGCACAAGACCATAAGCAACAGAAACCAATATATGTGGGCATTTTCAGAACCCACTTCTCCCACCACATCAAGCACTGAACACAACAACATACCTGAAAATCAGGAAACTGACGAAAAATTCTTTCTCATGAAAATAATAGAGTCATTTAAGGAGGGTAGCAATAATTCACAGAAAGAAATATAGGAAAACACAGGTAAACAGCTGAAGGAATTGAATAGAGAGATCCAAGACCTAAAAGTGGAAGTTGAAACAATAAAGAAAACACAAATGGAGGTTAACCTGGAAATGGAAAAGCTAGGAAAGAGGTCAAGAACTACAGATGTAAGTATCACCCACAGAATACAGAAGACAGAAGAGAGAATCTTAGGTGTAGAAAATAATATAAAAGAGATTGACACAACTGTCAAAGAAAATTCAAAACAAAAAACTCCTAATCCAAAGCATACAAAAAATTCAGGACACAATGAAATGACCAAATCTAAGAATAATCAGAATAGAGGAGAATGAAGATTCCCAGTTCAAAGGACCTGAAAATGTCTTCACCAAAATCATAGAAGAAATTTTTCCCAACCTAAAGAAAGAGATAGCCATAAAGGTAAAATGAGATAAATAAATGACACCAAATAAATGGGATCAGAAAAGAAAATCCTCTTGTCACATAATAATCAAAACACTAGATGCACAAAACAAAGAAAGAATATTAAAAGCTGCAAGGGAAAGGGGCCAAGTAACATACAAAGGTAGACCTATCAGAATTAAACCAGATTTCTCAACAGAGACTATGAAAGACAGAAGAGCCTGGGCAGAGGTCATGCAGACTCTAAGAGGGCACAAATGCTAACCTAGGCCACTATGCCGAGCAAAACTCTCAATCAACATAAATGGACAAAACAAAATATTCCATAGCAAAACCAAATTCAAACAGTATCTATCTACCAATCCATCCTTACAGAGGATCCTAGAAGGAAAACTCCAGCACAAGGAAGGTGTCTGCACCAAAGAAAGGACAAGATAATAAGCATCTCATAACAAAGGCAAAAGGAGAGAACCACAAGAACATTAAGCCACCTACAAAAACAAAATATAAGGAGCCAACAGTCATCTCTCTTTATTAATATTAGTAGACTCAACTCAACTATAAAAAGACATAAGCTAACAGACTATATATGAAAACAAGATCCAGCATTTTCTTTATACTAGAAATACACCTAAATAACAAAGACAGGCACTATCTCAGAGTAAAAGAATGGAAAAATGTGTCCCAAGCAAACAGTCCCAGGAAACAAGCAGGAGTTGTCATCCTAATATCCAATAAAATAGACTTTCAACCAAAAGTTATCAACTGTGATGTAGAAGGACATTTCATATTTATTAAGGAGAAAAATCACCAATAGAAAGTCTCAATTCTGAATACCTATGCCCCATATTCAAGAGCATCCACATTAAAAAAAGAAACTTTACTAAAGCTCAAAACACACGTTGAACCCCACACAATAATTGTGGAAAACTTCAACACCCCACTCTCACAAATGGACCAGTCATAGAAACAGAATCTAATCAGAAACACAGTGAAACTAAGAGAGGTTATGATTTAACAGATATCTACAGAACATTTTACCCTAAAACAAAAGAATACATCTTTTTCTCAGCACCTCATGGTACCTTCTCCAAAATCTACAATATTTTTGGTCACAAAAACAACCCTCAACTAATACAAGAAGATTGAAATAATGTTATGCATCCTATCAGATCACCATAGCCTAAGGCTGGTCTTCAATAACAGCAAAAACTACAGAAAGCCCAGATACACTTAGAAACTGACCAATTCTACTCAATGATAATTTGGTCTGGAAAGAAAGAAAGAAAGAAAGAAAGAAAGAAAGAAGGAAGGAAGGAAGGAAGGGAAGGAAGGAAGGAAGGAAGAAATTAAAGACTTCCTGGAATTTAATGGAAATATTGACACATCATTCCCAAACTTATGGGACACAATGAGAGCAGTGCTAAGAGAAAAGTTCATAGCACTTAGTGCCCAGGTAAAGAAACTGGAGAGATCTTACACTAACAACTTAATAGCACACTTGAGAGCTCTAGAACAAAAAGAAACAAACTCACCCAAGAGGAGTAGAAGGCAGGAAATAGTCAAACTCAGGACCAAAATCAACCGAATAGAAACAAAGAAAACAATACAAAGAATTATCAAAACCAGAAGCTGGTTCTTTGAGAGGATCAACAAGATAGATAAACTCTTAGCCAAACTAACGAAAGGGCTGAGAAGCAGTATCCAAATTAACAAAATCAGATATGAAAAGGGAGACATAACAACAGAAACAAAAGAAACTTTAAAAAATCAACAGAGCCTACTACTATAAAGGCTTATGATCAACAAACTGGAAAATCTAAATGAAATAGATGGTTTTCTAGACAGATACTATAAACTAAATTTAAATCAAGAGAAGGTAAACTATCTAAAAGGCCCATATCACACAAGGAAATAGAAGTCATAAAAAAACTCCCAACCAAAACAAAAAGCTTTATGCCAGATGGATTTAGTGCAGAATTCTACCCAACCTTCAAAGAAGACCTGATACCAATTTTTCTCAAACTATTCCATAAAATAGTAGGCGAAGAAATACTATCTAACTTGATCTATAAAGGGTCAGTTACTCTGATACCTAAAGCACACAAGGACCCAACCAAAAAGAGAGAGAGAGAGAGAGAGAGAACTTCCATCCAATCTCACTTATGAATATCAATGCAAAAATACTCAATATAATTCTTGCAAACCAAATCCAAGAACACATCAAAACCATCGTTCACCACGATCAAGTAGGCTTCATCCCAGGGATGCAAGGTTGGTTTAATATACGAACATTTATTAAGGTAATCCACTATATAAAGAAACTCAAAGAAAAAAAATACATGATCATCTTAGATGCACAAAAAGCATTTGACAAAATGCAGCACCACTTCATGTTAAAAGTATCGGAGAGATCAAGAATTCAAGTCCCATACCTATACATAATAAAAGCAATATAGAGCAAACCAACATCCAATATAAAAATAAATGGAGACATACTTGAAGCAATCCTGTTGAAACTGGGGACAAGACAAGAATGCCCATTCTCCCCTTATCTATTTAATAAAGTATTTGAACTGCTAGCTAGAAAAATAAGAGAACAAAAAAGGTCAAGGGGATACAAATTGGCAAAGAAGAAATAAAGGTATCGCTATTTGTAGATGATATGGTAGTATACATAACCAACCCCAAAAATTCTACCAGAGAACGTCTCCAGCTGATAAACAAGTACAACAAAGTAGCCAAATATAGAATTAACTCAAATCAGTAGCCTTCCTTTATACAAATGATAAACTGGCTGAAAAAGAAATAAGAGAAAAAACTCATTTTACAATAGCCACAAATAGATCTTCTCTCAGGTCACTGCAGACTGCCTGCTGGTGGCTGGGTTCAGGTGCATGGACAGAGACTTAGCCTAGCAACGAATACCCGGTCAGGCCCTTGCTGGCCCCCAGAGCCAAAGGAGGTCGGCAGGAACTCTGTGTACCTGCAGCTCAGAGGCTGTCCCTGATAGCTGGGGACTGGCTAGCAGGCTTGCAGCCAGCCTCCATCTTCCCTCGGGTCACTGTGGACTACCTGCTGGCAGCTGGGTTCAGGTGTGTGGACAGAGACTTAGCCTAGCAACGAATACCTGGTCAGGCCCTTGCTGGCCCCTAGAGCCAAAGGAGGTCGGCAGGAGCTCTGTGCACCTGCAGCTCAGAGGCTGTCCCAGATCGCCTGCAGCTCAGAGGCTGTCCCTGATCACTGGGGACCTGCTAGCAGGCTTGCAGTTGGCAGCCATCTTCCCTCAGGTCACTGTGCACTGCCTGCTGGTGGCTGGGTTCAGGTGCATGGACAGAGACTTAGCCTATCAATGAACACCTGGTCAGGCTCTTGCTTGTGCACAGAGCCAAAGGAAGTTGGCGAGAGGTCTGTTCACCAACAGCTAGGCAGTGCACACAGAGCCAGATCAGCTTGGCAGGCGGTCTCTGCGCCAACCCACGTGGGCACCAACCTGCTAGTGGGTCAGTGCCTGGAGTACAGCCAGAGGCTGATATCTTGCCTCAGGATATCACAGACAGCTAACATGACAGGGCCCTGTGGACTGAGAGCACTACCATCTAGGTTCTAGCAGCCCAACCAGGGAACATCCAGTCCTGTAGGGAATCCAGTGGTTAGAAAGAGCCCTGAGACCCGCCACCATTTTGGAGCTGGTGGCCTAAACAGGCCACCATAGAGAACCAGCAGAGGAGCCCAGGTCACCATAAAGATCCAACAGACTAGCCCAGTTCTGTGGAGGAAAAAAAAAATCTGATTCTTAAGAGCTGGCAACTAGGCAGGCCAGGAAGAGACTGTGGAAGGCCAATTGCAGGTCCAGCAGTGAGCCTCGGGAAGACTTATATCCAGCCCGGCAGAGCTGAGGAGGTAACTGGGAGCCCAGTAACTGAAACCTCCTGGTCTCCACCTCGGGAGCTCAGATGCCCACTATGAAAGCAGCACCAAACGCCAGGCTCACAGGAGCTTCAAACACCAACCAGGAAGAACAAGACCAACTAACTCCAGAGATAAAAAGATGGCAAACGGCAAACATAGGAACCTTACTAACAAAAATCAAGGCAATATGGCACCATCTGAACCCAACACACCAACCACAGCAAGTCCTGGATACCCCAACACACCAGAAAAACAAGAGCTGGATTTAAAAGCACTGGTCAAGATGCTGTTAGAGGAACACAAAAAAGACATAAACAAATCTCTTAAAGAAATGCAGGGGAACACCATTAGGGTAGAAGCTCTTACAATGCAAACACAAAAATCACTTAAAGAACTCCAGGAGAATATGGAACAACAGACAGAAGCCAATAAAGGGGAAAAAAGAAAATCACTTAAAGAAATGCAGGAGAACTTGAACCAACAGGCAGAAGTCATGAGAGAGGAAACACAAAAATCTATTAAAGAATTGCAAGAAAACACAAACAATCAAATGAAGAAAGTGAGCAAAACCATCCAAGATCTGAACACAGAGGTAGAAACAACTAAGAAATCACAAAAGGAGGCAACTTTGGAGATAGAAAACCTTGGGAAGAAATCAGGGGTTGTAGATGCAAATATCAACAACAGAATATAAGAGATAGAGGTAAGAATCTCAGATGCTGAAGATACCATAGTAACCATTGACTCCACATTCAAAGAAAATGCAAAAGGCAAAAGGCTTGTAACCCAAAACATCCAGGTAATCCAGGACACAATGAGAAGACCAAACATAAGGATTATAGGGGTAGATGAGAGTGAAGATCTACAACTTAAAGGGCCAGCAAATATCTTCAACAAAATTATGGAAGAAAACTTCCCCAACCTAAACAGAGAGATGCCCATGAACATAAAAGAAGCCTACAGAACTCCAAACAGACTGGATCAGAACAGAAATACCTACTGTCACATAATAATCAAAACCCCAAATGTACTAAACAAAGAAAGAATATTAAAGGCAGTAAGAGAAAAAGGCCAAGTAACATATAAAGGAAGACCTATCAGAATCACACCAGACTTCTCTCCAGAAACCATGAGAGCTAGAAGATCCTGGGCAGATCTCATGCAGACCCTAAGAGAACACAAATGTCAGCAAAGACTACTATACCCAGCAAAACTCTCAATCAACATAGATGGAGAAATCAAAATATTCCATGACAGGACCAAATTTACACAATATCTTTCAAAAAAAAAACCCAGCTCTACAAAGGATAATAGGAGGAAAACTCCAATACAAGGAGGGAAACTGCACCCAAAAAAAGGAAGATAGTGACCTTCTTCCATCAAATTCAAAGGAAGATAACTACTCAAAAACAAAAATAACATCAAAAATGACAGGAAGAAATAATCACAATTCCTTAATATCTCTTAACATCAAGGGACTCAATTCCCCAATAAAAAACATAGAGTAACAGACAGGATATGGAAACAGGACCCTACATTTGCTGCATACAGGAAACATACCTCAGAGTCAAAGACAAACACTACCTTAGAGTCAAAGGCTGTAAGACAATTTTGCAAGCAAATGGTCGTAGGAAGCAAGCTGGAATAGCCATTTTAATATCAGATAAAATTTACTTTCAACCCAAAGTCATCAAAAGAGACACAGAAGGTCACTTCTTCCTAGTCAAAGGAAGAATCCACCAAGAAGAACTCACAATTCTAAACATCTATGCTCCAAATGCAAGGGCACCCTCATTTGTAAAAGAAACTTTACTAAAGCTCAAAGCACACATTGCATCTAACACAATAATTGTAGGGGACCTCAACACTCCACTATCCTCAATGGTCATTCAGGTAAACAGAAACTAAACAGAGACACAGGGAAACTCATTGAAACGTTGGACCAATTGGATTTAACAGATATATATATAGAACATTTCATCCTAAAGCAAAAGACTGTACCTTTGTCTCAGCGCCTCATGGTACCTTCTCCAAAATCAACCATATAATTGGTCACAAGACAGACCTCAACAAATATAAAAAGATCGAACTAATCCCCTGCCTCCTATCAGATAACCACGAAGTAATAGTATTCTTCAATAGCAAAAAAAAAAAAAAAAAAAAGAAAAGAAAAAAACAGAAAATTCTTATACATGTGGAGGCTGAACAATATTCTACTCAATAATACCTTAGTCAAGGAAGAAATAAAGAAAGAAATAAAAGACTTTTTAGAATTTAATGACAATGAAGGTGAAACATACCCAAATCTATGGGACACAATGAAAGCAGTGTTAAGAGGAAAACTCATAGCCCTGAGTATTTCCAAAAAGAAACAGTAAAGAGCACACACTTAATGACGCAACTGAAAGCTCTAGAACAAAAAGAAGCTATTTCACCCAGAAGGAGTAGAAGACAGGAAGTCATCAAACTCAGGGCTGAAATCAATCAAGTTAAAACAAAGAGAACCATATAAAGAATCAACAAAACCATGAGCTGGTTCTTGAGAAAATCAACATGATAGATAAACCCCTAGCCAGACTTACCAAAGGGCACAGAGACAGTATTCAAATTAACAAAATTAGAAATGAAATGGAAGATATAACAACAGAAACTGAGGAAATTCAAAAAATTATCAGATCCTACTGCAAAAGCCTATACTCAACACAACTGGAGAATCTGGAGGAAATGGACAAATCCTAGAGAGATGCCAAATACCAAAATTAAATCAGGATCAAATAGATCATCTAAACAGACCCATAACCCCCAAAGAAATAGAAGGGGTCATAGAAAATCTTCCAATAAAAAAAAAGCACAGGAACAGATGGTTTTAGTGCAGAATTCTATCAGACCTTCAAAGAAGTCCTAATACCAATACTCTTCAAAATATTCCACAAAATAGAAACAGAAGGAACACTACCCAACTCATTCTACGAAGCCACAATTACCCTGATACCAAAACAACACAAAGATCCAACTAAGAAAGAGAACTACAATCCAATTTCCCTTATGAATATCGATGCAAAAATACTAAATAAAATACTTGCCAACTGAATCCAAGAACACATCAAAACGATCATTCACCATGATCAAGTTGGCTTCATCCCAGGGATGCAGGGATGGTTCAATATATGGAAATCCATCAACATAATCCACTACATAAACAACCTCAAAGAAAAAAAACCACATGGTCATCTCATTGGATGCTTAAAAAGCATTTGACAAAATTCAGCATCCTTTCATGCTAAAAGTCTTGGAAAGAACAGGAATTCAAGGCCCATACCTAAACATAGTAAAAGCAATTTACAGCAGACCAATAACCAACATCAAAGTAAACAGAGAGAAACTTGAAGCAATCCCACTAAAATCAGGGACTAGACAAGGCTGGCCCCTCTCACCATATCTCTTTAATATAGTACTTGAGATACTAGTTAGAGCATTTCAACAACATAAGAAAATCAAAGGGATACAAATTGTAAAGAAAGAAGTCAAAGTATTACTATTCGCAGATGATATGATAGTATACTTAAGTGACCCAAAAAACTCCACCAGAGAACTCCTACAGCTGATAAACAACTTCAGCAAAGTGGCTGGTTATAAAATCAACTCAAGCAAATCAGTAGCCTTCCTATATGCAAAGGATAAGCAGGCCAAAAAAGAAATTAGGGAAATGACACCCTTCACAATAGCCACAAACAATATAAAGTATCTTGGTGTGACTCTAACCAAACAAGTGAAAGATTTATATGACAAAAACTTCAGGTCTTTGAAGAAGGAAATTGAAGAAGACCTCAGAAAATGGAAAAATATTCCATGCTCATGGGTTGGCAGGATTAATATAGTTAAAATGGCAATCTTGCCAAAAGCAATATACATATTCAATGCAATCCCCATCAAAATTCCAACTCAGTTCTTCATAGAGTTAGAAAGAGCAATTCTCAAATTCATCTGGAATAACAAAAAACCCAGGATAGCTAAAACTATCATCAACACTAAACGAACTTCTGGAGGAATCAATATCCCAGACCTCAAGCAATACTACAGAGCAGTAGTGTTAAAAACTGCATGGTATTGGTACAGTGACAGGGAAGTGGATCAATGGAATAGGATTGAAGACCCAGAATTGAACCCACACATATATGGCCAATTGATCTTTGACAAAGGAGCTGAAAACATCCAGTGGAAAAAAGATAGCCTTTTCAACAAATGTTGCTGGCTCAAATGGACTTCAACATGCAGAAGAATGAGAATTGATCCACTCTTTATCTCCTTGCACTAAGCTCAACTCCAAGAGGGTCAAGGACCTTTACATAAAACCAGACACACTAAAACTAATAGAAAAGAAACTGGGGAAGACCCTTGAGGACACTGGCTCAGGGGAAAATTTCCTGAACAGAACACCAATTGCTTATGCTCTAAGATCAAGAATAGACAAATGGGACCTCAAAAAATTACAAAGTTTCTGTAAGGCAAAAGACACTGTCAAAAGGACAAATTGGCAACCAACAAATTGGGAAAAGACCTTCACCAACCCCACATCCAACAGAGGGCTAATCTCCAATTTATACAAAGAACTCAAGAAGTTAGATACCAGAAAACCAAATAACCCTATCCAAATATGGGGTACAGAGCTAAACAAAGACTTTCACCTGAAGAAATTCGGATGGCTGAGAAAGACCTTAAAAAATGTTCAACATTATTAGTTATTAGAAAAATGCAAATCAAAACAACCCTGAGATTTCACCTCACACCAGTCAGAATGGCTAAGATTAAAAACTCAGGAGAAATCAGGTGTTGGTGAGGATGTGGAGAAAGAGGAACACTCCTCCACTGCTGGTGGGAATGCAAGCTGGTACAACCACTCTGGAAATCAGTCTGGCGGTTCCTCAGAAAACTGGACATGATACTTTCAGAGGACCCAGCCATACCACTCCTGGGAATATACCCAGAAGATTCCCCAGCATGCAATAAGGATACATGCTCCACTATGTTCATAGCAGACTTATTTATAATAGCCAGAAGCTGGACAGAACCCAGATGTCCCTCAACGGAAGAATGGATACAAAAAATGTGGTATATACACACAATTGAATACAATTCAGCTATTAGAAACAATGAATTAATGAAATTCTTAGAGAAATGGATGGAGCTGGAGAACATCATACTAAGTGAGGTAACCCAGTCGCAAAAGAATACCATGGTATGTAGTCACTGATAAGTGGATATTAGCCTAGAATCTTGTGACACCAAAGACACAATTCACATAACAAATGATGTCTGACAAGAAGAAAGGGGTGGACATTGGTGCTTGAAAGGATCAAAGCATCAGTGTAGGGGAATACAAGTACAGGGAAGGGGAAAGGGGTGGATGAGAGAGCAGAGGGAGGGAAAGGGTATGTGGGATCTTTAGGAAGTTGGAAACCAAAAAAGGGAAATGAAATGTAAATATAGAATATATCCAATAAAAAAACAATGGCCACAAATAATATAAAATATATTGGGGTAACTCTAACCAAACAAGTGAAAGATCTGAATGATAATAACTTCAACTCTTTTAAAGAAGAAATCAGAGAAGATCTCAGAAAATGGAGAAATCTTTAATGGTCATGGATTGGTTGAATTGGATTGTGAATCTGTGCTTATGGATATGTTAATAGTAAAAATGACCATCCTACCAAAGGCAATGTATGGATTTAATAAAATCCCCATTAAAATCCCAACATAATTCTTCAAAGACATGGAAAAAAACAATTCTCAAATTCATCTGGAAACGCAGAAACTCCAGAATAGCAAAAAGTATTCTTAACAATAAAAGAACTCCAGAAGGAGTCACCATCCCTGACCTCAAGTTTTTCTATAGAACAATAGTAAAAAAAATGCATAGTATTGGTACAGAGACAGACACGTTGATCAATGAAATAGAATTGAAGTCCCAGAAATAAAACCACACACTTATGGACACTTGATATTTGACAAATAATCTGAAAATGCACAATGGAAAAAAAGAAAGCATCTTCAATAAATGGTGCTGGTCTAACTTGTTGTACATAGAAAAATGAAAATATACCCATATTTGTCACCTCTCACAAAGCACAAGTCGAAGTGGTTCAAGGACCTCAACATAAAAGCAGACACACAGAATCTGACAGAAGAGAAAATAAGAAAGAGCCTTGAACTCATTGGCACAGGAGGTCGGGGAAATTTCCTAAACAGAACTCCAGTGGCTCATGCTCTAAGATCAAGAATTGATAAATGGGACCTCATGAAATTGGAATGTTTCCATAAGGCAAAGGACATAGTCAATAAGACAAATCGGCAACCTAAAGATTGGGAAAAAATCTTCACTAACCCCACATCCAATAGAGGGTTAATATCCAAAATATATAAAGAACTCAAGAAACTAATCCCACCAAAAACAAACAACCTGTTCAAAAAACGAATCTTGTACTACTGAGAAGTGTTTAGTGATCAGAGAAATGCAAATCAAAATGACCATGATATTCCACCTTACACCAATCAGAATGGCTAAGATCAAACCCTCAAAAGATGACAACACATGTTGGAGAGGAATATTCCTCCATTGCTGGTGGGATAGCAAACTGTTACAACCACTCTGGAAATCAGTCTGGAGGTTCCTCAGAAAACTAGAAGTAGATCTACCTGAGGACACAGCTATATCACTCTTGGGAATATACCCAAAAGATAACACACCATGCCACATGTGTGCATGTTCCACTATGTTTGTAGTGACCTTATTTTTGACAGCGATAAGCTAGAGTCAACCCAGATATCCCAGAAGAATGGATCCGAAAAATGTGGTTCATTTACAAAATGGAATACTACTCAGCTATTAAGAATGAGGACATTCTGAGTTTTGCAGGCAAATGAAGTGAACTAGAAAATATTATCCTGTGTGAAGTAATTCAGACACGAAGAGAAATGTGTGGTATGGACTCACTAATAAGGGAATGTTAGCCAAAAAAAGTACAAAGTACCCATGATATAGTCCATAGAACTCAAAAAGTCAACAATCTGAAGTGCCCAAGTGGACACTTCAGTCCCACTTGGGAGAGATAACAAAGCAATCACAAGTGAGGAAGGAGGGAGAGACCTGAGAGGGAAAGTGGACTGGGGAGGGTACTGCAGGGGAGAAGAAACCCTGTTCTGGTATTGGGTGAGAGAAAAGGACTGAATCCCTGAGGGACAGTAGAAAAATGGGAACAGGCAACTTCAGGAGATAGGAGGTTGAGGAGACCCTCCAGAATGTGTCAGAGACCTGGGAGGCAAGAGACTCTAAGGACTCAATGTGAGGGGCCTTACATGAAATACCTGACAGTAGGGAGAGGGAATTTATAGAGCCTACCTACATCAGGAAGACAGGGCGTCAAACGAGGGAGAGAGGGGCCATTCCACAGTCACAACTCTGACCCATAATTGTTCCTGTCTGAAAGAATTACAGGGATGGATATGGAGAGGAGCCTGAGGAAAAGAAATTCCAATGACAGACCCAAAGTGGAATCCAGTTCAAGGGGAGGTCCCAAAGCCTGCCACTTACTGAGGCTATGGAACACTCACAAAAAGGGACCTAGCATGACTGCACTCCCGAAGTCCCATGAAGCACCTGAAAGAGTCTGATGCAGATATTTGCACCCAACCAATGGACAGAAGCAGTTGACCCCTTGTTGAATTAGGGAAGGCTGCAAAAAAGCTGAAGAGAAGGGCAATCTTTCAGGAGGACCAGCAGTCTCAATTAATCTGGACCCCCAGATCTCTCAAACACTGAACCACAAAACAGGCAGCAAACACCAGCTGATATAAGGCCAACACACATACAGTAGATAACTGCCAGGTCTGAGTTCATTCAGTGAAGATGTACCTAACCCTCAAGAGACTGAAGACACAAGGGAGTTTAGAGGTCAGGTGGGGTTGGTGTGTGAGGACATCCACATGGAGTCAGTGGATTGGGAGAGGTATGGGATGTGGAACAGTTGAAGGGTGGATGGTGGGGTCGGGATAAAATATGAAGTATAAAAAATTAATTAATTAACTAATTAATAAAAAAAACAGTTGCCACCGGATGATATTATCTGAAATGGCATTTTAGGAACCTCAATACAATGATCATAGTGGATTTGCTTTGGTATATATTTGCCTAAATCAACGAACTGGGCCATTATTACCTCATTATATTGTTTTATAATGAATTATTCTGAGAATGTAATTTTTAATCTGCTATAAATATATTAGATAAGTTATGATGATAGAATAAAAACTTTCACTAGAAAGTCACTATATAAGACTTTAATTGCTTTTTAATAAGGATATTTCCTATCCACCAGTATATGACATTTCACACTCATACCTGTTCTTTCTTGTTTATCTAAGTCCATTAAAAAACTTTCTTTTTAAAATTGCTTTTGAATGTTTTATATGTAAGTATAGTATTATATCATTCTTTTTTCTTCTTTTTATAATTAAAATCTGATCATTTATTTTATATGTATAAATGTTTTGACAGTATGTGAGTCTGTGCATCATATGTATGTCTGATGCTTGTTGATTCCAGAAGAAAATGTTAGAACCCCTGGCATTAGAATTATAAATGATTGTCAATCATGTGTGGGTGCTGGAAAATGAAACCAGGTCCTCTGGAGGAGCAGCCAGTGCTCATAAGTGTTAAACCATCTCTCCAGTTCCCAAGAATTTTAGTAGTTAATGAAATTTGTTGATTTTATTCTTACTGGAAGGAATTTCTCTGTATAAAACCACTGGTTGTGGTTTCTTCATGTATGTTGTTACATTCCTGAAATTAGTTTCTTTTATATTTCATTTTATTTTATTAGATATTTGCTTTATTTACATTTCAAATGGTATCGCCTTTCCTTGTTATCTCTCTGAAAACACCCATTCCATCTCCCACCACCCTGCTTACCAACCCATCCTCTCCCACTTTCCTAAATTAGCATTCCCCTAAACTGGGGCATTGAGCCTTCACAGAAAGGCCTCTCCTTTCATTGATGTCTGAAAAGGATATCCTCTGCAACACATGTAGCTGGAGCCATGGGTCCCTCCATCTATACTCTTTGGTTGGTGGTTTAGTACCTTGGAGCTCTGGGGGCACAGTTTGGTACATATTATTATTCCTCCTATTGTGCTGTAAACCCATTCAGCTCCTTGAGACATTTCATTACCTCCCCCATTGGGGACCTTATGCTCAGTCTATTGGTTGGCTGTGAGCCATGGGTATTTTGATCCACCTTCTAAGAAGGAACAATATATACAAACTTTGGTCTTTCTTCTTGAGTTTCATGTGCTATGTGAGTAGTATCTTGGGTATTCTGAGCCTTGGGGCTAATATCCACTTATCAGCAAGTGCATACAGTGTGTGTTCTTTAAGATGGGGTTACTTCACTCACAGTGATATTTTCTACTTTCATACATTTGCCTAAAAATTTATTGAATTAAATAACTGAGTATTACTCCATTGTGTAAAGGTACCACATTTTCTCTATCCATTCTTCTGTTGAGGGACATCTTGGTTCTTTCCAGTTTCTAGCTATTATAAATAAGGCTACTATGAACACAATGGAAGATGTGTCCTTATTGCATGTTGGAACATCTTCTGGTGTGGTATAGCTGAATCCTCAGGTAGTACTATGTCTAGTTATCTGAAGAACAGCCAAACTGATTTCCAGTGTAGTTTTTCCAGGTTGCAATTCCACAAGCAATGGAGAAGTGTTCATCTTTCTCTATGTTCTCCCCAGAATCTGCTGTACCTTGAGTTTCGATCTTAACTATTCTGACTGGTGTGAGGTAGAATCTCAGGGTTGTTTTGACTTGCATTCCCTGATGAGTAAGGATGTTGAACATTTCTTTGAGTGTTTCTCAGCCATCCAGTATGCCTAAGTTGCAAATTCTATGTTTAGCTTTGTACCCCATTATTAATAGGCTTATTTGGTTCTCTGGAGTCTACCTTCTTGAGTTCTCTGTATATACTGGATATTGGCCCTCTATCAGAAGTAGGATTTGAAAAGATCTTTTCCAAATCTCTTGGTTGCCAATTTGCTGTACTGACTGTTCCGTTTGCCTTATAGAAGCTTTGCAATTTTATGAGGTCTCTCATTGATTGTTGATCTTAAAACATACGCGTGGGCACAGAAAGCTCAGCTGCGGGTGCAGACTAGCAGCCGGGACCAGCTCTCCGAGCAGACTAGCAGCGAGGGGCCACCAGGCCGCCTTGGGGCACAGCTCGGCACTCTAGCAGCTGGAGTCAGGGGCCTGGACTCAGAGCGAGCACAGTCCAGCACAGAGAACACAGCCAGAAGGGAGCAGCAGAGCCGGGTACGAGCAGCTCAGCCAAGGACACGCGGTGCTTTCAGCAGGGGCAGCCATCTTGCCCCAGACCCCCGCGCGCAAACAGCGGGCACACTGGACGCAGTGAGCGGCTGGAATCAGGTGCGTGGCCAGAGTTATAGCTTAGCTTAGCTCTGCAGGAGATCTGGGCACAGAAAGCTCAGCTGCAGGTGCAGACTAGCAGCCGGGACCAGCTCTCTGAGCAGACTAGCAGCGAGGGGCCACCGGGCCGCCTCGGGGCACAGCTCACAGCTCGGCACTCTAGCAGCTGGAGTCAGGGGCCTGGACTCAGAGCGAGCATAGTCCAGCACAGACAGCGCAGCCAGAAGGGAGCAGCAGAGCCGGGTACGAGCAGCTCAGCCAAGGACACAAGGTGCTTTCAGCAGGGGCAGCCATCTTGCCCCAGACCCCCCGCGCGCAAACAGCGGGCACACTGGATGCAGTGAGCGGCTGGAATCAGGTGCGTGGCCAGAGTTATAGCTTAGCTTAGCTCTGCAGGAGATCCGGGCACAGAAAGCTCAGCTGTGGGTGCAGACTACCGGCCAGGACCAGCTCTCTGAGCGGACTAGCAGCGAGGGGCCACCAGGCCGCCTAGGGCACAGCTCAGAACTCTAGCAGCTGGAGTCAGGGACCTGGACTCAGAGCGAGCATAGTCCAGCACAGACAAGCTGCCAGAAGGGATCTGTCTCCTGGGGACAGGCATGCTGTGCTTTCAGCAGGGCGCCATCTACAATAAGACCAACTAACGCCAGAGATAAAGAGATGGCAAAAGGCAAACGTAGAAACGTTATTAACAGAAATCAAGGCAATATGGCACCATCTGAACCCAATTCGCCAACCACAGCAAGTCCAGGATAACCCAGCACACCAGAAAAACAAGAGTTAGATATAAAAGCACAGGTCATGATGCTCCTAGAGGAACACAAAAAAAGACATAAACAAATCTCTTAAAGAAATGCAGGGGAACATCAATAGAGTAGAAGCTCTTACAATCCAAACACAAAAAACACTTAAAGAACTCCAGGAGAATATGGGCCATCAAACAGAAACCAATAAAGAAGAAGTGAGAAAATCAGTTAAAGAAATGCAGGAGAACTTGAAACAACAGGCAGAAGTCATGAAAGAGGGAGCACAAAAATATATTAAAGAATTACATGAAAACACAAACAAACAAATGATGGAACTGAGCAAAACCATCCAAGATCTGAACACAGAGGTAGAAACAACTAAGAAATCACAAAAGGAGGCAACCTTGGAGAAAGAAAACCTTGGGAAGAAAACAGGGGTCGTAGATGCAAACATAAACAACAGAATACAAGAGATAGAAATAAGAATCTCCGATGCTGAAGATAACATAGTAACCATTGACTCCACAGTCAAAGAAAATGCAAAATCCAAAAGGCTTGTAACCCAAAACATCCAGGAAATCCAGGACACAATGAGAAGACCAAACCTAAGGATTATAGGGATAGATGAGAGTGAAGATATACAACTTAAAGGGCCAGCAAATATCTTTAACAAAATTATGGAAGAAAACTTTCCTAACTTAAAGAGAGAGATGCCCATGAATGTACAAGAAGCCTACAGAACTCCAAACAGACTGGACCAGAACAGAAACACCTCCCGTCACATAATAATCAAAACCCCAAATGTACTAAACAAAGAAAGAATATTAAAGGTAGTAAGAGAAAAGGGCCAAGTAACATATAAAGGAAGACCTATCAGAATCACACCAGACTTCTCTCCAGAAACCATGAAAGCTAGAAGATCCTGGGCAGACCTCATGCAGACCCTAAGAGAAAACAAATGTCAGCCAAGACTACTATACCCAGCAAAACTCTCAATCAACATAGATGGAGAAATCAAAATACTCCATGACAGGACCAAATTTACACAATATCTTTCCACTAACCCAGCTCTACAAAGGATAATAGGAGGAAAACTCCAACACAAGGAAGGAAATGGCACCCAAGAAAAAGCAAGACAGTAAACTTCTTCCATCAAACTCAAAGGAAGATAACTACTCAAAAACAAAAATAACATCAAAAATGTCAGGAAGTAATAATCTCTATTCCTTAATATCTCTTAACATCAATGGACTCAACTCCCCAATAAAAAGACATAGACTAACAGACTGGATACGGAAACAGGACACTACATTTTGCTGCTTACAGGAAACACACCTCAGAGTCAAAGACAAACACTACCTTAGAGTAAAAGGATGGAAGACAATTTTGCAAGCAAATGGTCACAGGAAGCAAGCTGGAGTAGCCATTTTAATATCAGATAAAATTGACTTTCAACCCAAAGTCATCAAAAGAGACACAGAAGGTCACTTCCTGCTAGTCAAAGGAAGAATCCACCAAGAGGAACTCACAATTCTAAACATCTACGCTCCAAATGTAAGGGCACCCTCATTTGTAAAAGAAACCTTACTAAAGCTCAAAGCACACATTGCACCTAACACAATGATTGTGGGGGACCTCAATACTCCACTATCTACAGTGGACCGACCAGGAAAACAGAAACTAAACAGAGACACGGAGAAACTCATCGAAACTTTGGAGCAATTGGATTTAACAGATATATATAGAACATTTCACCCTAAAGCAAAAGACTATACCTTCTTCTCAGCCCCTCATGGTACCTTCTCCAAAATCGACCATATAATTGGACACAAGACAGATCTCAACAAATATAAAAAGATCGAACTAATCCCATGCCTCTTATCAGATCACCATGGAGTAAGAGTGTTCTTCAATAGCAACAAAAACAACAGAAAATCCCCATACGCTTGGAGGCTGAACAATATTCTACTCAATGATACCTTAGTCCAGGAAGAAATAAAGAAAGAAATCAAAGAATTCTTAGAACTTAATGAAAATGAAGGCACAACATACCCAAATCTATGGGACACAATGAAAGCAGTGCTTAGAGGAAAACTCATAGCCCTGAGTGTCTCCAAAAAGAAACAGGAGAGAGCATATACCAGCAACTTAATGGCGCACTTGAAAGCTCTGGAACAAAAAGAAGCAATTTCACCCAGGAGGAGTAGAAGACAGGAAATCATCAAACTCAGGGCTGAAATCAATCAAGTTGAAACAAAGAGAACCATACAAAGAATCAACAAAACCAGGAGCTGGTTCTTTGAGAAGATCAACAAGATAGATAAACCCCTAGCCAGACTTACTAAAGGGCACAGAGACAGTATTCAAATTAACAAAATTAGAAATGAAAAGGGAGATATAACAACAGAAACTGAGGAAATTCAAAAAATCATCAGATCCTACTACAAAAACCTATACTCAACACAACTGGAGAATCTGGAGGAAATGGACAATTTCCTCGACAGTTACCAAATACCAAAATTAAACCAGGATCAAATAGATCGTCTAAACAGACCCATAACCCCCAAAGAAATAGAAGGGGTCATAGACAGTCTTCCAACCAAAAAGAGCACAGGACCAGATGGTTTTAGTGCAGAATTCTATCAGACCTTCAAAGAAGTCCTGATACTGATACTCTTTAAATTATTCCACAAAACAGAAACAGAAGGAACACTACCCAACACATTCTATGAAGCCACAATTACCCTGATACCAAAACCACACAAAGATCCAACTAAGAAAGAGAACTACAGGCCAATTTCTCTTATGAATATCGATGCAAAAATACTAAACAAAATACTTGCCAACCGAATCCAAGAACACATCAAAACGATCATTCACCATGATCAAGTTGGCTTCATCCCAGGGATGCAGGGATGGTTCAATATACGGAAATCCATCAACGTAATCCACTACATAAACAACCACAAAGAAAAAAACCACATGGTCATCTCATTGGATGCTGAAAAAGCATTTGACAAAATTCAGCATCCTTTCATGCTAAAGGTCCTAGAAAGAACAGGAATTCAAGGCCCATATCTAAACATAGTAAAAGCAATATACAGCAGACCAGTAGCCAACATCAAGGTAAACGGAGAAAAACTCGAAGCAATCCCTCTAAAATCAGGGACTAGACAAGGCTGTCCCCTCTCGCCATATCTCTTCAATATAGTACTTGAGGTACTAGCTAGAGCAATTCGACAACAGAGGGAAGTCAAAGGGATACAAATCGGAAAGGAAGAAGTCAAACTATCACTATTTGCAGATGATATGATAGTTTACTTAAGTGACCCAAAAACCTCCACCAGAGAACTCCTGCAACTGATAAACAACTTCAGCAAAGTGGCTGGCTATAAAATCAACTCAAGTAAATCAGTAGCCTTCCTATACGCGAAGGATAAGCAGGCCGAGAAAGAAATTAGGGAAATGACACCCTTCACAATAGCCATAAATGATATAAAGTATCTTGGAGTGACGCTAACCAAACATGTGAAAGATTTATACGACAAAAACCTCAGGTCTCTGAAGAGGGAAATTGAAGAAGACATCAGAAAATGGGAAAATCTTCCATGCTCGTGGGTTGGCAGGACTAATGTAGTCAAAATGGCAATCTTGCCCAAAGCAATATACAGATTCAATGCAATTCCCATCAAAATCCCAACTCAGTTCTTCATAGAGCTAGAAAGAGCAATTCTCAAATTCATCTGGAATAACAAAAAACCCAGGATAGCTAAAACTATGATCAACAGCAAAAGAACTTCTGGGGGAATCAATATCCCGGACCTCAAGCAATATTACAGAGCAGTGGTATTAAAAACTGCATGGTATTGGTACAGTGACAGGGAAGCGGAGCAATGGAATAGGATTCGAAGACCCAGAATTGAACCCACACATCTATGGCCAATTGATCTTCGACAAAGGAGCTGAAAACATCCAGTGGAAAAAAGATAGCCTTTTCAACAGATGGTGCTGGCTCAACTGGAGGTCAACATGCAGAAGAATGAGAATTGATCCACTCTTATCTCCTTGCACTAAGCTCAACTCCAAGTGGATCAAAGACCTCCACATAAAACCAGACACACTAAAACTAATAGAAAAGAAACTGGGAAAGACCCTTGAGGACATTGGCTCAGGGGAAAAATTCCTGAACAGAACACCAATTGCTTATGCTCTAAGAGCAAGAATAGACAAATGGGACCTCATAAAACTACAAAGTTTCTGTAAGGCAAAAGACACTGTCAAAAGGATAAATCGGCAACCAACAAATTGGGAAAAAATCTTCACCAACCCCACATCCGACAGAGGGCTAATCTCCAATGTATACAAAGAACTCAAGAGGTTAGACCCCAGAAAACCAAATAACCCTATCCAAAAATGGGGTACAGAGCTAAACAGAGTCTTTTCACCTGAAGAAATTCGGATGGCTGAGAAACACCTTAAAAAATGTTCAACATCACTAGTCATTAGGGAAATGCAAATTAAAACAACCCTGAGATTTCACCTCACACCAGTCAGAATGGCTAAGATTAAAAACTCAGAAGACATCAGGTGTTGGCAAGGATGTGGAGAAAGAGGAACACTCCTCCACTGCTGGTGGGAATGCAAGCTGGTACAACCACTCTGGAAATCAGTATGGCGGTTCCTCAGAAAACTGGGCGTGATACTTCCGGAGGACCCAGCCATACCACTCCTGGGAATATACCCAGAAGATTCACCAGCATGCAATAAGGATACATGCTCCACTATGTTCATAGCAGCTTTATATATAATAGCCAGAAGCTGGAAAGAACCCAGATGTCCCTCAACAGAGGAATGGATACAAAAAATGTGGTATATATACACAATGGAGTACTATACAGCCATTAGAAACAATGAATTCATGAAATTCTTAGAGAAATGGATGGAGCTGGAGAATGTCATACTAAGTGAGGTGACCCAGTCTCAAAAGAATACCCATGGTATACAGTCACTGATAAGTGGATATTAGCCTAGAAGCTTGGAACACCAAAGACACAAATCACATATCAAGTGATGTCTCACAAGAAGAAAGGAGTGGACACTGGTGCTAGAATGGACCAAAACATCATTGTGGGAGAGTACAAGAACAGTAAAGTGGGAGGGGGTGGATACGGGAGCAGGGGGAGGGAAAAGGACATGTGGGACCTTTGGGGGTGGGGAACCAGAAAAAGGGAAATGAATTGTAAATATAGAATATATACAATAAAAAAAATCAAAAAAAAAAAAACAAAAAAAAAATTAGTTTGTGCATATGGGCAGGTGTGTGTGTGTGTGTGTGTGTGTGTGTGTGTGTGTATGTGAACTTTGGCTGTCATTGATCAGGAGCTGTATACCCTGTTTTTGAGATAGAATCTCTCAGTGGTCTGGAACTTTCCAGGTAGACTAGGTGGCTGGCCAGGGAGCACCAAAAAAACAACAACAACAACAACAACAACAAAAAAAAAACATACGCAAACTGGTGTTCTGTTCAGGAAAGTTTCCTGGTGCCCATGTCCTCCGAGTTCTTCCCCACTTTCTCCTCTATTAGATTCAGTGTATCTGGTTATATGTGGAGTTCCTTGATCACTTGGACTTCAGCTTTGTACAGGGAGATAAGAATGGATCAATTTGTATACTTCTACATATTGACTGCCAGTTGAACTAGCACCATTTTTGAAAATGATGTCTTTTTTCCGCACAATTTTGGAAAGCAAAACCCAATTTTAAACAATCTATTCTCTTTAAAATCAATGACAAATGCACTACTTCCTCACTACAATGTTTGTCTGCCAGTACTTATTTTCGAATGTATGACAATGTAACTTATTAAAGAGACATTATTTTAAATCTTATTCCTTATAAATCTAATTTCTAGGATAAGATCCACATAAAACATTATGCCAACTTAGAAGTATCTTAGAGGCCTGTTTTTCCTGGGTGGGGTCCATGTGTTGCTGTCTAAGATAGCTCCAACCCCGAGTTCTCAGTTTTAAACTAACCTTTTGTTACCAACATTATATCTTTTAAATCATGCTTAGTAGCTTATAAGCCAATACTCTATAGTCAAGACATGCAAATATATACTTATACCTTTAAGACCAATTAGAAACAAAAATGGAGTGACTACAGGAATCTTTTAAGTTTAAACCAACCTGGGCATTGGTGGCACATGCCTTTAATCCTAGCACTTGGAAGGCAGAGTCAGGTGGATTTCTGAGTTCCAGGCCACCCTGGTCTACAGAGTGAGTTCCAGGACAGCCAGGACTACACAGAGAAACCCTGTCTTGAAAAAATTAAACCAAACAAATGTTTCCTTTTTCTAGTTGTAATTTCAAGAGAAAAAAGCACTTTGAACCCAAAAATCCCAATTGTAGAGATTTTTTGCTAGGAGAAATACCCATTAAACCACTTGCCCTAAAACTTGAGGCTGCTGCCCCTTTTAAAAAGCAGCTTTCTCTCTAGCTATTTTTGAGTCCTAGATGAGTGTGGGGCACCTTAAATCAGCCTCTGCTGTGTAAACTGTGGCTAGATTAAGAGATAGGCTGCCAGCATATGAAATTTTTACCAATTTTTCCTTTTAACATGAAAAATGGTACAACAGTTATTCAAACAACCAAAGACAGACACAAATTGACATGTACAATTGTTGCATCAAGGACAAAACAATACACAGAGAGGGAAGTGTGCTTTACAGTACTAAGGATATCTCCACTAGGGTCCACAGAGAAAACAGGACTTTTCTATATTTCCACTTCTCCCTAGTAGAGTTTTAAAATCCATTTTCCTTCTCTCTATCTTTCTCATTTTTCAAACCTTCCTGAAGCAACTCTTGAAGGATGCAGACAAACACCTATTTTCAAATCCTTTTCCTTTCACCTGAAGCAGTTCTTAAAGGTTGTGGACAAATGCCTATAAAGTTCCTACCCCATTTTCCACTGTCAACTCCTAAGCAAGTTCAGCGTTGGGTTGACACTGCCTCACTTAACCAGTATCATTCTGCACCTATAGTTGCTCACCTTGCAGGATACCATCTTTTTCCATTTTCTGTGAAGCTTCAAGAAGACAGGGTCACCTCGGAAGACCTTCCTGTGTCCAGCCTCACATTGGGCGCCATTCTGTAACTGCCTGCAGCTACAATGAACTGGGTCCCTGGAAGAGAAGCTGGGGATATATAGGGGAGCATTGAAAGGAACAAAGACTAAGACAATACCAGCTGTTCAAAGTCTTGTGGTTTATTGGGGAACCCAATGTTTTAAGATTTCAGGCAAGACCCTCCCCAAGTTCCAGAATGTGTTCTGGGAAACTGGTCTGGCTGTTCATTGGGTGTTCGCTCCACTGCTTGGGCAGCTGGGTGGTTAACCTGCTTAATTCAGGAATTCATACACCTGGAGGAACAATGAACTTCACTTTCACTCTGAGCACTCCACCCCAGGTAGAGCAGAAGCCTGACTAGCATAGGAATCCCCGCTCAACAAAGGCTGGGATAGGAAGTTCACCTTGATCAAGTTCCTACCAGGTGGCATGATACCCCAATATGGCTCTATACAATTCTGAACTGTGTTGGTTACCTGAATTTTTTGTTTTGCTTGTTTTTCAAAACAGGGTTTCTTTCTGTAGCCTTGACTGTAATGGAGCTATCTATGTAGACATAGCTAGCCTCAAACTCACAGAGTCCAACTTATTTCTGCCTCGAAAGTGCTCTGGCCATGTGACATTGTCACTGAGGTTGTTTCTCTGATTTTGTTCTCAGTTCCAGGCACTTCGATAGATTTGTTTATCAGATGTAGGTGTTCCCTGGTAGAATTTTTGGGGTTGCTTATGCATACTATCATGTCCTCTTCATATAGCTATTACTTTGACTTCCTTTCCAATTCATATCACTTGATCTATATTAGTTGGCTTAATGCTCTAAAACTTTAAGTATTATATTGAATGAAAAGAGTAGACAGCCTTATCTTGTTCCTGATTTTAGTTCTTAGTTTGAATTTCTCCTCAATTTGATGTTGACTCTCATCCTAATGTAAATTGATTTCGTTATGTTTAGGTTTTTCCATATCTGATCTCTCCATGACTTTTATCATGAAGGGTTGTTGGATTTTGTCACAGGAATTATCAGTATCAAATGCCAAGATCATAACTTTTTTCCATTCACTTTTTTAATACAGATTTTCATGTGTTGAACCATCTCTGCATCTCTATGATCAGGCCTACTTGATCATGTTGGATGGTCTTTTTGATGTGTTCTTGGATTCAGTTTGTGAGTATTTTATTGGATATATTTACTTCCACTTTCATGAGAGAAATTGGTCAAAAATTCTCTTTCTTTTTTCAGTCTTTGTATGGCTTGAGTATCAGATGGACTATGTCCTCATAACATGAATTTCAGAGTGTTCCGTCTGTTTCTATTTTGTTGACTAATTTCAGGAGTATAGTGTGAGGTCTTTTTTGTAAGTCTGGTAAAATATTGAGTTAAGACCTTCTGAGGTGGACTTTTTCTAGTTGAAAGACTTATTGACTGCTTATATTTCCTTATATTATATGATAGGACTGGTTGAATTGTTTATGTTATCTTTATTTAACTTTAGAAGTGGTATCTATTGAAAAAAATTGTCAAAATTCTTATAGATTTTCCAATTTTGTGGAGTATAGGTTTTTCAAGAATGATCCAATGATTGTTTATATTTTCTTAATTTCTGTTATCTGTTATTGTTATTTTCAATTCTGAATTTCTTAATTTGGATATTATCTCTGCCTTTTATTTTTTAGATAACATTTTATAATGTCTTTTAATTAATTTTAGATAATCTTGTTAATTTTCCCCCCAAAAAATTCTTTGCTTCATTTATTCTATCTGTTGTTCTCGTTGTTTTGAGTTTGTTGATTTCAGCCTGGATGTTTTTTTATTTCCTGCTGTCTACTACTCATAAATGTATTTGCTTCTTTTGTTTTAGAACTTTCACCAGGGATGTTCATCTTTCTAAATTCTTCGTGAAAGCACTTAGTGCTATGAACTTTCCTTTTAACAATGCTTTCTTTGTGCTATATAAGTTTAAGTATGTTGTACATTCATTTTCATTGAGTTCTAGGAAGTGTTTGGTACAAGAGGTTGTATCAATCTTCCTGTGCCTGTGGAGGCCTCCTTGGTGATCAAGTACATGGACAGTTTTTGAGAAGGTCCCATAAGTTGTTGAGAAGAAGGAGTATTCTTTTTTTTTGAATGAAATATTCTGTAGATATTTGTTAGTTCCATTTGTTTCATAGTATCCTTTTTATCACTATTAATTTCCGTTTGGATGACTCATTCATTGGTGAGAGTGTGATATTGAAGTCTTCCACTATTAATGAATGGGTTTCAATTTATGATTTAAGCTTTAGTACTATTTCTTTTATGAATGTGAGTGCCCTTGCATGTGGGGCATTGATATTCAGAATTGAGACAACATCTTGGATTTTTTCCTTTCATGAGTATATCCTTTCCCTTCTCTTTAGATAACTTTTGGTTAACAATCAACCTTATTAAACACTAGCTTATCCAGCTTGTTTCTTGGGTCTGTTTGCCTAGGAAACCCTTTGTCCAAGCCCTGTATTCTGATGTAGTGCCTATTTTTGCTACTGAGGTGTGTTTCTTGTATGCAACAAACTGATGGATTCTATTAATGCATCTACTCTGTTAGCCTGTGTCGTTTTATTGGGGAATTGAGTCCATTGATATTGACAGTCGTTAATGAGCAATGATTCTGTGTTCCTGTTATGTCCATATTGATGGTGTTGGTGTATGTGTGTCTCTGTGTGTATGTGTGTGTGTTTCTTCTATTTGTTTTGCTGTTGTAAAAGTTTTAATTTCTTGTTCTTTCTTATATGTCATTATTCTCCCTTTGTTATAGTTTTTCTTCTAGTATTCTCTGTAGGTCTGGATTAGTGGAAATATATTTTTAATTTGGTTTTGTCATGGAATATCCTGCTGTTTTCATCTATAGTGATTAAAAGTTTTGCTAGCTATAGTATTCTGGGATGACATCTGTGCTCTCTTAGGGCCTACAAGGCATCTACTCAGGGCCTTCTAACTTTTAGTGTCTTTGTTGATGAGTTGGGTATAATTTTGAAACATCTATCTTTATATGTTACTAGGTCTTTTCCCTTGTAGTTTTTAATATTCTATCAATGTTCTGTTCATTTACTGTTTTGATTATTTTTCTGTACATTTCTTGGACATTATAGCCATCTCTTTCTTTGTGATATGGAAATTTCTTCTTCCCTTAAAGATATTCCCTATGTCTTTTTGCTGGGAATCTTCTTTTTCTCTAATAACTATGATTCTTAGGTTTTGTCTTTGAATGGTATCCTGAATTTTCTCGATTATTCTATGTCATGAACTTTTTAGATTTAGCCTTTTTAACTGATGCATCAATTTCTTTTTTCATCTTTTCTATAGCTGACTTCTCTCTTCCATTTTTGTTTTCTATAGGTTATGCTTGTATATGTAATTGCTGTTTTTTTCCTTGGATTTACATCTCCTGAGCCGACTCTTGGCTGTTTTTTTTTTCCATTGCTTCTCTCTCCATTTTCAGATCATAACCAGTTTTTTTTCATTACCTTAACATATTTGATTGTATCTTCCTATATTTATTTATGATGCAAGGGACTCAGTTGTAGTTATCTCACCAGGTTGTCCTGTTTGGTGACAGTATTCCAAGAACACAAGCAGATCTGAGGCCTAAGGAGTTGATTGCAGATCTGGGATTACAGGGCAAATATGGTTTTCTTTCGCTTTTTGCTTTTTCTTTTTTGAAATACATTGTACATTTTTTAACTCACTTATTTATTGACTTTCCTTCCCATTATCAGCTCCTTGTCTCTGTCCACTATCCCCTGAAATAAATCCTCCACCCTCTCCACCTCTCCTTCTCCTCTGAGAAAGGAGAGCCCTTTGTGGACATCATATCCCCTGCTGAGGGCACATAAAGGACTACAGGACTAGGTTTATCCTTTCCTAAGAAAACAAGATAAGATGTCCATGCTCAGAGAAAAAGGATCCACAATAAGGCAACAGATTGAAAAACAGCACTCATTAAATTTGTTGGGGAACTTTCATGAAGACGAAGTTGCATGTCTGTGCTGGGGTCCTGAACCCAGCCTATGCTTCTTCCCTGTTTGGTAGCTCAATCTTTGGCACTCCTGATGGGTCCAGAGTACTTGATAGATCCTGTGGATTCACTATCTTCTTCAGGTCCTACAATCCTTCCTCTGTCTTATCTTTATTATGATTTGTCATACTGCTAAAGGACTTACTTTTTCTTCATCATTAGAATTCTTTTAAACTGTAGTTTTCAATATACTTGATTATTCCTTATATAAAATTATTAAATTTATTTATTGATAAACTTTTTTCTGAATTAGGTTGCTGCGAACTTTAATCTGCCTCTGCTTGTATGCATGCAAATATCATTGGGTGTACGTCTGATACCAAAAATGCTCAGCCATTGGGAATGCATATTTTCAATGATAAATAATACCACATTATTTCTTTGTTAAAAGGGACTAGGATTTCCAGCTAATGTTTATAAGAGCGTTCAATGAGCATACACAAGAATAAATGTCCAATTCTCTTTTACTCTTCTTAAATCTTTTTGTTTACTCTTATTATCTTTAATGTTTTTTTACAGTCCAGTAGTTATGCCCTTGCTATTCTCCTCTCCAACAGTCACTCATCCTATTACTCCTCCCCTGTCTTCAAGAGGATGTCCCCATACACCCACATCCTCCATACTCTGCCAGGCCTCCCCATTCTCTGGGGCCTCAAATCTTTTTATGGTTAGGTACATCTCCTCTCATTGAGGTCAGAACAGGCAGTACTCTGCTGTATATATGTCAGGGGACTTAAACCAGCTAGTATATGCTGCCTCGTTGGTGGTTCATTGTCTGAGAGATCTAGGGGATCCAGGTTTGTTGAGACTGCTGGTCTTATACAGTTGCCCTCTTCCTCAACTTTCCCCATTTCCAAAATTCAACCACAGGAGTCACAGACTTCAGACTATTGGTTAGGTGTATATACCTGCTTCTGTATCAGTCAGCTGCTTGTTGGACCTCTCAGAGAGCAGCTATGCTAGGCTCCTGATTGTATGTAAATAATTGCATCAGTAATAGTGTCAGGCCTTGGAGATTCCCCTTGAGATAGGTCCCAATCTGGTCCAGTAACTGGAATTCCTTTCCCTCAGCCTCTTCTCCATTTTTGTCCCTGCAGTTCTTTTAGATGGGAACAATTCTGGGCCAGAGGTTTTGACTGTGGGATGGCAACCCCATACCTCCACATGATGTCTTGACTTTGTACTGGAGGTGGATTCTACAAGTTCCCTCTACCCACTGTAGAGCACTTCATCTGAGATCTTTCTTTTTGAATCTTGAGATTTTCCCCCTTCCCAAGTCTCTGGTACATAATAGAGGGTCATTGCACCTCCCACCACCCACCTCCCATCTCCTTGCTCCCATCTCCAGAGGTTGTGTATTTCTATTCATTCTGCTGGCTCTTGGGTCTTCACTCTTGTTCCCTTCACAATGCTTGATCATTTTTCAGTTTTCCTCTACCACTCCTCCTTTGGTGCTTTGGCTTGTTAACTTTCTTGAGTTCTGTGGATATGTCCTGGGTGTTCTTTACTTTTTAAACTAATATTCACATATTATCGAGTACATACCAGCATGTTCTCTTGTGTCTGAGATGTCTCACTCAGGATGTTTTTCTCTAGTTCTATACAATTGCCTGCAAAACTCAGGGTGTCCTGCTTCATGATAGCTGAATAGTATTCTGTTGTGTATATGAATGATATTTTCTTCATCCATTCTTTCATTATGGAAGACAGCTGGTTTGTTTTCTGCTTCTGGCCATCACAAATAAAGCTTCTATAAACATAGTTGAGCATGTACCCTTGTGGCATGGTGGGGCAGTTTTTCTGTATGTGCCCAGGAGTGAAAAAGTTGGGTCTTTAGGTAGATCTATTCCCAGTATTCTGAGAAAGATCCATATTGATTTGCAGAGTGGTTGTACAAGTTTGGAAATCTATAAACAATGGAGGAGCGTTCCTCTTTCTCTACATTCTCTCCAATATGTGTTGTCGCCTACGTTTTTGATCTTAACCATTTTGATTCATGTAAGGTGGAGTCTCAAAGTCATTTTGATTTTCATTTCCCTGATGACTAAGGACTTTGAACATTTCTGGAGGTGCTTCTCAAGCATTTGAGTTTTCTTTGTTGTGAAATCTGTTTAGTTCTATACCCTATTTTTTGACTGGGTTATTTGGGTTTTTTTGTAGGTTATCTTCTTAAGTTCTTTATATATTTTGAATACTAGCCCTCCATCAGATGTGGGGTTAGTGAGGATTTTATCCCAATCTATAGGTTACCAATTTTCCCTGTCAACTGTGACCTTTGCCTTACAGAAACTTTTCAGTTTCAGGAGGTACCATTTACTAACTCTTGATCTTAGATCCTGAGGCATTGGATTTCTGTTTAGGAAATTTGCCCCTGGGCCCCTGAGTTCAGAGCTCTTTCCCAACCTCTATTAGATTCAATGTATCTGGTTTTATGTTGAGGTCCTTGATCCACTTGAACTTGAGCTTCATGCAAGATGACAAATATGAATCTATTTTAATTTTTCTACATATGGTCTGCCAGTAAGACCAGGATCAATTATTGAAAATGCTTTCTCTTTTCCATTGTATATTTTTTGCTTTTGTAAGAAAGATTAAGTATCCATTGGTTTTGTTTCTGGGTCTTCAATTCTATTTCATTAATCAACCTGTATGTCTCTGTACAAATACCATGCAGTTTTTATTTCCTTGTAGTATAGCCAGAAGTCAGGGATGGTGATCACCTCAGAAATTCTTGTATAGTTAAGAATTATTTTTGCTATCCTGGGTTTTTTGTTTTTCCATTTGAAATTGAGAATTGCTCTTTCCATGTCTTTGAGGAACTCGGTTGAAATTTGGGTGGGGCTTGCATTGAATTTGGAGACTGTTTTTGGTACTGTTCCAAACAATTCATGAGCATGGTGGTTCTTTCTGTTTCCTAAGATCGTCTTTGATTTCTTTCTTGAGAGACTCGAAGTTCTTCTCATACAGATCTTTCCCTTGTTTGATTAAAATTACCCTAATATATTTTATATTATTTGTGACTATTTTGATGGGTATTGTTTTGCTACTTTCCTTCTCTGCCCATTTATCATTTGTATAAATGAAGGCTACTAATTTCTTTGAGTTAATTTTATTTTCAGCCACATTGTTGAAGTTGTTTATCAGCTATAGAAGTTCTCTGGCACAATTTTTGGGTTGCTTATGTATACTAACATAGCATCTGCAAATAATGATACCTTGACATTCTCTTTGCCAATTTGAATCCCCCAGTTGTTCTTTTGTTGTCTTATTGCTCTGGCTAGAAGTTTGAGAACTATATTGAATAGGAACGGGGAGAGTGGGCATCCTTGTCTTGTCCTTGATTTTAGTGGGATTGCTTCAAATGTCTCTCCATTAAATTTGATATTTACTACTGTTTTGCTGTATCCTGCTTTTATTATATTTAGGTATTGGCCTTTAATTTCTGATCTCTCCAATATTAGCATGAGGGGTGTTGTGTTTTGTCAGATGCTTTTTCAGCATCTAAGCAGATGATCACATGTCTTTTGTCCTTTGAGTATGTTTATATAGTGGATTACATTAATGGATTTTCTTAATTGAACCAACCTTGCATCCCTGGAATGAAGCCTACTTCATTATGGGAAATGATTGTTTTGATGTGTTCTTGGATTCCATTTGCTGTAATTTTATTGAGTATTTTTGCATCAATATTAATAAGTGAAATTAATCTCATAAGTTCTCTTCCTTTGTTTGGTCTCTGTGGTTTAGATATTAGAGTAATTGTTACATCATAAAATGAATTGGGTAGTTTTTTTCTGTTTTTATTTTATGGAATAGTTCTGGTAGAATTCTGCATTAAAACTATCGGGCCCTGGGCATATTGTTGTTGGGAGATTTTTAATGAACTCTATTTCCTTAGGGGATATATGCTCTTTAGATGGTTTATCTGCTAATAATTAAAATTCAGTACATGGTGTCACCCATTTCATCTAGATTTTCCAGTTTTGTTGAGTGTAGGCTTTTATAGTAGATTCTGATGGTTTTTTTAATTTCCTCAGTTTCTGTTATGTCTCCCTTTTCATTTCTGATTTTAATTTGAATACTGTCTCTGTGCCCTTTAGTCAGTATGTCTAGGGGTTTTTCTACCTTGTTGAGTTTCTCAAAGAACCTGCTTTTCATTTTGTTGATTTTTTAAAATATTGTTCTCTTTGTTTCTACTTGATTAATTTCAGCCCTGAGTTTGAATATTTCCTGCTATCCACCCCTATTGGGTGTATCCATTTCTTTTTGTTCTCTAGCTTTCAGTAGTGCTGTTAAGCTGGTATTGTATGCTCTCTTCAATGTCTTTATTGAGGCACTTAGCACCATGAGTTTTCCTCCTAGCACTGCTTTCATTGTGTACCATAAGTTTGAGCATGCTGTGCCTTCATTTTCATTAAAGTCTAAAAAGTCCTTAATTTTTTTATTTCTTCCATGCCCATGTTATCCCTGAATAGAGAGTTTTTCAGCTTCCATATGTAGCTGGGCTTTCTGTCATTTTTCTTATTGATATTTGGCCTTGGTGCATGGTGATCTAATAGGATGCATGGGATTATGTGTCCAGGTTGCAATATGGAGGCCTGCCGCTATAGCTGGTCCTCACTCTTCTTAATAAACAAGAATTGTTGCTTATCCTGGTTCCGTGGGCAGGGTCTGAGCACCTGGCAAGCTGGCTAGGTCTGGCTGACCTGCTACTGGCTGGATGGGAAGCTGCAGACAAGATGGCGCTGCCTGCAGGGGGTTTGGGGTCTGGCCTGTGAGCGCAGAGCGCAGGCACGGCCGCTGTACTCCAAACCGCTAGGCTGTGTGCAGTTCCTGCCCCAGACCTGAGTCCCCGGAGGTCTTAAACTCGGGCTGTCTCTGGTACCTGGTTCCGCTGGCAGGGTCTCAGCACCTGGCAGGCTGGCTACGTATGGCTGACCTGCTACCAGCTGGATGGGGAGCTGCAGACAAGATGGCGCTGCCTGCAGGGGGTTCGGGGTTCTGGCCTGCGAGCGCAGAGCTCAGGCACGGCCGCTGTACTCCAAACCGCTAGGCTGTGCGCAGTTCCTGCCCCAGACCTGAGTCCCCGGAGGTGTTAAACTCGGGCTGTCTCTGGTACCTGGTTCCGCTGGCAGGGTCTCAGCACCTGGCAGGCTGGCTAAGTATGGCTGACCTGCTACCAGCTGGATCGTCCTCTGAGTTTTTATCTTGACCATTCTGACTGGTGTGAGGTGGAATCTCAGGGTTGTTTTGATTTGCATTTCCTTGACGATTAAGAATGTTGAACATTTCTTGAGGTGTTTCTCAGCCATCCTGTATTCCTCACTTGAGAATTCTTTGTTTAGCTCTTTATCCCATTTTAATGGGGTTATTTGGTTCTCTGGAGCCTAACTTCTTGAGTTCTTTGTATAGATTTGCTATTAGCACTCTATGGGATATAAGATTGATAAAGATCCTTTCCCAGTTTGTTGGTTGCCATTTGTCCTATTGACAGTGTCCTTAACCCGACAGAAGCTTTGCAGTTTTATTAGGTCCCATTTGTCAATTTTTGATCTTAGAATATAAGCTATTGGTGTTCTATTCAGGAAATCTTCCCCTGTGCCCATGTGCTCCAGGTTCTTCCTAGTTTCTCTTCTATTAGATTCATTGTCTCTGGTTCTTTGTGGAGGTCCTTGATCCACTTGGACTTGCGCTTTGTACAGGGAGATAAGAACGGATCAATTTGCATCCTTCTACATGTTGACTGTGGGTTGACCCAGGACTATTTGTTGAAAATGCTGTCTTTTTTTCCACGGAATGTCTTTATAGTCTTTGTCAAAGATCAAGTGACCATAGGTGTGAGGCTTAAATTCTGGCTCTTCAATTACCTTCCATTCATCTACCTGCCTGTCTCTGTGCCAATACCATGCAGTTTTTATCACTATTGCTCTGTAGTATAGCTTGAGGCGAGGGATAGTGATTCTGCCAGAAGTTCTTTTATTGTTCAGAATAGTTTTCACTATCCTGGGTTTTGTTGTTGTTGTTGTTATTCCAGATAAATTTGGAAATTGCTCTTTCTAACTTTATGAAGAATTAAGTTGGAATTTTGATAGGGATTGCATTGGATCTGTAGATTGCTTTAGGCAAGATTGACATTTTTACTATATTAACACTGCCAATTCATTAGCATGGGAGATCTTTCCATCTTATGAGATCTTCAATTTCTTTCTTCAGACTTGAAGTTTGTATCATACAGACCTTTCACTTGCTTGGTTAGGGTCACACCAAGGTATTTTATATTATTTCTGGCTATTTTGAGGAGTGTCACTTACCTAATATCTTTCTCAGCCTCTTTACCCTTTGAGTATAAGAAGGCTACTGATTTGTTTTATTTAATTTTATATCCATAACATCTAATTTCTTAGGTACACCTAACAAGCCTCAATGTAACAGTATTCTCTTCTATTTTTTGATCACAAATCAGAACCTCATGGTTGAAGCTGCCAATCTTTGCTGCTTTCTCTGGCTTGAATTCTGCCCCCTTTGTCTATTCCATCCTTCATTGCTTAAGTTTCATTCTTGTGAAACTTGCTCTATAAACTGTTCTTGAAATCAGAGATTTTTATAGCTCTATCTCCCATATGCTGGGATCGACCACACCTGAACTTAAGCTTATTTTTCTACCTGGAACTTGCTCTTTACCAGGCAAGGTTGTACTCAGACATCTGCTTCCCTCTGTCTTCTGGGATTAAGTGTGTGTACTACCTTGTATGCACCTGAGCTTTCCATGGCCATTATGTCTTGTTCAATTGTAGTTCATTCCAAATTAAAAATCCAAAAGAAAAGAATAACCAGGTAATAATGCATAACATGAAATAAGTATTCCTTGCTCAAATTCAAATAAATAAAAATAAGCTTAGTTGGGTGCTAACTTGCCCACAGTTCACTACTCCACTAATATTTTATCTTCTGTAACATAGGATTCTAGTTCTAGTTCTTGGTTCTTCATTATTCATTGGACCATATAATTTGTACTTTTCCCATTGAAGCTTGCTACACTTGACCAAAATGTTCTTTAAGAGACTCAACAAGAGAACAAGGTCTCTGCTGGGCTTTTCTGAGACTTCTCTGTCAATGCAATTAATGTATATATCTTTACCTCAGCTCAGGTAGACTCTTCAGACAAGGGCAGAAAACAGTCAAATTCTTCACCCACCCAAAGGTAATAAACAATCTCTAGGTCTTATACTGATGTTTTGAGACACTGAAACCTCTTGGATCAAGTATACAGAGTTGAAATCTCCTTCAGAAGCAGTGTATTCCATATTCCTATGAGGATGACACTTAACCTACATTGAACACATCCTACTGCTTTCTAAAGTCCCCAAATCCACATTTCTCCAAACAAGAAAATGGTCAGGCCTATCATACCAGTACCCCAGTTCCTGGTACCAACCTCTCCTTTAGTTAGGATTTCCATTGCTGTGAAGAGGCACTGTTTGATTCTGTCTTCCTTCTGTGAATAGACACTATGACAAGGACAACTCATAGAGAACAACATTTAATTGATGTTGGCTTATGTTTTCAGTCTATTATCATCAGGCAGGAGCATGACAGCATATAGGAAGACATGGAGGTTGAAGAACTGAGAGTATTACATCTTCATCTGAAGGAAGCTAGGTGAAGACTGACTTTCAGGAAGCTAGGATGAGAGTCTTAAACTGATTCCCACAGTGACACACTTCATCCAATAAGGGCATCCCTACACTAACAGGTCCCCATATTCAAATAGTACCACTCACCTGGACAAGCATATCAAGCCACAACAAACAAAATGACCAAGGTAGCACTTATAAAGGACAACATTTAATTGGTGTTGACTAATGGGTTCATATGTTCAGTCCATTATCCTCAAAACAGGGAGCATAGAAGCATTTAGGCAGGTATGGCACTGTAGAAGCTATGAGATCTCCATCTTCTTCCAAAGGCAAACAGAAGACTGGCTTCCTCAGGTAACTTGGGAGAAACTCTCAAAGCCCACTCCTACAGTGTTACATTTTCTCCAACAAAACCAGACCTACTCCAACAAGGTTCCAACTTCTAATAGTGCCACTCCCTGAGTCAAGCACATTCAAATCACAAGTGGTATAGCTGAATCTTGAGGTAGAACTGTTTCCAGCTTTCTGACAATTGCTAAATTGATTTTCCAAATGCTTGTGCAACTACACAAATCTAGTAATGTAGGAGTGTTCTTCTTGCTCTATATTCTCTGAAGCATGTACTATATCACTTGGGTTTTTAAACTTAGCCATTCTGACTAGTGTAAGGCAGAATCTCAGACTTGTTTTGATTCACATTTGCCTGATGACTAATAACTTTGAACATTTCTTTAAGTGTTTGTAAGCCATATGATATTCCTTTGTTGAGAATTCTCTATTTAGCTCTGTCTACCTTTTAAAATTGTGTTATTTGGGTTGTTGGTGTCAAACTTTTGGGGTTCTTTATAAATTTTAGATATTAGCTCTCCGTCAGATGTAGGGATGGTGAAGGTACATTCCTAATGTGTGAGCTACTCTTTTGTCCTAATGACAGTGTCTTTCTCATTATAGTAGCTTTTCAGTTTCAAGACATTCCATTAATCAATTGTTGATCTTAGAGCATGAGACAATGGAATTCCACTCAGGTAGCTGCTGCCTATAGCAATGACTTCAAGACTATCCCCCTCTTACTGTTCTATTAGATTCAGTGTATCACATTTTAGGTTGAGGTCTTCGATCCACTTGGACTTGCATTTTTTTATGAAAATAAAATAGCCTTTATTTCAAACAAAAAATGTAGTCACCAATATTATCACACACATCTTTTGAACACCGTAATTTTATGCAGCCAAGCTGTAATCTAGGCGGAAGCTGTGTGATATTTACTGGGAAAAGCCTTGTTTGGCAGGGCTGTTCAAGATGAATGTCGCTGTGAGCCTCTTTGGCCGGGGATAGGGCTGAGCTGAATTTTTTATGGCAAGCTTTGTCTGTGTGACCCTTGTTTTTGACTTGTTCTTTTACTTATAAGATGTCCCTGCTAGCCGGAGGTGCGAGCATCTAGGCGTGATGGTTTATTGAGAGTTTATTTTTTTGAGCTATAGCACTGGCCATGATTTATCTTTTAGAGATCTATTGTTTTGTTTTTAATTAGCTGTACAGTTATTACCTAGATATATTAAAGAATTAACCTCTCAACAATATATATTATTTATATAGTTAGGTGGCTTTGGCACTCTGACATGGAAACCATCAGTTAAGTAAAGTTTTAAAGTGAGCTTGAGGGAGTTTTACAAGAAGGAAGCAGGACATTAAAAAGAGACTGCACATGAACAAAGGAACCCCAGGGCTATAATGAAGTGTTCTCAAGAACTTTTGAATTACTAATTTATTATTGACCACAGCTATTTTGATCAAGGGACATAATGTTTTATAGGTGTTTTTTGAAGTTTATATCTGATTGATTTTGTATTTTTTTACGTCAGATGTTTATGGTAACCATTCTTTATAAATGCTTTACTAGATATATTTTTTCTTTAGTAATGTAATATCAATTTATGTGTATAAAAATTTCTGCCTCAGAACAGTAAAGTGTATTTAGACGCATTTAGATCTTGTGTGTGTCTGTCTGTCATTTGCCAGACCTGTACCTTCTTGTATATCAAAGACCCTGATTCCCCACGGGTGTGTGTGTTTCGACTGAGTCGGTCTGTGGCAGCTGGCGCCTCTGAACAGGGACATTTGGGCAGGTAATCTTTCTTTCTTTCTTTCTTTCTTTCTTTCTTTCTTTCTTTCTTTCTTTCTTTCTTTTTTTCTTTCTTTCTTTCTTTCTTTCTTTCTTTCTTTCAAGGCTACTGGCGGTGTCTTGCAAAGGAGGCTGCAGCTCCGCTAGCTGAGAATACGCTAGTTATAGGCAAGTAATCTGATATCATGGGGCAGACCGAGTCAAAACAGGAACAAATGTTCTTTTCAGTATTTAAGCATATGATGGCTAGCAGAGGGTTTAAAGTTTCAGAAAATACAACCAGAGAGTTTTTTGACTTCGTAAAGAAGGTAAGCCCTTGGTTCCCAAAGGAAGGTGCTTTGTCTTTATCAGATTGGAAGAAAATAGGTAAAGATATGAGAAAGTATGCTCAGGAGCGTGGTGAAGGGGAGCCCCCCCCTCAGGCTTATCCATTGTGGCTACAGATGAGGGAGCTTTTGTCGGATGCCACAGACTTTGAGGGGCTTGCTCAGGAGACTATTTCCGTGCAAGATGAGAGAGAAGCTAAGCCTTTAAACAAGCCTGCATGTTCTTATGGTACAGACTCTATAACAATGTTGTTAAAGGCTTTTGATGAAGATTCTAGTGATGATATCGAGTCAGATCGAGACCTGCACAAAAAGCAATCTGCGAACAAAAAAGGGAAAAGAGGAAGGCGTTCTTTGCTTCCAAGGGGCTTCCAAGGAGCAGTGGAAGAAGCCTCTAGAGTCTAAATATCTTCCTATAGCAATTAGATCTTGTTTGAGCTATCCTTATAGTATACTTGCTAAAAAGAATACAGATTTAATCATTACTAAATTAGGGCACTCTTATGAGGTTCACTGTTCTAAATGTATTTTGACTAATTATATTAATCATAAGTTAATTAAATCCTACTCACACATTGTGATATTACGAAGGCCTTCCTACGTGATGCTTCCTATAGATGTAAAGGATAAAGCTTAATTTGACAATAAGGATTTACAGATAGTTACAAAAATTAGTGAGCTTATTAGGCCAAAGCATTTTATAGCAGCTTTAATATTAGGTATCAGTGCCTTAATAGCTATTGTGACTTCACTTACAGTTTCATCAGTTGCTTTAGTCTCAGAAATAAAGACTGCACACTTTGTTAATGATTTGAATAAAAATGTTTCTTTGGCACTGGTAAAACAAGAGGTTATAGATAAAAAATTAAAAGCAAAGATTGATGCTCTAGAAGATATAGTTCTAGAGTTAGGACAAGAGATATTCATGAGCTCAAATTAAAAAATAAAAAAGCGAGAGATATCACACACATCTCTTGAACACCGTAATTTCATGCAGCCAAGCTGTAATCCAGGCGGAAGCTGTGTGATATTTACTGGGAAAGCCTTGTTTGGCAGGGCTGTTCAAGATGAATGTCGCTGTGAGCCTCCTTGGCCGGGAATAGGGCTGAGCTGAATTTCTCATGGCAAGCTTTGTCTGTGTGACCCTTGTTTCTGACTTGTTCCTTTACTTACAAGATGTCCCTGCTAGCCGGAGGTGCGAGCATCCAGGCGTGATGGTTCACTGAGAGTTTATTCTTTGAGCTACAGCACTGGCCATGATTTATCTTCTAGAGATCCATTGCTTTGCTTTTAATCAGCTGTACAGTTATTACCTAGATACATTAAAGAATTAACCTCCCAACAATATATATTATTTATATAGTTAGGTGGCTTTGGCACTCTGACATGGAAACCATCAGTTAAGTAAAGTTTCAAAGTGAGCTTGAGGGAGTTTTACAAGAAGGAAGCAGGACATTAAAAAGAGACTGCACATGAACAAAGGAACCCCAGGGCTATAATGAAGTGTTCTCAAGAACTTTTGAATTACTAATTTATCATTGAGCACAGCTACTCTGATCAAGGGACATAATGCTTTGTAGGTGTTCTCTGAAGTTCATACCTGATTGATTTTGTATTTTCTTATGTCAGATGTTCATGGTAACCATTCTTTATAAACGCTTCACTAGATACATTTTTTCTTCAGTAATGTAATACCAACTTATTGTATAAAAATTTCTGCCTCAGAAGAGTAAAGTGCATTCAGACGCATTCAGATCTTGTGTGTGTCTGTCTGTCATTCGCCGGACCTGTACCTTCCTGCATACCAAAGACCCTGATTCCCCACGGGTGTGTGTGTTCCGACTGAGTCGGTCCGTGGCAAAATATAACAATTAATTGTCTAAGTATTTAGTTTTCAAGGCCAAGAATAGAACTAGTATGAAAAAAGTTTAGCTTTCACCTAGAAATGTTATATAATTTAACTTTTATTTTCTACTTGCATAATCTTTGAAATTATTATATTCATGATAAAAATGGAATATATGAGCACATAATTGATCTGATTTGTGCTTCTACCAATCACTGTAAAAGCTTTGAAAATTAATCTCAGTATTTCTCATGCATTATTTTGAAAAGGTTGTTTTTACAAAGAAACAACCTCACTGCATAAACAATAAGCTATTAAAAAGGAATTATAATGGCACTAATTATTATCACATACAAAATATTAACAGAACTTTAAACTATATTGAAAATTAGAATTACAATTCAGCATCTGCCTCTTGGTAGATATAATTCTTATAGATATATTTTTATCATGTTGTTAACTGAGATAGTTAATAATAATAATCTCCTATAGCAGTTTTCACAAGTAAATATATGAAACATATTTATTACTAATTTTGCTTATATAAAAGTAGTATACATGTAATTATAAGGTACAACATAAATATATGGTTTTTGATTTAATAATGTGCATCCAAATCTATGTGAAGAGACAATAATAAAAGAGAAAATTCTTACAGGTAAGAAAAAACATAGGAATAGAGATATTTTGAGTGTTATATATTTTCCTTTTTCAACTGCAGAGTTTTCATAAGGCAGTTACTTTTTTATTAAAAATAATAAACTAAGTAACTAAACAAAAAGATTTAGACATATCATGGTGAGCACTGCCAGCATGAGGCAATAGTTAAAACCTTCTATTCTCAGAAGCTTGATATTGCTAGATATTATTTGGTTTTTGCAACAGCCAGAGACATATGTTATATTAATAATATTTTTTCTATTTTTAGAATAGTTATTACTTTCATTTCTTTTTTGTAACTTTTAGCTTGTTCTTTTTTAATTTTTATTTTCTATATTCTATGTTTACATTCCAAAGGCTTTTCCTTTTCGAGTTGCCCCCCACCATATGTCCCATAAGTCCTCTCCCCCCCCAACTATTCCCCAATCATTCCCCCTCCCTCCACGGTTTCTCTGTTCTGGGTCTACAAAACTGGATCCAATCTTTACAGGCCCAGGGTCCACTCTTTCTTCTTCTTGGGAATCATTTGACTTGCTAATTGTGCCTTGACTATTTAGGGCTTCTGGGCTCATTAATATCCACTTATCAGTGATTGCATTCATGTGTATTCTTTTGTGATTGGGTTAACACACTTAGGATGATTTTTCCAGATCTAACCATTTACCTACAAATTGCATGAGTTCATTATTTTTAATTGCTGAGTACTACTCCACTGTATAAATATACCACATTTTCTGTATCCATTCCTCCTTTGAGGGATATTTGGGCTCCTTCCAATTTCTGGCTATTATAAACAAGGCTGCTATAAACATAGTGGAGCATGTGTCTTTATTGTATGCATGGGAATGTTCTGGGTATATGCCCAGGAGTGGTATGCCAGGGTCCTTTGGGAGTGGCATGCCCAATTTTCTGAGGAACCGCCAAACTGATTTCCAGAGCGGGTTTAACATTTTGCAATCCCACCAACAGTGTAGGAGTGTTCTTCTTTCTCCACATCCTCGCCAGCACTTGTTGCCTCTTGAGTTTTTAATCTTAGCCATTCTGACTGGTGTGAGGTGGAATCTCAGGGTTGTTTTGATAGTACAAGGAGATAAGAGTGGGTCAATTCGCATTCTTCTGCATGTTGACCTCCAGTTGAACCAGCACCATTTGTTGAAAAGGCTATCTTTTTTCCACCGGATGGTTGTGGCTCCTTTATCAAAGATCAAGTGATCATAAGTCTGTGGGTTAATTTCTGGGTTTTCAATCCTATTCCATTGATCTACTTGCCTGTTGCTGTACCTCTTTAGGTTCTGCTTTCCTGATAGGTCCATTAAGGAGAGTGGAGTGTTGAAGTCACCCACAATTATTGTGGTAGGTGTAATGTGTGCTTTAAGCTTTAGTAAGGTTTCTTTTACAAATGAGGGTGCCCTTGCACTTGGAGCATAGATGTTCAGTATTGAGAGCTCTTCTTGGTGGATTTTCCCTTTGACCAGCAAGAAGTGACCTTCTGAGTCTCTTTTGATGACTTGAGGTTGGAAGTCAATTTTATCTGATATTATAATGGCTATTCCAGCTTGTTTCCTGAGACCATTTGTTTGTAAAATTGTCTTCCAGCCTTTTACTCTTAGGCAGTGTTTGTCTTTACCACTGAGATGTGTTTCCTGTATGCAGTAAAATGTAGGGTCCTGTTTCCGTATCCAGTCTGTTAATCTATGTCTTTTTATTGGGGAATTGAGTCCATTGATGTTAAGAGATATTAAGGAATAGTAATTTTTACCTCCCAACATTTTTTGAATTTTTTTTTTATATTTGAGAGGTTATATTCTTTTGGGTTTGATGAGAGAAGGTTCCTATCTTGCTTCTTCCCGGGTGTAGTTTCTGTCCTTGTCTTGGTATTTTCCCCCTATTGTCCATTGTAAGGCTGGATTTGTGGAAAGATATCATGCAAATTTGGTTTTGTCGTGGAATACCTTGATGTCTCCATCTATGGCGATTGAGAGTTTTGCTGAGTAAAGTAGTTTTGGCTGAAGTTTGTGTTCTCTTAGAGTTTGCATGGTATCTGCTGTGATGGTTTGCATGTGCTTTTCCCAGGGAATGGCACTATTAGGAGGGCTGGCCTTGTTGAAGTAGGTGTGTCACTGTGGGTGTGGGCTTAAAAGCCTCATCCTAGTTGCCTGAAGGTCAGTCTTCTACTAGTAGCTTTCAGATGAAGATGTAGAACTCTCAGCTCCTCCTGTACCATGCCTGCCTGGATGCTGCCATGTTTCTACCTTGATGACTATGGACTGAACCTCTGAGCCTGTAAGCCAACCCCAATTAAATGTCTTTTATAAAACTTGCATTGGTCATGGTGTCTGTTCACAGCAGTAAAACCCTAACTAAGACAGAAGTTGGTACCAGGGACTGGAGTATTGCTGTGATAGGTCTGACCATACTTTTGTTTGGAAGAATGTGGATTTTGGAACTTTGGATTTGGAAAGCCTCAGAATGCTTTAAGTGGGGTTTAATGGGCCATCCTCGTAGGAATCTGGAAGACAGTGGTGCTGAGGGTCATTTGACCTGTGTAGGCCTGATGGCCCAAGAGGTTTCAGTGGAGAAGAACTTTAATATGTGGCTGAGAGACTGTTTTGTGGTGTTTTGGTGAAGAACATGGCTGCTTTTTGCCATTGTCTAAAGAGACTCCCTAGGGCTAATGTAAAGAGATTTATATTAATTGCATCTGCAAAGGAAGTCTCAAAAAAGCCCAACAAAGACTTTGTTCTCTGGTTAAGTCTGATGAAGAGAATTTTGAACAAAAATAGCAAGATGAGAAAGGAAAAGTACAAAATATATAATATGAGTATTAAAGGGACTCCAGGAAGTAAAATGGAGTTGAATTCAAGGATATTAAATTGAATTAAAGGAGTGGTGACCTTGGGGGCAAGATTCCACCCAGCTAAATTTATGTCCAGGCTTGGTAGTACAAGCCTTTAATACCAGGAGGCAAAGATAAGCAGATCTCGAGTTCAAGGCCAGCCTAGATCAGAGCAAATTCTAGGAGAAGAAAAACTTAAATCCAGACTTTGTGGACTACACCTTTAATCCCAATGTTTAGGAGACAGGCATGCAGATCTCTGGGTTCAAGGTCAGTGTATGAAGCAAGATTCAGAACAGCCAACTTAAGCAGCGAAGGAGATAGGAAAAAGAAAGCTAGTGTAACATAATAAAACTAGGGGGTCAATGTTCCAGCTCCTGAAAACAGCAGAACTCAGGGGATTCAGCCATGTATCTCGGGCTTTATATTCAAGAGGATAAGGAAACTACGTGGCAATTGATGCTGGTTAGCTGGAGTTAAGAAAATGGTGGTGACTAAGAAAAGACCAGCATCACTGAGGTGAAATCTGGGAAGTGTTTTCTGAGAGCACAAAGAAGCTGTATTCCAGAGATAGCCAAGTGTTCCTCATGCTGCAGCTCTACTTGGTAGTGTGTAAGAATCATCCAGGTGGTACTGGTTTTGAAGTTATCATGAAGAACAGCGGAGGCTTGGTACTGTGAGAGGCCATGGAAGGCCATTGGTGAAAGTGTACCCCCAGTTGTAATTGACAGCCCAGGACTGAACTGGTCATGCAAAGGAGTTGAGGCTTGGTACCATGAAGAGAGCCTATGAGAGGCTTTGGTGAAACATAGTTACAGTAGAAGACCCTATTATATTGGAGATGCCAGTACCATGGGATGACCACCAAGAACAGCAGTGGCAGTGGAGTGGATCAATCTGAACTTAGAGTGCTACAGAGGGCAGAGCTGGAGAAGTGACACCAGCTCTTTGGAGATATACAGAAGATCATGTGTGTATCTCAGACATTGGAACAAGAAGCTGTGAAGCTAAACTTGACTTGGGCTACCCAAGATGTTAAAGATGCCAGAGCCACAGGATGCCTGCCAAGGAAAGCTGCTAACAGGGAGTGGAACAAGCCCAGGAGAAAGAACCTTGTTGAAGTCAACAAAGATGAAAAAGGAGTTGGATATCTGAAGACTGCTTTGCCATCAGACATGGAGATGCAGAGTTTGGACTTTGCCCAACTGGTTTCCTGTTTTGCTTAGGGGATTACAGTTAAATGATTGGAAGAATCTCAGAAGAGACCTTGAACTTTGGACTTTTAACACTGTTGCAACTACTATAGACTACAGGGACTTTTGAAGTTGGACTAAATGCATTTTGCATTATGTTATGTTTAAGTATGGCCCCCATAGACTCATGCTTGAATAAACCTATGGGGGCCAGGGAGTAGAATGTGATGGTTTGCATATGCTTTTCCCAGGGAATGGCACTATTAGGAGGTGTGGCCTTGTTGGAGTAGGTGTGTCACTATGGGAGTGGGCTTAAAAGCCTCATCCTTGTTGCCTGAAGGTCAGTCTTCTAATAGCAGCCTTCAGATGAAGATGTAGAACTCTCAGTTCCTCCAGTACCATGTCTGCCTGGATGCTGCCATGTTTCTGCCTTGATGAAAATGGACTGAACCTCTGAGCCTGTAAGCCACCCCAATTAAATGTTGTCTTTTATAAAACTTGCATTGGTCATGGTGTCTGTTCACAGCAGTAAAACTCTAACTAAGACATCTGCCCAGGATCTTCTAGCTTTCATGGTCTCAGGTGAGAAGTCTGGTGTTATTCTGATAGGTCTTCCTTTATATGTTACTTGGCCTTTTTCTCTTGCTGCCTTTAATATTCTCTCCTTGTTTAGTACATTTGGAGTTTTGATTATTATGTGACGGGATGTATTTCTGTTCTGGTCCCGTCTGTTTGGGGTTCTATAGGCTTCTTGTATATTCATGGGCATCTCTCTCTTTTGGTTGGGGAAGTTTTCTTCCATAATTTTGTAGAAGATATTTGCTGTCCCTTTAACTTGTAAATCTTCACTCTCGTCTATACCTATAATCCTTAGGTTTGGTCTTCTCATTGTGTCCTGGATTTCTTGGATGTTTTGGGTTACAACCTTTTTGCATTTAGTATTTTCTTTGACTGTTGAATCAATGGTTCCTAGGGTATCTTCGGCTTCTGAGATTCTGTCTTCTGTCTCTTGTATTCTATTGTTGATATTTGCATCTATGGCCCCTGATTTCTTCCTGAGGTTTTCTATCTCCAATGTTGTCTCCCTCTGTGATTTCTTAGTTGTTTCTACTTCTGTTTTTAGAACCTGGATGGATATTCTCAGATCTTTTGCTTGCTTGATTGTGTTTTCGTGTATTTCTTTAAGAGATTTTTGTGTTTCCTCTTTCATAGTTTCTACTTGTTGACCCACGTTCTTCTGTACTTCTTTAAGTGATTTTTGTCCTTCTTCCTTATTGTCTTCTTCTTTTTGATCCATCTTCTCCTGAATTTCTTTAAGTGATTTTTGTATTTGCCTTGTAAAGGCTTCTAACTTTTGATCCATTGTCTCCTCTATTTCTTTAAGAGATTTATCTATGTGTTTAGCTACCAGCATCCTGACCAGTGATTTTAGATCCAAGTCTTGTTTTTCTTGTGTTTTGGGGGTATCCAGGGCTTCCTGGTTTTGGCGAACTGGGTTCATATGCTGTCATATTGCCTTGATTTCTGTTAGTAACGTTCCTTCATTTTCCTTTTGCCATCTGGTTATTTCTGGTGTTAGTTGGCCTTGTTGTCACTGGCTGGTGTTTGAACCTCCCGCGAGGCTGGGCTCACCTGTTGTTTTTCTACTGGTGATTATGCATGACAGCTGCTCTAAGGGACCGCGAGCTGGCTGCCATCCGCTGCCTTGGTGCAAGGCCGGAGGGCGTGGAGAAGTCCCGCAGAGCCTCAGAGGCACTGGACCTGCCTGGTGGTGAGAGCCTGGCGGATCCCCCTGAGCGATGGTAGCCCCAGCTGGAGTCTGTCTCCTTGGGCCTCTTTAGCTGTGTCCTGGTAGCAATATGGAGGCTTACTGCTACTGCTGCTCCAAGGGACCACAAGCTGGCTGCCACCCACTGCCTCGGTGCAAGGCCGGAGGGCATGGAGAAGTCCCACAGAGCCTCAGTGGTGCTGGGCCTGCCTGGTGGCGAGAGCCTGGCAGATCCCCTTGCGAGATGGTAACCCTGTCTGGAGTCTGTCTACCTGGGGCTGGACTTGCATTTTTGCTGTCATAGATATGAACCTATTAAACTTTTTTTCTACATACAAACATCCAGTTCATCCAGTAAAATTTGTTGAAGATGCATTCTTTTCACATTGTATGATTTTGCCATCCTTTTAAACAAGTAATCAAAAAACAAAGAAGCAGGTGACCCTAGGTATGTGAGTTTATTTCAGGGTCTTCTATTTGATTACGTTCATAAACCTGTCCCTATAGCAATATCATTCAGTTTTTATTAATATGTCTCTGACGTCAGGGAATGTGATAACTCTAGATGTTCTTTTATTTTTCAAGATTATTTTAGTTCTCCAGGGTTTTTATTTTGCTTTGTTTTGTTCACTTTTGTTTTTCCATATGAAGATGAGAATTGCTCTGTCAAGGCCTAGAAAGAATTATGTTGGAATTTTGATGGGAATTACATTGAATCTGTAAATTGCTTCTGGTTTGATGGCTACTTCCACTATATTAATACTAATGAACCATTAATAAGGGATATCTTTCTATCATCTGGATATTTTCTTCAATTTCTTTCTTGATCAACTCGAAGTTTTTGCCATGTATGTCTTTCTCTTATTAGTCAGAGTTACATCAAGATACTTTGTATTATTTGTGGCTCTTGTGAAGAGAGGGAGACAGTGGGCAGCTTTGTTTTGTCCCTGATTTAAGTGGAATTGCTTTAAGTTTCTCTGAATCTAGCTTGATGTTGGATATTGGCTTAGTGTATATTGTTTTGATTACATTTATGTATGTACCTTATATCCCTGATCACTCTATCTAATACTTTTAATATGAAGGCAATTTAGATTTTGTCAAAGGATTTTTCACCATGTAATCAGATAATCATGTTTTTTTTTTCTTTTCAGTTTGTATGGTGCATTACAATGAGGGAATTTCATATATTAAACCATCCCTGCATTCCTGGGATGAAGCCTACTTACTTATGATGGATGATTTTTTATGTGTCCCCAGATTCAGTTTTCAGTCTTTTATTGAGTATTTTTGCATCAATGTACATAAGAGAAACTAGTCTGAAATTTTCTTTCTTTGTTGAATCTTTATGTGGTTTAGATATCAGTGTGACTGTGGCTTCATAGAATGAGTTGGGCAATGTCCCTTCTCTTCATATTTTATAAAATATGAGTATTGGTATTTCCTTTTCTATAAAGGTCTGGTAGAATTCTGCAGAAAATCCATTTGGGAGTATATATGATCAGAATTGAGATATTATCTTGGTAACTTTTTCTTTCAATGAGTATAAAGGAATAGCTAACTCCTGCTTACTGTTTGTTTCTGCTGAATAAATGCTCTTTGCTTTTGCATACTTTTGAATCTGGGGTCTTTCTACATTGACTCTTGAACCCTTAAAAAACCAACTCTTTGTTTCCATGCTTCTTAGTCAACTCTTTGTTTCTATTTTGTTCACTTCAACCCTAAGTTTGATTTTTTTTGCTGTGTATGATTCTTATGTTCTAGATTTTTCAGAGGTAGTTTTAGGTTGCTAGTCTGAGATCTGTTAAATTTCATTATGAAGGCATTTAGTGCTATATACTCTCCATTTAGCAGTACTTTCATTGTGTCTCATGAGGTTGGGCTGAGGTATGTCAACTAGAAAGAGTGGAAAAGTGATAGGTTAGGCATACATAGAGTAGGCATATTTATTTAGCACGACAGCCTACTTAGACATCTACCAGTTTCCCATGTTTTAGTAGAGCAGGGAATCTATGTTTTTGTTGAGGTCAGAACAGAGCAAGTAGGAATTCAGGACTTAGGGTATAGTAGGAGGACATTTAGATAATCGGGACATAAGGCAGCTTACCTAGGTTTCTTCCCAGTCTTTGAAGACTCCAGCAAAACTGGGAATCTCTGCCCCAGTCTAGAGTCTTGTGTATCACAAAATCTCTGCCTACTGGATGGTTGGGTAAGGAGACTAGAAAATTGTGGGACTGAACTGATTGTAGAAGTACTTATGAAGCAAGGTAGGGCTCTTTGTTCTGGGTATTAGCGGGATTCCAGGGTCATAGGAAAAGGGGAATTGATTATTGTCTTCAGTCCTCTCATTGTCTTGGGTGTCAGTAGACCTTCAGGCATGGAGGCAGAACTGGTGGTCTCTGATGTCTGTAAAGCCAATTGTCCCCAGTGGTACAAGGCCCAGGCAAGTAGGCAGATCTATGTCTGGAAAGATATAGTGAGTATCCAGGATTGTAGGTAGGTATGTGGACTGGAAGATGGACCACAGATGGGACAGGAAGAGCCTATGTCCTCACTGCTTTCCCCAGACACTATGCTGCCAGTGGACTGGAGTATGTAGAGCTCACCTGGTTGTCAAAGGTGGCGGCAGTCCCCCAGGAATAAAGGCAGAGTGGTGGCAAGGGGAATGGAGTACATATCTGCTTTACTATTAGGAGTAGGGTCCACAAGATGAAGCAGAGAAAAGTCAGTATTTCTTGGCCATTAAAGAGGTTTTAATAATTTTCTCCAATTGATCGTTTATGATTGTCTGAATTTTTAAGAGATGTATTAGTTTCCTCATTAAGAATTTCAATCATCTTCCTAAAACTGATCTGTCTCTTATGTTTCAGTTTTATTAGAAATATTTAGGGCTTGCTTGCAGTAATATAGATAGGTTCTTGTGGTGACCTTATGTATTGATTTTGGTTTCCTAGGTTTACTTACACTGGCCTCTAGACATCTGGAATTAGGTATTAAATTTGTAGGTACTGATTTCTGAGTTTGGCTTTGTTGACTGTGTGTTTTATTTGGTGACTGTTGCCTCTCTGGTTTTCTGGTCTGTGAGCCTGGGATTCTGGGTCTGTGTGGACTTTGATAGAACAGGGAGTCTGCTTGCCAGTTGTAGGCTGTGGGAAAGGAGACTAGGAGGCCACGGGTATTGGGATGAGAGATCCCAAGAGAGTGAGGGAATGAATGATATTGCCCAGAAACTAGCATATCTTGACTTCTAATCTGCTTTGTTTCTAGCACAGTAGCTAGACTCTGCTAGGTTGTGACATGGCAAATAGGAGGTATGGGATGGACCTTATGTTAGGGAGATGTTAAAATTGATAGAAGGGGAGTTTGGCAGGCAGGCAGCCTAGCTCAAATTCTATAAGTCTGCAAATCCTCTACGAGAACTGGGAGCTTCTGCCCCAGAATAGTCTTTGGTATAATAGGGCATTGCCACTCAAACAGGCCTAGGCTATTCAGATGGAAGAGTGAAAAACTGGAGTTGTTGTGGGAAGACAATGGCAGGCAGGCAGTCTACCTGGATTTCTCCCAGTCTGTCCTTTTTCTTGTAGAGGAGAGAGGAGAATCTATGCCTCTGTTGAGTTCTGGGGAACAGCAAGTAGATAGACAAGTATCTTGGTTAGGGTTTATATTGCTATGAAAAGACCGCATGACCAAGGCAACTCTTGTAAAGGTCAAAATTTAATTGGGATAATTTAAAGGTTCAGAATTCAGTTCAATATCATCAAGACAGGAGAATAGCAGTTTCCAAGCAAGCATCTCAAGGGAGATGGGAGTTCTGCATCTTGGTCTGACTGCAGTCAGGAGAAAACTACTTTTCCACATTTTACAGAGATTAAAAACCAAACCTCAGAGTAACAAACTTCCTCCAATAAGGACTCCTAACAGTACCACTGCCTATGAACCCACCAGATTCTAATCACTAGAATAATGGGCTGGAGATGGGGCCCTGAGATAGTGAGAGAGGAGAACTTTGGTAGGCAGAAAACCAACAAGGGTTCTTTCAGTCTGTGAGGCCTCTAGTAGACCATGGAATCTCTTATCAGATTTTTTATATATAAGTAGATATTTACATTGCTTAATATTTATGAATTGTCAGAAAAATATGCCACAAAGTGGCTCAATGGGATTACATTTTCCACTGGTTTGGAAGCTAGAATTCAAAATCCACAGGTTGACACAAAATCAACATGTTAGGTTAATCCTGTCAGTATTGCACTGGCTACAGGCTGCTATCTGTTTGTTATAGCCTCACTTTGAGGAAAGGCTGAGGCATTCTGGTATTTATTTAAAGGGAAATACTAAACTCTTAAACATTGCCTTCAATATTCATTTGTTTATTAAAAGTATCATTTTCACATAGAACTAACAATATTTGTTGTTAGGATTTCAAAAGTTTTCATCATTCAGTGCTAGATAATAATGCATGAATATAAAAACATGTTTCCAATCTGATTTAAAGGACAAAATGATGGGGCATTTTGTTATGGTTGCAACTATCGTATCTCAAGGGTGAAGGCAAACTCATGCTGGCTTCAAAATAATTCTTTCCCTAAGGAAGTCAATGAGAACATAACAATTTTATTCTGTGTGCCTCTAATTTGGATTTGGGGACAGGTATTGCACCATAGGTTCTCTACATGGTTTTCAAAATTCGGGTTCACATAGAGTTCCCAGGAGATATAAACAAAGTACATGTTCATATATCTATCATATCTGATTTTGAACTGATTACTACTCTGATCTTTGCACTGCATGTATGATTGCTTCAGATGATCCAGTTCTTTCCCTATATTAAGTTTTCTCTTTAGAGAAATGGAAGATTTTTCCCATGCTTCCTAACAAAGGTATCTATGTTCACCATATAAGTTACCTTGTCTGATCAGACATAAAATGCATATAATTTTGTATAACTGCATTAGTCTCTGAGTCTTCCTTCCTTCCTTCCTTCCTTCCTTCCTTCCTTCCTTCCTTCCTTCCTTCCTTCTTTCCTCTCTCTCTCTCTCTCTCTCTCTCTCTCTCTCTCTCTCTCTCTCTCTCTCTTACTGTTGGGCTCATCTGTCCTTCTCATTGTCTATCTCTTTCATGCATTTCAAATTGCAAAATCACACCAAAAAATGGCAAACAGTTCTTTATAGAGAAATTTACCTTGCACTGAGAACCTGACCAAGCTTTGAGATTAAAAAAAAAAGCACTCCCTCCTTCAAAAACCTCTCCCTAGATTTTTTTCTTAAACTTGTCCATCTTTGTCAGAAATCAGGAAAGTCATCTTCTTTGCTCAGATTTAATGTCAATACATAATTTATGTTCTATTTTATTTTACAACTTCTTCCCAAATCTCTGTGACTTTTGCTATAATGGCCCCTGGTATTCATATGTCAGTTAGTATCTTTTGCTTTTCCAATATACTTTTTACCTGGAAGCTAGCCACCTTTTTGCTATTTTCTGTGACTTTACATTTCCCAAGTATTACTTTTCTTGCACAGATGGAAATTTTTCCTCCACAAAGAATTAGACATTACATTTATGTGGTGCTTGTATATTTTACAAACTTTACATTTCTGTGATTTGCTGTTACTTTGAGTTTTCCTTGCTTCTCAAAACTCCTAGCACTGTCCTTCCAAATGCCTACATAGAGTCTTGTTTTTACAATCTTTCAATGCAGGTTATTCCAGTACAGACTCTTCAGAGAACATATACGACCTTCATCATCACTTTGGCCTCTCATGACCTAATGGTTTCTCAATTCATGTCTTTCTAATTCTTTAAAGTCCTTTCTGAATATTTCATATATACTATATAAAATAGCATAAGAATAATATTTTATTGCAATATTGCTCAAAATACCATAGTATTGGAAAGCATCTACCTGAGGACAAATAATTGAAAGTAATTATTATTGACACCGAAATGAGTATGGATTGAATTACAATTAATTTCAAACAATCTCACAATAATTTTTTCTACAGAGTGAGATTGATGATACATAGACATTTTTAAAATGTTAACCAAGTTGGAAACTTCATAGATTAACTATAGTTAAGCCATGGAAAGTGTGAAGAGGCAAATGTTGATTGTTGCTAGTTACAGAGACAAATTGGCCAAAAAAACAGTCTTCAAATTAAATAAACCCACAGAATTCTCTCAGCAGCTACGGTATCTACTCTAATTTTATCATGTTCCTTTTCCTCTTGTTCAGTGATTGCTCAATGTGTAGAGAATGATTACAGAAAAAAGAGAGAATGTTAAGTAAGCAACAGAGATAGTTTTTGGCTTAAAATCCTAGTTTAAGAATAAAACAGGTGAAATTAGCTTGTGCTATGGAGACCCAAGGTATAGACTTGTCTGATCTAACTAGTGGCATGAAAGTCAGTATCTTCAAGTGTTCTATGTACTTGAATGCAATGCTAACATTTGTGGTGAAGGCATTAAAATCGAATCAATGCCATTTGTTGCAACCTGGGAAGAGTGACAAAAGTGTGACCACATTGACTGAGAAACTGTTACTAAGTGAGGAACTCATGGGTACTTACATGCTGTTATTGGTTCACTTAATGTTGGCAAAGACCTAATGTGCATAAAATATTGACTATCTACACATGCTACTTCACCTAATTTCACCCAGATCCTTATATTTTGCTGATCCAAAAAAGCTCTGTGGATTACATTACTTGAATTTAATTTGTAGAAAGCCTTAGGCAAGTGTATTCAAGAAGGGCTAAAACAGATTAACAATCATTAAAATCATGTTTATTTCTCAATTTCCTCATAGTAATTTACCTAATTAAGCTAATTCCTTAATAGCAAATAGACTTGATGAAATCTAAATACCTTTATATGGAACTGGATCTGATTTGATAATTATTCTGGATTCCCTTATTTCCCTCTACAAGACATTCAACTGTTTTAAGATAGGGAAATTATATCTCTTTCCAAATTATCACTATCTCATTGCCATGACAAATGTCATAATATTGGAATTAAAACAACCAAACTAATATTTTGAGTATTGGTGATTCATAAAATATTCCAATTGTATATTAGTAAAAATCATTTCTTTTTCTTTCCCATTTCTCCTTTCACTCACAGCAGAAGAGGAAGAGCATGAGGATGGATAATGAGAGCACTGTGTCTTACTTCATCCTCCTGGGGCTCCCCATTCGAGCAGAGGACCAACCTGTGTACTCTACCCTGATCCTGGCTATGTACCTCACAACTGTGCTGGGGAACCTGCTAATCATTGGGCTCATCAAGCTGGACTCTCACCTCCACACCCCTATGTACTTCTTCCTTAGTCACTTGGCCCTCACAGACATCTCTTTCTCATCAGTCACTGTTCCAAAGATGCTCGTGAATATGCTGACACACAGTCAGTCAATCCCATATACAGGGTGCGTTTCCCAGGTGTATTTTTTCACAGCTTTTGCAAGCATTGATAGCTTTCTTCTAACTTCGATGGCATATGACAGGTATGTAGCCATCTGCCATCCTCTGCACTATACCATCATCATGAATCTGAGCCTCTGTATCCTTCTAGTAGTAATATCCTGGACCTTATCTTTAGCCAATGCTCTTGTGCACACCCTTCTCTTGGCTCGCCTATCTCACTTTAGAAACAATACCATCCCCCACTATTTCTGTGACCTCTCTACCTTGCTGAAGCTGTCTAGCTCAGATACCACTATCAATGAACTGGTCATCCTTGTTTTAGGTAATGTAGTCATTACCCTTCCATTCATATGCATTCTGGTCTCTTATGGCTATATTGGTGTCACAATTCTAAAAACTCCCTCCATCAAGGGGATCCACAAAGCCTTGTCCACATGTGGCTCTCACCTCTGTGTGGTTTCCTTGTACTATGGAGCTATCATCGGATTATATTGTGTCCCTTCATCTAATAACAATACTGCAAAGGATGCCATTGTGGCTGTGATGTACACTGTGGTCACACCCATGCTGAATCCCTTTATTTATAGTTTGAGGAATCGGGATATGAAAGGAGTGCTGATAAATATCCTCAGCAGAAAGAAATGATCCACTTTCCTTCCCTTTACCTGCCTAGGTCTTCACCTTGAGTGTCACAGGTAATATATTATCTCTGAATGCCTATCTTAAAGATGTTTTAATCTGACCTTCTTGCATATATCTTGGATATAACATTAAGCTCTTTTCTTGATCTTTATAATTTTGGGAAAGTGGTCTCCAAAACATATATACATAAGTCATTTCTGTATTTCCCTTTGCACACAAAATCTATCACAAATTTTTAAAATTCAGCATAACACTTTTTTCATATTTATAGCTTATAGTTTTTGGAGCAAAGCTATTTTGCCCCTTTCTACCTCTTGAAAAATTTTTATAGATAGGATTTTTTAATTGGATATATTCTTTATTTACATTTCATTTCCCTTTTCCTGGTTCTCTGCCCCAGCAAAGGTCCCACATGCCCTTTTCCATCCCCTGTTCCCCCATCCACACCTTCCTACTTCCATGTTCTGGTATTCCCCTACACTGATGTATTGAGCCTTTCCAGAACCAGGGTCCACTCCTTCCTTCTTCTCAGACACCATTTGGTATGTGGATTGTGTCTTGGTTTTCCAAGATTCTAGGCTAATATCCACTTATCGATGAGTACATACCATGGATATTCTTTTGAGACTGGGTTACTTCACTTAGTATGATGTTCTCCAGCTCCATCCATTTCTCTAAGAATTTCATGAATTGATTGTTTCTAATGACTGAAAAGTACTCCATTGTGTATATATACTACATATTTTGTATCCATTCTTCCGTTGAGGGAAATCTGGGTTCTTTCCAGCTTCTAGCTATTATAAATAAGGCTGCTGCTGGGCAGTGGTGGCACATGCCTTTAATCCCAGCACTTGGGAGCCAGAGGCAGGTGGATTTCTGAGTTTGTGGCCAGCCTGGTCTACAAAGTGAGTTCCAGGACAGCCAGGACTACACAGAGAAACCATGTCTTGAAAAAACTAACTAACTAACTAACTAAATAAATAAATAAATAAATAAATAAGTAAAAGAGGCTGCTATGAACATAGTGGAGCATTTATCCTTATTTCATTCTGGAGAATCTTCTGGGTATATGCCCAGGAGTGGTATGGCTGGGTCCTCTGGAAGTATCGTGTCCAGTTTTCTGAGGAACCACCAGACTGATTTCCAGAGTGGTTGTACCAGCTTGCAATCACACCATCAGTGGAGGATTGTTCCTCTTTCTCCACATCATCACCAACACCTGTTGTTTTCTGAGTTTTTTATCTTAGCTATTCTTCCTGGTGTGTGGTGAAATCTCAGGGCTGTTTTGATTTGCATTTCTGTAATGACTAATGATGTTGAACATTTCTTAAGGTGCTTCTCAGCCATCTGAAGTTCTTCAGGTGAAAAATCTTTGTTTAGCTCTCCATTTTTGATAGGGTTATTTGCTTTTATGGGGTCTAAATTCTTGAGTTCTTTGTATATATTGGATACTAGCCCTCTGTCAGATGTAGGGTTGGTGAAGATCTTTTCCCAATTTGTTGGTTGCCAATTTCTCCTTTGACAGTGTCTTTTGACTTGCAGAAACTTTGTAATTTTATGAGGTCCCATTTGTCTATTCTTGATCTTAGAGCATAAGCTATTGGTGTTCTGTTCGTTATCTTTCCCCCTGAGCCAGTGTCCTCAAGGGTCTTCCCCAGTTTCTTTTCCATTGGTTTTAGTGTGTCTGATGTTATGTGGTGGCCCTTCATCCACTTGGAATTGAGCTTATTTTTATTTTAATTTTAAAGAAATTGACAGGAATGATCTCACTATGTAGATCTTCTAGAATTTAATATTTAGACAAGGTTTGCCTCTGCCTCCTAAGTGCTGAGATTAATGGCATGAACCACTTTGTACATCTTGATCTTATCTTTTGAATTTAATTCAACACTTATTTAATTTTAGTTGATAGTAAGCTTAAAAGTATACTGTGTCTCAGACACACCACCAATAAACTGGTTATGTTTACTGCAGTGTGGTCTCATTAGCCTCATATTCATGTCTTCTGACTTTTTATGTACACATTGGTGTCACCATCGTGAGACCTCCATCCATCCATGGACTTTTCCAGCCTTGTGTTTTTAATGCACTTTTCATTTTCATTATTACATGAAGACATACATTTTATAAGAAGAAATATTTTGATACATATTTTGTAACATATGTGTTTTATAATATATGTTGATAATGAATGGGACTGTTTCCCAAGTGCCATACTTTGTGGTATAATCACTCAGAGTTTGTTCATGTACTACTTTTATTCTATGAATTCCATCATTATCATCCCTTGTGCCTCTACTATGATATCAACACTATAGTTTCCACCTTTGCTCAAACTTTCCTTTGAAAATACAGGACCAGCTTTTTCCTTCTTCCCAAGTAGTTTGCTCATCATTTTGTAATTTGTTCTTCATTGTGCAATATTTTGCAATATACTCTTAGACTAATATTAATCATGCAATTATCTTATTTTTTCTTCCTAACTCATTGTATCATTGGTATCAAGTAGACAAAATGGGTACAGATTATAGTTGGAGAAAATGGCTTTGTACACATCTTTTATGTGAAATATCATGTTTATGTGAAATATAAATGTTGGAAGACATTGTTTATAATGGCCTTTCATATGGTGCTGTAATTGTGTGGCATCAATCTATTCTTTATAGTGGTTTGGTCCTTGAGTGTATAGGGTAGTTGAGATGATATAAATACAATACTTGTATTAAAAATCTGTAAAAGTGAAACTTGAAAATTTAATCCAACTATATAGTGTTCTAAAATGAAATAGGCCTACATTTAATTTCATAAATACATTATCCTCTCTTTCCATCTGAAATGTTGGACCTATGTTTTTGTTCTTGGCAAACCTTTAAGACAAAGGAATTTAGTTTCATTAATGGTAACCAATTACTGTGTGAGATATTTTCTTATCTAGTGATTATTATGAAAAAAAATTTTATTAGAGAGAACTTAGTGTTCTGCTGTTACACTAGCTTTTATTAGATGTGCTTCTCAAACTATTGTATGTGAAGTTGAGATCGTAGACTGATGTACCACTTGGAAATATCTGAAATCTAAGCTATTATTCTTGTCACTGAACTGTTTATTTGCCAGAAGCCATTCTCACATAGATCTCAAAACCTCCTTTCAGCCATTCTAGCCTGCTTCTCCTAGCCTGCTTTTAGAAAGAAAAGTACTAGCTTAAAGATTAGCCAAGTAAGCTAGATGGTCAGTACATGCAGACTTCACTCGAGTGGGCTAGAACAAATGAAGCTCACCTGTGTTTAGTTTACCATAGCAACCCCTTTCCACTTCACCTCCTCTTGATCAATTTCTAATGTCAAGTTCCTACAGTAGATGCCAACCTTCCCTGAGATTCTGAGAGACAATTCTAAGAAACTGTTCCTGAGAAATGATACTAGCCCCCTGAGGTTGTTCTCCCGAATACAATGACTTTCCCCCTTGCACCCCTCCCCTCACCTGCTCATTCCCCTTTAAAAAGCCTTGTGTAAGAAATAAAATTTGACAGCTTGATCAGAATACTGCCTTGCTGTCTGTCTTTCATGTCTCTTGTCTCTTGCCTTCTCTTAGGTGGTTCAGAGACCCTGTTGACTGTCCTGCAGATCGGGACATTTATTCATACTAATATAAATTGAGAAAACTTCTAGGGAAAATTATGTACATACAATAATCACCATTAAAATAAATGTGTATATACTATTATACCTTATGATATAGATTGTATATCATGTATGGTATATCATATATCATATATTATATTATATGCTAAAGTTATTTGGTACCTTGTCAATTACACTTTCTATAACCTAAAGGATAGTCTTAACTGTTTCTTTTGTATTAGCGTATACTAATTATGTGAAGTGATGATTTTTTTTGTTTACTTGTTTTTTAATCGGCTTCTCAAAAACTTGCCTTGGCCACAGATGTGGAAAGCTGTGAACACCACAGCTACTAGAACAAGGCTGAATTTTTACATAATAGAGGTCATGATGATCATGTAGTTCATGTAGAACAGGCTAGTCTTTAGCTCAAGAGATCTGCTGGTCTCTGTCTCCTGGGTGCTTGAATTAAAGACTTCCACAATCATACCTGTCTGGATGTGATGAGTTTTAAGTTATCTTTATAATGTATATAATGTGGTATTATGATACTGGCCTATTCTGTTACATGCTCTTCTGTTTACTCACCACATTCCTAAATATCCTCTTTTTACTTTCATGCTATCTGTTTTCAAGATACCATATGAGAGAAAATTTGTGAAGGTTGTCTTTGGAAATCTAAGCCATCTAACAAAATAATCACCAATTCTATACTTTCCCTATAAGTGACATCATTTAATTCTTTATTAATGAATAATTGATTAGTTTCTCTTTTAATTAAATATTTTGAGTTTATTCCTTGAACATTTCATACATGTTTGAAATGTTCTTTGATCATACCAACCTCCCACTACCTATTTCCATTACCTCTAGTGAAGAAGTTAACACATCTCTATCACAGAGTCCCATAAATACTGATAATGTATACAAGGGTGTGGGGCCATCTACTATGACCTGAGGAAAATATAAGTGGCAACATTTGCATAGAATCATGAGCCTTCCTCATTATCTATTTCCTGCCTATACCTACTATAAGAGGGGGATAAACATAAATGTTTATAAAGTAGTTTAACAATATGGCTATTTAGAAAAATAAAAATATATCATTATAGCTTAAGGTCACTGAGCTCCCCTCACATGGGTTTTTTGAATTCACATTACCATGCATGAAAAGTATTCAAGTGCTTGAGTTTATTGTGTGGGGAGGTCAACAGTCAAAGCACCACATTCCACTCCTTGAACTCCATAGTAGTCTTCTGGCCATATCATAATGTAAAATGCACTTAGTTCAATTTACAAATATCCCTATCATCTTTAACAATCTGAAAACTGTTTTAAAGTCCAAAGTTATCTCTTAGATTCAAGGCAATTCCTTTCTTGAATCCCCCTGTAAAGTCAGAAAGAAAATTGAAAATGTACAACATACCATGGCATAGAATTTACATTCCCATTACAAAAGGGAGGAAGGCAGGAATGGTGAGAAAAAACTGTGTACTTATCCTGCTAGGGAACATCAGTCCTTCAGGGAGCCCTACATTTAAAGGGAGTCTCACGTACAGAGGTGAGGCCACTATCTTTTCTCCAGTGACTGAGCAGTCAGTCGCAGCAGGGAAAGTAGAGAACACCCAAGTGTAAGATCACTTGGGACTCGGTCCACCAAGGTACCTGCACCCAGGAGCTGAGCAGCACCACACCCATCTGTACACCTATCCTGCCAGGGAAAGTGTGTGCTGCAGGGAGTCCTGCATTTAGAGGGAGTCCTGCATATAGAGGTGAGGCCACAAACTTCACTCCTGTGACTGATGGGGCTGTCACAGACAAGAACACAGGGAACACCAGAGTGTAGGACCACCTGGGACAAGGTCTGCCAGGGCCCCAACTGAATCCAGGAGCTGGTCATTGCCACAGCACTCTTTGCCAGGGGAGAGTCAGTCACCTGGGAGTGCTGACACAGGCTTGCAGGCACACAGAAGGGACAAGCAAAAGCCAGAGACAGCAGGACCAACTAACACCAGACATAACCAGATGGCAAAAGGCAACATAGGAACATTACTAACAGAAATCAAGGCAACATGGCACCATCCAAACCCAATTCACCGACAACATTAAGACCTGGGTAACCCAAAACACCAGAAAAGCAAGATTTTGATTTAAAATGACAGCTCATGATGCTGATAGAGAGCTAATTTCCCTTGAAGAAATACAGGAAGGAAAACACAAGTAACCAGGAAGTCCTTAATGAACTGCAGGCAAACACAACAAAATAGGTAAAGGAAATAAAGAAAACCAACCAAGATCTAAAAATGCAGGTAGAAACAGTAAAGAAATCAAAAAGGGAAAAAACTCTGGAAATAGAAAACCTATGAAAGACATCAGGAGTCACAGATCAACAACAGAATACAAGAGATAGAAGAGAGAATATTAGATGCAGAAGATACCATAGAAAGCAGTCAAAGAAGATGCAAAATGCTCAGGAGTGGAATAGCAGGGTCCTCTGGTAGTATTATGCCCAGTTTTCTGAGGAACCACAAGACTGATTTCCAGAGTGGTTGTACTAGCTTGCAACCATACCAGCAGTGGAGAAGTGTTCCTTTCTCCACATCCTTGCCAGCATCTGTTTTCTCCTGAGTTTTTGAACTTAGCCTTTCTGACTGGTGTGAGGTGAAATCTCAGGGTTGTTTTGATTTTCATTTCCCTAATGACTAAGGATGTTGAACATTTCTTTAGATGTTTCTCAGCCATTCAATATTCCTCAGGTGAAAATTTTTTGTTTAGCTCTGTACCCCATTATTAATAGGGTTACTATTAATAGGGTTATTTGGCTCTCTGGAATCTGCCTTTTTGAGTTCTTTGTATATCTTGGATATTAGCCCTCTGTTGGATGTAGGGTTGGTAAAGATCTTTTTCCAATTTGTTGGTTGCCATTTTGACAGTGCCCTTTGCCTTACAGAAACTTTGTAATTTTATGAGGTCCTACTGGGGCATATACCCAGATGATTCCCCAGCATGTAATAAGGATACATGCTCCACTAAGTTCATAGCAGCCCTATTTATAATAGCAAGAGGCTGGAAAGAACCAAGATGTCCCTCAATGGAGGAATGGTTACAGAAAATGTGGTATATTTACACTATGGAATACTACTCAGCTATTAAAAACATTGAATTCATGAAATTCTTAGGCAAGTAGGTGGAACTGGAGAATATCAGCCTGAGTGAGGTAACTCAATCACAAAAGAACACACATGGTATGGACTCACTGATAGGCAGATGTTAGCCCAGAAACTTGGAATACACAAGAAACAATTCACATATCAAATGATGCCAAAGAAGAAGGAAGGAGAGGCTCCTGGTCCTAGAAAGGTTCAGTGCAGCAATGTAGGGGAATACCAGGACAGGGAAGCAGGAAGGGGTTGATTTGGGAACAGGGGGAAAAAAGAGGGATTATGCGAGTTTAGGAGAGTGGGGATCTTAGAAATGGGAAAACATTTGAAATGTAAATAAAGAATATATTGAAGAAAAAAATAATTAAAAATTTAAAAATATATAAAAAAAGAAAATGCAAAATGCAAAAAGCTCCTGACCCAAAACAAGCAGGAATCCAGGACAAAAATGAGAAGACCAAACCTAATGATTATACGTATAGAAGAGGGCAAAGATTTCCAACTTAAAGGGCCAGTAAATGTCTTCAACAAAATTATAGAAGAAAACTTCCCTAACCTAAAGAAATAGATGCCCAGGAACATACAAGGAGAGTACAGAACACCAAATAGATTTGACCAGAAATGAAATACCTCTTGTCATATACTAATTAAAATGCAAAATGCACTAAACAAAAAAAGAATATTAAAAGCAGTAAGGGGGAAAGGTCAAGTAACATATAAAGGTAGACCTAGTAGACTTACACCAGACTTCTCACCAGACACTATGAAAGCCAGAAGATCCTGGGCAGATGTCATATCGACTCTAAAAACACAAATGCCAACCCAGACTACTATACCCAGCAAAACTCTCAATTACCATAAATGGAGAAACAAAGGTATTCCAAGACAAAAATAAATTTACACAATATCTTTCCACAAATCCAGGCCTTCAAATGATAATAAGTGGAAAACACCAACAAAAGGAGAGAAACTACACACTAGAGAAGGCAAGAAATTAATCTTCTTACAACAAACCCAAAAGAAGATAACCACACCAACATAAAAATTACATCAAAAATAGCATGGCGGCAACAACCACTAATCCTTAATATATCTTAACATCAATGGACTCAATTCCCCAATAAAAAGACATAGACTAACACACTGGATACATAAACAGGACCAAATATTTTGTTGTGTACAGGAAATGCATTTCAGAATCAAAGACAAAAACTGCCTTAGAATAAAAGACTGAAAAACAATTTTCCAAGCAAATGGTCCCAGGAAACAACCTGGAGTAATCATATTAATATCCATTAAAATAGACTTTCAACCAAAAGTCATCAAAAAAGACACAGAAGAACATTTTATACTCAGCAAAGAATAAAACCTTCCAAGAACAACTCTCAATTCTGAACATCTATGTGCCAAATGCAAGGGCACACTCATTTGTAAAAGAAACTTTTACTAAAGCTTAAAGCACACATTGCAAATCACACAATAATTGTGGGAGACTTCAACACCATACTCTCCTCAGTAGACAGATCAGAGAAACACAAACTAAACAGAGACACAGTGAAACTAACAGAAGTTTTGGACCAAATGGATTTAATAGATATCTATAGAACATTTCATCCTAAATCAAAAGAATACACCATCTTCTCAGCACCTCATTGTACTTTCTCCAAAACTGACCGTATAATTTGTCACAAAACAGACATCAACAGATAAAAGAAGATCAAACTAATCCCATGTATCCTATCAGATCACTATGGAATAAGGGTAGTCTTCAATAGCAAGAAAGACAACAGAAAGTCCAAATACATACAGATGCCCTATTCAATGATACCTTGCTATGATTTATTTTAATTTAGTTATTATCATGTAATAATTTAATAAAAATGAAGACACAACACACCCAAATTTATGAGATATGATAAAAGCAGTGCTAATAGGAAAGTTCATAGCTCTGAGTGTCTCAAAAAAAAAAAAGGAAAGCTGTAGAACAGAAAGAATCTCATACACTCAAGAGGAGGAGAAGGCAGGAAATCATCAAACTCGGGGCTGATACCATCCATGTAGGAACAGAAACAACTATATAAATAATCAACAAAACCAGGAGTTGGATCTTTGTGAAAATCAACAAGAAAAATAAACCCTTGGCCACACAAACCAAAAAGCACAGAGACAGTATACAACTTAACAAAATCAGAAATGAAAAGGGACTTATAACAACAGAAACAGGGGAAAAACACAAAATCTTTATATCCAGCTTCAAAAGCCTATACTCAAAACAACTAGAAAATGTTGACGAAATGGACAATTTCCTAGACAGATACCAAATACCAAAGTTAAATCAGGATAAGATAGACCACCTAAAGGGTCCCATTACCCGAAAAGAAATAGAAGTGGTCAATGATATTGTCCCAACAAATAAAGAGCACAGTACCAGATGGTTTTAGTGCAGAATTCTATCAGACCTTCAAAGAAGGCCAAACACCAATACTCTTCAAACTATGCCACAAAATTGAAACAGAAGGAACGCTACACAACTTGTTCTATGAAGCCACAATTATGCTGATACCAAAACCATACAAAGAATCAAAAAAAAAAAAGAAAATGTCAGAACAATTTGCCTTATGAATATCGATGCAAAAATACTCAATAAAATTCATGCCAACTGAATCCAAGAACACACCAAAATGATCATTCACCATGATCAAGTAGGCTTCATCCCAGGGATGCAGGGATGGTTCAATATACAGAAATCAATCAACGTAATCCACTACATAAACAAACCCAAAGAAAAAAAAACACATGGTCATTTCTTAAGATGCTGAAAAAGCTTTTGACAAAATTCAGCATCCTTTAATGCTAAAAGTCTTGGAAAGAACAGGAATTCAAGGCTCATACCTAAACATAGTAAAAGCAATATACAGCAAACCAGTAGCCAACATCAAACTAAATGGAGAGAAACATGAAGCAATACCACTAAAATCAGGGACTAGACAAGACTGCCCTCTCTCCATATTTATTCAATATAATATTTGAAGTTCTAGCTAGAGAAATTAGACAACAAAAGGAGGTCAAAGGGATACAAACTGGAAAGGAAGAAGTCAAATTATCACTCTTTGTAGAAGATATGATAGCATACTTGAGCAACCCAAAAAAACTCTACCATAGAACTCCTCCAGCTGATAAACAACTTCAGCAAAGTGGTCGGTTATAAAATTAACTCAAGAAAATCAGTAGGCTTCCTATACTCAAAGGATAAAGAGACTGAGAAAGAAATTAGGGAAACAACACCCTTCACAATAATCACAAACAATATAAAGTTTCTTGGTGTGACTCTAATCAAACATGTGAAATATCTGTTTGACAAGAACTTCAAGTCTCTGAAGAAAGAAATCCAAGAAGACCTCAGAAAATGGAAAGCTCTCCCATGCTTGTGGATAGACAGGATTAAAATAGTAAAAATGTCCTCAAGGATCTTCCACAGTTTCTTTTCTATTAATTTTAGTGTGTCTGGTTTAATGTGGAGGTCCTTGATCCACTTGGAGTTGAGCTTAGTACAAGGAGATAAGAGTGGATCGATTCTCAATCTTCTGCATGTTGCCCTCCAGTTGAGCCAGCACCATTTGTTGAAAAGGCTATCTTTTTTTCCACTGGATGTTTTCAGCTCCTTTGTCAAAGATCAATTGGCCAAAGATGTGTGGGTTCAATTCTGGGTCTTCAATCCTAATCCATTGATCCACCTCCATATTACTGTACCAATAAACCGTGCTGGTTCAACTGGAGGTCAACATGCAGAAGATGCGAATTGACCCACTCTTATCTCCTTGTACTAAGATCAACTCCAAGTGGATCAAGGACCTCCACATAAAACCAGACACACTGAAACTAATAGAAAAGAAACTGGTGAAGACCTTTGAGGCCATGGGCACAGGGGGAAAGTTCCTGAACAGAACACCAATAGCTTATGCTCTAAGATCAAGATTGACAAGTGGGACCTCATAAAATTGCAACATTTCTGTAAGGCAGGAGGACAAAAGGGCAAGAAACAAATTGGGAAAAGATCTTGTACCAACCCTACATCTGAAAGAGGGTTAATATCCAATATATAAAAAAAAACTCAAGAAGGTAGACTCCAGAGAGCCAAATAACCATATTAAAAATGGGTAGAGAGCTAAACAAAGAATTTTCACTTGTGGAATATTGAATGGCTAAGAAACACCCAAAGAAATGTTAAACATCCTTAGTAGTCAGGGAAATGCAAATCAAAACAAACCTGAGATTTCACACCACACCAGTCAGAATGGTTAAGTTCAAAACCTCAGGAGACAGGCAGTCCTAGTGAGGATGTAGAGAAAGAGGAACACTCCTCCACTGCCAACAGGATTGCAACCTGGTACAAACTCTGTGGAAAATAGTATGGTGATTCCTCAGAAAACTGGGCATGAAACTACAGAAGGACCCTGTCATAACACTCTTTGGCACATACACAGAGGATTTCCCAGCATGTAATTAGGACACATGCTCCACTATGTTCATTTCAGCTATTATTTATAATAGCCAGAAGCTAAGAAGAATGCAGATGTCCCTCAAAAGAGGAATGAATACAGAAAATGTGGTATATTTACACAATGGAGTATTACTCAGCTATTAAAAACAACGAATTCATGAAAGTCTTAGGGAAATGGGTGGAACTAGAAAGTATCATCCTAAGTGAAGTAACCCAATCACAAAAGAATCTACATAGTATGCACTCACTGATAAGTGGATATTAGCCCAGAAGTTTGGAATACCCAAGACATAACTCACATATCAAATGATGCCCAAGAAGAAGGAAGAACAAATTATGTATAATCTGGGCCTTCTTAGAAGGGGGAACAAAATACCCACACAAGGACATACAAAGACAATGTGTGGAGCAGAGACTGAGGGAAACACCATACAGAGACTACCCTACCTAGTGATCTGTCACATATACAGTTACAAAATCCAGACACTATTATTGATGCCCACAAGTAGTTGCTAACTGCAACTGGATATAGCTGTCACATGGGAGGCTCTGCTAGTACATTACAAATACAGAGGGGGACACTCTGAGCCAGCCATTGAACTGAGAACTGAGATTCCAATGGGGGAATCTAGAGAAAGTACCCAAGGTGCTAAAGGTGTTTGCAGCATCATAGGAGAAACAATGATATTAGCCACCCAGTACTCCCAGAGCTCCCAGGGACAAAACTATCAACCAGAAATTACTCATGGTATTACCCATGGCTCCAGATGCATAGGCAGCAGAGGATGGCCTAGTTGGCCATCAAAGGGACGAAAGGCCCCTGGTCTGGGAAAGGTTCGATGCAGCAGTTTAGGGGAATATCAGGACAGGGGAACAGGGATAGGGCAGATGGCTTATGGGATTTTTGGGGTGGGGAGGAACTAGAAAAGGGGAAATTATTTGAAATATAAATAAAGAATATATCTAATACAAAAAGAATTAAATAAAAGCTAGATCAAAACAAAATGTAAACCCAGTTGAGAACTCCTGATTCTATATGTTTTATGTTTGTCAATGGTTTGATATGGTTTTGCCCATCCAGATTTGCTACCTCCATCATAGACCACCTGTTGGCCGCATATTCCCTGATTGCAGGTATCATTGGCAGATATCCTATGGCGTTACCATTTTCAACAACTTGGGGGATTCCAACACTGCCCAGGCTTCAATTTCAGTTTACCCTGTAGCATTCTTAGGACTCTTTGCATGAACTCCCCTGTAATATGCTACCTGGCCTCAAATGTAACAATGAAACTGCAGAAAATGGTTCCATGGTCTCTTTACTCCTTCATCCTTGCCACATAGGGGGCAAATATATCTGCCAGTTTGGTACAGAAAATATCCTCTTAAGACACATTTGAGGGGGTTTCCATTTGTTCTTGGGAAAGAAAGACCTTCTCTCTTTTACCTCACAGATAGCAAGAGTATCTGGGTGGGGTCTTATTCCAAGGGCACACTTCCCCTTATTTCAGTACAAATCTGGAAACCCCTTAAAAACAATTCCCGTAAGAGTTCCAGCATTTCTTCCAACACAAGGTGTAACATAATGCTTTCCATTTTCATTTCCTGTTCCAACTGAACCTTTTGTACTTCTGCCTGCCCCATTCATTCTCTTTAATTGCAAATTTGCATAAGAATAATTGTGAGTTCCTACACAGCAGCATCAATTTTAGTCTGTCTTGAAATCTCCTCTGCAAAGAAATACTTCCTTGGCTTTTAAATTTAGCGTCAGGAATTCTCTTAGTACAATGGTAGAATGCTGTCACAGTTTGCCAATCTCCTTAATGACCACAGTACCAAAGAAAGAAAGAAACAAACAAACAAATAAAAGACTTTCGGGAATTCAGTGAAAATGAAGGTACAACATATCCAAACTGATGTGACACAATGAAAGCAGTATGAAGAGGAAAGTTCATAGCACTAAATGTCATCATAAACAAATAGGAGAAAACTAATACTAGAAATTTAAGAGCACAACCGAAGGCCCTGGAAAAAAAAAAAAAAAGGAAACATACCTAAAATGATTAAATGATAGAAAATAATCAAAGACAGGGCTGAAATCAATCAATACAATAGAAAAAATCAACAAACCCAAGAGGTGGTTCTTTTAAAACCTCAACACAACAGACACATTTTTTTTCTTTTTTGAGTTTTTGAGACAGGGTTTCTCTGTGTAGCCCTGGATGTCCTGGAACTCACTCTGTAGACCAGGCTGGCCTCGAACTCAGAAATCTGCCTGCCTCTGCCTCCCAAGTGCTGGGATTAAAGGCATGAGCCACCACTGCCAAGCCAACAGACAAACTCTTAACACAATTAACTAAAATGTGGGGAGACTGTATCCAAATTATCAAGATCAGTAATGAAAGGGGACACAGAACAACAGACACCGAGGAAATTAAACAAATCATAAGATCTTTCAAAAGCCTGTCCTCTACAAGATTGTCAAATCTAAATCAAATGTACGATTTTTGAGACAGATACCACTTTACCAAAGTTAAATAAAGATTATCTAAACTATCTAAACTATGCCAAAACCCCTAAGGAAATAGAAGCAATCTTTATTTTTCAATTCTTCATATTTATTGATAGGTGAAAATTTTGAACAGTTGTATATATATATTGTGCTATCCTTGCTCAGTTCCAAGAAAGTGACCAGAAAGAAACCACTAAAAAACACCAGCAGACTGTCCTTTTTTCATTCTGAAATGCTGCTGATTTCCCCATCCTTTCCTCTTTCATTTGTTTTATTTTTTATTTTCTATATTCTTTGTTTACATTCCAAATGCTTTCCCCTAACCTAGTTCCCCCCCTCACCATTTGTCCCATAAGTACTCCTTCCCTGACCCCTTCCCAATCAACTCCCATTTCTCTGTTCTGATACTCCCCTACAATACTGGATCAAGTCTTTTCAGGACCAGGGCCTTTTCCTACCTTCTTATTGGGTATCATATGATTTACTTATTGTGTCTTGAGTATTCAGAGCTTCTGGGCTAATTAAAATCCACCTTTCAGTGATTGCATTTCATGTGTATTCTTTTGTGATTGGGATAGCTCACTTAGGATGATATTTTCCAGTTCCAACCATTTGTCTACAAATTTCTTGAATTCATTGTTTTTAATTGCTGAGTAGTATTCCATTGTATAAATATACCACATTTTCTGTATCCATTCCGCCATTGAGGTGCATCTGAGTTCTTTCCAGCTTCTGGCTATTATAAACAAGGCTGAAAGGAACACAGTGGAGCATGTGTCCTTTTGACTGCAGGGGAATCCTCTGGGTATATGCCCAGGAGTGGTATGGCAGAGTCTTCTGGACATGTCATGCTCAGTTTTCTGAGGAACCGCCAGACTGATTTCCAGAGTGGTTGTACCAACTTTCAATCCCACCAGCAGTGGAGGAGTGTTCCTCTTTCTCCACATCTGAGCCAACAACTGCTGTCTCCTCAGGGTTTAATCTTAGCCATTCTGACTAGTGTGAGGTGAAATCTCAGGGTTGTTTTGATGTGCATTTCTCTAATGACTAATGATGTTGAACATTTCTTAGGGTGCTCCTCAGCCATCCAAAATTCTTCAGGGGAAAATTCTTTGTTTAGCACTGTACCCCATTTTAATAGGGTTATTTGGTTCTCTGAGGTTTAACTTCTTGAGTTCTTTGTGTATATATTGGATATTAGCCCTCTGTCGGATGTGGGGTTGGTGAAGATCTTTTCAAATTAGTTTGTTGCTGTTTTGTCCTTCTGACACTATCCTTTGACTTACAGAAACTTTGTAATTTTATAATGTTCCATTTGTCAATCTTGATTTTAGAGCATAAGCTACTGGTGTTCTGTTCAAGAACTTTCCCCCTGTGCCAATAGCCTCAAGAGTCTTCCCCAGTTTCTTTTCTATTAGTTTCAGTGTGTCTGCTTTTATGTGGAGGTCCTTGCTCCACTTGGACTTGAACTTAGTACAAGGAAATAAGAATGGATCAATTTGCATTCTTCTGCATGCTGGCCTCCATTTGAACCAGAACCATTTGTTGAAAAGACTATCTTTTTTCCACTGGATGGTTGTAGCTTCTTTATCAAAGATCAAGTTATCATAACTCTGTGGGTTCATTTCCGGATCTTCAATTCTATTCCATTGATCTACTTACCTGTTACTGCACCAATACCATGCAGTTTTTAACACAATTGCTCTGTAGTACTGCTTGAGATCTGGGATATTGATTCCCCCAGAAGTCCTTTTATTGTTGAGGATATTTTAGCTATCCTGGGTTTTTTGTTATTCCAGATGAATTTGAGAATAGATCTTTCTAAATCTATGAAGAATTGATTTGGGATTTTGATGGGGATTGCATTGAATCTGTACATTGCTTTTGGCAAGATGGCCATTTTTACTATATTAATCCTGCCAATCCAAGAGCATGGAAGAGTTTTCCATCTTCTGAGGTCTTCTTTGATTTCTTTCTTCAAAGATTTGAAATTCCTGTCATGAAGATCTTTCACTTGTTTGGTTAGAGTCATACCAAGGTACTTAATATTGTTTGTGGGTATTGTGAAAGGTGTTATTTCCCTAATTTCTTTCTCAGCCTTCTTATCTTGTGAGTATAGGAAGGCTACTGATTTGCTTGAGTTGATTTTATAACCAGCCACTTTGCTGAAGTTGTTTATCAGCTTTAGGAGTTCTCTGGTGGAGTTTTTTTGGGTCACTTAAGTATACTACCATATCATCTGCAAATAGTGATAGTTTGACTTCTTCCTTTCCAATTTGTATCCCTTTGACTTCCTTATGTTGTCTAATTGCTCTGGGTAGAATTTCAAGTATTCTATTGAAAAGATATGGAGAGAGAGGGCAACCTTGTCTAGTCCCTGATTTTATTGGGATTGCTTCATGTTTCTCTCCATTTAGTTTGATGGTGGCTACTGGTTTGCTGTAAATTGCTTTTACTATGTTTAGGTATGGGCCTTGAATTGCTGTTCTTTCCAAGACTTTTATCATGAAAAGATGGTGAATTTTGTCAAATGCTTTTTCAGTATCTAATGAAATGATCATATGGTTTTTATTCTTTGAGTTTGTTTATGTAGTGGATTGCATTGATGGATCTCCACATATTGAACCATCCCTGCATCCCTGGGATTAAGCCTACTTGATCATGGTAGATGATTGTGTTGATGTGTTCTTGGATTCAGTTGGAAAGAATTTTATTTAGTATTTTTGCATCGATATTCATAAGGGGAATTGGCCTGAAGTTCTCTATCTTTGTTCGATCTTTGTGTGGTTTTGTTATCAGGGTAATTGTGGCTTTTTAGAACGAGTTGGGTAGTGTTCCTTCTGTTTCTATTTTGTTCAATACTTTGAAGAGTATTGGTGTTATGTCTTCTTTTAAGGTCTGATAGAATTCTGCGCTGAATCCATCTGGTCCTGTGCTTTTTTTGGATAGAAGATTTTCTATGACTCCTTCTATTTCTTTAAGGGATATGCAACATTTAGTTGATCTATTTGATCCTGATTTAATTTTGGTATTTGGTATCTGTCTAGGAAATTGTCCATTTACTCCAGATTTTCAACTTGTTTTGAGTATAGACTTTTGTAGTAGGATGTAATAATTTTTTTTTTGGATTTCCTCCATTTTTGTTGTTATATCTCCCTTTTAATTTCTAATTTTGTTAATTTGGATACTGTCTGTGCCCTTTGGTTAGTCTGGCGAAAGGTTTATCTATCACTGGGCGGTGGTGGTACACGCCTTTAATCCCAGCACTTGGGAGGCAGAGGCAGGCAGATTTCTAAATTCAAGGCCAGCCTGGTCTACAGAGTGAGTTCCAGGACAGCCAGGAGTACACAGAGAAACCCTGTATCAAAAAACAAAACAAAACATAACAAAATAAACAAAAAGGGTTTATCTCTCTTGTTGATTTTCTCAAGAACCAACTCCTGGCTCTGTATGGTTCCCTTTGTTTGTACTTGATTGATTTCAGCCCTAAGTTTATGATTTCCTGTCTTCTACTCCTCCTGGATGAATTAACTTCTTTTTGTTCCAGGGCTTTCAGGTGTGCCATTAAGATGCTATTGTATGCTCTCTCCAGTTTCCTTTTGGAGGCACTCAGGGCTATGAGTTTTCCTCTTAGCACTGCTTTCATTGTGTCCCATAGATTTGGGTAAGTTGTGCCTTCATTTTCATTGAATTCTAAAAAGTCTTTGATTTCTTCTTTATTTCTTCCTTGACCAAGGTATCATTGAGTAGAGTATTGTTCAGTTTTTCTGTGTATGTGGGCTTTCTGCTGTTTTTGTTGCTATTTAATACCACTTTTCCTCCGTAGTGATCTGCTAGGAGTCATGGGAATAGCTCGAAATTCTTATATTTGTTGAGGTCTGTCTTGTGAACAATTATGTGGTAGATTTTAGAGAAGGTACCATGAGGTGTGGAGAAAAAGGTATATTCCTTTGCTTTAGAATGAAATTACATATATATATATATATATATATATATACACACACACACACACACACATACACATATATGTATGTATGTATGTATGTATGTATGTATGTATAAAATCTAATTGGTCCAAACTTTCAATTAGTTTCACTGTGTCCCTGTTTAGTTTTTGTTTTCCTGAATGGTCCATTGAGGAGAGTTGAGAGTTGAAGTCACCCACAATTATTGTGTTAGGTGCAATGTGTGTTTTGAGATTTAGTAAAGTTTCTTTTACAAATGAGTGTGCCCTTGCATTTGGAGCATAGATGGTCAGAATTGAGAGTTCTTCTTGGTGGATTTTTCCTTTGACCAGCAACAAGTGTCCTTCTGTGTCTCTTTTGATAACTTTAGGTTGAAAGTCAATTTTATCTGATATTAGAATGGCTACTCCGGCTTGTTTCTTAAGACCATTTTCTTGTAAAATTTTCTTCCAGCCTTTTATTCTAAGGTTGTGTTTGTCTTTGACACTGAAATGTGTTGCCTGTATGAAGCAAAATGTAGGGTACTGTTTCCATATCCAGTCTGTTAGTCTGTGTCGTTTTATTGGGGAATTGAGTCCATTGATATTAAGAGATATTAAGAGATATTAAGGAATAGTAATTATTACTTCCTTTCATTTTTGAAGTTATTTTTTATATTTGAGTGGTTATCTTCTTTTGGGTTTGATGGAAGGTTTCTATCTTGCTTCTTCCAGGGTGTAGTTTCCCTACTTGTATTGGAGTTTTCCCCCTATTATCTTTTGTAGGGCTGGGTTGTGGAAAATATCAAGGATATTTGGTTTTGTCATGGTATATCTTGGTTTCTCCATCTATGGCAATTGAGGGTTTTGCTGGGTGTAATAGTTTCGGCTGAAATTTGTGTTCTCTTAGAGTCTGCATGATATCTGCCCAGGATCTTCTAGCTTTCATGATCTCTGGTGAGAAGACTGGTGTAATTCTGTAAATCTCTGTAAGAAAGGGAAGTCTTCCTTTATATGTTACTTGGCCTTTTTCTCTTACTGCCTTTAATATTCTTTCTTTGTTTAGTACATTTGATTATATGTGACTTTTTCTTTGACTATTGAGTGGTTTCTATGGTATCTTTGGCATCTGATATTCTTTCTTCTATATCTTGTATTCTATTGTTTATATTTGCATCTATGGCCCCTGATTTCTTCCCAAGGTTTTCTATCTCCAAAGTTGTTTCCCTTTGCGATTTTTTAGTTGTTTCTACTTCTGTATTTAGATCCTGGATGGTTTTGCTCAGATGTTTCACTTGCTTGATGTGTTTTCATGTAATTCTTTAAGAGATTTCTGTGTTTCCTTTTTCATGACTTCTGCCTGTGGACCCATGTTCCCCTTTATTTCTTTAAGTGATTTTTGCATTTCCTCCTTATTGGCTTCTATCTTTTGATCCATATTCTCCTGAATTTCTTTAAATGATGTTTGTGTTTGCCTTGTAAGGCCTTCTAACTTTTGATCCATTTTCTCCTGTATTTCTTTAAGAGATGTATTTATGTCCTTCTTGTGTTCCTCTAACAGCATCATGACCAGTAATTTTGGATCTAAATCTTGTTTTTTTGATGTACTGGGGTATCTAGGACTTACTGCTCACGGAGAATTGAGTTCAGATGCTGCCATATTGCCTTGATTTCTGTTAGTAATGTTCCTATGTTTGCCTTTTGCCATCTGGTTATCTCTGGAATTAGTTGGTCCTGTAGTCACTGGCTGGTGCTTGTACCCCCTGTGTGCCTGTAAGGCTATTTCTCCACCACTGGATGACTGGGTTTCCCCTGGCACAGATTGCTGATGTGCTGCCCTCCTCTTGGGTGCTGTTTGACCCCTGGTATATCTTGCTCCAAGCAATGTTATACTCAGTTGTCCCTGTGGACCTGATGCAGTCAGGGAGCAAAGATGGTGGCTGGTAGCCCTTCCAAGTGCTGACCACCCCGCAGGGCACAAGACCCAGGCCTTGTTGGCACACAGGTGAACCACCACTCTGCCCTGGATCTGTGTGCAGGTTGCCACCTGGCAGCCTGAGTCCCCAGAGTTCTTAAACTTGGGATATCTCAGGTACCTGGGTCTGCTCGTCCAGTCCAAGCAGCAGCAAAGATGGCAGTGGCGGGGAGTGCAGGATACCCCACAGTGCACAGAACCTATGCCTGGCTGGCACTCAGGAACTGCTAGTCTGCCCAGCTCCTGTAAGCAGGTTGCTGCCTGTCGGCCTGCCCCCCAGAGATCTTAAACTCGGGATATCTCAGGTACCTGGGTCTGCTTGTCCAGTTCAAGTAGCAGCAAAGAAGTCGGTGGCCTGTTTTATTTAATATTAAAAAGATGTTTTAAATGTATGCATATTCAATAACGATGATACATTTACAATTATACTACACAGTAGAAAAAACAGCAACTTTCTTCACTGTTTTCAATTTTTTATTCAATATACTCTTTATTTACATTTCAGATGATTTCTCCTTTCCTGGCTCCCCACACCCCAAAAGTCCCATATGCCCTTTTCCCTCCCCCTGTTCCTCCATCCACCACTTCCCAATTACCTGTTCCAGTACTCCCCTACACTGATGCATTGAGCCTTTCCAGAACCAGGGGTCTCTCCTTCCTTCTTCTTGGACATCATTTTGTATGTGTATTGTGCCTTGGTATTCCAAGATTCTAGGCTAATATCCACTTATCAGTAAGTGCATACCATGGGTCTTTTTTGAGACCTCACTTAGTATGACGCTCTATAGCTCCATCCATTTCTCTAAGAATTTCATGAATTCATTGTTTCTAATGGCTGAATAGTACTCCATTGTGTATATATACTACATTTTTTTGTATCCATTCCTCCATTGAGGGACATCTGGGTTCTTTCCAGCTTCTGGCTATTATAAATAGGGCTGCTATGATCATAGTGGAGCATATATACTTATTACATGCTGGAGAATCCTCTGGGTATATATATATACCCAGGAGTGGTATGGTAGGGTCCTCCGGAAGTGTCGTGCCCAGTTTTCTGAGGAACTGCCAGACTGATTTCCAGAGTGTCACCATGCAGAAGAATGAGAATTGATCCTTTCATCTCCTTGTACTAAGCTCAACTCCAAGTGGATGAAGTGCCTCCACATAAAACAAATCCAAGAACACAACAAAATTATCACTTTCTGTGAACAAGGAGGTTCATCCCAGAGATGCAAAGTTGGCTTAATATATGAAAATCCATTAATGTAATCCACTATATAAAAAACTCAAAGAAAAAAATCCAATGAACATCTCCTAAGATGCAGAAAAAGTATTTGACAAAATGCAACACTTTTTCATGTTAAAACTATTGGAGAGATCAGGAAGTCAAGGCCCAAACCTAAATATAATAAAAGCAATATACAGCAAACCAACAGCCAATATCAAAATAAATGGAGACACACTTGAAGCAATCCCAATGAAATCAGTGACAAGACAAGGATGCCAACTCTCCCCATATCTATTCAATATAGTACTTCAAGTGTTAGCAAGATCAGTAAGACAACAAAAATAGATCAAGGACATACAAACTGACAAAAAGGAAATAAAATCACTCTTTTCAGATGATGGGATAGTATACATAAGCGAGCCAATAAATTCTACCAGAGAACTTCTCCAGCTAATAAAAAAAAATTTCAAAAAAGTAGCCACATATAAAATTAACTCACATAAATTAGTAGCCTTCCTTTGTGCAAATGATAAACTGGCTGAGAAATAAATTATAGAAACAATTCCCTTCACAATAGCTCCAAATAATATAAAATATCTTGGGGGCAACTCTAACCAAATAAGTGAAAGACCTGTATGACACTAACTTCAAAACATTCAGGAAAGAAATCAAACAAGAACTCAGAAAATGGAGAGACCTCCCATGATCATGGATTAGCAGAATTAACATAGTAAAAATGGCCATCTTACCAAAGGCAATCTATAGATTCAATATAAACCCTATTAAACTCCCAATACAATTCTCCAAAGACATGGAAAGAGAAATTCTCAAATTCATATGGAAAGACAAAAACAAAAAACAAAAACAAAAAACCAGGATAGCAGAAGCAATTCTTAACAATAAAAGAACTTCAGGGGGAATGACCATCTCTGACCTCAAGCTTTACTACAGAGAAATAGTGATAAGCTCTGCATGGTATTGTTACAAAGTGAGGTTGATCAAGGGAATAGAATTGAAAACCCAGAAATAAAACCATACACTTATAGACAATTGATCTTTTACAAAGAACCAAAAAATACACAATGGAATATAGAAAGTATCTTCAATAAATGGTGCTGGTCTAACTGGCTGTTTGTATACAGAAAAATGAAACTAGACCCATAGTTTTCACCTTGCACAAAGCTTAAGTCCAAGTGGATCAAGGGCCTCAACATAAAACCAGATACACTGAATCTGATAGAAGAGAAAGGATGAAAGAGCTGTGAACTGATTGACACAGGGGGGTAAATTTCCTAAACAGAACTCCAATGGCTCATGCTCTAATATCAAGAATTAATAAATGGGACTTCATGAAATTGAAAAGCTTCTGTAAGGCAAAGGACATTGTCATACAACAAATCGGCACCCTATAGATTGGAAAAAAAACAATAGCCTCACATCCAATAGAGGGATAATATCCAATATATATATATTGGATTATATAATTATATATTGTATATATATATATATATATATATATATGTGTGTGTGTGTGTGTGTGTGTGTGTGTGTGTGTATACATATATATACACATATATATATATACATATATATATGTGTGTGTGTGTATATATATATATATACATATATATATGTGTGTGTATATATATATATACTCAAGAAACTGCTCACCAAGAAACCAAACAACTCAATCAAAACATGGGCTATAGAACTAAACTGAGCTTTTACAATTGAGGAATCTCGAGTGGCTTAGAAGCACCTAAAAAAAAGTCCTTAGTGATCAGAGAAATGCAAATCAAAATGACCCTGAGATTATATCTTACACCAATCAGAATGGCTAAGATCAAAGTGTCAGGTGATGCCACATATAGGCAAGGATTTAGAGAAAGAGGAATACCCCGCCATTGCTGATGGGATTACAAACTGGTACAACCACTCAGGAAATCAGTCTGGACGTTCCTCAGAAAATTGGAAATATCTCTACCTGAAGACCCAGCTATACCACTCTTGGGAATACACCCAAAAGATGTCCCACCATGCCACAGGGGCATATGTTCCACTATTTTCATAGTGGCCTTTTTTTTTTATAACCAGACTGGAAACAACCCAGAGGTCACTTGACATACACATACAAATTGTAGTTCATTTACAAAAGGAAAGCTACTCGGCTATTAAGAATGAGGACATCCTGAGTTTTGTAGGCAAATGCAACTAGAAACTAGAACTAGAAAATATCATTCTGAGTGAGGTAACTCAGACCCAAAAGGATATGCATGGTAAGTACTCACTAATAAGTGAATGTTAGCCCCCCGAGAAAAGTACAGATTACCAAAGATACACTCTACAGAACTCAAAAAAGTCAACAAGCTGAGGTGCCTCAGTCCCACTTGAGAGGGAGAACAAATCAATCACAAGTGGGGAGGGAGGGGGGATCTGGGATGGAAAGTGGACAGTGGTGATGGAGTAGAAGAGAGAGGGAAACCTGATCTGGTATTAGGTGAGGGAAAAGGATTGAAGCCCTGCAGGCCAGCAGAAAGAATGGAAACAGGCAACCTCAAGAGATATAAGGTTGAGGGGACCCTCAAGAATGGACCAGAGACCTGGGAGGTGAGAGACTCTCAGGATTCAGTGTGAGGGATCTTAGATGAAATGCTCAACCTTATGGAGAGGGAACTTACAGAACCCACGTCCAACAGGAAGACATGGCATCAAATGAGTGAGAGCGGAGCCATCCCACAGTCACAACTCTGACCCATAATTTTTCCTTTCTGAAAGAATTACAGTGATAAAAATAGAGAGGTGCCTGAGGAAAAGAAGGTCCAGAGATAGGCCCAAAGTGGAATCCAGCTGAAAGGGAGGTCCTGAGGTCTGACACTTATTGAAGATATGGAGCACTCACAAAAAAGGACCTAGTATGACTGCACTATGGAAGTCCAATCAAGTAGCTGAAAGAGTCTGATGCAGATATGTGCACCCAATCAATGGACAGAAGCTTCTAACCCCTTGTTGAATTAGGGAAGGCTGAAAGAAGCTGAAGATAAGGGCAATCCTGTAGAAGGACCAGCAGTCTCAATTTATCTGAAACCCACAAGATACCTCAAACACTGTACTACCAAACAAGCAGCATACACTAGCATACAGTAGGGGACTGCCGGGTCTGTGTTCATTCAAAGATGATACACTTAACCCCTCAAAAGACTGGAGTCCCCAGGGTGTTTTGAGATCAGGCCAGGTGGGGGTGTGGACAGCCACCTGGAGTCAGGGGGTGGGGAAGAGCAGTGCATTTGTTTCATGTATTATTTTATCACTGCAAATTTCTGTTTTGATGATTTGTTCATTGGTGGGAGTACGATATTGAAGTCTCCCACTATTAATGAGTAGGTTTCAATGTATGATTTAACCTTTAGTAATGTTTCTTTTATGAAGTGGGTGCCCTTGCATGTGGATCATTGGTATTCAGAATTAAGACAAAATCTTGGATGTTTTCTTTCATTAGTATGAACTGTCCTTCCCCTTCTCTTTCAATTACTTTTGGTTAACAATCTATTTTATTAGATACTAATTACTCCAGCTTGCTTCTTGGGTCTGTTTGCCTGGTAAACCTTTTATTCCAGACATGTACTCTGATATAGTGTCTATTTTTATTGCTGAGGTGTGTTTCTGGTATGCAGCAACTGATGGATACTATTTATGCATCTGCTCTATTAGCCTGTGTCTTTTATTGAGGAATTTAGTTCATTGATATTGACAGATATTAATGGGCAATGATTATGTGCTCCTGTTATGTTGAAATTGATCGTGTTGGTATGTGTGTATGTTTCTTCTATTGGCTTTGCTGTTGTGAAATTTTTAATTTTTTGTGTTTTCTTGTATGTTGTTACCCTCCTTGTGTTATAGTTTTCCTTCTAGTATCCTCAGTAGGACTGAATTAGTGGAAAGATTTTTTAAATTTGGTTTTGTCATGGAATATCTTGTTTTTTTCCTTTTATGGTGATTGAAAGTTTGGCTAGCTATAGTATTATGGGATGACATCTTAGGGCCTATAAGGCATCTACTCTGGGCCTTGTAGCTTTTAGAATCTCTGTTCTTGAGTTGGATATAGTTCTGAAACATCTGCCTTTATATGTAACTAGGTCTTTTCCCTTGCAGATTTTAATGTTCTGTCATTGTTCTGTACATTTATGGTTTTGATTATTGTTCTATACACTTCTTGAACATTTATAGGCATCACTTTCTTTGTGATATGGAAATTTCTTCTATAATTTTGTTGAAGATATTTTCTGTGCCTTTTAGCTAGGAATCTTCTATATCTCCCGTAACAATGACTCTAAGGTTTGGTCTTTGAATGGTGTCTCAAATTTCCTGTGTTATTCTATGTCTTGAACATGCTAGATTTAGCCTTTTAAAACTGATGCATCAATTACTTCTTTCATATCTTCTATACCTGAGTTTTCTCTTCCATTTTTGTTTTCAATAGGTGATGCTTGTGTTTGTAATTGCTCTTTATTTCCTAGTATTTACATCTCCTGAGTTGCCTCTCTGCTGTTTTTTATTGCTTCTCTTTCCATTTTCAGATCATGACCTTTTTTATTCATTTCCTTAACCTGTTTGATTGTATCTTCCTATATTTAAGATGCATGGAATTAGGTTGTAATTATTTCACCTGGTTGTCCTAATTGGCAACAGTCTTCCAGGAACACAAGCAGAGTTGTGGCCTAGGGAGTTGATTGTAAATCTGGGATTACAGGGCAAATATCATTTTTTTTCTTTTTCTGTTTAAAATACAAGATACATTTTTCATTTTTCATGTATTTATTCACCTTCCTTCCAAATATAAGCTCCTTTTCTCCTTCCACTCTCCCCTCATTTAAATCCTCCACCCACTACCCACCTCCTTCTCCTCTGAGAAGGGATAGCCCTCTGTGGCCATAACATCCCCCATGTGGGTCACATAATGTCACTACAGTACTAGGTTTATCCTTTCCTACTGAATCAAGACAAGATAGCCATGTTCAGAAAAAAAGGATCCATAGATAGTCAATAGACTGAAATACTGCACCCATTAAATTTGTTAGGGGACATGAATGAAGACCAGGCTACACATCTGGGTTGGGGACCTAGATCCAGCTTATGCTTTTTTCCTATTTGAAAATTTAAACTTTGGCAGTCCTGATGGATCCAGAGTAGCTGACAGATCCTGTGGATTCCTGTCTTCTTCGGGTCCCTAAATCCTTCCTCCAACTCTTCTTTCTTTATGATTTCCCATACTATTAACGGACTTATTTTTCCTTTGTCATTAGATTTATTTTAAACTGTATTTTTTTACATTTTGTAGGCTTTTATTAGATATTTTCTTTATGTACATTTCAAATCTTTTTGCCTTTCCTCATTTCCCCTCTGAAAACCTCATATCCCACCCCCTTCCCCCTGCTCACCAAGCCACCCATTGCTGGTTCCCTGTCCTGGAATTCCCCTACACTAGGGCATCAAGCCTTCTCAGTGCCAAGGCCCCCTCCTCCCTTTGATGTCCAACAAGGCCATACTCAGCTACATATGCAGCTGGAGCCATGGGTCCATCCATGTGTACTCTGGTTGGTGTTTTATTGCCTAGGAGCTCTCAGGTACTGGATGGTTCATATTGTTATTACTTCTATGGGGCTGTAAGCTCCTTCAGCTCCTTCAGACCTTTCTCTAGCTCCTTCATTAGGGACCTCTGCTCAGCCCAGTGGTTGGCTGAGGGCATCTACCTCTGTATCTGTCAAATACTGGCAGATCCTCTAAGGAGACAGCTAAATAAGGCTCCTGTCAGCAAGAGCTTGTTAGCATCCACAATTGTGTCTGGGTTTCATGACTGTATATGGATTGTATCCCCAGGTGGGGCAGTCTCTCAATGGTCTTCCCTTCAGTCTCTGCTCCACAATTTGTCTCTGTATCTCCTCCCATGGGTATTTCATTCCGCCTTCCAGGAAGGAGCAAAGAATCCAAACTTTGGTTTTCCTTCTTCTTGAGCTTCATTTGGTCTTGAATTGTATCTTGGGTATTCCAAGCTTCTGGGCTACTATTCACTTGAGTGCATACCGTGTGTGTTCTTTTGTGATTGGGTAACCTCAATCAGGATGATATTTTGTAGTTCCATTCATTTGCATAAGATTTTCATGAATCCATTGTTTTTTAAAAGCTGTAGGAAGCCACGTTCGCCATTACAAGATGGCGCCCATTTCCTGTGATGACCCCTCTGCAATGTGCTGTTGTTTACTCCACTCTGCGCCCATTTCCTGTGATGACCCCTCAGCAATGTGCTGTTGTTTACTCCACTCTGCGCCCTACTGCGCATGCGCGGGTAGAGGTTTGGCGGGTCGCAGCTCAGACCTGGAGCATACTAATGAGGCATCGTGGCGTGCACCAATCAGGTAGAAACACGTCTAGCCTAGGCTTATTTAAGGCGCACCATTCCTTTTTTCTTGGTCTTTCGCCTCTGCAATCAACCCCGCAATAAACGTCTGTGGAAGGATCCTGACTGTCTCGTGTCATTCTTGCTGGTGAGATAGACACGCGACCTACAAAAAGCTGAGTAGTATTTGATTGTGTAAATGTACCAAATTTTCTGTATCCATTCCTCTATCTGGGTTATTTCCAGCTTCTGGCTGTTATAAATAAGGCTGCTATGAACATATTGGAGCCTATGACTTTATTACATGTTGGAGCATCTTCTAGTTGTATGCCCAGGAGTGGTATAGCTGGGTCCTCTGGTAATGCTATGTCCAGTTTTCTGATGTACCACCAAACTTATTTCCAGAATGATTTTACCAGCTTACAATCCCACCAGCAATGGAGGACTGTTCTTCTTTCTCCTCATCCTCGCCAGCATCTACTGTCACCTGAGTTTTCAAATTTAGCCATTCCAACTGATGTAAGATGGAATCTCAACGTTGTTTTGATTTGCCTTTCCCTCATGACTAAGGATGTTAAACATTTCTTTAGGTGCTTCTCAGTATTCCTCAATTGAGAATTCTTTTAAATGGTATTTTTCAATATAATTGATTATTCCATATGTAAAATTATTATATTTGTTTATTGATGAACTTTTTTTAAATTAGATTGCTGCAAACTTTAATCTGCATCTACTTGTATGCATTCAAATATAGTTGGGTGTATGTCTGACAGCACAATGATCAGCCATCGGAAATGCATATTTTTAAAAGTAAATAATACCACATTGTTTCTTTGTTAAAAGTGACTATGATTTCTAGCTAATGTTGATAAGAGTATTCAATGAGCATACACAACAATAAATGTCGAATTCTCTTTTACTATTATTATCTTTAATCATTTTTACACTCTAATCATTATGTCCCCTGCCATTCTGTCACCAACAGTTCCTCATCAGATTATTTTCCCTGTCTCCAAGAGGATGTCCCTATACCCCCACATCCTCCATACTCTACCAGGACTCCCCATTCCCTGGGGCCTCAAGTCTCTCCAGGGTTAGGTGCATCTCCTCTCATTGAGGTCAGACCAGGAAGTGCTCTGCTGTATATTTGTTAGGGGACTCAGTCCAGTTAGTGTATGCTTCCTCGTTGGTGGATCATTGTCTCAGATATCTCAGGGGTCCAGGTTTATTGAGACTGCTGGCCTTCCTGTGGAGTTGCCCTTTCCCTCAAATTTCCACCCTCCTTTCCTTAATTTAACCAGAGGGGTCAATGACTTCAGACCATTGGGTAGGTGTATATATCTGCTTTTCTATCAGTCACCTGCTTGTTAGGCCTCTTGGAGGGCAGCCATGCTAGTCTCCTGTCTGTAAGTACATCATAACATTAGTAGTAGTTTCAGGTCTTGGAGCTTGTGATGGGTCCCAATTTGGGCCAGTCACTGGAACACCTTTCCCTCAGTCTCTTTTCCATTTTTGTCCCTGCAGTTCTTTTAGACAGGAACAATTCTGGGTCAGAGATTTTGACTGTGGGATAGCAACCCCATACCTACACTTGATGCCCTGTCTTTCTACTGGAGGTGGATTATACAAGTTCCCTCTCACCACTGTAGGGAATTTCATCTACAGTCTCTCCCTTTGAGTCTTGAGAATCTCCCACTATGTGGGTCTCTGTTACATAATAGAGGGTGACTGCACCTCTCACCTCCCATCTCCCACTTCCCACCTCCCAACTCTCACTTCCCACCTTCTACCTCCCATCTCCTGAGGTTGTATATTTCCATTCTGTCTGCTGGCTCTTGGGGATTCACTCTTGGTCCCTTCACAATACCTGATCATTTTCCTGTTTGCCCCTACCCCTCCTCATTTGGTGCTTTGGCTTGATAACCTTCTTGAGTTCTGTGGATTATGTCCTGGGTATTCTAAACATTTTAAACTAACATCCACATATTAGTGAGTAGATACCATGCATGTCCTTTGGAGTCTGAGTTACCTCACTAAGGTTGATTTTTCTAGTTCCATTCATTTCCTTGTAAAACCCATAATGTCCTCCTTCATAATAAATGAATAGTATTCCATTGTGTATATTAAAACATTTTCTTATCCATTCTTCCATTTTTGGGGACATCTGGCTTATTTTCAGCTTCTGGCTATCATAAATAAAGCTTCTATGAACATAGTGAAGCTATGTTTGGATATTAGCCCTCCACCAGATGTGGGTTCAATGGATGTAACTGCCCAAAGTTACATCGAATTGGTTACATGGAAAGGAAGCTGGGGATGTATGGGAAGGTAGCAAAAAAGAGATGGAGACCAAGATAATACCTGCTATTCAAGGACTCAAAGTTTAATGAAGACTTTCCAATATATATGGGCAGGGGGAAAGGCTGGAAGCTTCTCAGCAGAATTAGTTCAATTGCTCCACAGGTGGCTAGTGTTTCTCAGGAAACTGCAGGTTCTTGGAAAACAATAGGCTTCACTTTGAGCATTCCACCATAGGTGGAGGGAATTATGGCTAACACAGGATTTCCCACTCAAAAGCTGGGAGAGGAACTTCACATTGGTCAATATTAAGTTCCTGCCAGGTGGCATGGCACCTCAATAAGGCTCTCTACATCTCCTCCCTTTTTTTAGTTTTAAGATGAGAAGATAACCAAGTGGACAGTCATCTGTCAAAGGATAGTGAGCATTAACGATGGAGGGGAAGTAGTGACCTAGTCCTCCTAAATACTTTATGGTGTCTTTTTATGGAGGATAGGGCTTAGGCTTCCTTGTCATTTGTTAGTCTAAGGAACACCTTTAAACACCAACCTCTATGCAACCAGGTTTGCTTCACAGGGGACTCAGAGGCAGAAAACATGGCCTTCCCCTTGCAGAGCTTTGTGTCTTGAGTATTCAGAGCTTCTGGGCTAATTAGTATCCACTTATCAGTGATTGCATTCCATGCATATTCTTTTGTGATTGGGTTACCTCAAATAGGATGATATTTTCGAGTTCCAAACATTTGCCTAAAAATTTCATGACTTCATTGTTTTTTATTGCTGAGTAGTATTCCATTGTGTAAGTATACTATATTTTCTGTATCCATTTCTCCAAGGAGGAACATCTGGGTTCTATCCAGCCTCTGGCTATTAAAAATAAGTCTGCTATGAACATAGTGGAGCATGTGTCCTTATTGCATGCCAGGGAATCCCCTGGGTATATACCCAGGAGTGGTATAGCAGGGTCCTCCAGAAGTGTCATGCCCAGTTTTCTGAGGAACCACCAGACTGATTTCCAGAGTGATTGTACCATCTGGAATCCCACCAGTAGTGGAAAAATATTCCTCTTTCTCCACATCCTCACCAACAACTGCTGTCTCCTGAGTTTTTAATCTGAGACATTCTGACTGGTATGAGGTGAAATCTCAGGGTTGTTTTGATTAGCATTTCCCTAATGACTAATGATGTTGAACATTTCTTAAGGTCCTTCTCAGCCATCTGAAGTTCTTCAGGTTAAAAGTGTTTGTTTAGCTCTCTACCCAATTTTTAATAGGGTTATTTGTTTCTCTGGGGTCTAACTTCTAGAGTTATCTGTATATATTGGATATTATCCCTCTGTCAGATGTAGGGTTGGTGAAGAACTTTTCCCAATTTGTTGGTTGCTGTTTTCTCCTTTTGATGGTATCCTTTGCCTTACAGAAACTTTGTAATTTTATGAGATCCCATTTGTCAATTCTTGATCTTAGAGCATAAACTATTATTGTCCTGTTCAGGACATTTCCCCCTGTGCCCATGTTCTCAAGGGTCTTCTCCAGTTTCTTTTTTATTAGTTTCAGTGTGTCTGGTTTTATGTAGAGATTGTTGATGCTCTTGGACTTGAGCTTAGTACAAGAATAAAAGAATGGATGAATTGGCATTCTTCTGCATGCTGACCTCCAATTGAACCAGAACCATTTTTTAAAAAGGCTATCTTTTTTCCATTGGATGTTTTCAGCTCCTTTGTCAAAGATCAAGTGAACCACAGGTGTGTGGGTTCATGTCTGGCTCTTCAATTCTATTCCATTGATCTACCTGCCTGTCACTGTACCAATACCATGCAGTTTTTAACACTATTGCTCTGTAGTATTTCTTAATGTCTGGGATACTGATTATGCCAGAAGTTCTTTTAGTGTTGAGAATAGTTTTAGCTATTCTGGGATTTTTTGTTATTCCAGATGAATTTGAGAATTGTTCTTTCTAACTCATATAGAACATTTCATCCTAAAGCAAAAGAATATAACTTTTTCTCAGCACTTCATGGTACCTTCTCCAAAATCGATCATATAATTGGTCACAAGATAGATCTCAACAAATATTAGATGATCCAACTAATTGCATGCCTACTATCAGATCACTATGGAGAAAGAGTGGTCTTCAATAACAACAAAAACAACAGAAAGCCCACATACACGTGGAAATTGAGCAATACTCCACTCAATGATACCTTGGTCAAGAAAGAAATAAAAAAAGAAATCAAAGACTTTTTAGAATTTAATGAAAATGAAGGAACAACATACCCAAATTTATAGGACACAATGAAAGCAGTGCTAAGAGGAAAACTCATAGCCCTGAGTGCCTCCAAAAGAAACTGGAGAGAGCATACACTAGCAGTTTAATGGCACACCTGAAAGCCCTGAAACAAAATGAAGCTAATTCACCCTGGAAGAGTAGAAGACAGGAAATCATCAAACTCAGGGCTGAAATCTATCTAGTAGAAACAAAGAGGACCATACAAAGAATCAACAAAACCAGGAGCTGCTTCTTTGAGAAAATCAACAAGATAGATAAACCCTTAGCCATATTAAACTAAGGGCACAGAGACAGTATCCAAATTAACAAAATTAGAAATGAATAGGAAGGTATGACAACAGAAACTGAAGAAATTCAAAAACTCATCAGATCCTACTCCAAAAAACTATGCTCAACACAACTAGAAAATTTGGATGAAATGGTCAATTTCCTAGACAGATACCAAATACAAAAATTAAATCAGAATCAATCAGATCATGCAAACAGTCCCATAACCCCTAAAGAAAGAGAAGTGTTCATAAAAAGTCTTCCAACCAAAAAAAAAAAAAAACCAACACAGAACCAGATGGTTTTGGTGCAGACTTGTATCAGACCTTCAAAGAAGGCCAAACACCAATAATCTTCAAAATATTACACAAAATAGAAACAGAAGGAACACTACCAAACTTGTTCTATGAAGTCAAAATTATGCTGATACCAAAACCACACAAAGATCCTACAAAGAAAGAAAACCTATGGCTAATTTCCCTTATGAATATTGATGCAAAAATACTCAATAAAATCTTTGCCAATCGGCAAACAGCAGGCACACTGGACGCAGTGAGCAGCTGGAATCAGGTGCATGGCCAGAGATATAGCTTAGCTTAGCTCTGCAGGAGATCCGGGCACAGAAAGCTCAGCTACGGGTGCAGACTACCGGCCAGGACCAGCTCTCTGAGCGGACTAGCAGTGAGGGGCCACCTGGCAGCCTCGGGGCACAGCTCGGAACTCTAGCAGCTGGAGTCAGGGGCCTGGACTCAGAGCGAGCATAGTCCAGCACAGACAACGCAGCCAGAAGGGATCAGCAGAGCTGGGTACCAGCAGCTCAGCCAAGGCCACGCAGTGCTTTCAGCGGGGGCACCCATCTTGCCTTAGATCCCCCTGCGCAAACAGCGGGCACACTGGACGCAGTGAGCAGCTGGAATCAGGTGCGTGGCCAGAGATATAGCTTAGCTTAGCTCTGCAGGAGATCCGGGCACAGAAAGCACAGCTGCAGGTGCAGACTACCACGGCCGGGACCGGCTCTCTGAGCTGACTAGCAGCGAGGGGCCACCTTGCCACCTCGGGGCACAGCTCAGAACTCTAGCAACTGGAGTCAGGGGCCTGCACTCAGAGCGAGCATAGTCCAGCACAGACAAGATGCCAGAAGGGATCTGTCTCCTGGGGACAGGCGTGCTGTGCTTTCAGCAGGGCGCCATCTACAATAAGACCAACTAACGCCAGAGATAAAGAGATGGCAAAAGGCAAACGTAGGAACGTTATTAACAGAAATCAAGGCAATATGGCACCATCTGAACCCAATTCGCCAACCACAGCAAGTCCAGGATACCCCAGCACACCAGAAAAACAAGAGTTAGATATAAAAGCACAGGTCATGATGCTCCTAGAGGAACACAAAAAAGACATAAACAAATCTCTTAAAGAAATGCAGGGGAACATCAATAGGGTAGAAGCTCTTACAATCCAAACACAAAAAACACTTAAAGAACTCCAGGAGAATATGGGCCATCAGACAGAAACCAATAAAGAGGAAATGAAAAAATCAGTTAAAGAAATGCAGGAGAACTTGAAACAACAGGCAGAAGTCATGAAAGAGGGAGCACAAAAATATATTAAAGAATTACATGAAAACACAAACAAACAAATGATGGAACTGAGCAAAACCATCCAAGATCTGAACACAGAGGTAGAAACAACTAAGAAATCACAAAAGGAGGCAACCTTGGAAATAGAAAACCTTGGGAAGAAATCAGGGGTCGTAGATGCAAACATAAACAACAGAATACAAGAGATAGAAATAAGAATCTCTGATGCTGAAGATAACATAGTAACCATTGACTCCACAGTCAAAGAAAACGCAAAATCCAAAAGGCTTGTAACCCAAAACATCCAGGAAATCCAGGACACAATGAGAAGACCAAACCTAAGGATTATAGGGATAGATGAGAGTGAAGATCTACAACTTAAAGGGCCAGCAAATATCTTTAACAAAATTATGGAAGAAAACTTTCCTAACTTAAAGAGAGAGATGCCCATGAATATACAAGAAGCCTACAGAACTCCAAACAGACTGGACCAGAACAGAAACACCTCCCGTCACATAATAATCAAAACCCCAAATGTACTAAACAAAGAAAGAATATTACAGGCAGTAAGAGAAAAGGGCCAAGTAACATATAAAGGAAGACCTATCAGAATCACACCAGACTTCTCTCCAGAAACCATGAAAGCTAGAAGATCCTGGGCAGACCTCATGCAGACCCTAAGAGAAAACAAATGTCAGCCAAGACTACTATACCCAGCAAAACTCTCAATCAACATAGATGGAGAAATCAAAATATTTCATGACAGGACCAAATTTACACAATATCTTTCCACTAACCCAGCTCTACAAAGGATAATAGGAGGAAAACTCCAACACAAGGAAGGGAATGGCACCCAAGAAAAAGCAAGACAGTAAACTTCTTCCATCAAACTCAAAGGAAGATAACTACTCAAAAACAAAAATAACATCAAAAATGTCAGGAAGTAATAATCTCTATTCCTTAATATCTCTTAACATCAATGGACTCAACTCCCCAATAAAAAGACATAGACTAACAGACTGGATACGGAAACAGGACCCTACATTTTGCTGCTTACAGGAAACACACCTCAGAGTCAAAGACAAACACTACCTTAGAGTAAAAGGATGGAAGACAATTTTGCAAGCAAATGGTCACAGGAAGCAAGCTGGAGTAGCCATTTTAATATCAGATAAAATTGACTTTCAACCCAAAGTCATCAAAAGAGACACAGAAGGTCACTTCTTGCTAGTCAAAGGAAGAATCCACCAAGAGGAACTCACAATTCTAAACATCTACGCTCCAAATGTAAGGGCACCCTCATTTGTAAAAGAAACCTTACTAAAGCTCAAAGCACACATTGCACCTAACACAATGATTGTGGGGGACCTCAATACTCCACTATCTACAGTGGACCGACCAGGAAAACAGAAACTAAACAGAGACACGGAGAAACTCATCGAAACTTTGGAGCAATTGGATTTAACAGATATATATAGAACATTTCACCCTAAAGCAAAAGACTATACCTTCTTCTCAGCCCCTCATGGTACCTTCTCCAAAATCGACCATATAATTGGACACAAGACAGATCTCAACAAATATAAAAAGATCAAACTAATCCCATGCCTCTTATCAGATCACCATGGAGTAAGAGTGTTCTTCAATAGCAACAAAAACAACAGAAAATCCCCATACGCTTGGAGGCTGAACAATATTCTACTCAATGATACCTTAGTCCAGGAAGAAATAAAGAAAGAAATCAAAGAATTCTTAGAACTTAATGAAAATGAAGGCACAACATACCCAAATCTATGGGACACAATGAAAGCAGTGCTTAGAGGAAAACTCATAGCCCTGAGTGTCTCCAAAAAGAAACAGGAGAGAGCATATACCAGCAACTTAATGGCGCACTTGAAAGCTCTGGAACAAAAAGAAGCAATTTCACCCAGGAGGAGTAGAAGACAGGAAATCATCAAACTCAGGGCTGAAATCAATCAAGTTGAAACAAAGAGAACCATACAAAGAATCAACAAAACCAGGAGCTGGTTCTTTGAGAAGATCAACAAGATAGATAAACCCCTAGCCAGACTTACTAAAGGGCACAGAGACAGTATTCAAATTAACAAAATTAGAAATGAAAAGGGAGATATAACAACAGAAACTGAGGAAATTCAAAAAATCATCAGATCCTACTACAAAAACCTATACTCAACACAACTGGAGAATCTGGAGGAAATGGACAATTTCCTCGACAGTTACCAAATACCAAAATTAAACCAGGATCAAATAGATCGTCTAAACAGACCCATAACCCCCAAAGAAATAGAAGGGGTCATAGACAGTCTTCCAACCAAAAAGAGCACAGGACCAGATGGTTTTAGTGCAGAATTCTATCAGACCTTCAAAGAAGTCCTGATACTGATACTCTTTAAATTATTCCACAAAATAGAAACAGAAGGAACACTACCCAACTCATTCTATGAAGCCACAATTACCCTGATACCAAAACCACACAAAGATCCAACTAAGAAAGAGAACTACAGGCCAATTTCTCTTATGAATATCGATGCAAAAATACTAAACAAAATACTTGCCAACCGAATCCAAGAACACATCAAAACGATCATTCACCATGATCAAGTTGGCTTCATCCCAGGGATGCAGGGATGGTTCAATATACGGAAATCCATCAACGTAATCCACTACATAAACAAACTCAAAGAAAAAAACCACATGGTCATCTCATTGGATGCTGAAAAAGCATTTGACAAAATTCAGCATCCTTTCATGCTAAAGTTCCTAGAAAGAACAGGAATTCAAGGCCCATATCTAAACATAGTAAAAGCAATATACAGCAGACCAGTAGCCAACATCAAGGTAAACGGAGAAAAACTCGAAGCAATCCCTCTAAAATCAGGGACTAGACAAGGCTGTCCCCTCTCGCCATATCTCTTCAATATAGTACTTGAGGTACTAGCTAGAGCAATTCGACAACAGAGGGAAGTCAAAGGGATACAAATCGGAAAGGAAGAAGTCAAACTATCACTATTTGCAGATGATATGATAGTTTACTTAAGTGACCCAAAAACCTCCACCAGAGAACTCCTGCAACTGATAAACAACTTCAGCAAAGTGGCTGGCTATAAAATCAACTCAAGTAAATCAGTAGCCTTCCTATACGCGAAGGATAAGCAGGCCGAGAAAGAAATTAGGGAAATGACACCCTTCACAATAGCCATAAATGATATAAAGTATCTTGGAGTGACGCTAACCAAACATGTGAAAGATTTATACGACAAAAACCTCAGGTCTCTGAAGAGGGAAATTGAAGAAGACATCAGAAAATGGGAAAATCTTCCATGCTCGTGGGTTGGCAGGACTAATATAGTCAAAATGGCAATCTTGCCCAAAGCAATATACAGATTCAATGCAATTCCCATCAAAATCCCAACTCAGTTCTTCATAGAGCTAGAAAGAGCAATTCTCAAATTCATCTGGAATAACAAAAAACCCAGGATAGCTAAAACTATGATCAACAGCAAAAGAACTTCTGGGGGAATCAATATCCCGGACCTCAAGCAATATTACAGAGCAGTGGTATTAAAAACTGCATGGTATTGGTACAGTGACAGGGAAGCGGAGCAATGGAATAGGATTCGAAGACCCAGAATTGAACCCACACATCTATGGCCAATTGATCTTCGACAAAGGAGCTGAAAACATCCAGTGGAAAAAAGATAGCCTTTTCAACAGATGGTGCTGGCTCAACTGGAGGTCAACATGCAGAAGAATGAGAATTGATCCACTCTTATCTCCTTGCACTAAGCTCAACTCCAAGTGGATCAAAGACCTCCACATAAAACCAGACACACTAAAACTAATAGAAAAGAAACTGGGAAAGACCCTTGAGGACATTGGCTCAGGGGAAAAATTCCTGAACAGAACACCAATTGCTTATGCTCTAAGAGCAAGAATAGACAAATGGGACCTCATAAAACTACAAAGTTTCTGTAAGGCAAAAGACACTGTCAAAAGGATAAATCGGCAACCAACAAATTGGGAAAAAATCTTCACCAACCCCACATCCGACAGAGGGCTAATCTCCAATGTATACAAAGAACTCAAGAGGTTAGACCCCAGAAAACCAAATAACCCTATCCAAAAATGGGGTACAGAGCTAAACAGAGTCTTTTCACCTGAAGAAATTCGGATGAATGAGAAACACCTTAAAAAATGTTCAACATCACTAGTCATTAGGGAAATGCAAATTAAAACAACCCTGAGATTTCACCTCACACCAGTCAGAATGGCTAAGATTAAAAACTCAGAAGACATCAGGTGTTGGCAAGGATGTGGAGAAAGAGGAACACTCCTCCACTGCTGGTGGGAATGCAAGCTGGTACAACCACTCTGGAAATCAGTATGGCGGTTCCTCAGAAAACTGGGCGTGATACTTCCGGAGGACCCAGCCATACCACTCCTGGGAATATACCCAGAAGATTCACCAGCATGCAATAAGGATACATGCTCCACTATGTTCATAGCAGCTTTATATATAATAGCCAGAAGCTGGAAAGAACCCAGATGTCCCTCAACAGAGGAATGGATACAAAAAATGTGGTATATATACACAATGGAGTACTATACAGCCATTAGAAACAATGAATTCATGAAATTCTTAGAGAAATGGATGGAGCTGGAGAATGTCATACTAAGTGAGGTGACCCAGTCTCAAAAGAATACCCATGGTATACAGTCACTGATAAGTGGATATTAGCCTAGAAGCTTGGAACACCAAAGACACAAATCACATATCAAGTGATGTCTCACAAGAAGAAAGGAGTGGACACTGGTGCTAGAATGGACCAAAACATCATTGTGGGAGAGTACAAGAACAGTAAAGTGGGAGGGGGTGGATACGGGAGCAGGGGGAGGGAAAAGGACATGTGGGACCTTTGGGGGTGGGGAACCAGAAAAAGGGAAATGAATTGTAAATATAGAATATATACAATAAAAAAAATCAAAAAAAAAAACAAAACAAAAAAAATTAGTTTGTGCATATGGGCAGGTGTGTGTGTGTGTGTGTGTGTGTGTGTGTGTGTGAACTTTGGCTGTCATTGATCAGGAGCTGTATACCCTGTTTTTGAGATAGAATCTCTCAGTGGTCTGGAACTTTCCAGGTAGACTAGGTGGCTGGCCAGGGAGCACCAAAAAAACAACAACAACAACAAAAAAAAAAAAAAAACATACGCAAACTGGTGTTCTGTTCAGGAAAGTTTCCTGGTGCCCATGTCCTCCGAGTTCTTCCCCACTTTCTCCTCTATTAGATTCAGTGTATCTGGTTATATGTGGAGTTCCTTGATCACTTGGACTTCAGCTTTGTACAGGGAGATAAGAATGGATCAATTTGTATACTTCTACATATTGACTGCCAGTTGAACTAGCACCATTTTTGAAAATGATGTCTTTTTTCCGCACAATTTTGGAAAGCAAAACTCAATTTTAAACAATCTATTCTCTTTAAAATCAATGACAAATGCACTACTTCCTCACTACAATGTTTGTCTGCCAGTACTTATTTTCGAATGTATGACAATGTAACTTATTAAAGAGACATTATTTTAAATCTTATTCCTTATAAATCTAATTTCTAGGATAAGATCCACATAAAACATTATGCCAACTTAGAAGTATCTTAGAGGCCTGTTTTTCCTGGGTGGGGTCCATGTGTTGCTGTCTAAGATAGCTCCAACCCCGAGTTCTCAGTTTTAAACTAACCTTTTGTTACCAACATTATATCTTTTAAATCATGCTTAGTAGCTTATAAGCCAATACTCTATAGTCAAGACATGCAAATATATACTTATACCTTTAAGACCAATTAGAAACAAAAATGGAGTGACTACAGGAATCTTTTAAGTTTAAACCAACCTGGGCATTGGTGGCACATGCCTTTAATCCTAGCACTTGGAAGGCAGAGTCAGGTGGATTTCTGAGTTCCAGGCCACCCTGGTCTACAGAGTGAGTTCCAGGACAGCCAGGACTACACAGAGAAACCCTGTCTTGAAAAAATTAAACCAAACAAATGTTTCCTTTTTCTAGTTGTAATTTCAAGAGAAAAAAGCACTTTGAACCCAAAAATCCCAATTGTAGAGATTTTTTGCTAGGAGAAATACCCATTAAACCACTTGCCCTAAAACTTGAGGCTGCTGCCCCTTTTAAAAAGCAGCTTTCTCTCTAGCTATTTTTGAGTCCTAGATGAGTGTGGGGCACCTTAAATCAGCCTCTGCTGTGTAAACTGTGGCTAGATTAAGAGATAGGCTGCCAGCATATGAAATTTTTACCAATTTTTCCTTTTAACATGAAAAATGGTACAACAGTTATTCAAACAACCAAAGACAGACACAAATTGACATGTACAATTGTTGCATCAAGGACAAAACAATACACAGAGAGGGAAGTGTGCTTTACAGTACTAAGGATATCTCCACTAGGGTCCACAGAGAAAACAGGACTTTTCTATATTTCCACTTCTCCCTAGTAGAGTTTTAAAATCCATTTTCCTTCTCTCTATCTTTCTCATTTTTCAAACCTTCCTGAAGCAACTCTTGAAGGATGCAGACAAACACCTATTTTCAAATCCTTTTCCTTTCACCTGAAGCAGTTCTTAAAGGTTGTGGACAAATGCCTATAAAGTTCCTACCCCATTTTCCACTGTCAACTCCTAAGCAAGTTCAGCGTTGGGTTGACACTGCCTCACTTAACCAGTATCATTCTGCACCTATAGTTGCTCACCTTGCAGGATACCATCTTTTTCCATTTTCTGTGAAGCTTCAAGAAGACAGGGTCACCTCGGAAGACCTTCCTGTGTCCAGCCTCACATTGGGCGCCATTCTGTAACTGCCTGCAGCTACAATGAACTGGGTCCCTGGAAGAGAAGCTGGGGATATATAGGGGAGCATTGAAAGGAACAAAGACTAAGACAATACCAGCTGTTCAAAGTCTTGTGGTTTATTGGGGAACCCAATGTTTTAAGATTTCAGGCAAGACCCTCCCCAAGTTCCAGAATGTGTTCTGGGAAACTGGTCTGGCTGTTCATTGGGTGTTCGCTCCACTGCTTGGGCAGCTGGGTGGTTAACCTGCTTAATTCAGGAATTCATACACCTGGAGGAACAATGAACTTCACTTTCACTCTGAGCACTCCACCCCAGGTAGAGCAGAAGCCTGACTAGCATAGGAATCCCCGCTCAACAAAGGCTGGGATAGGAAGTTCACCTTGATCAAGTTCCTACCAGGTGGCATGATACCCCAATATGGCTCTATACAATTCTGAACTGTGTTGGTTACCTGAATTTTTTGTTTTGCTTGTTTTTCAAAACAGGGTTTCTTTCTGTAGCCTTGACTGTAATGGAGCTATCTATGTAGACATAGCTAGCCTCAAACTCACAGAGTCCAACTTATTTCTGCCTCGAAAGTGCTCTGGCCATGTGACATTGTCACTGAGGTTGTTTCTCTGATTTTGTTCTCAGTTCCAGGCACTTCGATAGATTTGTTTATCAGATGTAGGTGTTCCCTGGTAGAATTTTTGGGGTTGCTTATGCATACTATCATGTCCTCTTCATATAGCTATTACTTTGACTTCCTTTCCAATTCATATCACTTGATCTATATTAGTTGGCTTAATGCTCTAAAACTTTAAGTATTATATTGAATGAAAAGAGTAGACAGCCTTATCTTGTTCCTGATTTTAGTTCTTAGTTTGAATTTCTCCTCAATTTGATGTTGACTCTCATCCTAATGTAAATTGATTTCGTTATGTTTAGGTTTTTCCATATCTGATCTCTCCATGACTTTTATCATGAAGGGTTGTTGGATTTTGTCACAGGAATTATCAGTATCAAATGCCAAGATCATAACTTTTTTCCATTCACTTTTTTAATACAGATTTTCATGTGTTGAACCATCTCTGCATCTCTATGATCAGGCCTACTTGATCATGTTGGATGGTCTTTTTGATGTGTTCTTGGATTCAGTTTGTGAGTATTTTATTGGATATATTTACTTCCACTTTCATGAGAGAAATTGGTCAAAAATTCTCTTTCTTTTTTCAGTCTTTGTATGGCTTGAGTATCAGATGGACTATGTCCTCATAACATGAATTTCAGAGTGTTCCGTCTGTTTCTATTTTGTTGACTAATTTCAGGAGTATAGTGTGAGGTCTTTTTTGTAAGTCTGGTAAAATATTGAGTTAAGACCTTCTGAGGTGGACTTTTTCTAGTTGAAAGACTTATTGACTGCTTATATTTCCTTATATTATATGATAGGACTGGTTGAATTGTTTATGTTATCTTTATTTAACTTTAGAAGTGGTATCTATTGAAAAAAATTGTCAAAATTCTTATAGATTTTCCAATTTTGTGGAGTATAGGTTTTTCAAGAATGATCCAATGATTGTTTATATTTTCTTAATTTCTGTTATCTGTTATTGTTATTTTCAATTCTGAATTTCTTAATTTGGATATTATCTCTGCCTTTTATTTTTTAGATAACATTTTATAATGTCTTTTAATTAATTTTAGATAATCTTGTTAATTTTCCCCCCAAAAAATTCTTTGCTTCATTTATTCTATCTGTTGTTCTCGTTGTTTTGAGTTTGTTGATTTCAGCCTGGATGTTTTTTTATTTCCTGCTGTCTACTACTCATAAATGTATTTGCTTCTTTTGTTTTAGAACTTTCACCAGGGATGTTCATCTTTCTAAATTCCTCGTGAAAGCACTTAGTGCTATGAACTTTCCTTTTAACAATGCTTTCTTTGTGCTATATAAGTTTAAGTATGTTGTACATTCATTTTCATTGAGTTCTAGGAAGTGTTTGGTACAAGAGGTTGTATCAATCTTCCTGTGCCTGTGGAGGCCTCCTTGGTGATCAAGTACATGGACAGTTTTTGAGAAGGTCCCATAAGTTGTTGAGAAGAAGGAGTATTCTTTTTTTTTTTGAATGAAATATTCTGTAGATATTTGTTAATTCCATTTGTTTCATAACATCCTTTTTATCACTATTAATTTCCGTTTGGATGACTCATTCATTGGTGAGAGTGTGATATTGAAGTCTTCCACTATTAATGAGTGGGTTTCAATTTATGATTTAAGCTTTAGTAATATTTCTTTTATGAATGTGAGTGCCCTTGCATGTGAGGCATTGATATTCAGAATTGAGACAACATCTTGGATTTTTTCCTTTCATGAGTATATCCTTTCCCTTCTCTTTAGATAACTTTTGGTTAACAATCAATCTTATTAAACACTAGCTTATCCAGCTTGTTTCTTGGGTCTGTTTGCCTGGGAAACCCTTTGTCCAAGCCCTGTATTCTGATGTAATGCCTATTTTTGCTACTGAGGTGTGTTTTTGTATGCAGCAAACTGATGGATTCTATTAATGCATCTACTCTGTTAGCCTGTGTCGTTTTATTGGGGAATTGAGTCCATTGATATTGACAGTCGTTAATGAGCAATGATTCTGTGTTCCTGTTATGTCCATATTGATGGTGTTGGTGTATGTGTGTCTCTGTGTGTATGTGTGTGTGTTTCTTCTATTTGTTTTGCTGTTGTAAAAGTTTTAATTTCTTGTTCTTTCTTATATGTCATTATTCTCCCTTTGTTATAGTTTTTCTTCTAGTATTCTCTGTAGGTCTGGATTAGTGGAAATATATTTTTAATTTGGTTTTGTCATGGAATATCCTGCTGTTTTCATCTATAGTGATTAAAAGTTTTGCTAGCTATAGTATTCTGGGATGACATCTGTGCTCTCTTAGGGCCTACAAGGCATCTACTCAGGGCCTTCTAACTTTTAGTGTCTTTGTTGATGAGTTGGGTATAATTTTGAAACATCTATCTTTATATGTTACTAGGTCTTTTCCCTTGTAGTTTTTAATATTCTATCAATGTTCTGTTCATTTACTGTTTTGATTATTTTTCTGTACATTTCTTGGACATTATAGCCATCTCTTTCTTTGTGATATGGAAATTTCTTCTTCCCTTAAAGATATTCCCTATGTCTTTTTGCTGGGAATCTTCTTTTTCTCTAATAACTATGATTCTTAGGTTTTGTCTTTGAATGGTATCCTGAATTTTCTCGATTATTCTATGTCATGAACTTTTTAGATTTAGCCTTTTTAACTGATGCATCAATTTCTTTTTTCATCTTTTCTATAGCTGACTTCTCTCTTCCATTTTTGTTTTCTATAGGTTATGCTTGTATATGTAATTGCTGTTTTTTTCCTTGGATTTACATCTCCTGAGCCGACTCTTGGCTGTTTTTTTTTTCCATTGCTTCTCTCTCCATTTTCAGATCATAACCAGTTTTTTTTCATTACCTTAACATATTTGATTGTATCTTCCTATATTTATTTATGATGCAAGGGACTCAGTTGTAGTTATCTCACCAGGTTGTCCTGTTTGGTGACAGTATTCCAAGAACACAAGCAGATCTGAGGCCTAAGGAGTTGATTGCAGATCTGGGATTACAGGGCAAATATGGTTTTCTTTCGCTTTTTGCTTTTTCTTTTTTGAAATACATTGTACATTTTTTAACTCACTTATTTATTGACTTTCCTTCCCATTATCAGCTCCTTGTCTCTGTCCACTATCCCCTGAAATAAATCCTCCACCCTCTCCACCTCTCCTTCTCCTCTGAGAAAGGAGAGCCCTTTGTGGACATCATATCCCCTGCTGAGGGCACATAAAGGACTACAGGACTAGGTTTATCCTTTCCTAAGAAAACAAGATAAGATGTCCATGCTCAGAGAAAAAGGATCCACAATAAGGCAACAGATTGAAAAACAGCACTCATTAAATTTGTTGGGGAACTTTCATGAAGACGAAGTTGCATGTCTGTGCTGGGGTCCTGAACCCAGCCTATGCTTCTTCCCTGTTTGGTAGCTCAATCTTTGGCACTCCTGATGGGTCCAGAGTACTTGATAGATCCTGTGGATTCACTATCTTCTTCAGGTCCTACAATCCTTCCTCTGTCTTATCTTTATTATGATTTGTCATACTGCTAAAGGACTTACTTTTTCTTCATCATTAGAATTCTTTTAAACTGTAGTTTTCAATATACTTGATTATTCCTTATATAAAATTATTAAATTTATTTATTGATAAACTTTTTTCTGAATTAGGTTGCTGCGAACTTTAATCTGCCTCTGCTTGTATGCATGCAAATATCATTGGGTGTACGTCTGATACCAAAAATGCTCAGCCATTGGGAATGCATATTTTCAATGATAAATAATACCACATTATTTCTTTGTTAAAAGGGACTAGGATTTCCAGCTAATGTTTATAAGAGCGTTCAATGAGCATACACAAGAATAAATGTCCAATTCTCTTTTACTCTTCTTAAATCTTTTTGTTTACTCTTATTATCTTTAATGTTTTTTTACAGTCCAGTAGTTATGCCCTTGCTATTCTCCTCTCCAACAGTCACTCATCCTATTACTCCTCCCCTGTCTTCAAGAGGATGTCCCCATACACCCACATCCTCCATACTCTGCCAGGCCTCCCCATTCTCTGGGGCCTCAAATCTTTTTATGGTTAGGTACATCTCCTCTCATTGAGGTCAGAACAGGCAGTACTCTGCTGTATATATGTCAGGGGACTTAAACCAGCTAGTATATGCTGCCTCGTTGGTGGTTCATTGTCTGAGAGATCTAGGGGATCCAGGTTTGTTGAGACTGCTGGTCTTATACAGTTGCCCTCTTCCTCAACTTTCCCCATTTCCAAAATTCAACCACAGGAGTCACAGACTTCAGACTATTGGTTAGGTGTATATACCTGCTTCTGTATCAGTCAGCTGCTTGTTGGACCTCTCAGAGAGCAGCTATGCTAGGCTCCTGATTGTATGTAAATAATTGCATCAGTAATAGTGTCAGGCCTTGGAGATTCCCCTTGAGATAGGTCCCAATCTGGTCCAGTAACTGGAATTCCTTTCCCTCAGCCTCTTCTCCATTTTTGTCCCTGCAGTTCTTTTAGATGGGAACAATTCTGGGCCAGAGGTTTTGACTGTGGGATGGCAACCCCATACCTCCACATGATGTCTTGACTTTGTACTGGAGGTGGATTCTACAAGTTCCCTCTACCCACTGTAGAGCACTTCATCTGAGATCTTTCTTTTTGAATCTTGAGATTTTCCCCCTTCCCAAGTCTCTGGTACATAATAGAGGGTCATTGCACCTCCCACCACCCACCTCCCATCTCCTTGCTCCCATCTCCAGAGGTTGTGTATTTCTATTCATTCTGCTGGCTCTTGGGTCTTCACTCTTGTTCCCTTCACAATGCTTGATCATTTTTCAGTTTTCCTCTACCACTCCTCCTTTGGTGCTTTGGCTTGTTAACTTTCTTGAGTTCTGTGGATATGTCCTGGGTGTTCTTTACTTTTTAAACTAATATTCACATATTATCGAGTACATACCAGCATGTTCTCTTGTGTCTGAGATGTCTCACTCAGGATGTTTTTCTCTAGTTCTATACAATTGCCTGCAAAACTCAGGGTGTCCTGCTTCATGATAGCTGAATAGTATTCTGTTGTGTATATGAATGATATTTTCTTCATCCATTCTTTCATTATGGAAGACAGCTGGTTTGTTTTCTGCTTCTGGCCATCACAAATAAAGCTTCTATAAACATAGTTGAGCATGTACCCTTGTGGCATGGTGGGGCAGTTTTTCTGTATGTGCCCAGGAGTGAAAAAGTTGGGTCTTTAGGTAGATCTATTCCCAGTATTCTGAGAAAGATCCATATTGATTTGCAGAGTGGTTGTACAAGTTTGGAAATCTATAAACAATGGAGGAGCGTTCCTCTTTCTCTACATTCTCTCCAATATGTGTTGTCGCCTACGTTTTTGATCTTAACCATTTTGATTCATGTAAGGTGGAGTCTCAAAGTCATTTTGATTTTCATTTCCCTGATGACTAAGGACTTTGAACATTTCTGGAGGTGCTTCTCAAGCATTTGAGTTTTCTTTGTTGTGAAATCTGTTTAGTTCTATACCCTATTTTTTGACTGGGTTGTTTGGGTTTTTGGGTAGGTTAGCTTCTTAAGTTCTTTATATATTTTGAATACTAGCCCTCCATCAGATGTGGGGTTAGTGAGGATTTTATCCCAATCTATAGGTTACCAATTTGCCCTGTCAACTGTGACCTTTGCCTTACAGAAACTTTTCAGTTTCAGGAGGTACCATTTACTAACTCTTGATCTTAGATCCTGAGCCATTGGATTTCTGTTTAGGAAATTTGCCCCTGGGCCCCTGAGTTCAGAGCTCTTTCCCAACCTCTATTAGATTTGATGTATCTGGTTTTATGTTGAGGTCCTTGATCCACTTGAACTTGAGCTTCATGCAAGATGACAAATATGAATCTATTTTAATTTTTCTACATATGGTCTGCCAGTAAGACCAGGATCAATTATTGAAAATGCTTTCTCTTTTCCATTGTATATTTTTTGCTTTTGTAAGAAAGATTAAGTATCCATTGGTTTTGTTTCTGGGTCTTCAATTCTATTTCATTAATCAACCTGTATGTCTCTGTACAAATACCATGCAGTTTTTATTTCCTTGTAGTATAGCCGGAAGTCAGGGATGGTGATCACCTCAGAAATTCTTGTATAGTTAAGAATTATTTTTGCTATCCTGGGTTTTTTGTTTTTCCATTTGAAATTGAGAATTGCTCTTTCCATGTCTTTGAGGAACTCGGTTGAAATTTGGGTGGGGCTTGCATTGAATTTGGAGACTGTTTTTGGTACTGTTCCAAACAATTCATGAGCATGGTGGTTCTTTCTGTTTCCTAAGATCGTCTTTGATTTCTTTCTTGAGAGACTCGAAGTTCTTCTCATACAGATCTTTCCCTTGTTTGATTAAAATTACCCTAATATATTTTATATTATTTGTGACTATTTTGATGGGTATTGTTTTGCTACTTTCCTTCTCTGCCCATTTATCATTTGTATAAATGAAGGCTACTAATTTCTTTGAGTTAATTTTATTTTCAGCCACATTGTTGAAGTTGTTTATCAGCTATAGAAGTTCTCTGGCACAATTTTTGGGTTGCTTATGTATACTAACATAGCATCTGCAAATAATGATACCTTGACATTCTCTTTGCCAATTTGAATCCCCCAGTTGTTCTTTTGTTGTCTTATTGCTCTGGCTAGAAGTTTGAGAACTATATTGAATAGGAACGGGGAGAGTGGGCATCCTTGTCTTGTCCTTGATTTTAGTGGGATTGCTTCAAATGTCTCTCCATTAAATTTGATATTTACTACTGTTTTGCTGTATCCTGCTTTTATTATATTTAGGTATTGGCCTTTAATTTCTGATCTCTCCAATATTAGCATGAGGGGTGTTGTGTTTTGTCAGATGCTTTTTCAGCATCTAAGCAGATGATCACATGTCTTTTGTCCTTTGAGTATGTTTATATAGTGGATTACATTAATGGATTTTCTTAATTGAACCAACCTTGCATCCCTGGAATGAAGCCTACTTCATTATGGGAAATGATTGTTTTGATGTGTTCTTGGATTCCATTTGCTGTAATTTTATTGAGTATTTTTGCATCAATATTAATAAGTGAAATTAATCTCATAAGTTCTCTTCCTTTGTTTGGTCTCTGTGGTTTAGATATTAGAGTAATTGTTACATCATAAAATGAATTGGGTAGTTTTTTTTTGTTTTTATTTTATGGAATAGTTCTGGTAGAATTCTGCATTAAAACTATCGGGCCCTGGGCATATTGTTGTTGGGAGATTTTTAATGAACTCTATTTCCTTAGGGGATATATGCTCTTTAGATGGTTTATCTGCTAATAATTAAAATTCAGTACATGGTGTCACCCATTTCATCTAGATTTTCCAGTTTTGTTGAGTGTAGGCTTTTATAGTAGAATCTGATGATTTTTTTAATTTCCTCAGTTTCTGTTATGTCTCCCTTTTCATTTCTGATTTTAATTTGAATACTGTCTCTGTGCCCTTTAGTCAGTATGTCTAGGGGTTTTTCTACCTTGTTGATTTTCTCAAAGAACCTGCTTTTCATTTTGTTGATTTTTTAAAATATTGTTCTCTTTGTTTCTACTTGATTAATTTCAGCCCTGAGTTTGAATATTTCCTGCTATCCACCCCTATTGGGTGTATCCATTTCTTTTTGTTCTCTAGCTTTCAGTAGTGCTGTTAAGCTGCTATTGTATGCTCTCTTCAATGTCTTTATTGAGGCACTTAGCACCATGAGTTTTCCTCCTAGCACTGCTTTCATTGTTTACCATAAGTTTGGGCATGCTGTGCCTTCATTTTCATTAAAGTCTAAAAAGTCTTTAATTTCTTTATTTCTTCCATGCCCATGTTATCCCTGAGTAGAGAGTTTTTCAGCTTCCATATGTAGCTGGGCTTTCTGTCATTTTTCTTATTAATATTTGGCCTTGGTGCATGGTGATCTAATAGGATGCATGGGATTATGTTAGGCTTCCTGTATCTGTTGAGGCTTGTATTGTGACCAATTATATAGTCAGTTTGGGAGAACATACCAAGAGGTGCTGAGGAAAAACACCTTAAGAGATGTTCAACATCATTAGTCATCAGGGATATGCAAATCAAAATAACCCTGAGATTCCACCTCACACCAGTCAGAATGGCTAAGATTAAAAACTCAAGAGACAACAGGTGCTGGCAAGGATGTGGAGAAAGAGGAACACTCCTACACTGTTGGTGGGACTGCAAGATGGTACAACCACTCTGGAAATCAGTCTGGCGATTCCTCAGAAAATTGGGCATGACACTTCCAGAGGACCCTGTCATACCACTCCTGGGCATATATCCAGAGGATTCCCCGGCATACAATAAAGGCACATGCTCCACTATGTTCATAGTAGCCTTATTTATAATAGCCAGAAGTTGGAAGGAGCCCAGATGTCCCTCAAAGGAAGAATGGATACAGAAAATGTAGTATATTTATACAATGGAATACTACTCAGCAATTAAAAATAATGAATTCATGCAATTTGTAGGCAAATGATTGGATCTGGAAAATATCATCCTAAGTGAGTTAACCCAATCACAAAAGAATACACATGAAATGCAATCACTGATAAGTGGATATTCATGAGCTCAGAAGCTCTGAATACTCAAGACACAATTAGCAAGTCAAAAGATTCCCAAGAAGAAGGAAGGAGAGGACCCTGGTCCTGAAAGGACTGGATCCAGTTTTGTAGGAGAGTACCAGGATAGAACAGAGAAATGGTGGGGTGGTGATTGGGGAATAGGCGGTGAGGGAGGAGAGAGGGCATATGGGACATATGGTGAGGGGGGAACTGGGAAAGCCTTCAGAATGTAAACAAAGAATGCAGGAAATAAAAAAATAAAATAAATAAAAAATAATTTAAAAAAGCGAAAAAAAAAACCCAAATTTTAAAAAAAAAAAGTATATTCTTTTTTAGGGTAAAGTCTTCTTTATATATCTTCTAAATCCATTTAGTTCATAAACTCAATTTATTTGTTTCATAATTTCACTGTATTTCTGTTTCAATGCCCTATCCATTGGTGAGAGTGACATATTGAAGTCTCCTACTATTATTGTGTGGGGTTCAAAGTATGTTTGGAGCTTTAGTAAAGTTTCTTTTAGGGCATAGATGTTCAGAATTGACACTCTCTTTTGGCGGATTTTTTTCTTTGATAAATATGAAGTGTCCTTTCCATCTTGCTTGATAACTGTTAGTTGAAAAATCTATTTTATTGGATATTAGTATGGCAACTCACACTTGTTTCTTGGGATCATTTGCTTAGAAAAGTGTTTTTCCAGCTTTTAACTTTGAGTTAGTCTTTGTCTTTGTCATTGAGGCATGTTTCTTGTATGCAGTAATCCTGCTTGCATACCCAGCCTTTTAGTATATGTCTTTTTTTATTGGTGAATTGAGTCTTTTGCTATTGAGAGTTACTAGAGACATATAGTTAGTTCCTGTTGTATTTGTTGTTTTAGGTGGCATTACGTGTATGTGATACTCTAATTTTGGTTTTGTTGTGACATAATTAATAACTTGTTTTTTTCCTTGGTGTAGTACCCTCCTTGTGTTGGAGTTTTTCTTCTAGAATCCTTTGAGGGCTGGATTTATAAGCATTTATTACATAAATTTGGTTTTGTCATGGAGTATTTTGTTTTATTCAGCCTTGATGATTGAGAGTTTTGCAGGGTATAGTAACCTGGGTTGGCATTTATGCTCTCTTAGATTCTGCATAACATTTGTCCAGGCTTTTCTGGCTTTTAATGTCTCTACTGAGAAGTTTGGTGTAATTCTGATATGTTTGCCTTTATATGTTACTTGGCCTTTTTCTCTTGCCATTTTTAATATTCTTTGTTTTCTGTCTCTGGTGTTTGAATTATTATGCGATAAGAAGGGTATTTTTGTGGTTGAATCTATTTGGTGTTCTATAGATTTCTGTTACATTTATGGACATCTCTTTCATTAGGTTGGGAAAGTTTTTTCCGTGATTTTATTGACAACATTTTCAGATCCTTTGATCTGGGAAACTTCACTCTCTCTCACATGTGTAATGATATAAACAGGACAAAATGATGAAGAATCTTGATATGGTTGCTACTATTAGTTCTTGAGGGTAAAGGGACTCTCATGCCTGTTTGTAAAAAGTTCTTTCCCTAAGGGTGTCAATGACAATTAAGCAATTTTATCCTGTATGCCTCTAATTTGGATCTGGGGACATAGAGTGCCCCTAGGTCCTCTACATGATTTTTAAAATTAGAACTCACATGGACTTTCCAGTATATGTACATAATGTATATGTTCACATATAGATCATATCTGATTCTGAACTTATTACTCTTCTGTTTGTTGTGATGGACAAATGACTGCTTCAGGTGATCCAGCTGTTTCTTCTAGAGAGAAATGTAAAAGCTTTCCATGGTTTTTCTTTTTTTGCTAAAGTTTTCTGTAGCTTGCTTTTCAGAACAGGAATAGATTTTAAATTCTTCTGACACTGCATATTTTGGGTCTCCCTCTGTGAAGCGCTGTCTGTCTTAGTCTCTGTCTCTCTGTTCAGCATGCATTTCCCATCTCAATGATCACACCACACCACGAACAACCATACAGTTCCCTATGCAGTAATTTTTCTTGCACTGAGAACCTGCCTTAGCTTTGAGATAAAAGGATGTACCCCCTCAAAATGCTCCATAGAATATTTTTCTTAAACATATTTATCTTTGAAAGAAATGGGAAAATAATCCATTCTGGTCACATTTAGCTTAAGTACAATATATACAGTGTTTTATCTCAACTTCTTCCAAATATCTGTGATTATTTCATAATTACTCCTGATATTTACATTCCAGCTATTATTCTTGGCTTTTCCATTCAACTTTCTAACTTGCAGCCAGCATGCATTTTCGTAGTTTTCATTACTTAATATTTATTTTTGCAGGGGAGTATTACTGTTCTTAAATAGATGGAAACTTTTTATTATAACAAATTAAACATGATATCTGCCTGCTTCTCATATATACTTCAACATTTACATTTCTATGACTGGTTATTGCCTTGGGTTTTCCTTGTTTCTCAAAGCCCTTAGAAATATACTTCCAAACACCTACCTAGAGACCCATGTTTATAATAATCTTATGTAACCTCTTCTAAAGACTTTTTGTAGAACATATATCAGCTTTTTTATCACCTTAACTTCACATGACTTGTCATTTTTACAAAACTATGGATTCCTATTTCTTTATATCATGTATAGTATCTAAAATGACATAAGAATAAAACTGCTTGTTGCAATACTGGTCAAAATATAAAAAATATTATAATCAGTATACCCATGTACCAATAAATAATTAGAAATTTCATTGTGATAAAGTAATTGCTACTAACACAGAAATAAGTAAAAAAAAATTCACTGAATTTTCTTTTTACAGATTGAGGTGGATGAAGTATAGGCACTTTAAAAATGGTCTTCACTAAGTTGGGAGAATTTATATATTAACACTAGTTTAAGCCTAGAAATAGTGAAGAAGCAGATAGATGGCTGCCAGTCACAGGTTCAAACTGGCCACTAAAGAAGTCTTCAACTAGGATATTACCACAGAGCTCTTTCAGCTGCTAGAATAACTACTCTAATTTAATCATGTTACATGTCCTATCGTTTTGTGATTGCTCACATAGGTAGGGCATGATTGAAGGAAAAAGTGAGAAATGCCAGGTTAGCAACAGAGAAAAATGCTATAAATCCATAGATAACAGTCTTTGGCTTATAAACCCAGATTAAGAGTAAAATGTGACATTTTCTTTTGCTAGAAAAACACAAGGTAGCTCTTTGGCAGAAATTTGGAAGAACTCATAGCTCCTTGCAAGTTGGTATTGGTGTTTTGTATTATTGGCACAGACTCATGCTCTTAATGCTTTGAACACCTGCACATCCTGCATTCAGTAATTCCCCAGATCCTGGTATCTCACAGATCTAATGTACCTCCATGGGCTCCACTGATGGGAAGATATCATTGGGCAGGTGCATTCAAGAAAGCTTAAAAAAAACATAAAATCATTGAAATTGTGTTGAATTTTCTATTGACTGGTTTCAATTTTTACAATAATTCCTTAATTTAATATTGTCTTGGTAAAATCCAGGAATCTTGATCTGTAACTGGGTCTCATCTGATAATAATCGTTCTCATGGTTCATTGTTTCCCTCTAAAACACATTCTATTGTTTCTAAGTTATATTCCTTGCTAACAATCACCTGCATATTACTCTGAGAAATATCTTCATATTGAGGTTAAAACAGGTGTATTAAGTGAAAAGAACTAATGTTATTTTCAGTACTTGTGACTTATAAAATGTTTATACAATGTAATGGTTAAATTCACTTCTCTTTACCTTTTGTTCTGTTCACTCACAACAGAAACACAAGAGTATGAGGAGAGATAACGAGAGCACTGTGTCTGAGTTCATCCTCCTGGGGCTCCCCATTCGAGCAGAGGACCAAGGCATGTTCTCTGCCTTGATCCTGGCCATATATCTGACCACAGTACTGGGAAACCTGCTCATCATCCTACTTATAAGGCTGGATTCTCACCTCCACACCCCCATGTACTTCTTCCTCAGCCACTTGGCCTTCACAGATATCTCTTTCTCATCAGTCGCATCTCCAAAAATGATCAGGAATATGCTGACACAAAGTCAGTCCATCTCATATCCTGAGTGCATTACACAGGTATATTTCTTTACATTTTTTGGTGATCTTGAGAGCTTTCTTCTTACATCAATGGCCTATGACAGGTATGTGGCCATCTGCCACCCTCTGCACTATTCACAAATTATGAATGGGAACCTCTGTGTTCTTCTATTAGTAGTATCCTGGGCCTCATCTACTGCCAATTCACTTGTTCACACTCTTCTCTTGACACAATTATGTCGCTTTAGAGACAATATCGTCCCCCACTACTTCTGTGACCTCTCTACCATGGTAAAGCTCTCCAGTTCAGACACCACCATCAATGAGTTGGCCATACTTGTTTTAGGTAATATAGTTATTACCCTGCCATTCATATGCATTCTGGTCTCTTATGGTCACATTGGAGTCACCATTCTGAAAAATCCCTCAATCAAGGGAATCCGCAAAGCCTTGTCCACATGTGGCTCTCACCTCTGTGTGGTTTCCTTGTACTATGGAGCCATCATTGGATTATATTGTGTCCCCTCATCTAATAACACTAATGACAAGGATGCCATTGTGGCTATGTTATACACTGCAGTCATACCCATGGTGAATCCCTTTATTTATAGTCTGAGGAACCGGGATATGAAAGTTGCACTGAGAAATATTCTCAGCAGGAGAATTTGCTCACAATGATGGACATGGACTTCCCTGTTAGTATCCTTACTTATTTCTCCTTTCCTTCATCTTTTGTTCTGTCAGAGAAACTTCACATGGTTCTCTTTCCTTCCCTCACTTCTTGCACAATTTTCTTGTCTGTTTTACTCCCTTAATGATATTCAGCATCATGGAAAGTTTGCTTACAAAACTCAATCATTTTTTCTTTGTCTTGCAAACATTTTACTTGTTTATATTGCCATTACCAAGTATTCTTTATTATACAAGTTTACAGGTTTTCCTCTTTAAAAAATACAGAAATATTTCTTCTCTCAGATTTATGATTTATTTTTATCTTTCATCTTATATACTCTGATATTTTGGCAGTAACTCTATCACATTTACTCATTTAATTTAGTGTATTGGTGAAATGCCCACATGTATGTCTGTGTATTATGTATGTGCCTATTGCCTGAAAAAGTCAGAAGAGTATATCAGGTCCTGTGAGACTGGGCTTAGAGATGGATATGAGCTGTAATATTAATGAAGGAAATAAAACCTTGGGCCTGTGAGAGATAAGTCAATGTTAATTGCTTAGCCATCTGTCTGTCATTTATATTTATTTTTAATTTTTGTAGTTGACACTCAAAGTAGAATTTTACAGATTATGATGTGATGTTTTCATAATATCCTCATCAAAGAAAGTATATTAATTTACTCAAATATTTACTATGTCTTAGTATGAAATTCTTTATTATAGCCTTTGGAATACTATTTAGTGTTTATAATCACTGCACAGTGAAAGCAATAAAAATATTTATTTTTCTTACCATAATTTGGTACCGACTGACCAACCTATGCCCATGTTGGTTTCTTATTTTCTCTATAATCTCCAGTTTTGTAAAGAAATATTTTATAATTTGTATGTTTGGTAGTACTCAATTTGTTTTTGATACATACTTATCCCTGGTCATGTACTAAAGTAAAAAATATACTATAAAAATATTTTTTCACTGTGTAAAAAATATAAACAAAGATAAAAAACAAACCCTGTGTGGAGCATGAATGTCCTTGTAAGTTGGAGTGAATTGAGACATCACACCTAGTTTTGAGAGTTTGACATGAGCCTCCAGGGAGGGGGAGCTGTCGTTATGTGCAGAGTCTAAGGAGACTCTGCTTTTCTCAGTGGGTGATGAAGAATGGCTAGATGGACACCAGGAAATATCAAAGTCTTCAATCAACTTGAAGAGCAGTTTAATCCAAATATATTTTATTATATAAAAAAAGAAAGACAGCTCCTTGCTCAACTGCAAAAATGTCATATCTGTTGAAGTGATTTCACCTTTGGTCTATGAGAATCATTCTCTGTGGACAAATAGAGATTTAATTCAATTGATATTAGTTGATGGTATTACAGATATGTAGACAAAGTAGCAGATGAAATTTTAATGCCTACTTAAATGCTGCTCAGCAAGCATTTAGCAGAACTTCAGCTAATGTGAGTGTGTGCAACTGTGTTAAAATTTCTGTTACTTAATATTTTCTTTTTTATAAGGTTTATTTATTATTATATGTAAGTACACTGTAGCTGTCTTTAGACACACCAGAAGAGCATGTCAGATCTCATTATGGATGGTTGTGAGCCACCATGTGGTTGCTGGGATTTGAACTCGGGACCTCTGGATGAGCAGTCGGTGCTCTTAACCACTGAGCCATCTCTCCAGCCCCCAATATTTTCTTAAAAAAGCAATATTTTGTAAAGTTATTGGACATTTTATTTAGGATATTAGAAATAATGTTCTGCATTTCTATATGTGTGTTAGCTATGTGTGCTATATTATACATTTATATGTGTTATACCAAGTATTTAACAATATTCAAATATATAGTCTATAAGGTATATGTCATATAACTAAAAAATGTTAATAATAAGATTAAACAAAATACTCATTAATTTCTACTCTTAAAACGTAGAAAACTGTCAGTGTTTTTGATGTTCCATTGGTCTCTCCTCATTGGTATCATATTATCTCTTGAAGTTAACCAGAGTGTTGACCATTTTCAATATTTTCCTTAGAGCAGTAACAATTCTACATGGATTGCTGATTGCTCAAACTTACCTAATCTGGTGTTTTATGAAAAGACTGTCTATATTTATTCTTCTTACACTTTGCTTTTTGTGTGTGCCATTTGCTCTGAAAGTAATTTTCTATATATGCAAACTCTACTGCAAGACAGAAATACTATTTTTTGCTGTCATGGTGAATTAAATGAGCATGGCTCTTATAGGCTCATATATTTAAATATTGGTCCATAATTGCTGTAGCAGTTGAGGAATCATTAGGAGGTGTGGCCAGGTTCAGTCACGTGGGGTGGGCTTTGAGATTTCAAAAGCCTCCACCACTTCCAGTGCTGTTTACTCTTTCTTGTTTGTGAATCAGGTATAGAAAGTTTCAGTCAGTTCTCCATTGGGGTGCCATCCTGCCTTCATGCTCCCCACAATGATGGTCATAAAGTTAACATGTCTGAAACTGGAAGCCCCAAATAAACTTTCTATTACAAGTAGATTTGATCAGTGTTTTATAATGAAAATAGAAACATAACTAAGATGTAGTGACTGAATTTTTTCTTTAAACAATGATGTTACAAGCATCCCTCTCTGTGTATTTAGAGGATAAATGCAAGAGATCTGAGAGTTATGTACAGAGTTATGGATTACAGAGAATATGTATGATCTATTAAACCAGCATCTGCTAAGTTTATCTGCAAGATAGTTTAATATAATCCAGTCTAAAAGTTGTAGGGTTAGCATCAGATATCCTAGAATTGGTATTTTAGGTAGTTGTGAGCCACTATGTGAGTACTGGGTACTGAACTCAGGTCATCTGCAGGAGAATCAAGTGTTCTTAATACTAGAGCCATCTCTCCAGTTGCCTCCATATATTATTGCATCCATTTAAGATTTGTGTTCTTTACTTTATTGAAGAAATCACCTCACAGATACCAAATATTCTGAATTATTTAGAGTAAGTAAAGAATGTGGTATTAGGAAAAGGACAGAGTTTATACATAGGTAGATGTCTCCTTTTTTCCAGAGACTATATTTGTAAAAACAAAAGGAATACTCTAGTGTACTAGCTTGTACATATTTTGAAATTAATTCCAGCTCATGTGCCATGAGGATATCCAGTCTCTTCTTATTGTTTCCTTTTGAGCATGATTACTTAACAAGCCATGACCAATAACAACCAGAAATTCCCCCAACAACCCACAAGAATGACCAACAACAACTTCTCAGGCCCTAGCATTTCTACAACATCTGAGCTGTCCCCGGAATTCAAAACATTACCCCATCACAGAAACTGTTAAGATAGAAAATTTTAAGTTGGCTCAGCCCTCGAAATAGCATGAGGAATGTGAACTTATGAACCCACCAGGAATCCGAAGTAGCAATTAACTCAGGAAAACATTAACCTGCCAAGAAGCCAAGGAGGAAACTAACTTAGAAACTAATTTTGCAGGACTGCAGATGTGTGTACATTTCCCAGGACTGCAACTGTGTGTGTGCCAGACAAAGACAATGACTAATAGGCCTTGCTGGACCACCTGAGGGCACATTAATCAGCACAGTTATGGCCTGGAATGCAGCCTGGAGAGTCCATAACCCCTGTACCCCCCTCCCTGTCTGTGGTTTTTGCCTTTATAATCTTGCATGATTTTGGGTTTGGGGCTCCTCTTCTTCACTCCTGTGTGAAGTGTGAGTTGAGCCTCAGCTAGCTGGATCCTGAATAAAGCCTCTTGCTGTGTTGCATCAAGTGCAGACTTCTGTGGTCCCACTCGGGAAGGAGGGGTCTAACATTTGGGGGTTCGTCCCGGATATGGTGGTTGCCCCCTGCCGACGAACTTGACTTTGGAGGTAAGGAAGGCATGTAATGTGTCTGTACTATCTGTCTGTTTCACTTAGTCTTGAAGTGCTTTCAGTTTGGAGCTGCTGGATCGCTCGTGAGAGCAGTTGGGCTGTGGTCTGTAGACGTGCCTAGAAGACCACAGGCTGCCACCCTGGGGGACCGCCCAGAGAACAAAGGATGCTTGGTAGTCTCCTCTGTGAATGATTCTGTGAATATTCCTGTTCTGCAGGATCAGGTATTGTGGATCCCGTGCACTGCCCACCTGCCCCCCATCTCAATCGGCTTCACTTTCCTTTTTGTGTCAGACTCGGCACAGCTGTCTGTGTCTTGCTCTTGTGGCTGTTCTGCCTTTTCTGTTATTTGTCTGTCTGACTTTTTGACTCTCGATGGGACAGACAATAACCACCCCCCTTAGTCTGTTGACCACTGGAATGAAGTGAAACATAGGGCATACAACTTGTTGGTTGAGGTCCAAAAGAGACCATGGCAGACTTTATGCACTTTGGAATGGCCTACCCCTTGATGCAGAATGGCCACCTGAAGGGACATTTGATCTATCCATTATTCTTGCTGCTAAAGACATTGTTTTTCAGGGTGGACAAGGAGAGCACCTGGACCAGCAGGAGGACCTCCTTCTCCTGGATCCTCCTCCTCCTTACCCACAGAGTCTGGCCCTTCAACCAGCTGTGATGGAGGGTCAGGTGGGTGTGGAGCTTTCCTCCCCACCAGGCCCAGGTGATGCAGAGCCACTGATCCCTCGTCCTGCTCAGGGAACACATATTAGGAAAGGTGCCACTCCCAAAGTCTTGCGGGCCTTGCCTTTGTGAGCCTACAGGCCCCCTCCTGAGCTGGGGCCTGATGGAAAGGCAGCTTTACAACCACTCCAATGGTGACCCTTCTCTTCTGTGGATTTATATAATTGAAAAATTAATCACCCTCCCTTTTCTGAGGCCCCACAGAGGCTGACAGGCCTCATGGAGTCCCTGATGTTCTCTCACCAGCCCACAAGGGGTGATTTCCAACAGCTCCTCCAGACTCTATTTACCAATGAAGAGAGGGAAAGGATTCTCCTTGAGGCTCACAAAAATGTGCCTGGGACAGACGGTACCCCTCTCTACTGGACAATGTTATAAATGCTGGATTCCCCCTCAATCAACCTAACTGGGATTACAGCATGGTTGAAGGTAGGGAGTGACTGGCAATCTACTACCAGCTCTTGTGGCTGGTCTATGTGGGGCTGCGAGGAACCCCACCAATTTGGCAAAGGTAAGAGAAGTAGTTCAAGGTGCCACTGAAGCCCCTTCAGTATTCCTAGAGCACCTCATGGAGACATTCAGGAGTATACTCCCTTTGACTCTACCTCTGAGGGCCAGAGGGCCTTGGTGGTGATGGCTTTTATTGGTTAATCAGCAACAGATATTAAGAGAAAACTACAGAGAATTGCGGGATGGCAATACTATACTTTATAGGATTTTGTGAAGGAGGCAGAGAAAGTATCATAAAAGGAATACTGAAGAAGAAAAGGCAGAAAGAAAGGAAGAGGAAAGAGAAAAGAGAGAAAATAAAAGAGACAAGAGATAAGAAAGAAATTGGACTAGAATCTTAGCCACAGTAGTAAGTGACAGGAGCAGGCTCAGGCTAGAAATTGGTTTAGAAATCCAGGGCACCTGGGCAATGGAGCCGCCCTTGGGAAAGATCAATGTGCATACTGCAAGGAGAAAGGTCACTGGGTGTGAGATTTCCCCCTTTGAGTGGAACCAAGAACAGCAACAGGCTTTTGATAACATTAAGCATGCTTTGCTGTCTGCTCCAGCCCTGGCCCTCTCTGATGTCACCAAGCGGTTTGTTCTCTTTGTAGATGAAAAGAATGGGATAGCTAAGGGAGTCCTCACCCAACCCCTAGGACCTTGGAAGAGACCAGTGACATATCTATCAAAAAATAAATTAAAAAAAAAAACCTGGATCCTGTGGCTAGTGTCTGGCCAGCCTGTTTACGGTCAGTTATGGCTATGGCAATGCTTGTCAAAGATGCTGATAAACTGACTCTGGGTCAAAATTTAACTGCCATAGCTCCCCATGCCCTTGAGAGAGTGGCCAGGCAGCCACCTTAATGCTGGCTTTCAAATGCTCACGTGACCCACTTTCAGAGTCTGCTGTTAAAAGGAGACCACATCCAGTTTGCAGCCCTGACCATGCTCAACCCCACCACTCTACTGCCAGACTCAGACCCCAAATCTACAGTCATCCATGACTGCCAGGAGGTTCTGGCGGAGGGAGGCATGGTTCCACCAAGACCTGAAAAATAAGACTGGGCCGGATGCCCAGCTGACATGGTTCACAGACTGAGCAGCTGCATTGTTGAAGGTAAAATGGTGGCAGGGGTGACAGTAGTGGACCAGAATTGCACCATCTGGGCTAGCAGCCTCCCAGAGGTAACTTCTGCCCAAAAGGCAGAATTGGTTGCTCTCACCCAGGCCTTGCATCTGGCAGAAGGAAAGAAAATAAACATCTATACTGATAGGCAATATGTCTTCTCCACCACCCACATTCATGGGACTGTCTATCAGCAGCAGGGATTGTTAACCTCAGCAGGAAAAGACATTAAAAATAAAGAAGAAATGTAAGCCCTACTGAAGGCCACTCATTGGCTGCAAAACCTTACTTGACTTTAACTACATGGGAAAAGGCGGTGCCTTTGCTCCCATTTCAATATTCAAAAGAAGATTACAAACTCATGAGTCAATTAGATATCCAATTAGACTCCCCATATGGGGCTAGGGAAACTACAAATGGAAAATGTGTCCAGAAAAGAGGCCATCGAGTTCATTAAACACCTCCACCAACTCACTCATTTAGGGACTAAAATTAATCCAGTTGATAAAGTACACAGACTATCACATAATTGGTCTATAAGTTTGGTCACAGATATTACCATGGGCTGCATCCCTTGCCAGAAGATCAACATTGTTCCCAACAAGATGGGGCCCAGCAAGTGCCTCCAAGGAGATTGCCCTGGTGCCTACTGGGAAATTGACTTCATGAAGATCAAACCAGGCTGATATGGTAACAAGTACCTTCTAGTGTTCATAGATACGATTTCAGGGTGGGTAGAAGCTTTCCCCACCAAAAAAGAAATTGCAACTGTCATGATAAAGAAATTACTGGAAGAGATACTGCCTCAGTTTGGCATGCCCAAGGTAATTAGTTCTGATAATGGGCCTGTGTTTGTTGCCCAGGTAAGTCAGGGTGTGGCCAAGACATTGGGGGTTGATTGGAATTTACATTGTACTTATAGATCCCAGAGCTCAGCCCAGGTAGAGAGGATGAATAGAACTTTAAAAGAGACCATGACTAAATTGTCCTTAGAGACTGGCAGCCCAGATTGGACAGTCCTCCTGCCCCTGGCCTTGTTTAGGGTCAGGAATACACCTGACTGAGTTGGCTTTACTCCTTATGAACTCCTTTTCAGAGTAACCTTCCCGTGGCTCCCTTGGCAGTTCTGACAGAGCATGGCTATTACTCTAACACCACCTTATATGCCAGGTTGAAAGCCCTTGAGACTGTGCAGAGGGAAGTGTGGATGCAGCTGGCCTACAAGCCTGGAGACCTGCAAGTCCCTCACCAGTTCTAGGTCGGGGACTCTGTGTACATGAGGAGACATTGAGGAACTTACCTGGTACTCCTGACCACTCCGACTGCAGTCAAGGTCGAGGGCATCACCGCTTGGATCAATGATTCCCATATCAAGCCTGCTCTGCCACTGGACCTCAATGGAAGGCCATTGGACAATCCCCTTAAGCTTTGGCTTCGCCATGTGACTGTTCCTGCTAAACCTTCCCCAGCTAAGTGACGCCTCTAATCCCCATGATCCTCAAAAGTTGACCTGGCAGGTACTCTCCCAGACTAGAGAGGTGGTATGGAACACCTCGAAAGTGGCTCCCCCAGGGATTTGATGGCCTGATATGATTTTAGATCTCCATCTACTAATGGCCAGGCTGAAGACATGAAGCATCCCTGAGTTTGGACCAGATAGTTTACCAGCGCTTTCAGAGGCCAACCACTCCCAGCAAATGGCCCCCATAGGTTATGCTAGACCCTGGTCACTGTGTCACCTAAGGCTCACCAAATTCTATGTTTGACCCCATTACTGATGTCCCAGGAAGAGGCTAGACAATGTGGAGGTTTAGAACATTTTTATTGTAAAGAATGGGAATGTGAGACATCTGGAAATGCCTATTGGTACCCAACTTACTCCTGACATCTGGTAACAATGTCTAGAAATCACTCAGCCCACCAGGTGTCCCCAGAGGAGGATATATGTACTAACATCTAGTGCTACCTGTAACTCTGGTCCATATAATCCCATAGTGATCTGCTTCTCTGAACAAGGAAAATTGTTTACTGACTGGATTAAGGGTGGGGAATCTGGTTTGTCATATCTGGTTCTGATCGCAGGGTTGTGTTCTCTATACAATTAAAGATAGAGAGTGTGGCCCTAGTGGCGGTGGGGCCGAATACAATAATAGGACCCATCCTCATTCTCCTCCTATTGCTTACCCTAGGGCCCTGTATCATAAACAGCCTGATAGCTTTTGTTAGGGAGAAGGTGGGCACGGTGCAGGTATTAATGCTTAGACAGCAGTATCAGACTCTTCAACAACAGGAGGAAGCACAAGTTCCAGGATTAGAACTTTCCAAAAAGAAAAGGAGGAAATATTAAGATAGAAAATTTTAAGTTGGCTCAGCCCTCGAAATAGCATGAGGAATGTGAACTTATGAACCCACCAGGAATCTGAAGTAGCAATTAACTCAGGAAAACATTAACCCTTCAGGAAGCCGAGGAGGAAACTAACTTAGAAACTAATTTCTCCGGACTGCAGATGTGTGTACATTTCCTAGGACTGCAGTTGTGTGTGTGCCAGACAAAGACAATGAGGAATAGGCCTTGGCAGACTACCTGGGGGCCCATCAATCAGGACAGTTATGGCCTGGAATGCAGCCTGGGGAGTCCCTAACCCCTGCACCCCCTCCCTGTCTGCGGTTTTTGCCTTTATAAGCTTGGGTGATTTTGGTTTCGGGGCTCCTCTCCTTCACTCCTGTGTGAGGTGTGAGTCGAGCCCCAGTTAGCTGGATCCTGTAAAAAGGCCCTTGCTCTGTTGCATCAAGTGCAGACTTCTGTGGTCTGTGGGAAGATCATTATTTCCTGAGTCTTGAGTGGGGGATCTCCCCACTAGGGGATCTAAGAAAACTACCATTCTTTACTAGAATGTGAGGCTAATCTTAGACAGTTGCTGTGGACAATCTGAAACAGCTCCATATCTCAAACCTGGAGTTAAAACAGAGTACATTTTTGTGATGTTTGTGTTCTCTAAAGAAACCAAAACTCCAAACTTCCCACTACAGACTGGATCTGGCAGTGGGGGTTGGGGGTCAAGGATGGTGGTTTCAGAGGGACTACATGAAGTGGAGGTAGGGGAAACTGAGAAACTGAGGTTAGGATATAATGCATTTAAAAAACACTAAAATTAGGCATAGGTGAGACACAAGGAGTTGAGTACAGAGAGAACAGGGTGGGAGTACCCCTCACTGCTGATGATTTTCCTGGGAGAAGCTGCAGGCAGAGAATTTGGGAAGGAATCTCACTTTATGGTTCCAGCTGTTTGCAGCTGTCAAGGATTGCAGGATGAGGTGTTAACTGGAAGATGGAGCCCAGAGGTGTCCCCTGGGCACTGCAAACCTCACAGAGGCTGGAATTGCCACAGGATCTAACAGGCAGGGGATTAAAGCACAGTAATCCCACCTGATTGTCCCTGGTGGCAACAGGCCTCCAGGAGTGGAGGCAGATCTGGGCCCCGGGGAATGGAGTGTGGAGCAGATAAGGCAGAACTCACAGCTGGTTTTTTAGTTTAGTTTAAATTAGTTTTTTTATTCACTTATATATGGTGAATTACATTGACATCTTTTCATTTTTATTGGTTATTTATTTTATTTACATTTCAAATGTTATACCATTTCTTGGTTTTCCACCCACAAACCCCATATCCCATCTCCCCTACCCTGCTTCTATGAGGGTGCACTCCCACCCACACACCCACTCCTACTTCACAGCCCTATCATTCCCCTAAGCTTGGGCAGCAAACCTCCACAGGACAAAGGGCCTCCCCTCCCATTTATGGCAGATAATGCAATCCACTGTTACATATGCACCTGGAGCCATGAGTCTCTCCTGTTTATTCTTTGATTGGTGGTTAAGCCCCTGGGAGCTCTGGGGAGTCTGGTTGTTTGATATTGTTCTTCCTATGGGGTTGCAAAACCCTTCATTTCCTTCATTCTTTCCCCTAACTCCTCAACTGGGGTTTCTGTGCTCAGATAGTTGGCTGCAAGCATCTGCATCTGCATCTGCATCTGCATCTGTATTTGTAAGGCTCTGGCAAATCCTCTCAGGGGATAGCTATATCAGGCTCCTGTCAGCAAGGGGTTCTTGGCATCTACAATATTGTCTTGGTTTGGTGTCTACAAACTGGATGAATTCCTAGGTGGGGCAGTTTCTGATTTGGCCCTTCCTCAGTCTCTGCTCCACTCTTTATCCCTGTATTTCCTTTAGACAGGAGAAATTCTGGGTGTATATTTTTTGAGATGGATTGAACTATCTCTGTGTCTTTGTGTTGAAGACTACTTGATCATGGTGAATGATATTTTCAATGTGGATTTTCAGTTTGCTAGTACATTATTGAGTGTGTACATATATATATATAATATTTGTGAGGGAAATTGATATGAAATTCTTTTTCATTGTTGTGTCATTGTATGGTTTGGATATTAGAGTGACTGTGGCCTCATAAACTGAATTTAGCAACATTCCTTCTGTTTCTATTTTGTTGAATAATTTGAGGAGTATTGGTATTAGCTTTTCTTTGAAAGTCTCATGGAATTCTGGACTAAAGCCATAGGAGCCTGAATATTTGATTGGGAGAATCTTTTTTATTATTGGATATATTTTTATTTACATTTCAAATGTCATCTCCTTTCCCAGTCCCCCCTTCCAGATAGCCCCAATCCCATCCTCCATCCCCCTGCTTCTATGAGGGTGTTCCTCCACACACACCCTGCCACTTCTCCAGCCTAGATTCCCCTACACTGGAAATCTATTGAGCCTTTATAGGACCAAGGACTTCTTCTCCCATTGATGCCTGACAAGACAATCCTCTACTACATATGCAGCTGGAGCTATGTGTACCCTTTGGTTGATGGCTTAGTCCGTGGGAGCTCTGAGAGGTCTAGTTGGTTGATATTGCTATTCTAGAATCTTAATGATTGCATTTCCTTAGGGTTTATAGGACTATTGAAATTGTTTATCTGATCTCGATTTAACTTTGTTAAGCAATATCTATTGAAAAATTGTTCTTTTAAAAAGATTTCCCAATTTTGTGGAGTGAAAGTATTTAAACTATAACCTAATTTCTTCAGTGTCCCATTGGCTTCACTGTCCCATTTCTTCAGTAGCCATAGGCTCTCTGCCAAACTCTGAGTTTGGGCACATCTCTGTGCCCTTGTCTGTCTTACTCTATGCTGTGTGTATTTGTTTCACTTCATGCTTTGATTTGTCTGGTGTCCTGGACACAACCTTGAAGCTAAATGAGGGGATCTGAGTTCCAATAACTACCTTCTGTCCTGGTAGGGGGGTTCCAAGGAAGCACTGGACCCCCTTTTGCTAGTCTGATTCAGGTTTTTGCGGATTCTGTCAGGTTGTGCCACTCTGGCGTAGCCCATTTATAGGATTGACCACCATCTACATAATTTTGGTCTTTTAATTTTGATTTCATTTAAGATCCCTTATAGGCCTAATTCTATGTTTATGTATTAGTATTTTGCTTGTTCTCTTTCACTTTCTTGAAAGGCGCCATACCAGAGGTGACTGTCCAGTCACACTTAAATGATTCAAAGGACTGGTGGGCAATGTGGTTTTCACTGTACAGTCTAGGAAATTATCTACTGCAGGAATGAATGGCTGCCACCACTGACCCAGGCCCAGAGGAGGTTGAAGGGAACATAAAAAGTTCTGCCCAGGGTGGAAGGAAACAAACAGATTGCATCACCATTCTGTTATACCTCTGGCTAGCCCTGATGAGCAGCACAGATAATACAGAATCCTTACACTAACATGGCCAGACTTGGGCTCCCTCCTGGACAAGGATGTGAGACTTAAGTGTCAGTACAGGCATCAGGAAGGAAGCACTTCTTGGGCTCATCTGGAGCTGGCTTGGACAGAAGGCATGGAGGGGCAGCCATTTTCCCAGAAATAAAGTTGGCTCACTATGGCCAAATGTTCTCAATGTCTCCTGGGGCAGAGGACCCTTGCCTCCTGCAATGAGCTGGACATAGTGGCAGGAAGATAATAGAGACCTACAACCACCAGTGACTTATATAACTGGAAAATGCAGAATCATTAAGTTCTCAGAGAAACTCTCCACTCTACTAGAACTATGACATTCTATAATGAGTACTTACCACCGCACATAAGATGATTGCCAACAACATTTGCAGGTGCACTTCACAAGTGAGGAGCAGGAGCACATGACTGCTACAGCACAGAAATTGGTTTCTGGACTAAGCTGCCAGCTTACAACAATTCTAGATGTTATTGATGTGGCTCTTCCTTTGAACTGTCAGGACTGGAATGCTAACAGCCCTTCAGGTGAGAAAAGGATAAAGGTCTACCACAAGATTCTAAACAAAGTGTCTCTAAAAGGTCACATGAAGGCCAACAAATTTATATAAAGTAGGACAGGTTGATCAAGGTAAGAAAAAGAGACCAAAGACCTTTCTTGAGGGGTTCCTGGAAGCCTTCCACAACTACATGCCTCTTGACCTGGAGGCAAGTAAAAACCAATCTGTTTTTAATCTAGCCTTTGTTGACAAGGTAGTGCCAGACAATGAAGAAAATTTCGGTGGCTGAAAGGAATACAAAGTTAAGTAAGGGCTGAAATCACGGCAATACTGGAAATGGTCTACAACAATAGACAGGTTGCACAGGACAGGCAGACCAGATGACTTCACAAGATGTTACTGGCATCCACAAGGAGAGAGAGAGAGAGAGAGAGAGAGAGAGAGAGAGAGAGAGAGAGCAGATACCTGAGAGATTAATAATATAGCAAATGGAAGAGGAGGGGAAGCAAGCCCTTTCAAGAAATGAGAGGGGAACTTGTCTTCAAAAATACCAATGGTCTTATTCTAAAGAAATGGAACATCAAAAGAACAAATGTCACAAAAGGCTAAATGAAAAAGAGTCTAGAGTTCTAGACATTAAAAATAAATTGTCTGAGGGCATCAGGATTCATGAGCCATGGATAACTAAAAATGGAGGGGAAACCAATAGATTTTCTGGTAGACATGAAAACACAACATTCAATCTTGAACAACCTATGGGACCCCTTCCCAAAAAGATAACATGAGTTCAAGGAGACCTTTGCTTCTGGGATGAGATCTGCTGACTAAAATAGGAGCACAAATCCACTTTGTAGTTGAGGAATGTAGGTTCTGTATGAAAAGGTCCCTTACACATATTGCCTATGTTACTAGAAGAAAGATATAAGCTCCCCATTCCTTCGGATGTGGTAGACGCATGCCACTTCTGCCACGGGGTAGATACAACTTCCAGATACTTTCTAGAGAACCAGCAGCAGCAGGACATTTTGAGAACTGGCAGTAGCAGGGCATTCTGTAAGAACCAACCCCCACTTCTAGAGGCCCAGAGCCGCTCTGGGACTCACTACCCAGTAAAGACCAAAACCCACTGTCCCTCCAGATCACCATTTCCCTTCTGTCCCTTCTACCCCTCCCTATGCTCCCATCACTAACCCATTCCTTCAGATGTGGTAGACCTGTGCCACTTCTGCCATGGGGAAGATCCTACTTCCTGATACTTTCTAGAGAAATGGCAGCAGCAGGGCATTCAAGAACTGGCAGCAGCAGGACATTTGAGAACTAGCAGCCTGCAAGGCATTCGACCCTTACCAAGACTGCCACAGGGAAGACCCCATCTCCTGATACTTCCTGGAGAACCAGCTGAATACAGAGGATTTGAAAAGGAATCCCAGGAGTACAGAAACAGAGGCTTGCAGAAGTTAGAGACAGGAAGACCAGCTAACACCAGTGATAACTAGATGGCCAAAGGCAAACTCAAGATTATTATCAACAGAAACCAAAACAACATGGCACCATCAGAACCCAGATCTCCCACAACAGCAAATACTGGATACTTTATCACATCAAAAAAGCAAGACCTGGATTTAAAATCACATCTCATGATGCTGATGGAGGACTTCAAGAAGGACATAAATAACTTCCTTAAAGAAATACATGAAAGAGGAAACAAAAAATCCCTTAAAGAAATGCAAATCAAAACAACCCTGAGATTCAACCTCATACCAGTCAGAAAGGCTAAGATTAAAAACTCAAGAGACAACAGGTGCTGGTGAGGATGTGAAGAAAGAGGAACACTCCTCCACTATTGGTGGGAGTGCAAGATGGTCCAATATCTCTGGAAATCAGTCTGGCAGTTCCTCAGAAAATTGGGCATGACACTTCCAGATTACCCTGTCATACTACTCCTGGGCATATAACCAGAGGATTCCCCTGCATACAATAAAGACACATGCTCCACTATGTTCATAGCAGCCTTATTTATAATAGCCAGAAGTTGGAAGGAGCCCAAATGTCCTTCAAAGGAGGAATGGATACAGAAAATGTGGTATATTTGTACAATGGAATACTACTCAGCAATTAAAAATAATGAATTCATGCAATTTGTAGGCAAATGGTTAGGTCTGGAAAATATCATCCTAAGCGAGTTAACCTAATCACAAAAGAATGCACATGAAATGCAATCACTGATAAGTGGATATTAAAGAGCCCACAAGCTCTGAATACTCAGGGCACAATTAGCAAGTCAAAAGATTCCAAAGAAGAAGGAAGGAGAGGACCCTGGTCCTGAAAAGACTGGATCCAATTTTGTAGAAGTGGACCAGAACAGATAAATGGTGGGGGAGGTGATTGGGGAATAGGCAGCCATGGGAGGGAAGAGGACTTATGGGACATATGGTGAGGGGGGAACTGGGAAAGGGGAAAGCCTTTGGAATGTAAACAAAGAATATAGAAAATAAAAAAATAAAAAATAAAAAAATTTAAAAAGAATATATCCAACAAAAAATAAAAAAAAAGAAAGGCAAGTGTCTTAGTCAGGGTTTCGATTCCTGCACAAACATCATGACCAAGAAGCAAGTTTGGGAGGAAAGGGTTTATTGAGCTTACACTTCCACACAGCTGTTCATCACCAAAGGAAATCAGTACTAGAACTCAAGCAGGTCAAAGCAGGAGCTGATGCAGAGGCCATGGAGGGATGTTCCCTACTGGCTTGCTTCCCCTGGCTTGCTCAGCCTGCTCTATTATAGAACTCAAGAATACCAGCCCAGAGATGGCACCACCCACAAGGGGCCCTCCTTCACTTGATCACTAATATAGAAAATGCCCCACAGCTGGATCTCATAGAGGCACTTCCAAGTGAAGCTCCTTTACCTATGATAACTCCAGCCTGTGTCAAGTTGACACACCAAACTAGCTAGTACAATTGACCCCTTGTCAAGTTGACACACCAACATATCACTATTAAGCCTCAACCCTTACTTTCTTATTCATCCCCAAGATGTAAGTAACGTAAAAAGTCCCACAGTCTTTACATATTAAAAGTTCAATCCCTTTAAAATGTCCAATATCTTAAAATTCAAAGTCTTTTAAAAATTCAAGTCTCTGAACTGTGGGCTCCACTAAAATACTTTCTTTCAAGAGGGAAAAATATCAGGGCACAGTCACAATCAAAAAAGCAAAACTCAAACTCCAATGGTTCAATGTCTGGGATCCAACTCACGATCTTCTGGGCTCCTCCAAGGGCTTGGGTCACTTATCCAGCTCTGCCCTTTGTAGCACACAACTTGTCTTCTAGGCTCCAGCTGCCTGTACTCTACTGCTGCTGCTGTCCTTTGTGGTCATCGCATAGTACTGGCATCTCCAAGCCTCAAATCTTTTGCATGACCCCTTCAGTCCTGGACCATCAATTACAACTGAGGGTACACTTTCACCAATGGCCTTCCATGGCCTCTCACTGTACCAAGCCTCAGCTGTTCTTCATGATGCCTTCATGCCTTCAAAAGCAGTACCACCTGGGTGACTTTTACACAGTACCAAGTCCTGCTACAGCACGAGGCACAACCTTGGCTATCTGGAACACACCTCTCTGCTGTCAGGAAACACTTTCCAGAAGATTTCACCTCAGTGATGCTGGTTTATTCTTAATCACCGCTAATTTCTTAGCTCCAGCTAACCAGCATCAATAGTCCCAGTAACACAAAGGTTAACTTTAATGGTTTTGGTATCTTGTTAATCACAGCTGATTCTTCAGCCCCAGCTAACCAAAACCACAGAATCTTCATGGCCCTGATAAGAGTCTTTAATCTTCCCTCTGAAATTTCACAAGTCAGGTCTCTATCTTCTGCCTTGTTCTCAACATTATCTTCCAAGCTCCTACACAACGGTCTCACAGAGGTCTCAGCACTGAATGGACCATCTAGCCCAAAGTTCCAAAGTCCTTCCACAGTCCTCCCCAAAACATGGTCAAGTTGTCACAGGAATACTCCACTACGCTGGTACCAATTTGTCTTAGTCAGGGTTTCGATTCCTGCACAAACATCATGACCAAGAAGCAAGTTGGGGAGGAAAGGGTTTATTGAGCTTACACTTCCACACAGCTGTTCATCACCAAAGGAAGTCAGGACTGGAACTCAAGCAGGTCAGAAGCAGGAGCTGATGCAGAGGCCATGGAGGGATGTTCCTTACTGGCTTGCTTCCCCTGGCTTGCTCAGCCTGCTCTCTTATAGAACCCAAGAATACCAGCCCAGAGATGGCACCACCCACAAGGGGCCCTCCTTCACTTGATCACTAATTGAGAAAATGCCCCACAGCTGGATCTCATAGAGGCACTTCCAAGTGAAGCTCCTTTTCCTATGATAACTCCAGCCTGTGTCAAGTTGACACACCAAACTAGCCAGTACAAGAGAATATGGATCAACAGGTAGAAGCCCTTAAAGAGGAAACACAATAATCCATTAAAAAATACAGGAGAACATGGGTCAACAGGTAGAACTCATTAAAGAGGCAACTGAAAGATCCAATAGGGAATTATGGGAGAACATGGATCAACATGCAGAAGCCGTTAAAGAGGAATCACATACACACAAAAAAAAATCCCTAAAAGAAGCATATGAGAATATGGGTCAACAAGTAAAAGCCCTTAAAGAGGAAACACAAAAATTCATTAAAAATTTTCAAGAAAAAACAAACAAGTGAAGGAACTGAATCAAACTATCCAAGTTCTAAAAATGGAAGTAGAAATAATAAAGAAATCACAAAGTGAGATATCTCTGGAGATAGAAAACCTTGGAAAGAATTCAGGAGTCAAAGATGCAAGCATCAACAACAGAATTCAAGAGATAGAAGAATCTCAGATGCTAAAGATTCCATAGAAAACATAGACTCAACAGTCAAAAAAAATTGCAAATGCAAAAAACTTGTAACCCAAAAACATCCAGGAAATCCAGGACACAGTGAGAAAACCAAACGTAAGGATTAGGGGTATAGAAAAAAGCAAGGCTTTACATCTTAAAGGCCCAGTAAAAATCTTCAACAAAATTATAGAAGAAAAAGTTTTCTTCTATAATTTCACTAACATAAAGAAAGAGATGCCTATGAACATATGGGAAATCTACAGAACTCCAAACAGACTAGACCAGAGCAGAAGCTTTTTATATTGTTTATGATTGTTCAGCTATAAAGTTGAGAATTGCTCTGCCAATGCCTGTAAATTATTGTGTTGAAATTTTAATTGTGTTGGGAATTGAATTAAATTTGTAAATTGCTTTTGGTAAGATGTGCATTTTCACTGTTTATCATACAGATCCATGGGCATGGGACATCTATCCATCTTCTGATTTCTTCCTCAATTTCCTTCTTCAGCAACTTGAAATTCTTGTCATATAGTTCTTTCACTTGGATGGTTAGTTACATCAAGATACTTTTTACTATTCGTGGCTATTGAGAAAGGTGTTGTTTCTCTAATTTCTTTCTGAGCCCATTTATCATTTATTTATAGATGGTCTATTGATATCCTTGAATGAATTTTGTATCCAGCCAGGTTGCTGAAGGTGTTTATCAGCTGGAGAGGTTCTTTGATAGAAATCTTGAGGTCTGCAAATAGCAATACTTTAATAGTCTGGTAAATTTTCACACTAAAACCATCTGCTCCTGCATATTTTTTAGTGAGGAGACTTTTGATGACTGTGCCCATTTCCTTAGGGTTTTATAGAGCTGTTAAAATATTTTACCAGATCTGGATTTAACTTTGGTAAGTGGTTTCTGTTTTGAAAATTGTCCATTTCAAAAAGATTTTCCAAATTTTTGTAATTCAGGCTTTTAAAACAATACCCAATGATTTATTCTTTGAATTTCCTCACTGTCTATTGTTATATCTCCATTTCCCTTTTTGATTTTATTTGGATATTGTCTCTTGTCTTTTCTTAAGTTTGACTAAGAGTGTGTCTATCTTGTTGATTTTCACAAAGAACCAGCTCTTGGTTTAGTTGATTCTTTGTATTGTTTCTAACTGATTAAGTTTACTACCAATTTTGATTATTTCCTGACTTCTAATCCTCTTTGGCATGCTTGCTTCTGTTTTCTAGTGCTTTTATATGTACATTAAAAGTGTCCTTATGAGAACTTTCCAATTTCTTTGTGAAACCACTTAGTGCTATGAAGTGTCCTCTTAGCACTGCTTTCATTGTGCTGAATAAATTTGGGAATAGTGTGCCCTCATTTATATTGAATTCTACAAAGTCTTTAATTTTTCTTTCATTATTTCCTGATCCAGAAATGATGGAGTAGAGAGTTGTTCAATTTCCATAAGTGTGTAGGCTTTCTGGTGTTAGTGTTTTTGTTGAATTCTGGCTTTCACCCAAAGTGGTCTGATAAGGTGTTATTTAAACTTTTTGTATCTACTGAGGTTTGCTTTATGACTATATGGTCAATTTTGTAAAAGGACCCATGAAGTGCTGAGAAGAAGGTATATTTTTTTCTGTTTGGGTGAAATATTCTATAGATATCTGATATGTCCATTTGATTACTAATGTCTGTTAGTTTCATTAATTCTCTGTTTAGTTTTTGTCTGGATGACATGTCAGTTGGTGAGAGTGAGGTGGTGAAATCTACCAGTAATAATTTGAGTGGTTCCATGTGCTGTTTACATTTTAGCAATGTTTCTTTTACAAATGTGAATGCTCTTGTTTTGGGGGCATAGATGTTCAGAATTGAGATACTATATTGGTCGATTTTTCCTTCAGTGCCTATGAAATGTCCTTCCACGTCTCTTTGGATTATTTTTGCTTTAAAGTCTATTTTATTAAATATGAGGAAGTATACTCAAGTTTGCTTCGCAGATCCATTTGCTTGGAAAATGTTTTTCAGCTCTTTATTCTAAGGTAACATTTTTCTTTATTGATAAGGTGTGTTTCTTGTATGCAGCAGTATTATGGATCACATTTTAGCATCCCTCCTGGTAGCCTATGTATTTTTATTGGGGAAATGAATCCATTGGTATTGAGAAATGTGTATGTGTGTGTGTGTGTGTGTGTGTGTGTGTGTGTGAGAGTGTGTGTGTGTGTGTGTGTGTGTGTGTGCGCGCGCGCGCGCTTCCCTTGTTTTTGCTGGTACAGAATTACATATTTCCTGGGTTCTTTGATGTAGCTGCTTTTCTTGGGTTGGAGTTTTCCTTTCAGTATTTTCTGTAGGGCTGGATTTGTGGATTGATAGTGTTTGAATTTGGATTTGTCTTAAAATAACTTGTTTTCTCCATTAATGATGATTGAGAGTTATTCTGGGAATAGTAGTATAAGTTGGCCTCTGGTTTTTAAATGTTGCAAGATATCTTTCCAGGTCTTTCTAGAGAAATTGGGTATAATGCTGACAGGTCTGCCTTTGTATGTTACCTGTCTTTTTCTGAATTCTGATTATAATATTTTCTTTTTGCTCTGAAGATTCTGTGCTTTAATTATTTTGTGGAGGGAGAATTTTCTTTATTTTCTCTTTATTTTCTATATTCTTTGTTTACATTCCAAAGGCTATCCCCTTTCCCAGTTCCCCACCACCACCATATGTCCCATAAGTCCTCTTCCCTTCACACATTCCCCAATCACCCCCCCCCCAATTTTTCTGTTCTGATACTCTCCTAAAAATCTGGATCCAGTCTTTTCAGGAGCTGGGTCCTTTCCTTCCTTCTTCTTGGGAATCTTTTGATTTGCTAATTGTGCCTAGAGTATTCAGAGCTTTTGGGCTCATTAATATTCACTTATCAGTGATTGCATTTCATGTGTATTCTTTTGTGATTGGGTTAACTCACTTAGGATGATATTTTCCAGATCCAATCATTTGTCTACAAATTGCACGAATTCATTATTCTTAATTGCTGAGTAGTATTCCATTGTACAAATATACCACATTTTCTGTATCCAATTCTCCTTTGAGGGACATCTGGGCTCCTTCCAACTTCTGGTTATAATAAATAAGGCTGCTATGAACATAGTGGAGCACGTGTCTTTGTTGTATGCAGGGGATTCTGCTGGGTATATGCCCAGGAGTGGTATGACAGGGTAATCTGGAAGTGTCATGCCCAATTTTCTGAGGAACCGCCAGATTGATTTCCAGAGCGGTTGTACCATCTTGCAATCCCACCAACAGTGTAGGAGTGTTCCTTTTTATCCACATCTTTGCCAGCACCTGTTGTCCCTTGAGTTTTTAATCTTAGCCATTCTGACTGGTATGAGGTGGAATATCAGGGTTGTTCTGATTTGCATTTCTCTGATGACTAATGATGTTGAACATCTCTTAAGGTGCTTCTCAGCCATCCGAATTTCTTCTGGTGAAAATTCTTTGTTTAGCTCTGTACCCCATTTTTGATAGGGTTATTTGGTTCTGTGGGGTCTAACTTCTTAAGCTCTTTGTATATATTGGATATTAGCCCTCTATCAGATGTGGGGTTGGTGAAGATCTATTCCTAATTTATTGGTTGCTGTTTTGTCCTTCTGACAGTGTCCTTTGCCTTAAAGAAACTTTGTAATTTTATGAGGGCCCATTTGTCAATTCTTGATCTTAGGGCATAAGCTATTGGTGTTCTGTTCAGGAAATTACCCCTGTACCCATGTCCTCCAGGGTCTTCCCCAGTTTCTTTTCTATTAGTTTCTGTGTGTCTGGTTTTATGTGGAGGTTTTATGTCCTTGACCCATTTGGAGTTGATCTTAGTACAAGCAGATAAGAGTGGGTCAATTCACATTCTTCTGCATGTTGACCTCCAGTTGAACCAGCACCATTTGTTGAAAAGGCCATCTTTTATTCCACTGGATGGTTGTGGCTCCTTTATCAAAGATCAAGTGACCATAAGTCTTTGGGTTCATTTCAGGGTCTTCAATTCTATTCCATTTATCTACTTGTGTATCACTGTACCAATACCATGCAGTTTTTAGCACAATTGCTCTGTAGTACTGCTTGAGGTCAGGGATATTGATTCCCCCAGAAGTCCTTTTATTGTTGAGAATAGTTTTAGCTATCCTGGGTTTTTTGTTACTCCAGATGAATTTGAGAATTTCCCTTTCAAGATCTATGAAGAATTGATTTGGGATTTTGATGGGGATTGCATTGAATCTGTAGATTGCTTTTGGCAAGATGGCCATTTTTACTATATTGATCCTGCCAATCCAAGATCATGGAATATTTTTCCATCTCCTGAGGTCGTCTTTGATTTCTTTCTTCAAGGACTTGAAGTTCCTGTTATACAGTTCTTTCACTTGTTTGGTTAAAGTCACGCCAAGATACTTTATATTGTTTGTGGCTCTTGTGAAGGGTGTTATTTCCCTAACTTCTTTCTCAGCCTGCTTGTCCTTTGAGTACAAGATGGCTACTGATTTGCTTGAGTTGATTTTATAACCAGCCACTTTGCTGAAGTTGTTTATCAGCTGCAGGAGTTCTCTGGTGGAATTTTTTGGGTCACTTACATATACTATCATATCATCTGCAAAAAGTGATAGTTTGACTTCTTCCTTTCCAATTAGTATCTCGTTGACTTCCTTATGTTGTCTAATTGCTCTCGCTAGAACTTCAAGTACTATATTGAAAAGATATGGAGAGAGAGGGCAGCCTTGTCTAGTCCCTGATTTTAGTGGGATTGCTTCAAATTTTTCTCCATTTATTTTGATGTTGGCTACTGGTCTGCTGTATATTGCTTTTACTATGTTTAGGTATGGGCCTTGAATTCCTGTTCTTTCCAAGACTTTTAGCATGGAAAGAATGCTGAATTTTGTCAAATGCATTTTCAGCATCTAATGAGATGCTCATGTGGTTTTTTTCTTTGAGTTTGTTTCTGTAGTGGATTACATTGATGGATTTTCATATATTGAACCGTCCCTGCATCCCTGGGATGAAGTCTAGTTGATCATGGTGAATGATCGTTTTGATGTGCTCCTGGATTCAGTTGGTAAGAATTTTATTTAGTATTTTTGCATCAATATTCATAAAGAGAAATTGGTCTGTAGTTCTCTTACTTTGTAGGATCTTTGTTTGCTTTTGGTATCAGTGTTATTGTGGCTTCATAGAACGAGTTGGGCAGTGTTCCTTCTGTTTCTATTTTGTGGAATAGTTTGAAGAGTATTGGTGTTAGGTCTTCTTTGAACGTTTGATAGAATTCTGCACTAAATCCATCTGGTCCCATACTTTTCTTGGTTGGGAGACTTTCTATAACCCCTTCTATTTCTGTAGGGGTTATGGGACTGTTTAGCTGTTCTAATTGATTCTAGTTTAATTTTGGTATTTGGTATCTGTCTAGAAAATTGTCCATTTCCTCCAGATTCTCCAGTTGTGTTGAGTATAGGCTTTTGTAGTAGGATCTGAGGATTTTTTGAATTTCCTCAGTTTCTGTTGTTATATCCCCTTTTTCTTTTCTAATTTTGTTAATTTGGATACTGTCTCTGTGCCCTTTGATTAGTTTGGCTAAGGGTTTATCTGTCTTGTTGATTTTCTCGAAGAACCAGCTCTTGGTTTTGTTGATTCTTTGTATGGTTCTTTTTGTTTCCACTTGATTGATTTCAGCCCTTAGTTTGATGATTTTCTGTCTTCTTCTCCTCCTGGATGAATTAGCTTCTTTTTTCCAGGGCCTTCAGGTGTGCTGTTAAGTTGCTAGTGCATGCTCTCTCCAGTTTCTTTTTGGACGCACTCAGGGATATGAGTTTTCCTCTTAGCACTGCGTTCATTGTGCCTCATAGATTTGGGTAGGTCATAATTTCATTTTCATTAAAGTCTAAAAAGTCTTTGATTTCTTTCTTTATTTCTTCCTTGACCAAGTTGTCATTGAGTAGAGTATTGTTCAGTTTCCATGTGTATGTGGGCTTTCTGTTGTTCTTCTTGCTATTGAAGACCACTTTTACTCCATAGTGATCTGATAGGAGGCATGGGATTAGTTCAGTCTTCTTGTATTTGTTAAGGTCTGTCTTGTGACCAATTATATGATCAATTTTGAAGAAGGTACTGTGTGGTGCTGAGAAAAAGGTATATTCTATTTCTTCAGAATGAAATGTTCTACATATATCAGTTAAATCCAATTGGTCCAAAGCTTCAATTAGTTTCACTGTGTCCCTGTTTAGTTTCTGCTTTCCTGATTGGTCCATTGAGGAGAGTGGAGTGTTGAAGTCACCAACAATTATGTGTTAGGTGCAATGTATGTTTTAAGCTTTAGTAAAGTGTCTTTTATGAATGAGGGTGCCCTTACATTTGGAGCATAGATGTTCAGTATTTAGAATTCTTCTTGGTGGGTTTTCCCTTTGACAAGAAAGAAGTGACCTTCCCTGTCTCTTTTGATGAATTTAGGTTGAAAGTCAATTTTATCTGATAGTAGCATGGCTACTCCGGCTTGTTTTCTGAGACCATTTGCTTTTAAAATTGTCTTCCAGCCTTTTACTCTAAGGTAGTGTTTGTCTTTGACACTGAGATGTGTTTCCTATATGCAGCAAAATGTAGGGTCCTGTTTCCATATCCAGTCTTTCAATCTATGTCTTTTTATTTGGGAATTGAGTCCATGTTAAGAGATATTAAGGAATAGTAATTATTACTTCCTGACATTTTGGGTCTTATTTTTTATATTTGAGTGGCTCTCTTCTTTTGGGTTTGATGGGAGGGGGTTTCTATCTTGTTTCTTCTGGGGTGTAGTTTCCCCCCTTGTGTTGGTATTTTTCTCCTATTATCCTTTGTAGGGCTGGGTTTGTAGATAGATATCATGCAATTTTGGTTTTGCCATGGAATACCTTGGTTTCCCCATCTATGGCGATTGAGAGTTTTGCTGGGTATAGTAGTTTTGGCTGAAGTTTATGTTCTCTTAGAGTTTGCATGATATGTGCCTAGCTTTCATGGTCTCAGGTGAGAAGTCTGGTGTAATTCTGATAGGTCTTCTTTTATATGTTACTTTGTCTTTTTCTCTTACTGCCTTTAATATTCTTTCTTTGTTTAGTACATTTGGGGTTTTGATTATTATGTGATGGGAAGTATTTCTGTTCTGGTCCAGTCTGTTTGGGGTTCTGTAGACTTCTTGTATATTCATGGGCATCTCTCTCTTTAGGTTGGGGAAGGTTTCTTCCATAATGTTGTAGAAGATATTTGTTGGCCCTTTAAGTTGTTGATCTTCATTCTCATCTATACCTATAATCCTTATGTTTGGTCTTCTCATTGTGTCCTGGATTTCCTGAATGTTTTGGGTTACCAGCTTTTTGCATTTTGCATTTTCTTTAATTGTTTAATCCATGGTTCCTATGGTATCTTCAGCATCTGAGATTCTGTCTTCTATCTCTTGTATTTTATTGTTGATATTTGCATCTATGACTCCTGATTTCTTCCCAACGTTTTCTATCTCCAATGTTGTCTCCCTTTGCGATTTCTTAGTTGTTTCTACTTCTGTTTTTAGATTCTGTATGGTTTTGCTCAGATCTTTCAATTGCTTGTTTGTGTTTTCATGTAATTCTTTAAGGGATTTTTGTGTTTCCTCTTTTATGACTTCTGCTTGTTGACCCACGTTCTCTTATATTTCTTTAAGTGATTTTTGTGTTTCCCCCTTATTGGCATTAATTTTTTGATCCATATACTCCTGAATTTCTTTAAGTGATTTTTGTGTTTGTCTTGTAAGGGCTTCTAGCTTTTGATCCATTTTCTCCTGTATTTCTTTAAGAGATTTATCTAAGTGATCCTCTATCAGCATGCTGACCAGTGATTTTAGATCTGATTCTTTTTTTCTGGTGTGTTGGGGTATCTGAGACTTATTTTTCTTTGCCTTGTAAGGACTTCTAGCTTTTGATCTATTTTCTCCTTTATTACTTTAAGAGATTTATCTAAGTGTTCCTCTATCAGCATCCTGACCAGTGATTTTAGATCTGAGTCTTGTTTTTCTGGTGTGTTGGAGTATCCAAGATTTATTGCTGTCGGGGAACTGTGTTCGGATGCTGCCATATTGCCTTGATTTCTGTTAGTAATGATCTTACATTTGCCTTTTGTCATCTGGTGTTAGTTGGTCCCATAGTTACTAGCTGGTGCTTGAACCTCCTGTGGGCTCATAAGGCTATTTCCCCACGACTGGGACACCTGAACCACTGCCCTGCAGAGATCCTGCTCACAGATTGCTGACAGGTGGCCTGAGTCCCCTGAGGTCTTAAACTAGGGATATCTCAGGTACTTGGTTCTGCCTGCTGGATCGCTGCTCTGCACTGCTCCTGCTCAGGGATTGCTGTCTGGTGTCCTGAGTCCCCAGAGGTCTGAAACTCAGGATATCTTGGGTACCTGGTTCAGCCTGCTGTTTCAAAGCAGCTGGGAAGATGGCGGAGGCTGCAGGGAGTTTGGGGTCTACCTTCAGGGCACAGAGCCCACGCTTGGCTGGGGCCCCCCAAACCGCAGCTCTGTGCGCAGCTTCTACTCAAAGGCCTGAGTCCCCAAAGGTCTTAAACTCAGGATATCTTGGGTTCCTGGTTCCACAGAATGGTTCAAAACAGCTGGGAAGATGGCGGAGGCTGCAGGGAGTGCAGGGTCCACCCTCAGGGCACAGAGCCCAGGCTTGGCTGATGTCCCCCAAATAGCTGCTCTGTGAGCAGCTCCCACTCAAGGCCTGAGTCCCCGAAGGTCTTAAACTCGGGATCTCTCAGGTGCCTGATTCCGCAGGCTGGATCAAAACACCTGGAAAGCTGGCAGAGGCTGGTTCCTCTACTGGCTGGATGGAAATAGCTGGGAAGATGGCCGAGAATTTTCTTTTCTGGTCCAGTCTAATTTAAGATGTATAGGCTTCTTGGATATTTATAGGCATCTCTTTCTTTAGTTTGGGACTGTTTTCTTCTGTGATTTTTGTTGAGAATATTTTCTGGACCTTGCAATCAGAACTCTTTGCCCTTTTAATTACTTAACAATCTACCCATTGCGTACCCATGCAGTCACCTTCCCACGATTCCTATCCCATCACTTCTACCCTTGACCCTGAGAGGATGCTCCCACTCTGACCATGCCTCCCCACTCCCTGCAGCCTGAAGTCTCTCAAGGACTCTGCACATCTTCTCCCACTGAGATCAGACCAGGCAGTCCCCTACTATATATGTGTTGGGGGCCTCGAATTAGCTAGTGTATCCTGCCTGTCTTTTACCTTCTTCTATTCCTATTATTTTAAAGTTAAGTCTTTTCATGGTATCCCAGATTTCCTGGATGCTTTGTGTCAGGAGTTATTTAGATTTAATACTTTCTTTAACTGATATATCAATTTCTTTTATCTTCTGCACCTGATATTTTCTCTTCTATCTCTTGTATTCTGTTGCTGATGTTTGAATCTGTTGTTTCTGTTCTCTTCCCTAGGTTTTCAATCTCCAGAATTTCCTCAGTTTGAGTTTTTAATGCTCTCATTTATGTTTTATGCCATCACAAGTTTCATTTATTTCCTTCACTGGTTTAATTGTATTGTCCTGTATTCCTTTAAGTGATTCATTTGTTTCCTCCTTAAATACCTCTACTTGTTTGATTGTACTTTGCTGTATTTATTTAAGATATTAATTAATTCCCACTTTAAGTTCCTATATACTTTTTATAAGAATGGTTTTAATGTCATCTTCTTGTGCTTTGGTTATATTAGGATATTCAGGGCTTGTAGTTGTAGGGTATCATATCAGTGTTCTGAAGGTGAAATATTGCCCTGAATTTTATTGATTGTGGTTTTTAGAGGGCCTTAAACCATCTAGATGACTTTTAGCCCTGGATATTCCTGTTGTAATAGGTATTGAGAAAAGGATTAACCTTGATGATCCTGGTGTTGCAAGACCCTGCTAGGTATCCTTTTGCTGTATTTTTTAGGATCTGCAGGTCTTTATGGTTGAGGATCCAAAAATTTGATGAAGTTTGGAGGGTAATAGGAGAATGGAGGTCCACAGTGGATATTATACTGCTCAGGGAAGCTAGGGCTGCCACCGAGGACTCAATATGTGGAAACGATGGGTGGAGGAAGGAAGCTAATTTGTATGGTTCATCATTTGTAGGTCTGATGAAGGTGGGTGGAGAGGTTGCAGGAGAATCTAGGTCCACCAGGAATAGCAGCCAACTCAGGGCATACCACAAAGGATTCAGCAAGTCCATCTTTCTTCTTGATACCAGACTTTTATTTGTTCCCAACCTCTATTTGGAACTTGCATATAACTACCTCTTTAAGGAGTACAATATGGGTCAAATTTAGATGATGATAGCTTCCTTGGAGGAGACTACCATTTTGCCACTAGTATTGTAGAACTTTCTATCTCAGTCTTGATTTTTGACTATTCCTTTCTCCTTTTTTCCTCTATCAACCAAATCATGCCACCTTACTTAATATCTTTCTGATTAAGATTGCTCATTAGTGCAGCATCCTCTGTTCTTTCAGGTCTGTGAAGACCCTCATACAATTTGCATCCTTTAATTTTGCATAATTGAGAAATCCTTTAAAAAATAGTTTAACACCAATTTATGTTTTCTTAAACTCCTGTTTTCAGAGTTTCTCTAGCATAAGAACTGTCATGACTATCACAGCATTGTGTATTGCTGACACCTTCTAGCTTTCAGAAAGATGACTTTCAAGGTTATCAAGGTGTCATTGACCTTGGCAGGGAGAACATTCCAAAAAGTGGGAACAACTTGAAGTAGAATATGAACATTATTACACAAACAAGCTTTATGAATAAGGCAATCATCAGCATTTAAGGAGATCCATATCCTGCAAGCTCTGTGCCAGAGGTGAGAACAATGTCACATTAACCTGACCTTGTTCATGTGGGACCAGATATATATGTACTGATCCAACTAGTACCAAGAATCTTCTATTGTACAGATGAAGAGGTAAACAACGGCTGTCCCCACTTTTCTGCCACCCAAACAAAGCAAGTGACCATAGTATCCTCAACACCAATGTTATTAAGATTTGGTGTTAATGATGCAACAGGAATTGATGCCTCAGTCCTGATCCTCCAAGATAAAATTCATGTCAGCCTGATGCTACTTGTACTAGTAAGAAAAATCTATCTCACACCTTCAGGCATGTCTCCTCTAGCAGAAAGTGCACTCTGAAGTAAATTCAGGTTCATCTCCATTTTTGCAAGAGGGCAGGCTATGCCTCGCGCCAGGAGAATAATACTGTCAATAGTTAGTTGCCAACCATTCTGGGGACATGAAAGAATCAATGTCTTTGGTATGAAAAAGATTATAAGATAAAGAATAAAATAAACAACAAGCTAAAAACAAACATAAATCTCCTTTTAATTAGTTTACATTGCTCAATATCTTCTTCTCCATATTAGCAGAACAACTATTGTTACTGTTACTTGCTCTAATTTGTGGAACCATTTAGAAATCTACTAATGTAAATGTTGCTTACCTGCTAAATCATATTAAAAATGACTTACCCCAAAAATTCACTTAGTCACACTTTAAAGTAGTCACACTTTAAAGCAAGTTCATCCCTAGGTTGCCATTTGCACAAATGATTGTTCACAGAATGCTGGATTTTTCTACAGAATAAACACGCTTTTGCCTACTATTAATTCTGGGGTCTTCCATCAGTGACACTTTGTTTAATTGATACTTTCTATTGCCTCTTTATTGCTATTTTGTTGATTTCAGCCCTCAATTTGACTATTTCCTGCTGTGTAATCCTATTGAATGTGTTTGCTGCTTTTTGTTTGCGATCTTTCAGGTGTGTTGTTAAGTTACTAGCATGAGACCTTTTTGATTTAGTTCCATCAACTTTCCTTTTAGTACTACTTTCATTGTGTTCCATAAGTTTGGGCTTGGGGATGTCATTTTGAAGTGGTGGGCAAGTGGGTATACAGAAGGCATAGAAAGAGTAGAGAAGTTTGTCTGTCAAACTTACTTGGACTTATCCACATCTCCCAGGTTTTAGAAGAGGATTGAGTCTATGTCCTTTCAGGGGCAAAACCAGAGTAAGTAGGAGGGCACAGGGGAATATGGTGGGAAGAAATTGAGATTATGGGGAAATTTGGGGGTAAGGGAGCCTACCTGGGTTTCTTCCCAGTTATTGAGGTCTCTAGTAAAGCTGGGAATCTCTGCCACAGTTTGGAGTGTGGTGTAGCATAGAATATATGTCTGGTTGTGTGCTATGGTAAGAAGACTAGGAGGGGATGGGACTAGTATTATAGCAGGACTCTGTGACTGGTGGTAGAGCTCTTTGTTTTGGGTGTTAGCAGACTTCCAGGGATGCAGGGAGAGGGAAATTCTCTGGTGGCTCCAGACCTCTATTTTTCTTGTGTAGCAGTCGGCCCCCATAGATGCAGGCAGAACTGGTAGTCCCTGATGGCCATAGGCCTGATTGTAGCCAGTAGCAAAAGGCACAGGGATTCAAGCATATATGTAGCTGGGGGAATGGAGTAGGGCTCCACAAATGTAGGTAGGGATATGGACCACAAGATGGAGGACAGAGGGTACAGGAAGTGCCTAAGACCTCAGGGATTTCCATGTGGATTCACTTGAAGTTTACTGGGGCATGTAGATTTCATGTGGTTGTTACATGTAGCAGCAGTCATCCAGGGATAAAGGCACAGTTGTGGCATAGAGTATTGAGTTCAGATCTGTATTGCCATTAGGAGTGTAGAACAGAATATGAAGCAGAGAGAAGACAGCTTTTTCTTGGTCTTTTAAAAGGGGTTAAATAACTTCTTCCAATTGTTTGTTTATGTTTTCCTAAAATGTTTAAGGGATTTATCCATTTCCTTCTTAAGGATTGAAATCATCTTCATAAAGCTATGTTTTATGATTTTTTTCTTGTACTTTTGTTTTATTGGAATATTCGGATCTGGCTTGTACTAGTATAGGTAGGGTCTGGTGGTGACCATATACATTGGCTGTGGTTTCTTGAATTCTTTTCTTATCAGATATTTTATTTGTTTACATTTCAAATGATATCCCCTTTTCTCATTTCCCCTCTGAAAAACTACTATCACATCCATCCTCACCCTGATTACAAACCCACCCACTCCTGCTTCCCTGTCCTGGCATTCTACTATGCTGGGGTATTGAGCCTTCACAGGACCAAGAGTCTCTGATCTCATTCAACTCTGACAAGGCCAACCTCTGCTACATATGTGGCTAGAGACAGAAGCTGGAAATAACCCAGATGTCCCTCAACAGAGGAATGGATAAAGAAAATGTACATTTACACCATGGAATACTACTCATTGAAAAACAATGTATTCATGAAATTCTTAGACAGATGGATGGAACTAAAAAATATCATCCTGAATTAGCTAACCCAATCACAAAAGAACACACATGGTATGTACACATTGATAAGTGAATATTATCCCAGAAGCTTAGAATACCCAAGATACAATTCACAGACTAAATGAAACTCAAAAAGAAGAAAGCCCTAACTGCAAATACTTCAGTTCTTAGAAGGGTGAACAAAATATCCACAGGAGGATAGACAGAGACAAAGGGTGGAGCAAAGACTGAAGGAAAGGTCATCTAGATACTGACCTACCTGGGGATCCATCCCATACACAGTTACTAAACACAGACATTATTGTGGATGCCAGCAAATGCTTACTGACAGGAACCAGATATAATTGTCTCCAGAGAGGCTCTTCAGGTGCCTAGCAAACAGAAGTCAATACTCACAGCCAAAAAATGGACTGAGCACAGGATCCCCAATGGAGAAGCTATAGAAATTACTGAAGGAGCTGAAGGGGTTTGCAGCCCCATGGGAGGAAAAACAATATGAACCAACCAGTACCCCCAGAGCTCCCAGAGATTAAACCACCAAACAAAGAGTACACATGGAGGGTTTCTTGGGTTCTTACGCTGGTCTCTAGACATCTTAGTTTAGGTAATTAAAGATGTAGTTTCTTATTTGTGAGTTTGGCTTTTTTGTCTAGGTGTTTTGTACCTCAGTTTTTGATTCCTCTCTGGTCTTCTATTCTGTGTGGCCTGGGATTCTCTGAGTCTGTGTGGGTTTTTGGAGAGCAGGGAGTCTCCATCCCAGTTGTAGGATTGGAAAAGACAACTAGGAAGGCACAGGTGTGGTGATACTATTGGGGGGATGCCAACATAGTGAGGGAGTGGAGGAGTTTGACCAGCAAGTTTGGTCTCTGGTGGAAAATGTGGTATTAGACCCAGTTGGTGACTGGAGCATAGTAGCAACTAGGAGGGTGTGGGATGTGAAGCTTATCATGCAGGGACACTAAAATAAATAGTAGGGGAGTTTTGTAGACAGGTAGCCTTCCTGTAATTCTCTAAATCTGCAAATCCTCTAACAGAGCTGGGAACCTCAGCCCAGGATAGTCTCTGGTATAGCAGGGAGTCTCCACCCAGCTTGGGCATGAGGTATGGCAACTACAAGAGTGAGCAACTGGATATAGGTTGTGCAGTGCCTGGCACTCAGGCAGTCTACCTGAATGTCTCCCATTTTGTCCTCTTTCAAGTAGAGGGGGCTGTAGTAGTAAATACAAAGAAATTGCATCCTGGGGCCTCTTTGCTGCATTGGATCATTTACGTTCCTGGAGAAAACACACAGCCCTTAAATTTTTAAATAGCATTAAACAGCACAATTGCTGGGCTTCTTCCTGCCCTCTGTGCTGATAGATTCTACTTCCCTGTTGATAAACCTAATTTACTGCTTACTAATTTCTATGTTTGATCTGGGCTATTCTTAATTTCAATTGGTCAGCCCATATGGCGACATTTTTATGGTTCAGCTATCCAAGGCTATTTTATGGAGCAGCTCTCCTTCTCCACTCTTACACATTCTTCTTCTTTCCAGTGCAGTGCTCCTTCTGTCCCCATGGTCCTCTCTTTTCAAACCCTTGAAACCTCAACCCCATGTATATTTCTTCTGCCCAGCAATTAGCTGTTGGCACCTTTATTTACCAATCACAATTAACCGTAGGCAGGGTCACTCAGTTTCTTATGTGCATGTGTACTCTCTCCTTTCTAGAGTAGCAGTGTTGGGGCCCCAAATTAGCATTGGAATAAAAGCAACATTAGGCCAACCCACTTCAGGCAGAAGTCTATTCCTATATTGAGGGCTGGGGAATAGCCAGTAGGAGAGCAAAGATTAGGGTTTTAATTAGGGTTTCCATTGCTGAAAAGAGACACCATAACCACGGCATCATCATTTTATAGGGGCTGGCTTACAGGTTCAGAGGCATCCATTATCATCAAGACAGGAGCACGGACAGGTGCTTCCAGGCAGGCATGGCACAGGAAGAGTTAAGATGTCTGCATCTTGATCTGTCTGAAATCAGGAATAAACTGACTGTTCTGCTCTGGCCAGAGCTTTAAAACTCACCCCTAGAGTGACACACTTCCTCCAACGAGGCCAAACCTCCTAACAGTGTCACTCTCTGTGGGCCAAGCATATTCAATTCAACACATCAAGGGACTAGGGATGGGGAGGCACTGAGACAATAAGAGAGAAGTTTGTAGGGCAGGAAGACTATCTGGGCTTCTTCTAGTCTGGGAGTCCACTAGTAGAACATAGAATCACTGACCATAATTTTTATATATAAACAGATATTTACATTGCTTAATATTCATTCACTGCCATAACAATGTTGCACAAATTGGTTTAATGGGAATACATTTACCCATAGTTCTTGAAGCTAGGATTTCTAATTCAAATGGTTGACAAAATATATTTATTTGTTGTCTTTTGATGATGTAATTCTGTCAGTATCTTTCTGACTACAGACTGCCATCTTCTTGCTATGGCTTTAACTTGGGGGATTGGAAAAGCATTCTGGTATCTATTTTAAGAGAAATATGAATCTCATTTAGATGAGGGAACTATCTTAAACATTTCCTTTAATAAAACTCAGGAGACATCATGTGTTGGTGAGGATGTGGAGAAAGAGAAACACTCCTCCACTTCTGGTGGGACTTCAAGCTAGTACAACCACTCTGGAAATCAGTCTGGCGATTCCTCAGAAAAATGGACATGATACTTCTGGAGGACCCAGCCATACCACTCCTGGGCATATACCCAGAAGATTCCCCAGCATGCAATAAGGATACATGCTCCACTATGTTCATAGCAGCCTTATTTATAATAGCCAGAAGCTGGAAAGAACCCAGATGTCCCTCAACGGAGGAATGGATACAAAAAATGTGGTATATATACACAATGGAGTACTATTCAGCCATTAGAAACAATGAATTCATGAAATTCTTAGAGAAATGGATGGAGCTGGAGAACATCATACTAAGTGAAGTAACCCAGTCTCAAAAGAATACCCATGGTATGCACTCACTGATAAGTGGATATTAGCCTAGACTCTTGGGACACCAAAGACACAATCCACATATCAAATGATATCTGACAAGAAGGAAGGAGTGGACACTGGTGCTGGAAAGGATCAAAACATCAGTGTAGGGGAATACCAGAACAGGGAAGTGGGAAGGGGTGGATGGGGGAACAGGGGGAGGGAAAGGGGCATGTGAGACTTTTGGGGGATGGGGAACCAGAAAAAGGAAAATGAAATGTAAATATAGAATATATCCAATAAAAAAGAAAAAGAAAAAAGAACCCCCCAAAAAAGAAAAAATATTCATTACTTTATTTTAAGCATTATTTTCAAATAGGACTATAATTGTTGGTAGGGCTACAATGGGTCGTAACATTCAGAGCTAGAAAATAATCCATAAAAATAAAGAATTCTGTCATGTTTTCTCATACTGTTTAAAACAGAAAAAAAAAGATGGGGAATCTTCTTCTATTTGCTACCACTGTTTCTCAAGGGTGAAGGGACTCTCATTGTTTGCTTCAAAATAGTTCTTTCCCTAAGTGAGTTAATGACAACATAACAATTTTATCCTGTGTTACTCTAATTTGGATCTGGGGACAATGATTGCACCCTAGGTTTTCTACATCAAAATTAGATCTCAAATGGATTTCCCAGGAGACATGGACAATGTACATGTTCATATATCTGCCCTGTCTGATTTGAACTGATTACTCTTCTGATTGTTGTAATGAATGTATGACTGCTTCAGATAATCCAGTTCTTTCCCAATGTTGTGTTTCTTCTAGACAGATATAGAAGAATTCTCCCATACTTCTTAGCTAAAGGTATCTGTGTTCATCATATAGGTTTGCCTGTCAGATCAGGTATAGAATGTATATACATCTTTATTACTGGACATGCTTGAGTCTATCTGTGTCTCTGTTTCTATTTTACTATTTTTCCCTATTTCTGTCTGAATCTGTATTTCTCATTGTCTGTATCAGTGTTCAGCATGTATTTAAAATTGTAAGCATCATATCTTCAAACACAGTTTTCTACAGAATAATTTTCTTTGCATTGAGAACCTGATCAAATTTTGAGATAAAAGGACATTCCCTCCATAGGAAAAACCTCTCAATAGAATAGGTTTCTTCAATTTATCATTTTTTCATTTGTTTGTTTATGGTTTTTATTATTTTATTTGCATTTCAAAAGTTGTCAACCTTCTGGGTTACTCTCCCATCTCTTCCATGAACCCTTGATCCCTTCTCCCTCTTTTTGTCCCTAAGAGGGTGATCCTGCACAGAGTCTAGCAGACTCTGGATCTATCTGCCCTGCTGAAAACAAACATCCATTTTTGAAAGAAAGCAAGAAAATCACCTTCTTTGGTCACATTTAAACTTCAACACTCAATTTCTGTTCTGTTTTCTTGTAACTGCTTCCCAAATATTTATGGCATTCTCCATAATAGCCCCTGATTTTCATATGCCAGCTAATATCATTGGCTTCTCCAATCTACTTCCTATCTGGTAGCCAGAAAGCCATTTCCTATTTTCTGATACTTTATTTTTCTTGCATGTTAATGCTCTCGAACAGATAGAAACTTTTCCTACACAGCAAATTAGACATTATATTCTTCAATATTTACATTTCTGTTGTTGGCAATTATCTTGGGTTTTACTTATTTCTCAAAGCCCCTAGATCTGTTCTTCCAAACACTTGCCGAGAGACACATTTTTACAATCTTCCTATATAGGTTCTTCCACTAAAAGTACTTCATAGAACATATGTCAGCTACTTCATCACATTAGCCCCTTGTGACCTGATAGGTTTTCAGAAAAATGGAGGCCTCTTTCTCTAAACTCATTTCTGAACACATCATATATACTATATAAAATAACATAAGAATAATATTGTTTATTGAAATATTTCTCAAAATAACAAAATATTGGAAACCATCAACATGTGGACAGGTAATTAGAATTTTCATACTTGCTTCTCTGAAACACTGAAATTAGTGAGAAACAAATTATAATTAATGTCAAACAATATCAAATTAAGTGATTTTTTTGAGAGTGAAATTGATGTATTGACCAAATTGGATGAATTCATAGATTAACTTGGAAAGGGTGAAGTGGGAAATATGGTATTGCTGGCAATCAGAGAAAAGCTGGCCATTATACAAGTATCTCCATAGAATATAACCACAGAGCTCTCTCAGCAGATAGGATATGGACGATAACTTTATCATGTTCCTTTTCCTATTGTTCAGTGATTATTCACTAGCATAGGGAATGATTACAGGAAAAAAGAGAGAATCCCAGTTTAGAAACAAAGAATACATGTACGGAAAGGAATAAGAAGTAAGAGTCTTTGACTTAAAACCCAGTACAAAAATAAATAAAGCAGGTGACATTGCTTTTGCTAGAAAAACTTCCCAGAATTACCAAAATTGGCTTGGGTGATACAAGAAGTGCCAGGAAAGTCACGTATGTCCAGATGTTCTGTGTACTTCAATGAGATCCTTAGGTTAGAGCTGACAATGTTAACATGAAATTAAGGTTATTTTATTCAGCCTAGGAAGAGTGATAGAAGAATGAGCTCATTGACTGAGAAACTGTTATTACAGGAAGAACTCATGGCTGATTGATGACTGATATAATTTATATTGTTGGCTCAGATTCATAAGCTTAATGCTTTGATCATCTTGTTTCCACTAAGTCCACAGATCCCAATATTTCACAGATACAAGGAAGATACCATGGTTACATTATCAGGATTCAATTTGTGGAAAGATATTCTTATGGAAGTACATTTCAGAAAGGTTAAAAGTGATGAACAATCATTGAAATCCCTATTGATTTTTCTATTTGCTGGAACCAATTTACACACTAATTCCTTAATCTAAAATTGTGTTGGTGAAATCCAGACACCTCAATCAGGAACTGGGTTGTGTTTGATAATTGTTCTGAAATTCATAGCTTCTCTCTACAAGATATTCAGTTGTTTTTAAGGATGGCAAATTATATCTATTTCTAACTATCACTAGCTAATTACTGTGAATAAAAATCTTCATAGGCAGATTAAAATACACAAACTAATGTTATTTTCAGTACTGGTGATTCAAAAACTGTTCCCAAAGTGTAATAGTCAAAATCATTTCCATTTCTTTCCCAGTTTTCCCTTTACTCACAACAGAAGAGGAAGAGCATGAGGAAGGATAATGAGAGCACTGTGTCTGAGTTCATCCTCCTGGGGCTCCCCATTCGAGCAGAGTACCAAGGCATGTACTCTGCCCTGTTCCTGGCCATGTACCTGACAATTGTCCTGGGGAACCTGCTCATCATCCTGCTCATCAGGCTGGACTCTTGCCTCCATACCCCCATGTACTTCTTCCTCAGCCACTTGGCCCTCACAGACATATCTTTCTCATCAGTCACAGCTCCAAAGATGCTCATAAATATGCTGACACACAGTCAGTCCATCTCATATGCTGGCTGTGTTTCTCAGGTATATTTTTACATATTTTTTGGTGATCTTGACAGCTTTCTTCTGACATCCATGGCCTATGACAGGTATGTGGCCATCTGCCACCCTCTGCACTATGCCAACATCATGAAGCAGACCCTCTGTGTTCTTCTATTAGTTGTGTCCTGGGTCTTATCTACTGCCAATTCCCTTGTGCACACCCTTCTCTTGGCTCGTCTATCTCACTTTAGAAACAATACCATCAGCCACTATTTCTGTGACCTCTCTGCCTTGTTGAAGCTGTCTAGCTCAGACATCACCATCAATAAGATGGTCATACTTCCTTTAGGTACTGTTGTCATTACTTTACCATTCATATGCATTCTGGTCTCTTATTGCTGCATAGGGGTCACCATTATGAAAATTCCCTCTATCAAGGGAATCTGCAAAGCCTTGTCCACATGTGGCTCTCATCTCTGTGTGGTTTCTTTGTACTATGGAGCCATAATTGGACTATATTTTGTCCCCTCATCTAACAATACTAATGACCAAGATGCAATTGTAGCTGTGATGTACACTGTGGTCATACCCATGCTGAATCCCTTTATTTATAGTCTGAGGAATCGGGATATGAAAGTAGCACTGAGAAATATCCTCAGCAGAAGACTATGTTCACAGTGATAGGCATGATATTCTCTTTTATCATCCCTTCATCATTTACCTCTTCTCTATTCATCTTTTGTTCTGCCGGGAAATTTCCATGTGTCTCTCTCCCTTTCACCCATATATCCTTGCACAGCTTTGAACTCTGTTAACTCACTTGCTTTAGCATCTTGGGAAGGTTTCCTACAAATATCCTTTTAGACAGGTTTGTAGTTTTTGTACCAAAGATCTTTTTCCTCTCTTAAAATGAAAACGTATTTCTTCTCTTAGGTTTACAATTCCATTTTTACATTTTTTATTACCAGATATCAAGCAAAAGACATTTATCTTAACAAATCAGATAAATATACTTCAATTACTTGCAGTAACTCAATGAATATTTGTTTTTATTTTTCATGTGTATTTATTTTGCCCACATGTATGTGCCAGCAAAGAAGAGAAGCTGGTGTCTGATACCCTGAATCAAGGTGTACAGATATCTGTAAGCTACCATAGGTGTCCTGGGAATCAAACCTTGTTTTCCTGGGAGAGCAGTCAGTGTTTTTATTCACTGAATCATACTTTCTATCTCTCACATTTATATTTTAGGTTTTGTTAGTTAACACTCAAAATTAGAAGATACTGATGGTATAAGACATGTTGTTTATATGCATATAGATACAACATAATATCCAAATCAAAGCAAGTGTAGTAGCTTCCTCAAATATTTATCATGACTTAGTATGAAATTTTTTACTCCAACCTTTGGGTAATAGATAGTATTTATAATCACTACACAGTGAAAGATTTTAAACACTTATTTTTCCTACCAAACTATAATTTTGTACCTAGTGACTAACTTTTGTTCATCTTTCTTTCCAATTTTATTTGTAATTTTATCACTTTTTCTCAATTTTTATTTGTATTAATGTAGTGGTAACCAGATACTAAATTCATTGTGTTTTTTGCAAAGTGCTTGGCCTTGTTCACTAACTAAAATGGAACTGTTCTCTGTAAAAGATAAAAACAAGGAAAAGAACAAGTCCCATGTGGAGCATAAAGTTCATAGAAAGGGAGGGTGAACTGAGACTTCACACCTAGTGTCAGGACTTTGACATTAGTCTCCAGTTGGTATTGGAGTTTATGTGAAATTTTTGCATGCAAAGAGGGAAGCTGTGAATTTCTGAGTCAGTGATGAAGAATGGCTAGGTAGATATCAGGAAGTCTGATAATCTTTAACCAAGTTCAAGCAGGTCTAAAGAGCAGTTTAATCAAAATATATTTTATTGTGAAAATAAGAAATCTTGTTTAACTACAAAAATGCCATATTCCATGAAGGTGTATTGCTTTGGTCCCTGAGAATCATCTGCTGCTCAAAAGAGGGAATTAATTTGGTTGATAATAAATGACAATTCAACAAATATTTCTGGTAGCACAGGCGAGTTGAATGGCTAGTTAAATGCTATTCAACTAGCACTTAGTGGCACTTAAACTACTGTCAGTATGTGCATGCGTGCAAGTGAATTAAAATTGTGCTAATTGTTATTTTTAAAACAAGCAATATTTCATAGTTATTGGACATTTTATTTAGTTATTACACACCTTTCGAAATAATATGCAAAGTGGTTAGTAATGTAAACTACACAAAATGTAGATATTTGTGCTCTTGTATATTAATGTGCTTGCATTCATATACCTCTAACATTTTAATAAAATCATTCAAGAAAATACACATTAATTTCTAGATTTGGATGGTAGAAACTGGCATAGTTTTTAATGCTCCTTTGATCTCTCCTCAGTTGTATCATATTACCGTTGAAGGTAACCAGTTTCTCAAATATTTTCAATATTTTCCATACAGAATATTACTGCATAGATTCAATATTTTCCTGCAAAGATTACTCAAATTCACCTTGTCTAGAGTCTTGTTTTATTTTTATATGAAAATGTCTATTTTTATTTTCCTTACATTTTCCACTTTTTGTGTACCATTGTCATTGAAAATACACTCTCTGTATTTTTGTACAATTTTGCAAGGTAAGAACACCCTTATCTTTGATTCAGTGTGTGGTGGTTTGATTGATATGACTCTTATAGTTTCATATATTTGAATCCATGGTCCCTAGTTGGTGGACTTGTTTAGAAAGGATTAGCTGTATGCCTTATTGAAGAAGATCTGTACTGGGGGTGTGTTTTTAGATTTCAAAACCCCACATGATTCCCAGTGTTGACATCTTTGTTTCTTCCTTGTAAACCATGTATATAAGCTAGGTATAAAACCTCTCAGCTGCTACAGTTAACCTGTCTTCCTGCCTCCCTGCTGCAAACCATAATGATCATGGAATTTAAATTCCTAAACTGTAAACCCTAAATAAAATCTTTCTTTTGTAAGTTGCTTTGATCATGACGTTTTTATCATAGAAATAGAAAAGTGACTAAGAAAATAAGCTTCCCTGAGCAGCCACCTAGCCCAGGCAGAACTCCATTCTCTTTCCAACTCTCTGTCCAGCAAAATCAGACCTACAGCTCCTGATCCACAAAAACATGCAGAATCAGAAACATACTGCCCAAGGCTACACATCAGAAGACTGCCACACCAGAAGCACAAATATTAACCCTGCTCTCAATACCTACTATAACAGGAACATCCAGGGAACAAAGCCATCCAGATGGATAAAGGTCCTTCAAAGAACACAATCAACAAATTCCCAGTCAATAGGTCAACCTCAGAGAACAAAAACTAAACTACTGCAAGTTCTAGATATTCTAATACAACAAAAGCACAAGACTAAACATTCTCAAATTCATCTGGAATAACAACAACAACAAAAAAAAACAGAAGAGCTAAAACTATTCTAAAGAGTAAAAGCAATTCTAGGGGAATCAGTATCCCAGACCTCAAGCAATACCACAGAGCAATAGTGTTAAAAATTGAATGGTATTGGTACAGAGACAAACAGGTGGGTCATTGGAATAGGATTGAAGACCCAGAAAAGAACCCACATACCTATGGTCACTTGATCTTGGAAAAAGGGGCTGAAAGCATCTATTGGAAAAAAGATAGCCATTTCAAGAAATGATGCTGGTTCAATTGGAGGTCAGTATGCAGAAGAATGCTAATTGACCCACTCTTATCTCCTTGTACTAAGCTCAAATCCAAGTGTATCAAGGACCTCCACATAAAACCAGACACACTGAAACTAATAGACAAGAAACTTGGGAAGATCCTTGAAGACATGGGCACAGGGGGAAAGTTCCTGAACAGAACACCAATAGCTTAAGCTCTAAGATCAAGAATTGACAAATGAGACCTCATAAAATTACAAACTTTCTGTAAGACAAAGGACACTATCGAAAGGACAAAACGGCAACCAACAAATTGGGAAAAGATCTTCACCAACCCTACATCCAACAGAGAGCAAATATCCAATATATACAAAGAAATCAAGAAGTTAGACCCCACAAAACCAAATAACCCTATTAAAAATGGGGTACAGAGTGAAACAAAGAATTTTCACCTGAAGAAATTTGGATGGCTGAGAAGCACCTTAAGAAATGTTCAACATCATTAGTCATTATGGAAATGCAAATCAAAACAACCCTGAGATTTCACCTCATACCTGTCAGAATGGCTAAAATTAAAAACTCAGGAGACAGCCAGTGTTGGTGAGGATGTGGACAAAGAGGAACACTCCTCCACTGCTGGTGGGAATGCAAGTTGGCACAACCACTCTGGAAATAAGTCTGGCAGTTCCTCAGAAAACTGGGCATGACACTTCTGGAGGACCCTGCTATACCACTCCTGTGCATATACCCAGAGGGTTCCCCAGCATGCAATAAGGACACATGTTCCACTATGCTCATCGCAGCCTTATTTATAATAGCCAGAGACTGGAAAGAACCCTGATGTCCCTCAAAGGAGGAATGGGTACAGAAAATGTGGTATATTTACACAATGGAATACTACTCAGCAATTAAAAACTATGAATTCATGAAATTTTCAGGCAAATGAGTGGAACTGCAAAATATCCTAAATGAGGTAACTCATTCACAAAAGAACACACATGGAATGCAGTCACTGATAAGTGGATATTATTAGCCCAGAAGCTCAGAATACCCAAAACACAAGCCACATATCAAAGCTTTCCCAAAAAGAAGGAAGGAGAGGGTCTGGGTCCTGGAAATGCTTGATGCAGCATTGTAGGGGATTACCAGGACAAAGGATTGGGAGGGGATTGATTGGGGAACTGGTGGAGGGAAAAGTACTTATGGAACTTAGGGGGGGAGGGGGAACCGAGAAAGAGAAAATCATTTGGAATGTAAACAAAGAATACAGAAAATAAAAAAATAACTGACTATAAATAAATAAATAAATAAATAAATAAATAAGGAAATTAATAAATCCTTTAAAGAAATAAAGCAAAATACAATCAACTAGGTTGATGTCTCTAAGAGGAAACAATTGAATCCCTTAAAATACAGGAAATTATATTAAACTGGTGAAGGAAATAATTAAAACTGCTCAAGACCTGAAAATTGATATATAAGCCATAATGAAAACAATAAAGAATTCTTAGGGAATTCTGGAGATAGAAAACATAGGAAATTAAACAGGAACAAGAAGTGAAAGCATCACCAGCACAATACATAAAAAAAGAGATTAATCTCAGGTGTAAAAGATACAATAGATGAAACTGATATATCAGTCACAGAAAATGTCTAACTTAAAAAAATCATAGCAAAAACATCCAGAAAATCTGAGATTATCCTAATCTAATAATAGACCTAATCTGAGAAATATAGGAATAGAAGAAGGTGAAGAGTCCCAGGTACAAGGTCCAGAAAATATTTTCCACAAATTCAAAGAAGAAAACATTCTCAATGGAAAGAAAGACATGCCTATAAACATACAAGAAAATTACAGAACATGATCTGGAAAATATCATCCTAAGTGAGTTAACCCACTCAAAAAAGAATACACATGAAGTGCAATCACTGATAAGTGGATATTAAAGAGCCCAGAAGCTCTGAATACTCAAGACACAATTAGCAAGTCAAAATATTCCCAAGAAGAAGGAAGGAGAGGACCCTGGTCCTGAAAAGACTGGATCCAGTTTTGTAGGAGAGTACCAGAACAGAGAAAAGGTGGGGGGGAGGGTGATTGGGGAATGGACAGGGGGAAGAGGACTTATAGGACATATGGTGAGGGTGGAACTGGGAAAGGGGAAAGCCTTTGGAATGTAAACAAAGAAAATAGAAAATAAAAAAATTAAAATAAAATGTTCTTACCATATAATAATAGAAACACAATATCAACAAAACAAAGACCACAAGAGCAAATCCTGGATACTCCATCATATCAGAAAAGCCAGAGCTGGATTTAAAATCACATCTCATGAAGCCGATGGAGAACTATAAAAAGGACATAAAATAACTCCATTAATGAAATACAGGAAGACATGGGTCAACTGGTGGAAACTCTTGAAGAGGAAATACAAAAATCCCTTAAGGAAATATGAGGAACATGAGTCTACAGGTAGAACCCCTTAAAGAGGCAACACAAAATTCTCATAGGGAATAATGGGAGAACATGGGTCAACATGCGAAGCCCTTGAAGAGGAATCACAAAAATCCCTAAAAGAAACACAGGGGAACATGGGTCAACGGGTAGAAGTCCTTAAAGAGGAAACACAAAAATCTCCTTAAAGAATTTCAGAAAAAAGAAAGAAAAAGTGAAGGAACTGAATAAAACTATCCAAGATCTAAAAATGGAAGTAGAAACAATAAAGAAATCACAAAGTGAGACATCTCTGGAGATAGAAAACCTTGGAAAGAATTCAGGAGTCATAGAAACAAACATCAACAACAGAATTCAAGAGATAGAAGAAAGAATCTAAGACGCTGAAGATTCCATAGAAAACATTGACTCAACAATCAAAGAAAATGCAAAATTCAAAAAGTTTGCAACCCAAAAACATCCAGGAAATCCAGGACACAATGAGAAAACCAAACCTAAGGATTGTAGGTAGTAGAAAATAAGGATTTGCATCTTAAAGGCCCAGGAAATATCTTCAACAAAATTGTAGAAGAAAACTTCCCTAACCTAGAGAAAGAGATGCCCATGAAGATACAAAAAGCCTTCAGAACTCCAAACAGACTGGACCAAAACTGAAAGTCCTCCCAGCACCTAATAATCAAAACACCAAGATCACTAAACAAAGAAAGAATATTAAAAGCAGTAAGGGAAAAAGGGCAAGTAACTTAAGGCATAACATTAGAGATATAGCATTAGGAACACAGCATTGGGTATAAGGCATTTGGAGCAAGGGTATCATTGCATCAGAGCAGGACAAGAGAGCAAGTTTAGAAGGAGAATGAGGAGTGGAATAACAGAAATTATAAGGCAACATAAAAAATTGAGAGAGCAATATGCAGACCGTGGATGAAATTAGGAAAATCTAGATGCTGTATAGAGAGCAAAAGGAGCAGGCAGGCTTCGCCTTACCATGGGACAGTAAAGGTCCTATCTTAAAATCAAGGCAGGCTTAGTCTTACTAAAGAGAACAAAGCTTCCTTCTTGCAGACTTGGTTTTAATTCATTTAATAATAAAAGAATATAAACTTATCTTTTTTAAAAATCCCTAAGAAATAAAGACTGAAGCTCACTTTTCATGCAGAATGAACAAGTTTTCTGCACTGGCACTTAAGTCTTTTGCTCCATATACATATGTAAGTATGGATGTGTGTGCGTGTGCGTGTGTATGTGTGTGCGTGTGTGTGCATGTGTGTGTGCATGTGCATGTGTGTGTGTGTGTGTGTAATTATAATTCTGTATATAAGTTGGGGCCAACTGGTTTGAATAGAAATGTATAAATGTGTATGAATGAATAGGTGTATGAATTTATGTGAGTTTAATTCATATTTGCTTATGTAAAAGTTTTTCCTCAATGAGCATGACTCTCTTCTCCTGCTTCAATAGGAGATTCTTCCTCCAACACTGTGTGTAAGCTGAAAAGTGAGATGCATCTAGAATAGAGGGGAAAGGATCTAGCAATTAATACTTTACTTAATCCCCTGCTGTTTTAAAGAAGATGCTAAATTCTAGAGACTACAGTTTCTTTCCCAAAAAGACTCAGGCAGGTCAGCTAGACTATCAAAGTGAATTAGACTTAATATAGCTAAACATTTTATTATTAAACACCAACCACAAATATCTCATAAGGCCAATCTTACCCCTGATGACACCCTTTACGCTCTGCTGTCTCAAAAGGACTCAACAAGAAAAAAAGTGCAGGGCCTAGGCACTGACATGTTACATTTCAATACAAAATGTAGAAAGTTCATCACGGACTACACTGAGTGAATGTCTGTTCTCTAACAAGCTACTCTGCTTTGGGAGATAATGGAACCTGGGTAGCAAGGTGTTTAGCTAATGTCTTAGGCTATCTATTGCCTTGTAGAGACACCATGATCACAGCCACTCTTTTTTTCTTGGGGGGGGGGAGTTGGTACAGGGTCATGCTTTTTTTTTTCTTTTTTTCTTTTTTTTTTTAATTTTTATTTTCGATATTCTATGTTTACATTCCAAAGGCTTTCCCCTTTCCCAGTTCCCCCCCACCATACGTCCCATAATTCCTCTCCCCCCAAATATTCCCCAATAATTCTCCCTCCCCCCACGGTTTCTCTACAAAATTGGATCCAATCTTTACAGGACCAGGGTCCTCTCCTTTCTTCTTCTTGGAAATCATTTGACTTACTAATTGTGCCTTGAGTATTTAGGGCTTATGGGCTCATTAATATCCACTTATCAGTGATTGCATTTCATGTGTATTCTTTTGTGATTGGGTTAATTCACTCAGGATGATATTTTCCAGGTCTAACCATTTACCTACAAATTGCATGAATTCATTATTTTTAATTGCTGAGTAGTATTCCATTGTATAAATATACCACATTTTCTGTATCCATTCCTCCTTTCAGGGATATTTCGGCTCCTTCCAATTTCTGGCTATTATACACAAGGCTGCTATAAACATAGTGGAGCATGTGTCTTTATTGTATGCAGGGGAATCCTCTGGGTATATGCCCAGGAGTGGTATGCCAGGGTCCTCTGGAAGTGACATGCCCAATTTTCTGAGGAACCACCAAACTGATTTCCAGAGCAGTTTTTACCATTTTGCAATACCACCAACAGTGGAGGAGTGTTCCTCTTTCTCCACATCCTCACCAGCACTTGTTGTCTCTTGAGTTTTTAATCTTAGCCATTCTGACTGGTGTGAAGTGGAATCTCAGGGTTGTTTTGATTTGCATTTCCCTGATGACTAATGATGTTGAACATCTCTTAAGGTGTTTCTCGGCAATCAGAATCTCTTCTGGTGAAAATTCTTTGTTTAGCTCTGTACCCCATTTTTTGATAGGGTTATTTGGTTCTTTGCAGTCTAACTTCTTGAGTTCTTTGTATATATTGGATATTAGCCCTCTGTCGGATGTGGGGTTGGTGAAGATCTTTTCCCACTTTGTTGGCTGCCGTTTTGTCCTTCTGGCAGTGTCCTTTGCCTTGCAGAAACTTTGTAATTTTATGAGGTCCCATTTGTCAATTCTAGATCTTAGTGCGTAAGCTATTGGTGTTCTGTTCAGGAACTTTCCCCCTGTGCCTATGTCCTCCAGGGTCTTCGCAAGTTTCTTTTCTAATAGTTTCAGTGTGTCTGGTTTTATGTGGAGGTCCTTGATCCACTTGGAGTTTATCTTAGTGCAAAGAGATAAGAGTGGGTCAATTTGCATTCTTCTGCATATTGACCTCCAGTTGAACCAGCACCATTTGTTGAAAAGGCTATCTTCATTCCATTGGATGGTTGTGGCTCCTTTATCAAAGATCAAGTGACCATAAGTCTGTGGGCTAATTTCTGGGTCTTCAATCCTCTTCCATTGATCCACTTGCCTGTTGCTGTACCAATACCATGCAGTTTTTAACACAATTGCTCTATAGTACTGTTTAAGGTCAGGGATATTGATTCCCCCAGAAGTCCTTTTATTGTTGAGAATAGTTTTAGTTATCCTGGGTTTTTTGTTGCTCCACCTGAATTTGAGAATTGCTCTTTCTAGATCTATGAAGAATTGAGTTGGTATTTTGATGGGGATCGCATTGAATCTGTATATTGCTTTTGGCAAGATGGCCATTTTTACTATATTGATCCTGCCAATCCAGAAGCAAGAAATATTTTTCCATCTTCTGAGGTCTTCTTCGATTTCTTTCTTCAAGGACTTGAAGTTCCTGTCGTACAGATCTTCTGCTTGTTTGGTTAGAGTTACACCAAGGTACTTTATTAGTTGTTTGTGGCTATTGTGAAGGGTGTTATTTCCCTAACTTCTTTCTCAGCCTGCTTGTCCTTTGAGTACAAGAAGGCCACTGACTTGCTTGAGTTAATTTTATAACCTGCCACTTTGCTGAAGTTGTTTATCAGCTGTAGAAGTTCTCTGGTGGAGTTTTTTGGGTCGCTTAAGTAAACAATCGTATCATCTGCAAATAATGATAGTTTGACTTCTTCCTTTCCAATTTGTATCCCTTTGACTTACTTATGTTGTCTAATTGCTCTCTCTAGAACTGCTGCCCTCTCTCTCCATATCTTTTCAATATAGTACTTGAAGGGTCATGCTTTTTATTTATTTATGTTTTTAGGTTTCTTGGTGGCCTCTGAAATAAGCCCTTTTATTGGTCCCATTTATCTTTTTTTTTAAATCATTTTTTTTATTTTCTATATTCTTTGTTTACATTCCAAAGGCTTTCCCCTTTCCCAGGTACCCCCCACCATATGTCCCATAATTCCTCTCCCCCCCATGCTATTCCCCACTCTTTCCCCCCCCCCCCCACGATTTCTCTGTTCTGGGTCTACAATACTGGATCCAATCTTTACAGGCCCAGGGTCCTCTCCTTTTTTTCTTCTTGAGAGTCATTTGACTTGCTAATTGTGCCTTGAGTATTTAGGGCTTCTGGGCTCATTAATATCCACTTATCAGTGATTGCATTTCGTGTGTATTCTTTTGTGATTGGGTTAGCTCACTTAGGATGATAGTTTCCAGATCTAACCATTTACCTACAAATTGCATGAATTCATTATTTTTAATTGCTGAGTAGTACTCCATTGTATAAATATACCACATTTTCTGTATCCATTCCTCCTTTGAGGGATATCTGGGCTCCTTCCAATTTCTGGCTATTATAAACAAGGCTGCTATAAACATAGTGGAGCATGTGTCTTTGTCGTATGCAGGGGAATCCTCTGGGTATATGCCCAGGAGTGGTATGCCAGGGTCCTCTGGGAGTGGCATGCCCAATTTTCTGAGGAACCGCCACACTGATTTCCAGAGTGGTTTTACCATTTTGCAATCCCACCAACAGTGGAGGAGTGTTCCTCTTTCTCCACATCCTCGCCAGCACTTGTTGTCTCTCGAGTTTTTAATCTTAGCCATTCTGACAGGAGTGAGGTGGAATCTCAGGGTTGTTTTGATTTGCATTTCCCTGATGACTAATGATGTTGAACATCTCTTAAGGTGTTTCTCGGCCATCCGAATTTCTTCTGGTGAAAATTCTTTGTTTAGCTCTGTGCCCCATTTTTTGATAGGGTTATTTGGTTCTTTGGGGTCTAACTTCTTGAGTTCTTTGTATATATTGGATATTAGCCCTCTGTCGGATGTGGGGTTGGTGAAGATCATTTCCCACGTTGTTGGTTGCCGTTTTGTCTTTCTGACAGTGTCCTTTGCCTTACAGAAACTTTGTAATTTTATGAGGTCCCATTTGTCCATTCTTGATCTTAGAGCATAAGCTATTGGTGTTCTGTTCAGGAACTTTACCCCTTTGCCCATGTCCTCCAGGGTCTTCCCAAGTTTCTTTTCTAATAGTTTCAGTGTGTCTGGTTTTATGTGGAGGTCCTTGATCCACTTGGAGTTGATCTTAGTACAAGGAGATAAGAGTGGGTCAATTCTCATTCTTCTGCATGTTGACCTCCAGTTGAACCAGCACCATTTGTTGAAAAGGCTATCTTTTTTCCACCGGATGGTTGTGGCTCCTTTATCAAAGATCAAGTGACCATAAGTCTGTGGGTTAATTTCTGGGTCTTCAATCCTATTCCATTGATCTACCTGCCTGTTGCTGTACCAATACCATGCAGTTTTTAACACAATTGCTCTGTAGTACTGCTTGAGGTCAGGGATATTGATTCCCCCAGAAGTCCTTTTATTGTTGAGAATAGTTTTAGCTATCCTGGGTTTTTTGTTGCTCCAGATGAATTTGAGAATTGCTCTTTCTAGATCTATGAAGAATTGATTTGGGATTTTGATGGGGATTGCATTGAATCTGTAGATTGCTTTTGGCAAGATGGCCATTTTTACTATATTGATCCTGCCAATCCAGGAGCAAGAAATATTTTTCCATCTCCTGAGGTCTTCTTCGATTTCTTTCTTCAGGGACTTGTAGTTCCTGTCATACAGATCTTTCACTTGTTTGGTTAGAGTTACGCCAAGGTACTTTATGTTGTTTGTGGCTATTGTGAAGGGTGTTATTTCCCTAACTTCTTTCTCAGCCTGCTTGTCCTTTGAGTACAAGAAGGCTACTGATTTGCTTGAGTTAATTTTATAACCAGCCACGTTGCTGAAGTTGTTTATCAGCTGTAGAAGTTCTCTGGTGGAGTTTTTTGGATCGCTTAAGTAGACTATCATATCATCTGCAAATAATGATACTTTAACTTCTTCCTTTCCAATTTGTATCCCTTTGACTTCCTTATGTTGTCTGATTGCTCTCGCTAGAACTTCAAGTACTATATTGAAAAGATATGGAGAGAGAGGACAGCCTTGTCTAGTCCCTGATTTTAGTGGAATTGCTTCAAGTTTCTCTCCATTTATTTTGATGTTGGCTACTGGTTTGCTGTAGATTGCTTTTACTATGTTTAGGTATGGGCCTTGAATTCCTGCTCTTTCCAAGACTTTTAGCATGAAAGGATGCTGAATTTTGTCAAATGCTTTTTCAGCATCTAATGAGATGACCATGTGGTTTTTTTCTTTTAGTTTGTTTATGTAGTGGATTACATTGATGGATTTCTGTATATTGAACCATCCCTGCATTCCTGGAATGAAGCCTACTTGATCATGGTGAATGATCGTTTTGATATGCTCTTGGATTCGGTTGGCAAGAATTTTATTTAGTATTTTTGCATCTATATTCATAAGAGAAATTGGCCTGTAGTTCTCTTTCTTTGTTGGATCTTTTTGTGGTTTAGGTATCAGCGTAATTGTGGTTTCGAAGAATGAGTTGGGCAGTGTCCCTTCTGTCTCTATTTTGTGGAATAGTTTGAAGAGTATTGGTGTTAAGTCTTCTTTGAAGGTCTGGTAGAATTCTGCACTAAAACCATCTGGTCCCGTACTTTTTTTGGTTGGGAGGCTTTCTATAACCCCTTCTATTTCTTTAAGGGTTATGGGACTGTTTAGCTGGTCTACTTGATGCTGATTTAATTTTGGTATTTGGTATCTGTCTAGGAAATTGTCCATTTCCTCCAGATTCTCCAGTTGTTTTGAGTATAGGCCTTTGTAGTGGGATCTGATGATCTTTTGAATTTCCTCTGTTTCTGTTGTTATATCCCCCTTTTCATTTTTAATTTTGTTAATTTGGATACTATCTCTGTGCCCTTTGGTTAGTCTAGCTAAGGGTTTATCTATCTTGTTGATTTTCTCGAAGAACCAGCTCTTGGTTTTGTTGATTCTTTGTATGGTTCTCTTTGTTTCTGCTTGATTGATTTCAGCCCTTAGTTTGATGATTTCCTCTCTTCTACTCCTCCTGGGTGAGTTAGCTTCTTTTTGTTCCAGCGCCTTCAGGTGTGCTGTTAAGTTGCTAGTGTATGCTCTTTCCAGTTTCTTTTTGGAGGCACTCAGGGCTATGAGTTTTCCTCTTAGCACTGCTTTCATTGTATCCCAGAGATTTGGGTAGGTCGTACCTTCATTTTCATTGAAGTCTAAAAAGTCTTTGATTTCTTTCTTTATTTCTTCCTTGACCAGGGTGTCATTGAGTAGAGTATTGTTCAGTTTCCATGTGTATGTGGGCTTTCTGTAGTTCTTCTTGCTATTGAAGACCACTTTTACTCCATAGTGATCCGATAGGAGACATGGGATTAGTTCGGTCTTCTTGTATTTGTTGAGGTCTGTCTTGTGACCAATTATATGATCAATTTTTGAGAAGGTACCGTGCGGTGCTGAGAAAAAGGTATACTCTTTTGTTTTAGGATGGAATGTTCTATATATATCTGTTAAATCCAATTGGTCCAAAGCTTCAATTAGTTTCACTGTGTCCCTGTTTAGTTCCTGCTTTCCTGATCGGTCCATTGAGGAGAGTGGAGTGTTGAAGTCACCTACAATCATTGTGTTAGGTGCGATGTGTGCTTTAAGCTTTAGTAAAGTTTCTTTTACGAATGAGGGTGCCCTTGCATTTGGTGCATAGATGTTCAGTATTGAGAATTCTTCTTGGTGGATTTTCCCTTTGACAAGCAGGAAGTGACCTTCTGTGTCTCTTTTGATGACTTTAGGTTGAAAGTCGATTTTATCTGATATTAGAATGGCTACTCCAGCTTGTTTCCTGGGACCATTTGCTTGTAGAACTGTCTTCCAGCCTTTTACTCTAAGGTGGTGTTTGTCTTTGACACTGAGATGTGTTTCCTGTATGCAGCAAAATGTAGGGTCCTGTTTCCGTATCCAGTCTGTTAGTCTGTGTCTTTTGATTGGGGAATTGAGTCCATTGATATTAAGAGATATTAAGGAATAGTAATTATTACTTCCTGACATTTTGGGAATTTTATTATTATTTGTATTTGAATGGTTCTCTTCTTTTGGGTTGGATGAGATGGGGTTTCTATCTTGTTTCTTCTGGGGTGTTGTTTCCCCCCTTGTGTTGGTATTTTTCCCCTATTATCCTTTGTAGGGCTGGGTTTGTAGATAAGTATCTTGCAAATTTGGTTTTGTCGTGGAATATCTTGGTTTCTCCATCTATGGCAATTGAGAGTTTCGCTGGGTATAGTAGTCTTGGCTGAAGTTTGTGTTCTCTTAGGGTCTGCATAAGGTCTGCCCAGGATCTTCTAGCTTTCATGGTCTCAGGTGAGAAGTCTGGTGTAATTCTGATAGGTCTTCCTTTATATGTTACTTGTCCTTTTTCTCTTACTGCCTTTAATATTCTTTCTTTGTTTAGTACATTTGGGGTTTTGACTATTATGTGACAGGAAGTATTTCTGTTCTGGTCCGGTCTATTTGGGGTTCTATAGGCTTCTTGTATATTCATGGGCATCTCTCTCTTTAGGTTGGGGAAATTTTCTTCCATAATTTTGTAGAAGATATTTGCTGGCCCTTTAAGTTGTAGATCTTCATTCTCATCTATCCCTATAATCCTTAGGTTTGGTCTTCTCATTGTGTCCTGGATTTCCTGAATGTTTTGGGTTACCAGCTTTTTGCATTTTGCATTTTCTTTAATTGTTGAATCCATGGTTCCTATGGTATCTTCAGCATCTGAGATTCTGTCTTCTATCTCTTGTATTCTATTGTTGATATTTGCATCTATGACTCCTGATTTCTTCCCAAGGTTTTCTATCTCCAACATTGTCTCCCTTTGCGATTGCTTAGTTGTTTCTACTTCTGTTTTTAGATTTTGTATGGTTTTGCTCAGATCTTTCAGTTGTTTGTTTGTGTTTTCCTGTAATTCTTTAAGGGATTTTTGTGTTTCCTCCTTTATGACTTCTACTCGTTGACCCATGTTCTCTTGTATTTCTTTGGGTGATTTTTGTTTCTCCCCCTTATTGGGATTCACTTTTTGCTCTATATTCTCCTGGATTTCTTTAAGTGATTTTTGTGTCTGCCTTGTATGGGCTTCTAGTTTTTGATCTATTTTCTCCTCTATTACTTTAAGAAATTTATCTAAGTGATCCTCAATCTGCATCTTTACCAGTGATTTTAGGTCTGAGTCTTGTTTTTCTGGTGTGTTGAGATATCTGGGATTTAATTGTGTTTGTCTTGCAATGGCTTCTAGCTTTTGATCTATTTTCTCATGTATTACTTTAAGAGATTTATCTAAGTGTTCCTCTATCAGCATCCTGACCAGTGATTTTAGATCTGAGTCTTGTTTTTCTGGTGTTTCGGGGTATCCAATATTTATTGCTGTTGGGGAACTGGGTTCGGATGCTGCCATATTGCCTTGATTTTTGTTAGTAGCGATCTTACGTTTGCCTTTTGCCATCTGGTTAACTCTGGTGTTAGTTGGTCCTGTAGATACTAGCTGGTGCTTGACCCTCCTGTGGGGTTGTAAGGCTATTTCCCAGTGACTGGGATACCTGAATCACTGTCCTGCGGGGGTCTTGCTCACAGATTGCTGACAGGTGGCCTGAGTCCCCCGAGGTCTTAACCTCAGGATATCCCAGGTATTTGGTTCCGCCTGTTGGGCGGCTGCTCTGCACTGCTCCTGCTCAGGGTTCACTGTCTGATATCCTGTTTCCCCAGGGGTCTTAAAGTTGGGATATCTCAGTTATCTGGTTCCGCCTGCTGGTCCCAAGCTGCTGGGAAGCTGGCTGGGTCCGGTTTCCAGCTTCCCTGCCACTGGCTGGATGGGAGGCTGGTTCGGCCTCCGGCTGGGTCTGGGTACCTGGCACACTGGCTGACTCTGGCTTCCTCACCACCAGCTGGACGGGAAGCTGCAGGCAATATGGCAGCTGCCTGCAGGGAGCTCGGGGTCCGCCCCGCGCACGAGTGCAGAGTGCACCCGCTATTCTGTGCCCAATTCCCACTCCAGGCCTGAGTCCCCGAAGGTCTTAAGCTCGGGCTGTCTCGGGTACCTGGTTCTGCCGCCGCCGCCGGATGGTTCTGAGCACCTGGCACGCTGGGTGACCCTCCGGCTTCCCCTCCACCAGCTGGGCGGGAAGCTGCAGGCAATATGGCAGCTGCCTGCAGGGAGCTCGGGGTCCGCCCCGCGCGCGAGTGCAGAGTGCACCCGCTATTCTGTGCCCAATTCCCACTCCAGGCCTGAGTCCCCGAAGGTCTTAAGCTCGGGCTGTCTCGGGTACCTGGTTCTGCCGCCGCCGCCGGATGGTTCTGAGCACCTGGCACGCTGGGTGACCCTCCGGCTTCCCCACCACCAGCTGGGCGGGAAGCTGCAGGCAATATCTATCTTTTTTTTATAATAAATATTTTTTTATTTTTTTTTATTTTCTGTATTCTATGTTTACATTCCAAAGGCTTTCCCCTTTCCCAGTTCCCACCCACCATAGTTCCCATAGTTCCTCTCCCCCCCCCCAACTGTTCCCCGATCATTCCCCCTCCCCCCTCGGTTTCTTTACTAAACTGGATGCAATCTTTACAGGACCAGGGTCCTCTCCTTTCTTCTTCTTGGGAATCATTTGACTTGCTATTTGTGTCTTGAGTATTTAGGGCTTATGGGCTCATTAATATCCACTTATCAGTGATTGTATTTCATGTGCATTCTTTTGTGATTGGGTTAATTCACTCAGGATGATATTTTCCAGGTCTAACCATTTACCTACAAATTGCGTGAATTCATTATTTTTAATTGCTGAGTAGTATTCCATTGTATAAATATACCACATTTTCTGTATCCATTCCTCCTTTGAGGGATATTTGGGCTCCTTCCAATTTCTGGCTATTATAAACAAGGATGCTATAAACATAGTGGAGCATGTGTCCTTATTGCATGCAGGGGAATCCTCTGGGTATATGCCCAGGAGTGGTATGCCAGGGTCCTCTGGAAGTGACATGCCCAATTTTCTGAGAAACCGCCAAACTGATTTCCAGAGCGGTTTTACCATTTTGCAATCCCACCAACAGTGGAGGAGTGTTCCTCTTTCTCCACATCCTCGCCAGCACTTGTTGTCTCTTGAGTTTTTAATCTTAGCCATTCTGACTGGTGTGAGGTGGAATCAGAGGATTGTTTTGATTTGCATTTCCCTGATGACTAATGATGTTGAACATCTTTTAAGGTGTTTCTCGGCCATCCGAATTTCTTCTGGTGAAAATTCTTTGTTTAGATCTGTGCCCCATTTTTTGATAGGGTTATTTGTTTCGTTGCGGTCTAACTTCTTGAGTTCTTTGTATATATTGGATATTAGCCCTCTGTCGGATGTGGAGTTGGTGAAGATCTTTTCCCACTTTGTTGGTTGCCGTTTTGTCCTTCTGACAGTGTCCTTTGCTTTGCAGAAACTTTGTAATTTTATGAGGTCCCATTTGTCAATTCTTGATCTTAGAGCATAAGCTATTGGTGTTCTGTTCAGCAACTTTTCCCCTGTGCCCAAGTCCTCCAGGGTCTTCCCAAGTTTCTTTTCTAATAGTTTCAGTGTGTCTGGTTTTATGTGGAGGTCCTTGATCCACTTGGAGTTGATCTTAGTGCAAAGAGATAAGAGTGGATCAATTCGCAATCTTCTGCATGTTGACTTCCAGTTGAACCAGCACCATTTGTTGAAAAGGCTATCTTTATTCCACCGGATGGTTGTGGCTCCTTTATCAAAGATCAAGTGACCATAAGTCTGTGGGTTAACCTCTGGGTCTTCAATCCTGTTCCATTGATCTGCTTTCCTGTTGCTGTACCAATACCATGCAGTTTTTAACACAATTGCTCTGTAGTACTGCTTGAGGTCAGAGATATTGATTCCCCCAGAAGTCCTTTTATTGTTGAGAATAGTTTTAGCTATCCTGGGTTTTTTGTTGCTCCAGATGAATTTGAGAATTGCTCTTTCTAGATCTATGAAGAATTGAGTTGGGATTTTGATGGGGATCGCATTGAATCTGTATATTGCTTTTGGCAAGATGGCCATTTTTACTATATTGATCCTGCCAATCCAGGAGCAAGAAATATTTTTCCATCTTCTGAGGTCTTCTTCGATTTCTTTCTTCAAGGACTTGAAGTTCCTGTTGTACAGATCTTTTGCTTGTTTGGTTAGAGTTACGCCAAGATATTTTATGTTGTTTGTGGCTATTGTGAAGGGTGTTATTTCCCTAATTTCTTTCTCTGCCTGCTTGTCCTTTGAGTACAAGAAGGCCACTGACTTGCTTGAGTTAATTTTATAACCTGCCACTTTGCTGAAGTTGTTTATCAGCTGTAGAAGTTCTCTGGTGGAGTTTTTTGGGTCGCTTAGGTAAACTATCATATCGTCTGCAAATAATGATAGTTTCACTTCTTCCTTTCCAATTTGTATCCCTTTGACTTCCTTATGTTGTCTAATTGCTCTCGCTAGAACTTCAAGTACTATATTGAAAAGATATGGAGAGAGAGGGCAGCCTTGTCTAGTCCCTGATTTTAGTGGGAATGCTTCAAGTTTCTCTCCATTTATTTTGATGTTGGCTACTGGTTTGCTGTAGATTGCTTTTACTATGTTTAGGTATGGGCCTTGAATTCCTGCTCTTTCCAAGACTTTTAGCATGAAAGGATGCTGAATTTTGTCGAATGCTTTTTCAGCATCTAATGAGATGACCATGTGGTTTTTTTCTTTCAGTTTGTTTATGTAATGGATTACATTGATGGATTTCCATATATTGAACCTTTCCTGCATCCCTGGGATGAAGCCTACTTGATCATGGTGGATGATCGTTTTGATGTGCTCTTGGATTCGGTTAGCAAGAATTTTATTTAGTATTTTTGCATCTATATTCATAAAAGAAATTGGCCTGTAGTTCTCTCTTTTTGTTGGATCTTTTTGTGGTTTAGGTATTAGCGTAATTGTGGCTTCGAAGAATGAGTGGGCAGTGACCCTTCTGTCTCTATTTTGTGGAATAGTTTGAGAAGTATTGGTGTTAAGTCTTCTTTGAAGGTCTGGTAGAATTCTGCACTAAAACGATCTGGTCCCGTACTTTTTTTGGTTGGGAGGCTTTCTATAACCCCTTCTATTTCTTTAGGGGTTATGGGACTATTTAGCTGATCTACTTGATGCTGATTTAATTTTGGTATTTGATATCTGTCTAGGAAATTGTCCATTTCCTCCAGATTCTCCAGTTGTTTTGAGTATAGACCTTTGTAGTAGGATCTGATGATCTTTTGAATTTCCTCAGTTTCTGTTGTTATGTCTCCCTTTTCATTTCTAATTTTGTTAATTTGTATACTGTCTCTGTGTCCTTTGGTTCGTCTGGCTAAGGGTTTATCTATCTTGTTGATTTTCTCAAAGAACCAGCTCCTGGTCTTGTTGATTCTTTGTATGGTTCTCTTTGCTTCTATTTGATTGATTTCAGCCCTGAGTTTGAGGATTTCTTGTCTTCTACTCCTCCTGGATGAATTAACTTGTTTTTCTTCCAGGGCTTTAAGGTGTGCCATTAAGCTGCTAGTGTATGCTCTCTCCAGTTTCTTTTTGGATGCACTTAGAGCTATGAGTTTTCCTCTTAGCACTGCTTTCATTGTGTCCCATAGATTTGGGTAGGTTGTACCTTCATTTTCATTGAATTCTAAAAAGTCTTTGATTTCTTTTTTTATTTCTTCCTTGACCAAGGTGTCATTGAGTAGAGTATTGTTCAGTTTCCATGTGTATGTGAGCTTTCTGTTGTTTTTGTTGTTATTGAAGACCACTCTTACTCCATGGTGATCTGATAGCAGGCATGGGATTAGCTCGAT